>CM062817.1:64646338-65392075 GCA_031772625.1 Pinus tabuliformis | reverse complement strand
CATGTCATGTGTAGTTGTCATTGTGAGTACTTAGGTGTCAATCTAGAATTTGTTGGTTCATATGTTATGAGTTGGAGTCATAATCTAGATGTGTCGAAGTCAGTAATTTGTGTCTTATATATTTGTACCTGTGGTGATCAATGAAAGTATCAAGTGAGATTTGTGTTGCGTGTAATCACTCTATGCTCTCTCTTCAATTTTTCTAATATTTTTCTCTTTCGATGGCGAACCCTTCTACAAGTGTTGCGGGACAGTTTTGACAACTTTCTTCACTAGATGCTTTACTCTCTTCTATTTCTATTTTCATACCTTAGATATTTTACATACTATTCTTATAGACCATGGAAATTTCACTAATATGGTGCTGATTATAATTGATAAAGGCTCCTAGAGTCTGTGAGAATTCTTCAGCTTTTTCATTTATATTTCATGTTCCTTACCAAATGAATTCTGAAATGGTTTCAAAAAATGACTTAGTTTGAGCATTGAAGTAATACTCAGTCAAGGATGGAATAGTTTTAGGGACAATTTCAACCTAACTAAAAAAGAATCCAAAGGAGTTTTTGTACAAATAGGAGTCATGAAATTGTTATGAGAAATTAGTGGAATAGACATTTCAGTAGTTTTGTCTTGCTACTTAGCAAACTCTTTCCTCTAGTGGAGAAATCAGTCAATGTTGACTGAGGGGTGCTAGTAATTTTCTCATCTTTATTTGTATCAATCAACATATTTTTGACTTTCTCATCAATTTTCTTGGACTCTGTATCTACCTGAGTGGTGCCATCTGGACCATGAATATTAATGATACTCTTGGAAGAGGAATTTTGTTTTTCGGTTGCATTTTATTTCTTTGGTTTCTATTGTTTTTGATCTTTTACTTTTATGATGCTTTGACTCTGTTGGTCTATATGGCTATCTGGATATTTCTCTTTAATAATGTTTTCTTTGGTTGTGTTTGTCTCTAGAACTGTAAAAGAAACATTAGGAACATTTTGAAGTTGAGATTCTACTATTTTTTCAGAAGAGGAAAGAGGGTCTAAAATAATGTGATTGAAATTATATTTCAGAATCTCAAGAGATTTCATCTCTTAAATTCAAATGTTAGTATGATTTTTTTTTATTTTTTTAAGGAAGTCCTCATAAATATTTCCTCTAAACTCTTGCAATTTAATTCTATCAATCCTACTCAATGTGTGTCCTATTTAACAAGTCTTCTAAAAAAAAAAAATTAGCAATGAAAATATCATCAAAAAAAGGCTTCTAGTGTGTGAAGGTTTTGATGAAGTTGAAAAACTTATAATGTTCATTAATGATTCCTCTAGGATCATAATCATAAAGGGGAAATGAATAAAACCAAACATGTTGGAGTTCTTCAACCTCCTTAAATGGATGCCCTCGATCCTTGAGACAAGTTTTTACAAAGATGATTGGGAAGTTTGACCAAATTTTCTTTTGAAGTTTTCTCATTTTCCCGAGCTTGACCATTTAGCAAAGTTTTATTGGATACCTCTCTTAAAGAAACCCTCTATGGAATTTATCTAGGAAGAAGATGAAGGTCAAATTCACTTCCGTAGAATCTGATATATGTGAATAATTTTTCCATAAACTAGAATCCTATTTCTTATAACACCTCCTTAAGGGCTTGACTAACCCTAGGAGGGTTTTTCCAAACAAAATAGGCGCACAATTATAAATAGGCAGTGGATGATCAAGTGGGTAATTTGATTTCATCAAAAGAAACAAAATACAAGAAATTATAATATCCATAATATAGGCTGACATGCACAACATCTGTTCATATCCCAGAGGAGATAAAATGGATAAATTTAGGGCATCTGTTAAATTATGAGAAAGAATATTAGCCTAATTGAAACATTTCGAATCATTGAGTAGACTATGTATTAAATCCATCCATTGCAACTCGCAATGCTTAGGGTATTTCTCTCCATATAATTGGGACAACATTTTGATGAGGAACCTAATGGGTCTTTTGAAAATGGAAACAAGATATTATTTTGATGACTTAAGTTTGAACCCTTCTCTATCTTCTCGTAACCAATCTTTAACAACTTTATCATAATTCCTTTCATAGTTCTTGAATACTATGTTGTTGAAATTATCCAGAAACTGAGTGGTTAAGAAAACTTCAAGTGGAATAAGCTTATAAATTGTTGAAAGTATTTCCAGTTTCCAAGAGGCTATAACATTTTATTGTAGTCTACTATAGTGCAGGTAGAAATATGCACATGTCCTGTAACCCATGCAATCATGTAATAGTAAGGATTTTTTTTTTGGCTCTAGCAGTGTATTTGTGCAATTTCATACCTCTTGTTTTTTCAAACTGAGTGTTTTTCTCCATGGCAAAGTTTCTAAATTTAACCAACTTCTGTTCTCAAAGAAATTATAAATTTCTTCCCACTTCATCATACCCGCCATCTGAGTTTTGAAGGTGGTGTCAGAAATTAGATGTATATTGAGATTATAATCTCTTGGTTCTAGATTTTATGCTCCCTTTAGTCGTTCCTTAATATGTTGGATAACCTACTTTGACATGCTAGATTTACCTTTCTTACCCATATGATGTCTTGAAAAGTAATTAAAAACAATTGAGCTTTTCGTAAAGAATATCAAATTTACTAATGGAATTATTTATGAGAGCACATGTTTACTAGAAATTAGAAGCCTTAGAGTGAATTTAAACTTCTTTCTTTGTAATCACACAAAATTTTAGAAAAGCATTGTAAGCAGGGTGTGAAGAACACATAGGAAAATAGAAAGCAAAAAGGAGGAAACTTGCTAAAAATTTTTTAAACCCTTGAGATGAGCAACAATAAATTCCCATGAAAGGTGTTGATTTTTCATTAAACTAGAAAGAAATTTCAACTACTTTCATGTGAAAATCGAGGTGAGGTTGGATGTTCTGAGGCTAGGGAAGGTTTTATTCAAAAATAAGCGATTTCAATTTACAACTTTATTTAAAAGAAGAAATGATGGTTGGCATGCAAATGAAAAAATGAAATATTTTAATCGTAGTTCCTGCAGAAGCCAATCAGGTAGTCGGAAGTCGTCGTGATATTACATATAACTTTGTGGTAGGGGTTACCCCAACCCCAACGTGCAACATAGTAAGGGTAATATGAATGTCGGGAGTCAGGGGTTGAGGGTCGAGTGTCAAGAGGTCAGGTGCCAAGAAAGTTGTTTTAATATCTTCGAGTATGAAGCCCGACCGTGCTATAGTTGGAAGTCGGAAGGTCGGGAACAAGAGTTATGTTTTTACTATATATATATATATATAGAGAGAGAGAGAGAGAGAGAGAGGGAGAGAGAGAGAGAGAGAGAGTTTTTATGTTATAAATTTTTTAACATTTTTGAAAGAAAAAATTATTTACAAAAAGAAGGGGTTCTTTTTAAATAAGATTTTGTTTTATATAGGGTCCTTTTTTAATTTTATTTTATACAAATAGTAATGAAAAGGAGGTTGTTGTAGTCATAAAAACACCATTGTACATTGCCACATTATGAGAAAGATTTTCTCAATATGAAAATCAACCATGCTCAAATGTCGCATTGTGAGAAAGATTGTCTTGATATGGAAATCCATCATGCTCAACCATGGTCAGGCATGGTCAAACGTTGCATTAGTTAGATTTATTTTTAGTTATGAAATATTAATATATATTTATTTTTTTGGAAAATAGTACTTGCATTTTACCAAAGCCAATGGTTAAAAAAGCGGTAATGAAGTGCTTGGGAACATGTTCATGTTTTTAGAAATGTTGCATGTGATTATGAGCTTGTAGTCCCTGTATTCCCTGAAATGCCACGGAGGTTGTTCACTTAACACCAATTGGACATTTAAAAAAAGATATACATGTTGAAAGACTTTTTTATAGATCCATCATTATAGAAATTTATTTTATTTTTAAACATTTCAAACTAACTATTTCGAACTAACTAATGTCATGAAAGATGATGAAAAATTAATCATTCTAAAAGAACATAAATAAACAAGGGGAGCTGCGACGCAGCGAGTCCCTGCGTGAAGTTGAGCCTGTCTATTACGCACTACAAAGTAGAGCAAAACACATATCAATATATAGTCAATGGCATAAAACAATGAACTGAGTTTTTAAGAAGCAAGTTGAGCCTGTCTATTACGCACTACAAAGTAGAGGAAAACACATATCAATATATAGTCAATGGCATAAAACAATGAACTGAGTTTTTAAGAAGCAAAATGCAGCTTCTGTATACAGCATCGTTGAAATCAGAGATAGCAAATTTATAAGTTCAGTTATGCCACACTTGCACCAAGTGATGCTACTGCTAAGAAATTTTATACTGTGCATCCGAAAGTGAAACTTTTAGAGTATTGGAAGGAACTGAGTTTTTAAGAAGCAAAATTCAGCTTCTGTATACCAGAAGTGTCACCCATTAACAAAAGCATCGTTGAAATCAGAGATAGCAAATTGACATTGATTTTTGCTGCATCGAGTTGCTTTCCTAAGAGCAAAAGGTAGGCAAAAGCCTTAATGACAAAACTATTACACACTGCAGTCGATCTGATTCAAGTTCTTATCTAACTTATGAAGTTATTAGGACACGGACATTGACTGTAGGCCGAGAGATACATGTTGTCTGCAGTTGAGCAGAGCCGGTGATGGCGGACCCAAATGCATATGTCCCTGCGTGAAGTTGAGCCTGTCTATTACGCACTACAAAGTAGAGGAAAACACATATCAATATATAGTCAATGGCATAAAACAATGAACTGAGTTTTTAAGAAGCAAGTTGAGCCTGTCTATTACGCACTACAAAGTAGAGGAAAACACATGTCAATATATAGTCAATGGCATAAAACAATGAACTGAGTTTTTAAGAAGCAAAATGCAGCTTCTGTATACAGCATCGTTGAAATCAGAGATAGCAAATTTATAAGTTCAATTATGCCACACTTGCACCAAGTGATGCTACTGCTAAGAAATTTTATACTGTGCATCCGAAAGTGAAACTTTTAGAGTATTGGAAGGAACTGAGTTTTTAAGAAGCAAAATGCAGCTTCTGTATACCAGAAGTGTCACCCATTAACAAAAGCATCGTTGAAATCAGAGATAGCAAATTGACATTGATTTTTGCTGCATCGAGTTGCTTTCCTAAGAGCAAAAGGTAGGCAAAAGCCTTAATGACAAAACTATTACACACTGCAGTCGATCTGATTCAAGTTCTTATCTAACTTATGAAGTTATTAGGACACGGACATTGACTGTAGGCCGAGAGATACATGCTGTCTGCAGTTGAGCAGAGCCGGTGATGGCGGACCCAAATGCATATTTGAAGCATCCGTTGTACACCTGTAATAGAGAAAGAAGCGGGGAAATAAGACAATGCGTAAGATAATCCAAAAGAGATGTTAGTTTTTTTTTGGTTTCTTTTTCCTTTGTCTTTCGACTTTTACGATGTCAATGATCAGAAGAGTCATGAGAATAAGTGCTAAGAGAAACAATGCTGTGAGTTCAGTAAGTTGGCTTATGCTAATGGATTCCATGTTATGTGAAGCGGGGAGGTGTGCCAATTTATACAAAAGTTCAACGTGTTTGTAAGGTGGTTTTAAGTGTGAATGGTGCTAAAATACTTGAGGTGCAATTAAGTGGTCGATAAGACATGGGGAGCAAATGGGATATGGAATGATGTATTTGGCGGTAGAAGTGATGTATCTGACATCGGGCAATCTTGGTGGTAGATCTAGGTGCAGAAATAATCTTGAAGATCAGATTGGATCAGGGCAGTATTTAATGATGGGCATATCGATCTGACATGGGGTTGAAATGGCATATGGAATGATGGATGTGGCGGCAGTAGTAAATGCGAAATTAGGTGCCGCTTTGAGTCTGTGGCGGTAGATTAAATATGATCAGTATTTAATGATGGGCATATCGATCTGACATGGGGTGCAAATGGCATATGGAAGCGGCAGGGCATATCGATCTGACATGGATGAAATCGGACCCTGAAACCGGACCCTATGATGAGCAAGAAGCTGTTTGCACTACTACTGGATTAGGGTTTGTTGAAGAGATCAAAATAGATCCACTGTCCTTTTATGATCTCAACAAGATTAAACCCCGAATATGGAATAAATACAAAAATTTTAACAGCAAACCTTGTGACTGACCTTTGGAATTTTACCATTCAGCATCGTCTTCATCGCACGCACTTTTTGGTTTCTCTTTAGCAGCAACTGGAACAGCCGGTACAGAATGCTCTGATGCTGAACATCATTTGTAAGCAATCATGAATTAGGATGTGTGACTAAGGACCAAAGGTTTCTCTTTAGCAGCAACTGGAACAGCCGGTACAAAATCCTCTGATTCTGAACATCATTTGTAAGCAATCATGAATTAGGATGTGTCTGACTAAGGACACAAAACAAGTTTAAAAAAGTATGATAGAAAACATACATCGAAAGAAAACAAAAACAAAATAAAATCAGTGAATAGGAAATAGCATTAATAATGAGAAAGGGATCCTCTCAGAACTTTCAACAAGAAGAATTGTTAAACTAAACTCTATATGAAGCCCATACGAACATGCATAGGAATAGATGGTCTTTACGATATAAATCCTTCACATTTATATGTGATAGAATTGCAAGAATATAATGGTCAGTACTCAGCTCTACAATCTTTTAAATCGTCAATTTACCCAACCCAACATATATCACAGTTTAGGAAATGAAGAAAAACAGGTCTACTTCAATCTAGTAAAGCACTGGCAAGAAGCATGTATTTCTGCTTGTCATTTTGGACACTGTGGGAAGCTTATTGTTAGAATTTTGACACATAGTTATGACTCAATGACAATGTTTGCAGGAAGAAGCTTAGAGTATCTGCCCCAAAGAAACATGTTCTGCCTAAAATAAATATCATTCAATGCGATTTGTAAGAATAGTATTATATACCTTTGCAAGAGGAGCAAGGCAATTAGTTGTGCAACTTGCATTTGAAACAATAAACATTTCAGGCTTATATGATCCTTCGTTTACTCCAACCACAAACATGGGTGCATCCGCTGATGGAGCAGAAATTACAACCTTCTTAGCTCCACCCTGCCACCAAAAGACATCAAATAAATCAAAAGAGCAATTGGAGCTATGCTGTTTCCCACCAAGGTGAACCATCTTAGAATGAAGGAGACTTAAACAATCTTAAGTAAGTACATTTGTCGATGGAAAAATATAGATGCAACAACTATAGATGCAAACAGAAAAAATACAAAAATTACCACAAAAAATATACCTTAAGATGTGCAGAAGCCTTCTCGGTTGTTGTAAAAGCTCTAGATGATTCTACAACATACTCAGCTCCATAGTTACCCCAGGGAATCTCTGAAGGATCCCTATAGCAGTGGTTTCCAAGAGATCATAGCATCATTATTCTCTAAATCATAATTATCAGTGTTTATTTACACATTGGTTAATGTTAAGGGGCATACCTTTTAGAATTGACAGTAATACTGTGACCATCAATTTCAAGAGTCGTATCATCAACAATATTCAAGCTCCCTTTGTATACCCCATGAGTTGAATCATACTTAAACATGTAAGCCTGCCAACCACAACCGAAAAACAGAAGTTTAGTCAAATTTCGGTCAATAGGAATGCTACAGTAATGCTTTCAAAAAAAATTCAGAACGGTATATCACTCTTTGTACTCTCAGATTCCTACTAAATTGGCAATTAGTCCAAAAGGCAATATATACATACTACTCTAAGGGCTCTATACTGAACAGAATCTGTAACTGATATTGACTATGAAGTCTAACAAAGCCGGTATTAAACAGAGTTCCCCCATATCAGTAGATTTGCAAACCATAGGAAAATCTAGAACTGCTGCAAGAGGACAAGAATAGATTTGATCTCAATATTTGCAAGTGAAAATTGATAACAATGGAATCATTTTTTCAACTTGGATGACTAGCATCCAGTTGAACAGTCTTAACCCAAGCCAATGAAACAAAAGAATAAATATTAAAAAAGCAAAACATTAAGATTAAATTAGGAGAAGCATAACCTGAGATAGCAGGAGTAAAAATTCCATCACCAATGAACATGCAAGTGCCAACAAGTACAAGAAGAAGCAGTGCATTTTGACCGTAGACATTTGCTTCTAGCCATTTCTTTGTTCTCGCAGCACATGATCTATCTTTAATTTTTCGTCTGCTATAGGTTGTGAGTTTTTCATCTGTGTGGTGTTGATTTGGAATAGTGTTCACTTTAGCATGTCTACAGAGTAACGAATATAGAGCAAATGTTCCACCTACATCACGTCAACATAGCATCTTAGAAACCGTTGATAAAATTGCATGCATATGCACACTAAAAAGCAAGAGACATGAGTAGTTTTTGGGTAGCAGGACAAACTGAAAATTATAAAAAAAATATAAAATAAACAAAAAAAATTGACCTAAAAGTAAAACTCAGGAAAAGTATATTGGGTTTGATTAGAATCATCCAAAGAAGCTTAGAATGCAGGTCTAATGAATGGTTATGAAATTCCCAAAGGGCATTCAATGCAACAACTCAGCCAAAAAGATGCACGCTATAGGTTGTGAGTTTTTCATCTGTGTAGTGTTGATTTGGAATAGTGTTCACTTTAGCATGTCTACAGAGTAACGAATATAGAGCAAATGTTCCACCTACATCACGTCAACATAGCATCTTAGAAACCGTTGATAAAATTGCATGCATATGCACACTAAAAAGCAAGAGACATGAGTAGTTTTTGGGTAGCAGGACAAACTGAAAATTATAAAAAAAATATAAAATAAACAAAAAAAATTGACCTAAAAGTAAAACTCAGGAAAAGTATATTGGGTTTGATTAGAATCATCCAAAGAAGCTTAGAATGCAGGTCTAATGAATGGTTATGAAATTCCCAAAGGGCATTCAATGCAACAACTCAGCCAAAAAGATGCACGCTATAGGTTGTGAGTTTTTCATCTGTGTGGTGTTGATTTGGAATAGTGTTCACTTTAGCATGTCTACAAAGTAACGAATATAGAGCAAATGTTCCACCTACATCACGTCAACATAGCATCTTAGAAACCGTTGATAAAATTGCATGCATATGCACACTAAAAAGCAAGAGACATGAGTAGTTTTTGGGTAGCAGGACAAACTGAAAATTATAAAAAAAATATAAAATAAACAAAAAAAATTGACCTAAAAGTAAAACTCAGGAAAAGTATATTGGGTTTGATTAGAATCATCCAAAGAAGCTTAGAATGCAGGTCTAATGAATGGTTATGAAATTCCCAAAGGGCATTCAATGCAACAACTCAGCCAAAAAGATGCACGCTATAGGTTGTGAGTTTTTCATCTGTGTGGTGTTGATTTGGAATAGTGTTCACTTCAAAATAATCCCTTTAAAAACCCTCAAAATGCCAAAAGCAAGAAAATGAGCTAAGATGAAACAACAAAAAATTCCTTGATAGGAGATGTAGAGTCCAGAATTTCAAGCAATAAAAAACAGAGAGAAGTGGTTCCCTATTATGAGAAAGGAGAAGATAATTTGTTAAGACCACGCACTAATAGATAACAAATTCAACTACAAAGTTGAAAAGTTCGTTCTGAAAGGGATATTTAGAGAAGATATGAACCAAAGGAAACACATTAAGCTTGAGCTCCTCAGCCAAACCATTTCAACTATTGTTTATGCTATGTTGCATCTGCAACTGATACAGCAATCGGAGCCCTGTAACTACCAATTGGCAGTGGGACATATAGCCATGAACTACCAGATCAAACCCACTCCTACAGAGCTAAAGAAGAAATATTTTATGCCCGATGAAGACCATGGATTTAGATGAATTGCAAATTCCCTTGATCTTATGAGAGACGAGTAAACCAAAGATATCAGACAGAGTCCAGGCCATAGAGTTAACCCGTGGTTTGAGCAGCATTCAAATTTCATGTATACCCTAAAATGCATCCATATTTCTTCACATGGTGGTTTTAAATACACTACATCTGAACAATGTTCTCAGCACTGTTAAAGGCTAGCAAACCCTCTTCCTGCTTTATGTTCACCCCAGAATTGGAAAATACCTCAAAATGATCAATGGTTACCATGCTACTTTCTGAAAATACAAGCAATGGGGGATAATGACACCGCAGAGCATATGCTAGACCCAGAAAAACACTGAACCCATGAGGACGGGCAAAGGCCACCACATGCGAATACGGTTTTAGGAGGCAGCTTATCTCCCAAAAAACATGGTCGAACCATTGAGGGCCTTGAAATTGGCAAATTATAAATTGTTGAAACTCAGTACCCTTGATGGCTACATGTCAATATCAAAAATTTTAGAACATGATATAGCACTAACAGCTTACCTCATCAATGAAGATAACTGATGGCTGCCTTGCAACCGCAACAGAAAAAAGGGCTTTAATGAGTTTCTCTCCCTCTCCAACCTGTCTCACATGACCATTTACTTGAATCAAAATCACAGTTAATAGTGCACAGGCATCAACTGATGTAGGTAAGTTGGCATACCCATTTTGAAGTTAAGGAAGATGCTGCAATGCTAAAGAATGTGGCTGTACATTCTGATGCAACAGCTTTCGCCAGCATAGTCTTGCCATTGCCAGGAGGCCCAAAAAGAAGTAAACCTGATATCATTTGAAGAAATCAGTGCTTATTAACAGGCATTTTATCAATTAGAAGGACAACTTTTATGAAAGCAGGGTAATTCTAGGTGTAGTGCTATATGAATTATGAACAAATCCTCTGTCTCAAATTTGCTTCCTGACAGAATATGCTTGGAGTGGCCTTTCGCATATATGTACATGCAAGACTGTCTAGTGGGTTTTGGCCTCTCTGTAAGCTTCCAACAAGTTCAGAGTTCGAACATCGAAACTAGACTTAACAAATTATGAATCAATTAAGCGAGAGAAGAAAGAAAGAACTACATGAGATTTGAGCATATTCAAAAAGCAACTTCAAAATCCAGCATGCAATTAATGATGCAATGGAAGGTGAGCTTGGAACTTACAAAGCTTTGCTAGAGTCCATATGGTCATTTTCTGCCCACACTGTGCAAGCAACCAAATAACAGATGCCAACTGCCAAAAAGTTTCCTTCTAAGGTTTAAGATGCAGAAAAGAAAACCCAAGAACTGGAGAACCGGAGATCTGTTTATCAAATAATGTACCTTCATAGTGGTAGCTGGATCGCCTGAAAAGAGTTCTCGGAGCTTGGCAAGCAATCCATTGACAAATGAAAGCACCAATCTAATGATAGAAAGTGCATAGGCCTCAGTTACACGATTCAGCAGAGGATGACCCAAATCGAAAAGGGATTGCCCGTCAAATTTCTTGAGATCATTCAGAAGACAAGTTATTATATTTAAACATAAATTGAAGTTCATTAAAATTATTAGTAAAGTGAATATGCCGGTTAGAAAAATGAATACGACAGGCTGCCAAATGTTGCATGCACAAAGAAACGTGGCCACATGTTAGCAACGTAAAGTGTCTTCTCGTACAGAAGACCAACTAAACAGCAAGAACCAACTGCTGCAAGCTGTGGTGTACAGAAGACCAACTAAACAGCAAGAACCAACTGCTGCAAGCTGTGGTTTTGTGGACCGAGCATTTGTCACAAGAGACATAAATCCCTCTTCAGTTGCTAGAAAAACATTCCGTATCACCGCCAAAAGTATCGCTGCAGCTACCAGAGAAAGGAATTTCCACGACCCGAATGCACGTTCATTCAGAAACTCTCTTTCAGCAAACTTCCCATCTTCCTTTTGATGTCTCAAAGCTAAAGGGGTTCGAGAAGCTCAGACATTTATGTTACAACCCGGAAGATTTACAGAACCTATGTCAAGTAAGTTCACCTAAAATATCTGGTTATTTCTCTTCTTACTTTTCCTGGAATATCTAAAACGCTATATCATGCGCAGTTTTATTAGTTTTAATAGTTAGAGTATGATTTTCATATATTCCTAATTGCATAATATGCAGATGCCTTCCAGTCTCAGACACATCGAATTTGAATTAAATTCCCCTCGCTTCCAAATCTCTTCCCAATGTATTCAGCAACTAAGCAATTTGCGAGTACTGAGACTGGCGAAGGCACATATGACATAAAAAGACCCATGTGAGGAACTATTACTTGATAGTTGCCAATATTTAGAGAAATTACCGGCATCATTTTCAAGTCTGGGCTCTTTAACAGTGTTGAGAATGTCTAGCTGTTCTGGTTTGACGCAGCTACCAGAACATTTGGGTGTGAAAGTCTAAAAGCGCTTCCTAGCCGTCTTGGAAAGCTCACATAGACAAGGGTTTCTTCTTGATCGCCTAGTCCAGATTCTCGTATTCCTGCCACAGAATGTCCAACGGAAGCCAGAAGGCTTTGCTTTCCTGTTAAGGGAAGGTAAAAGGGAACCTGCCGAATCAAAGCAATCCTCTCTTGGCATAGCTGAAGCTCCTTTCCTGGACGACTGTTGTAAGGGCAACTTCATCAGAAATCGCACAGGCCTCCCGTTCATCCCGTTCAGCAACTTCATCAGCAATCGCAACTTCATCAGCAATCGCAGAGGGCTTTGACAGGCGAGTTTCAGATGAATAGACCGGGACGGACGCTCACGCTAGGCTTACCGGGCCATACGAACCCATTGCCAGACATACGGGGCATTTCATAGCGTGCGACGAAGGCTAACCGCTGTTGAACCATGGTGCATCAGCTGCCAATGTAGAACATTATAACAGGGAACACCGATCTTTAATAAACCGCATACCCGGGCAGAAGTAATGCTAGCATTAAAACCAGACACCCGTGACGGTTAGCGCGAAAATGCACCGGGCTTATGGCTTTAAGCTATGGTCGGGCCTCTTCCGCCTCGGGAAGAGGCCAAATAAGATGGCCAAGTTCAGCTGCGAATGAAACTTAGCATAAGCGCCTAACAAAGCATTTCCAAACTTTGGATTAACAACTGAAACAGCCGAATAACACTTTCGATTTAATGCTATCTCCCGAACGATCGATTACTATAGTCCCTGCCGGATGCCAGATGGCAGGGACTAATAAGAGAAAAACAACTAAAATTAACACAAAAAAAAAAAAAAAACTACTAATTACTAATTCTATTTTATATAATAAGTTAATAGAATTAACATATAATAAAATACGATGCAAGGAAATAGACTAAAGGAACTCTATAAAAGAAAAGGAAAGAATTAAAATGTAAATATTAATATTATAAAGTATGATTAAGCATATTATTGATATTTATATTTTAATAATGTAATATTAAAATAATATTATGATATTAACGAAATCTAAATAATAATGTAATATTACTAATAATATTATGATTTTAATGAAAATAATATTGATTATAATGGTATGAAATAAATATGTGAAACTAATATTACAAAGTATGATTAAACATATTATTGATATTTAGATTTTAAAAATTTGATATTAAAATTAATATTATGGTATTAATTAAATTTAAATAATAATGTAATATTAATAATAATATTACCATACTAATGGAAAAAATTATTGGTTATAATGGTATGAAATAAGTATGCGAAACTAATACATATAATAAAATAAGATAGAATATAATATAATTTCAATGATATAATATTAATAATATAATTGCTAATAGCAAGGATGAGATAAAGTATAATATTAATTATTATTATATAAATATTGAGTAAATGTATAATTTTTTATTATTAATTTATATGGTATTATTGTTTAAAAAAAAGATAAAGAATACAAAGAGGAGAAAGGAACAATTAGGAAGAACATGTTTGGAGGTTAATGCGAACCAATTTTTACATAACTTTCACTCCATTTATGTTGAGGTTAATAGGATGTTTCTCAATTTCAATCGCTTGTCTTAGTTTACTATGATGATAATGATCAATTTGACAAGGAAAATAACATTTTCAACATAAATGTGGTGACTTGTTTTCGTAGAGTGTTATGTTAAGGCAAAATACTT
The DNA here is from genome assembly GCA_031772625.1 of Pinus tabuliformis. NCBI lineage: Eukaryota > Viridiplantae > Streptophyta > Pinopsida > Pinales > Pinaceae > Pinus > Pinus tabuliformis. The sequence goes on along the minus strand of CM062817.1, from coordinate 65,378,050 downwards.
GGAATTATTATGCTTGATATCAACTTAGTGCTCTTGAATTTTGATCTTTATGGAGTGACCTATTTCGCCTACATATGTTTTACCACAAGAGCACAAAATCAAGTAGATGCCTTTTGTACTAGAAGGGTATATGATATTTTTGATAGATCTCTAGGAAATATGAATGATGTTAATAGGTTTAAAGGTGGCCATAATATTATTTTGTTTTTTAAATATCAGTAAGCTTGCATATGGTACCTCTAATGTAAAATGAGTGAAGGTTCAACCAATCCATTGTTACCAATAAACCACGCCACATGTTTTGTGATTTCTTGATCAAAATGAGGAGAAATATTTAAGGAGATACATTGTAGGACTTTTTTTCATGGTCATTGATTGGTTTTAGGTAAGTATTTATTCAATTTGATTGTATTATTTTTTTCATGATGGGAAAAGGGCCATTATCATTCAATTGTTATCAATAAATTGTACCACGTGTTTTACAATTTCTTGAATAAATTAAGGGCTTATATTTGAGGAGAGCTTGACAAGATATTATAAGACTCTACTAACATCATCATTCATTGACTCCATGTACTTATTTCATTGAGTTTGATTGTTTTGTATTTCATAATTTCTTAAAGTATAAAAGGAAATAAACATTAAATTTTTCCATATTAAAATGCACATAATTAAATAACATAGAGCCACACCTTGAGAAAATTCAAGCCCAACATCACCATTTGAAGCAAACCAAAACTGTACCCAAAAACAAGAAAAATGAACATTGAAAATAATGTAAGGTTGAGGTGACTAAGAACTTGTTGTAGCTTGCACAAAAATCCTCCATCGTTTTATGAATTATTTATAAAATAATGGGGACCTCTTAAATTTTTTTAGTTTTCTATATTTTAACAATTTTATTCATTTGGATTTGACTTTAAGCATATTTTAAATACTTCAACTTGAATTTTGTAAATCATGTATGATACAATTTTAAGGTTGTACAAGTTTTCATAATTCATTTTTATGGTTTTATTTGATTAATTTAATCCAATTTAATTTATAGTTCATTTTTTGCATAATGCATAAATTCATAAGGTAGAAACATATATTTCGTATCCAAAAATATTTTTCAATTTATAAGGTTTATTGTTTCAAATGTCAAATAGATCTAGATATGGGTCATCAAACTACCTACAACACTTGCAAATGCAACACCGACCATGTCCAATCTTTCTTGTTTTATTTGTGGGCATTGTTCAATAGTTAGTGTTACCTCATTAGGAATTGGTACCTTCGTGCTTTACAATCCTACATGTCTAAACACTTATCCCGAGTTTCCTAAATACACGACCTCTCATTATATACATTCCTAGAATGAAATTTGTAACACCAATATCCTTCATGTCTAATTTGGAGGATAGTTTCATCTTCACCTCCTTGATTGTGCCCATGTTGTTTCTAATCAACAACATATCATTAACATACAACACTACATATATGAAACACTTTCTTTCCAACTTGAGATATACACAGTGATCCGCTTGGATTCTCACAAATTCTAATCCCTAGTTGTATTCGTTGAACTTCTAGTACCACATATTGGGTGACTACATTATACCATAAGGGGACTTCCTCAACTTCTAGACTAGCTTCTCCTTTCCCTTTACTACAAATATTCAAGTTGTTTCATGTATATTTCTTCTTCCAAATAAGCATGTAGAAATGTTGTCTTTGCATTCATTTTCTCTATTTCTCTATCGAATATAGCCAGAGACATCGTCACTCTAATGGAAGTTAACTTTTGCAATAGGGTAATCTTCAACTTGGGAATAACATATTTTCCACCGGTCGAGCCTTGTACTTCTCAACTTAACCTATTGCATTTAAAGTTTTCTTGAGCACTCACTTGCAACCAATAGGATTCCTTCCATAAGGTAATTTGACCAAACACTAGGTCTCATTCTTGTGTAAAAAATCAATTTCTTCCTTCATAGATTTTGGCTTAGAGCTTTTCCTCCTCAACCAACTTGGGTTCATCATTAGCGGAAAATAACACAAAAATGGACTCAAATATATTTTATGTTATTTCATTACTCCAAAAAACCTCATTAGAACCAAAGTTTTCATTCCACCTCATCATTTAACTTAGTCGATTCATTTGTGTCATTTTATTCTTACTTCAAGTCAAACATGAGCTTTCGTTGATCCAAGATGTACAAGGAAAGAAATGAAACATACATAGAGAAATATAATAGAAAGAAAAGTAAAATGGTGAAAACCCAACTTTTATTAATAAATGAAATAATAGGGTATTATAGAACTTAAACTAGCTAGAATGGTGGTAGTTATCCTTGAAGAGAGAGAGAGATGGTGGCTACATGAATTCACAAAAACTATTACAAGAGATGAAATAATGATATTTTAACATAAGTCAAGAACCATATAGCTCCAAAAATATGCTCATAGAAGATGATATTCCAAAAGGTTTGTAAGCCTCGAGGTAGTTAGTTGGTAAACCAATTTCTTAAGGGAACAATTTTTACGTACAATATCTATTTAGGGTGCACAATAACTCATTTGAAATAAATATATGAGGAATATAACTTCCAACTAAGGAAAAAATCTACTTGGCCCCCAAAAATTTCTAAAAAACATCATTTAGGGCCTCAAAACGGCCTCGGAAATTTGGGTCCCAAAAAATCATAGAAATTACTAAGAAGATTGAGAACCACTAAGTCAGTGGAAGAGGTGGGTGGCAATTGATATCTAGATAGATCTATCAATACCCTTGAGGAAGAAAAATTCTCCATTGCTTCAAGTTTCCTCATCAGATGGGGAAACTTGTGCTAAATTTGGATCCTGGTGAGTCGCTTTCCTTTGGTGAAGAAGTTGGCCTACTTTAACAATACAATATATTTTTATGTACTACTGGCATGTATCCTTTGTCTTAGTGTATATCATTCAATCCACTATATCTTGTTCAATGTAGTTAAGAACTAATTTATTTGGGAGTCAATCACTCAACTACCTCTAAGGTGTCTAATAGAGGCAGAAAATATGGTCAAGGTAGCTCCATATTAAATACAAGGTGCAAGCCAAGGAAAGGGGGAATACTCAATTCAAAATAATTTTCACCCATAAAAGTTGTGATTATGTAAATCCCATATTGAAGTGGTATGAGCTTCCTATGGAAGCCTTTGATGCACTCTTTCTCTAAATGCAACCACATCTTATCACCAACCTAGAACTTATGTGGAAGCCTATGATGGTCATGTTGTTTTTTGTACTTGGCATTGATTTTTTTAAGATATCATGAACCTATTTTTGGAGTTTTTAGATCCACTCAATAAATTTGGCTGGTATATCTACGTAAACTTGATCATGGGATGACTTAATCAGTGAATATGAAATGGTCATAGCTACATGAATTGGAGCCAATGATTGGAAGCCTAAGCACACTTGAAAAGGAAAATGGACAATAGGGATATGGAGGGCTATGTTAAAGATATGTTGAACATATGTAAGGATTTCATCCCACGTACACAAATTCTTTGAGTTTTACGTTTGTGAGATATGCACAATCATCTTCTTGACCACTTTTGTTTGTCCATTTATTTAGGGATGAAAGGTTGTCAATTTGGTCAACTTGGTATCTATTTGAGACCATAGGCTAGACCTGAAGGTATTGAGGGACCTGCAACCGTTCTCTAAAATAATGGTTTGAGGTGGCCCAAAAATGAACCCAAACATGCTCAAAGAAGAGTTTAGCAGTGGCTTTAGTTGTGATACTCTTCTTGCATGGTGCCAAAATGGCCATCATAGAGAACCAGTCGACAACCAAAAACACACAATTATTTCCATGCTTGGTTTAGGGAAAACCTAACATTTAATCCATGGATACTAATTCAAAAGGATGTCTATGGTGAATAAAGGAGGGTAAACCATTTTCTTCTTAATGGTTGGTTTAGCAATGGCACAAACAATGCATGATCTGATATAATAGTGGACATCCTGTCAAATATTTGGCTAGTAGAAATACTTATGAAGTATTAGTACTATATTTTCCACACTAAAGTTCACTACCACCCGACTTTAATGTTCCTCCCAAATTAGTTTGGCACACTCACTTAAAAGAACACAAAGGTGGCCCAAGTAGCACAAAACCATATCCTAAAAGTCAAAGTCTATAACTTTCTTTCTTGTGATCAACTTCTAGTATCTGGAAGTAAATTTAGATTCAACCTCGTATAATTGTGGCCATATATATGTATACTTCCCATAAGAGTTAAGAATTATGGTTAGTTTGGGCCAACTGTGGTATTCTGAAACATGATTGGTGCCATCCTTTTTGTATTTGATGTTCAAGTGGAATTGTTGCAAGTGTGTGAACCATTTTTTATGGTGATAATTCTATAAATTTCCTTGTGTTTGCATGAATTTCAAATTCCTGAGATTAGTGAGATGATAGTCTCTTTCCCCATAATATAATGATTCCACTATCGACATTCCTGCATATTGGAGTACATCTCCTTATAATAGGTGGAGTATCTTGAAATATTATTAGAGAGTATTGCACTATGATAGGCCATCACATGTCCTTGTTGTGAGGACCATAATGATGGCAGAATCATATGCATAAGTCTCAAACTCAAATGGATATTGCAAGTCTGATAGGGTGAGGATTGGTTCAGAGAAAAGGTGATGCTTTATATATTCAAATGCTTCTTCTTGTGACTCAAACAAAGAAAATGTTCCTTTTTCTCCACCGTTGGTCACTTTACTTCACTCCTAAGTGATATGGTAGAACCCCAACATAAACCTTTGATAGAAGTTACCAATGGCTAAGAAGCTATAAAGCTCTGTAAGAGTAGCCAAGGTTGGCCAATATTGAGTGTACTAGATCTTGGTTGGTTCAACATTCACCCTATGTTCATCCACAATGTATCCCAAATATTGAAATGCTTCTTCTTGTGACTCAAACAAAGAAAATGTTCCTTTTTCTCCACCCTTGGTCACTTTACTTCACTCCTAAGTGATGTGATAGAACCCCAGCATAAACCTTTGATAGAAGTTACCAATGGCTAAGAAGCTATAAAGCTCTGTAAGAGTAGCAAAGGTTGGCCAATATTGAGTGTATTAGATATTGGTTGGTTCAACATTCTCCCTATGTTCATCCACAATGTATCCCAAATATTGAATTCTCTACATGTCAAATGATCATTTCTCTAGATTGGCATACAACTTACATTTTCACAAGGTGATCAAGCATAGTCGAATGTGCTATAAATATTCTTCACAATTCCCATTGAAGATGAGAGCATCATCTAAATATAAAACCACAAAAGTGTTTGTTAATTGTTGTAGGATATCATCCATCATCCTCATGAACATTGTTGGAGAATTATTCAAGTGAATGGGTATGCCTAACAACTCAAAATTCCTCCTTTAGATTTGAAGGTTGTCTTCCTTCCATCATTTTTGTCATTAGTACATAGTGGTATTCTGACTTTAGATCAATGTTATTAAAGAACTTGTCGCTTTTAAGATCATAAAGAAGGTTTTCAATATGGCAGATAAGGTATATATTCTTAATAATGATTTTTTTCAAGGCTCTATAATTAATACAGGGTTTCCATGTACCATCTTTATTATACGCCAACATAAGTAGGTTCCCACAAGGTGAGGAGGTTAGTCGAATGTGGCCATTTTAGATGAGCTCATGAATATGAAATCTTATCTCCTAATTTCTCCAAGAGAGAGAATATATACAATACAACATTAGCTAAATAAGAATTGAGCATCAAGTTAATTGAGTTTTTGATCTAGTAGTGCAGAGGCACCCCTACAGATCGAACAAAGATATCTTTATATGTCTATACAATATTATCACCTACTTTTGTTGTGTAGATAGGCCTCGTGTTCAAACTATGGTGGTTATAGTGACCTTCCTTTCATCTTTTGATTGAACCATTAAGAGGACAATTTTTTTAGTTTGAGAGATTACCTTTCAACATTGTTTACTAAGATCAATCAAATTACAGTAGTTGGAATTACCTCTAGTATCCTGTATAGCTAGCCTCCTAGAGTAACGACGATACTATGAGGATGAGACTCATAAATGCATGGAATTTCCACATATAATATTTTCCTAAAATAACATCACAAACTTTGATTTGGGAACGTCACATAGTACCCAATATTGGAAGGGATAAATTCCATTAAATATGCAGCATTGTTGCCTAACATGGATGTCTCATCCATGGCTCAACTAACCAATGGTTTATGCTTAAGGGTGTAGAAATATTAGTGGCTTCAATATCTTGATTACCATAGATGATATTAGGTTCTTTTGGCTTCCACTATCAACCACATGTATAAATGGAAGAGGTCCTCCCCTTTTTTAGGCTCCTCTATCTCTTCTAGTTAGATCTTTATGGTTGAAATGATAGAATTAAGATATAAATTGATGATCCATTTTCCTTTATCTTGTTCTAAATTAGAATTAGAGCCAAATATTGTTTAATTTTATTTAAGCTCCACTAAAAATCATTGTTTCAAGTAGCATTCATTAGTGTTGTTCCAGGGGATTTTGTGGAACTCACATTAGTTTCTAGTGTTCTTTTTCGACTTTCCATTACAGTTCTTTGTTTGTGAATTGGGTTGGTTGTATTGAGGTTGGATATCCTAGCTCTGTCCTTGTTCCGTAAGTTTGAGTTTCCTTTTCTATTTTTTTTAGTTGATTTTTATACTTGAAATCCTTACTCCTCTACTTCAATTTTTGCTCAATTTTGACAACATATCAGTAAATAGTTAGGAGTGACGATATGTCCAAGAAATCCATCTATGTTTGGATGTAATTGAGTATAGCACTATGGTGCTTATAAGAAAGTTCCATTTGAATTATTTGATAGCTAACTTTGAGCATAAGGTATGTAAATATTAGTGTACTCCAACACTATTTGGTCTCTCTCATGTCACAAGGTTGTTCATATCATGTACTAGTCATCATATCTCCCTATAGGGTAGAATTCCTCCTTAAGGATAGGAAAAAAAGCTTCACATGTGGGTATTTCCTTGAATATTATGGACCCATATTCATTTTGTCTATCCCAATAACCTTCCTACCAATATTTGAAATTGTGAAGGGATTTTAGGAGCAAAAAAGTGATATTTTCATTGTTAGAATAATTTGGAAAGAGTGATAGCCCTCTAACAAACTTAACCATTTATTAAAAAAAAAAATCATCTATTTGACCTTCAAATAATGGGATATCAAAGTTAACTTGTATATTTAAGGGTGTCACACCTCCACAATTTCCACTAGTTGAAGGTGCATTGAACATTGATGGAAGTCATTGAAAGATATGGGAAATATTTTCCATCACCTCATTACATTTTTGTGCAATTGCTTCCTTGAGAAAAAACTTGATAGGATCTCTCAATCTATCATATATTTTTTCTTCCACCATGGGAGGCCACTTGTGTTGGTGAGATCAATCATTCCCAAGTGGAACTATCTCGAGACCCAACTCTCTATACCCTAACTTTCTTAGGGACATGTATTAAGAAAAAATAAGGAGAAGAAGGCTCTAATACGATAGATCGAGGTTGTACAAGGAATGAAATTAAACACACACATAGAGAATAATAACAAAAATCATATTAATATGGTGAAAACTCAACTTCTATTAATAAATGAAAGAATAAAATACTATAGAAAAAAAACTATCTAAAATGGTGGTAGTTATCCTTAAAGAGAGAGAGAGAGAGAGAGAGAGAGAGAGAGAGAGAGAGAGATGATGACTACATGGATTCAAAAAAAATATTACAAGAGGCTAAAAATATGGTATTTCAACATAAAGAAAGAACCTTATTGGTCCAAAATCCTAACCCTAGAAAATGAAGTGCCAAAAGGTTTGTGGGACTTAAGGTGGTTAGTTGGTACATCAACATATCAGGGGCACAAATTTTGCATACATAGTAGATTGTTGGAAAGAACTATATGAGGACTAGGACATTGAACTATTACTAAGGGATTCCATGGCGATCCTTATCCCCTTAAATTTCTAAGAAACATCATCTAGTCCCTCAAAATGACCCCAAACGTTTGGAACCCAAAACACCACAAAAAAACTACGAAGAATATAGAGAACCATTAAATCAATGGAAGATTCAAGTGGCCTTTGATATCCGCTTGGATCATTATTTTTCCTTTCTCTTTTTCTAGTGTCTCTTTAGTCCTAGAAGTATAAATAATTTACTTGAAGATCACATCTTGACTACAAATTGTCTTCCTTGTCACTAGATCCCAAAACTTATATCCTTCCATTCCATCCTTGTAGCCAATAAAAATATCTTGACTTCCTTGTGATCAAAATTTGTCCTCTTCTCTTTTGGGATATAGAAAAAAATCCTCAAAGCCAAATACTTCGAGATGTGAGAGTGATGTAATTTTACCAAACCATACTTTCTATGTAACTTTGTCAACCAATAATGGTGATCGAGGCCTATTCACTAGGTAACATGTAGTGTGACTACCTCTTCCTAGATCTTGTGTGCCAATATTTAACTATTGATCATGCTCCTTGACTTCTCCATAAATGTCCCATTCATTCTTTGTAGAGTTTCTCAAGCTCTTTAACATATAATTGACCTCTATTGAAAATCTCAACACATTTATCTTTCTATATATTTAGTTCTCCACAAATGAATTTAACTTGTGAAATTTCTCGAAAGCATTTTTCTTCCTCTTTAGGAAATGTAACCATGTCGTACTGGAGAATTCATCAATGAAGGATACATTGTATATGAATGTACCTAGAAAATTAACTAATATTGGCCCAAATATATCACTATGAATTAGATCTAGAATTCCTTTTTCCTTTGTAGCACTAGATGGGAATCTAACACGATTATTGTTTCCCGTAAATACAATTTTCACAGAAATTGACTTCTAGAGGGTTACCAGGTAAGACTTCGATCATAGATATCTTTGTATAGGTATAAGTCCTTTCTCTCTATCGTGTCCCACTCTTTGATGGCACAACATGTCTCATTGAATATACAAGAGGCTAACACATCAGTTTCAGGAATTACTACATTATTACATCCAATCATATTTCTATGCCCAAAAATATTGTACGATGTCCCAATCCAAATACCTATCATCAATACCATATCTCTATGAACCATATTACATGAATCCTTCTCGAATACAATGTGCACTCCTGCATCACCCATTCGATCCATAGATGTCATTTTTTGAGCCAAACCCAGAATATGTAATACTCTCAATAATTTACTACTTCGACCATGTTTCAACACAAATTGGACACAACCTCGAACAAATGTATTGGTTTCTGAGTCATCGTGCAGATACACACCCCCTCCATAATATTTCTCATATTCACAGAACTAATCCATGTCAGTGTCATATGATATGATGCTCCTAGGTTAATCGACCATGTCTTAAGATATGAATTTTACTTGTGAAAGCTAAATACATATCTCATCTTTTATGTGATCTCCCTTTAATTGAAACTCATACAATCCCTTGATTTTTTCAACATTGTTTGACTTACAATAGCTTTTACAATACCTTGCTTTACCACATTTCCAACATCTTCTTGTTGACTTAGTAAGAGACTTAGATATTCCTTTTGACCTAGATCTCCCTTTAGAGAATTTTCCTTTTCCATTAAATAACAATAAAAGTCTCACTAATAACACATATTTGGTCATTCATTCCATGTTCCTTTTCCTCACCTATTCCAATAATAAAAAATCAACCACATCTTCAAGAGTTAGTCTGGTTATATTCCTCTAAATAGCCACAACTAGACTATCCCATGAGTCTAGAAAAGAACACAATCAATTGATACAATTTCTTCTTTTGTAATAGAGATATCCATACTCAATAGGTGAGTATTCATAGTATGAATTCATGCAAGTGTTCTATGACCAAATCATCTTCTTACCTTTTTTATTCTTTTGTAACAAAGATATCCACACTCAATAACTGAGTATTCATAGTAAGATATCATGCAAGTATTCTATGACCAAATCATCCCCTTTCATTCTGAAAAGGTACATTTTATTCAAATGAAACAACTTATTCAGATGCAATTTTGATTGGGATAAGTTTCCCAACTTATTCCATAGTTTCTTGGTAGTTTCTTCCCCTGAGACATTCAACAACATTGAATCTGCAAAACAAAGTTGAATGGTACTCATTACTTTTCTTTTGATTTTTTCTCAATCCTCCATTGAATTATCAATCATGGGTGCTATGAGATGCAATTGTTCTCGATCTTTAAGGAGATCATCAATTTTAATCTTCCAAAGCTCAAAATACTAGCCATTAAAATTTTCAATCTCAATTCTTGTATGGTTAGCAATCCTTATTTCATTGAAGTTCTATATTAAGACTCGCATTCAAATAATCTTATCTCTAATCTAATCAAGGATATGGTGTTCTTGAGTAAACCTAGATTCAAAATTATTAACCTTTGATACTAGAGACATCCCTCTAAATCCAAAATGAGCTATGATTATACTAGATTTTGGGATTATGAAATTTATTTACACCTCAAATCTAAAAAGTCTAAATACAAAGTCGACGAGACATCTAAAGAGACTAAGGACTCAAATAAAATAAACCCTTAAATACCAAGAGAGAATATAAAGAAAACAAATGGCACAACACAAAGATTCACAAAACACATAAAGATTTTACCCTATAAACCCTTGACATGCAAAACTAGCTAACCTTTGAAATCCATTACTCTTATATTCACAATTGATTATTATAGCTAATTGACAATGAATGTTGAGTTAGACAAAACCAAAGACCAATGCATTTATACATCGCATGATCTCTACAGATCATGAAGATTCATCATATATCACCTTCTTCTCATTAACCTTACATTACGTTCTATTTATATCCATAGAAAACCCTAATTCAAAGAATATCGAATCTATATAGGTGGTTTTAGATCATTGGCTAAGATCCCAAGAATCTCATATTAAAAGAATTTTGAGTTTTAAAATGGATCTCAAAATAAAAAATGTATTATCAAAATCAATGTATGAGAACCAATTACATTTTAGAAGATGACATCATCGCTTAGGAATGAATTGACATTGGTTGAGCTAAAAATACTTATTTGTCACACTATAAATGGTGAATGAAAACCTATAATCGATTATGGTAATATTTTTTAAAAAATATTCATAATAAAAATACACTTATAAATCAATTTTAAATATTTAATAAATACAACCAATAAAATAAAATTATATTAGTTTTAAATATATACAAAATAAAATATTCATATCACTTCAATTCAAATTTCAAATGATAAAATATAATATACGGCTTCATTAAAATACAATCTTTTATTTTATCTTTTATAATATAATATTAATTAAAATGTTATATTATATATTATTTACTATATATATTTATTGAAAAAATACTTTACTATAAACACAATAAAGTATTAATATGATTCTATTTAAAATTCAAATAATAAAATATAATACATCACTATATTCTAATGACACATTTTTATTTTTATATCTTATAATATAATCTAATGCCATTAAAATATTATATAATATCTTCTATATTATATAATATATGTTTTAATGCAATCAATAAATTATATTATATTAATTTTTTATGTTTTAATGTAATCAATAAATTATATTATATTAATTTTTTATATTATAACATAAATTTAATATATATATAATAAAATATATTGCACATTATTATTTTTAAATACATTATATATAATTACATTAAATAATATTTATATATTATTTTTTATATAATAATTTATTTCTATCTTATTATATGATTTATGTATTTAGGTTTCTGTGATCCATAATGAATTAAGCAAAGTTTTTTGGTAAAAATCATATAAGAGAAATTTTTGGTTGATAAATTTTGAACCAATAAGTGTCTTCTATTTTATTTTTTTATCTGGTCTTCATGATGAACCACACTTTTTGGTTTGAAAAGCCTGGACCAAAAATTTCTCTTATATAATTTCTACCGAAAGACTTTGTTTAAATTATTATATGATATTTGTTTAAATTATTATATGATATTTAATTATGTAATTTAAATTTCAAGTAATATATTACTTCATTAAAACACAATTTTTTATTTTTTATTTTTATATTTTATAATGTAATATAAGTATAATTTAATTAAAATATTATATACTATTTATTATATTATATAAAATTGGTTTTAATGTAATTAAAAAATTATATTATATTAATTTTTATACTATTAATTATTTTGTATTATAAAATAATACATAATATGATATATGATATATTACATATTATTATATTGAAATATAGTGCATATAATTATAAATAATATTTTTATATTAGATTTTCATATAGTAGTTTACATATATATTATTATATATTTTTATATTAGATTTTTATATAGTAGTTTACATATATATTATTATATATTATTATATGATTTTCAATTATATAAAATATTAAATGAGTTAGAATTTAATTAAGTAAATAAGAAGTTGAGAATTTATATTTTATTTCTTATTCTTAATTGTTGAAGGATAAAAGGAAAAGCTATAATTGTTTACGGATAATTTTTTTTTTTTAAATCTCACTTTTATTTATAATCAGATCTTTTCTTTTCAACCACATTAATAATATTTTTTAATTATTTTTACATTTGGAGAACGTTTTAATGTAACTTAACATACCTAGATGGATTCTAGTGCAAAAGTTGAGTTGTAAATTGTTAGCCGCAACCCAACTTGGTCCAAGTTTTAGGTCAAAGACTTTGTGTTTTACGAAGCATAGTGCGCGGAGCTGACAAAGTTTTATTCATCGCGCGGTGTTTTAGGGGCTTTGGGGTGGGTCAAAGCCCCTTATTTTGTAATGGGTATTGGATTTTAGTCATTGTTTTGTCGAATCCATAGTATGTGAAACATTGTTTTGTAGTATCGAAACCTATACAAGGAGATTTAATACTTTGTCAAAGATGAAATAGAAGAATATAGTAACTAAGCATATATTGTTCGTATTTTCTGTCTTGAGTCTGTATTTTTGAGGAAAAGCTTCATAGTTGAATGTGCGGAGGCCTTGAAGAGTCTACAGATGAGTGCACAGACCACCTACAGATGGGTGCGCAGGTCAGGGAAGAGCATGTATTGAAGATCCTTATTAATAAAGAAGAAGTTTTGGTGAAAATTTTTATATAATTCTGTGTTCATTCTCTATTGTTATTGATATCGTTATGCATGCTTTTTATTGAATTATGTGAAATAATACATGTTATATTGTTTTCTATTATTTCCATGCATTAAGTACCAATCTGTAAGATTACTCATCAATGTGAAGCTATTCATGTGCGCGAAGTTGTAGGCAGATATAAGACATAAATAACACACAGGCGCCACAATGTGTATATCCCTACGGTTGCATAAACCTGGTTATGCAGCCTCCCATAACTACTTTAGGTGAGTCTGTGATTTGCTTGTAGGTCATTGCTGAAAGGGCCAATGGTCGAGGGTTTTTTTGGTGTGTAGTACACTCTAAACCTGGGTCAAACCCCCTTAAACCAACTAATGGTTCCATTGTCGGGACCAGGATCTGCTTAAGGGATATGTTTTAGCGTCCATCGAAGAAAGAAATCCAGGAGTGGGTTGAACACAAAGAAAGAGAATTTATGGAAAAAGAGAACAAAAACCCTGGATTATCAGCTGAAGATTGGTTGCAGAAGTATATCTTCGAAGAGAAATATGAAATATTTTTTCGTTCATTCCACATTGAATTGTACAAGTGGGTATCTTAGTTGACTGAGCATAAGACTTGTTTGAAGAACTTCGAACCTAAGGAGTGGAATCTTGAATTTATATGACTCAAGAACGTTAGTAACAATATCTCAAGGGATGTTGATTTCTGGATCGATATCATTTTGGGAGGATTGATCACTGAATTCACGATAGATGCGATCATGTCCTATAATGAAGTTGAACGAAGACTTTTCAAAGGACCATGAGGTAAGTTCTTAAGATCTTTTAATCTTTGGATTAAGATGTTATTGTGTGAAAAAGGGATTTTGCGAGTGCAGTTAGATTAATGTTTGGATGAAGAGGAAATAAGCCTGAGCCAGGGTCTACACGAAGTGGACAATGATATATAATAGATCTAAAAAATTTCATTGAGACTGACTATAGCCCCTTGCTAGGAGGATCTGAGAGTGAAGAATAAAGAAGTAACCCTACAACACCACGACATTTCCCCACTTGTCCTGAAGGAGAGTCAAAGTTAGGAGTTGAAAATAACAGGATTTCTTTGGGATTCCCCATCTATCCACCCTCCTTACACCCCATGCCCCTCCCCATAATTCTCCTACATTCCCACCCCCTCCCCCTCCACTTAGCTCCCCGAGAAGAAAAATGGGCAATGACATCAAGCTGCCTATTTTCAAAGGACTTGGATCAGAGGATCCTAAGTAGTTCTAGTTTGTAGTTGATGCAGTATGGAAATCAAGACATATCACTAGTGATGACATAAATAAGTTGCAACTCGTCACTTCACTCTGAGAAAGAGCACTAACCTGGTAGATGAAATTATCTCTGACTAACCCGACTGCTTCATTGGATGAAATTAAGAAAGTAGTGGTATCAGAATTCAAGAAGCTGAAATCATAATCATAGTGCATCATAGAGCTAAAAGAAATCAAACATACAACGACTGAATCTATGTGGGAGTTGGACCATCGATTTAAGGTGTTGATGGGTCAAGTAAGCTTTAATATACCCCCATAACAACATAAAAAATGGTTCATAACCGCACTACTGCCACATATTAGGTTACCTTTGACGCAACAGAAGATTGTGATGAAGTTGGAAGCCTCCCCGATTAGAGATACTCATGCAGGAGTACAACAGATGCAAATTCAACATGCCAATTTGACCTTGGAATTGCAAGATCTCAAGAAAGGTAAGGAGACCAGATTAGAAGTATGGTGTACAAAGTGCAAAGCAGAGGGTCATTCAATGCCTTGTGTTTGGATATTATTTAGAAAGTGGAGCTCCTAATTCAGTAAACCCAGGTCTGTGGTGTGATATTTGTAGAATGAGAGGTCAAAATCGCTCTAAATATTGCTACCTATTGCAAAAATATGTGCAGAACCTGAAGCAACTGTTTTTTAACTTCTGTACATCAGTATGCCATGATGAGAAAAATTGCCAAAGTTATGACTTAATGATGGAGCACACTGTTGATACTTATAGACTGCAAGATGAGGGACATACACACGAGGAGCCAAGCCAACAAGCTAGTCGAGGAGGATTTCAAGGATGAGGAGCTGGTCAGGGACATGGCCAAATTATATGTTATAACTGTGGACATGCGAGACACTTTGCAAGATACTGTGAGAACCCTACGACAACCTTAAACTACTGTAAGTATTTCGATCATGTGATAGAAGAATTCCCTGTCCTTATTGCGAAGATGTAGGAGAAAAGAAACCAACATCCTACAACAAATATCCAAATGATGACCGCTGAGCCAAGGGAGGATTAATCACACATCAACATTGTAATAAGAAGTGGGGCTGCAACTGGAAATGATAAATCTAATGGGAAAAACAAAGTTGAAGCTACATGGGTAAGAAAAACTACTGAAAAATTTCCTGCATTTGATATCTTTAAGGAAAAAAAAGTTTTTATGTAGACAAGGTGAAGCTTATGGATGATGGGGCATCAACCTATACTGCACAGCTGACTCAGAAGGATAACTGCAAGATAGCACCGGTTACAACACAAGACGTGGATCCGAATATTTTGAAATCTTTTTTACAAACTTGCATGAAGTTGTTGAGATATCAGAAGGTCGTAGAGGGATTGCAGGAATTGATAGACTCTTGTGCTCCTAAAGAGGTACCATAGAGTGAGATGAGCATAGTGAATAACCTACCTAGATAGAAGAAGTAGAATGGAAAGGACATGAGGCTTACAGTGCATATTGGGGAATATGACATGGATCAGGTTATCTTGGATCTAGGATTGAATGCCAATGTCTTATTGAAGCAAACTTGTGAATTTATGGGTAAAACAAATTTGCAATGGTCATTATCCAGCTGAATATGGCAAATCAATAAAATATTGTCCATTTAGGAAGATTGTTAGGTATCACAGTAGATATTGATGGAGTGCGCACTACCACTGACTTTGAAGTGATCGAGATTGTGGATGACAGTAATCCATAAACCACATTTCTTGGATTGTATTGGGTGTTTGATAACATGGCTATAATTAACCTGAAGTAAAGACAAATGATATTTGAAAGCAATAATATGAGAGTTAATGTGCAATTATATCCATCGAAGGGAGCGAGATATACTGAACCTGTCAGAGAAGAGTACAACATAGATGAAATTGAATACATTTATCAGAAAACAACAAAAGAGGAAGAATGGATTAACCCTACTGTAGATGGAAAACTAACTTGGGAGAAAGATAGTTCTTGCACTTCAGATTCAGAAGAAGAATTGGAAAACTGGAAAAATAGGTTGTATGAAGTATCTGTAAGGCGACGTGCAAGGATCACTAAAGCAGTGCATTGTACGACAATTGAGATACGTGATTTACCTTTGTATGATGATTTGGGTGATGTAAATACTTTCTTTAGAGATTATGAAAGACAGGTACCTGAATAATAAAGATTGTTAGCTTTGGATCAAGCACCGAGGGCTACTCCTGCTAGATGGTGGGGTACTCATAAGAAGAATATAGGAGATTGGAAAAAATGTAGAAGGTTGATGTGGGTAAGATTCGGTCAAGTAGAAACAGAGCTCATAGACAAGTATGATGGCCAAAATGACCCTAGAGACCACATACAACTCTGTATGGAAGCTTGGGGAGGAATTTCGCGAGAATAATGGGTGCATGGATTCATCCATACCCTGGAGACAATTCCTCAGAATTGGTATCTGGAAATTGACCTTAGACATGGTACTGCTAGATGGGCATAGATGGTTGATGGATTTATAATGACATTCAGATTTGAAGATGACTGTCCACATATAGATGCAACTTTGAATATAGTTAAGAAGAATATTTTTGAGAACAAAGTTCCAGTTATCTTGCAACCTGATTGGGCTACGTAGATATGTAATGTAATGGAATACTATAATCTCACTGCGGAAAAGGATGAAGATCGTCACAATATTGACAACAAAGAATCAAAAGGTCATCGCAAAGTAAATGGACTTGAGATAGAGATGCCTGATATAATGAATCCATTGAAGACAAAGAAGGTCAATATAGGATCAGAGGCTGAACTGAATTATGCAACAATAGGAGATTACTGGGATGAAGACACAGTCAACAAGATAACAGATCTCCTACATGAATATCAGGAGTTGTTCCCCACTAAATTTTCAGATATGAATGGCATATTAGGAGATTTGGGAGTCATGAGGATTCCTTTGAAGCTTGATGTGAAGCCTGTCAAGTAGAGACCTTATAGACTAAATCCAAAATACAAGGAGAAGGTGAAAGAATAATTAGACAAGATGTTAATAGCTGAGATAATTTAACCCATCGAAGAGTCTGAATCGGTAAGTCCCATGGTAGTTCAAGAAAAGAAGGAAAAAGAGGAAATCAAAATTTGTGTTGACTTAAGGAAATTGAATGATGCATCCCTGCATGACCCCTCCAAAGCACGAGAGAAAGCCTGGTATGACATGCATATCAATAATAAGGCATTCTGGGAAGGAGATCTTGTATTATTATATGACAGCAAATTCATGAAGTTCCCAGGAAAATTTAAAACACATTGGTTAGGAGCATATATCATCAAGCACATCTATGATGGTGGTGCGGTTCAGCTTGTGAAGTTGAATGGTCAGATGATTCTGGGACGAGTGAATGGTAGTAGGTTAAAGATATACAAGGATGACTCTGTCCCTGGAGCTTCACACTAAAAATTGAATGGAAGGAAAGTACCACCCGCAGTTGAAAGTGGGCGTGGAACTATAAACTACTCTGTATAAAGGGAATTCGCTGAAGGAATATTATTGTGCAATACTCAGGAATATGATGAAATCCGAAGGAACTACGAAAAACAAAAGGTGACTGCGCTACGAGGGAAGGTTCATCGAAGTTGGTCGAAAATATGACCGTTGGAAGGAAAAATATAACGTTAAAATGAAATTATTGTTAAGGGACGCATAAGAAGAGCATTTATGAAGCACAACTGGTTGTATCTAGCCCCATACTTGCATTAAACGAGAAATCTTGATGCAATCATGAGGCTGGAATTAAAATTTGTTATAAAAACCATATTCTGCACCACATTTGACACTTTTCTATCTAGAGAAGTTGAGAAATTTCATCTAAGTGTGAAGAAATATATTGTATGTCTAAGAGGAGTTTTGAGGAACTTGTTGGAATATTTGCAGAGAAAGGATTAGAGGGTATTATGGAGACACAAGGAATGAAGGTACCCATGTCCCCAAGGTGCCAAAGGTCACTGAGAAAGAAGGTACACACTGAACCACAACCATAGAAGAAGAGACCATCTAAGGTCTCTAGGGCGGAACTTCGAACATCCCTGAGGAATTAAACACAAAAGTAAGTCCGCATGAAGAACAAAGAAGATAAGGTGAAGAAGCCTGTATAGAAAGGGAAGAAGTCGATGTTGTAGAAGGCACCTCAACAGATCAATGATAGTGAAGAGGAGGCCAAATTTCAACGCATGGAGAAAAAGGACGAAGAGATTCTCGTTGTGCTCCCAACTTACATGTCACCAAGAAAACCAAATGCCAAGCCACTTAAGGAACCAAAGGAGTCTAAGACTGGCACCTACACTCCATTGTTGCCAAAGGAAGTACCATTTGAGGGCGAAGTGTTGGGGAATATCTCTCGGCTGAAGATGGAAGACTGTGACTTTAACGATCAAAGAAAATACCCTCAATTTGAACCAATTAGATATTTGAAGAAGGTTTAGTACCCATAAAGTGGAGTCATGAAGTTGGAGCCGTTCTAGCTGGCTGCATGATTGCATAGAGTGGACCTCTTGAATATGTTGAAAGTGCCACACCTCGGCCGAAGCACATCCATTACAATTTGTGCATGAAATCTCCTCGCACAGGTACATGATAGGTGCATTTGGCTAGGAACGAGGATCATGATTAATGATATGTTAATTAGAAAATTCACAGCATTGCCTCATTAGGGAAAAGACCCCGCAGAAGAATTTATGGGAAAAATAAGGACAAGGAGATGACAGAAATGGTGAAGGAAAATTTTGGGCTAGTGAAGAAGTCGCAGGGATATGACATCAATTCCGTTGATGACCAAGGGGTGTGTTTGGCCAAGCACATCTTGGCAGGTAAGATAATGAGGAAGTGTAGGGCCAATGAGATGCCTGCAACTATAGTATATTTGGATGCACAATGCAGCGCAGGGGTCCAGTTTCACTAGGCTACCTATCTGTGCAAATAATTTTTGACAGATTGCAGGGAAGCATAGGAAGATGGGAATATGTTCCACTATGCTTGGATGATAATACTCATCATGCTAATTATGTGGCAAGAACCAGAAGAATCGTAGTTTCCAACTGTCGAGGTGGATATTTGCGAGGTAGCGAGGTATGCCTCCCTCTGGTTTACTAAGGATTCAACGCGCGCAATAGAAAATAGGATTTTATTTGTGGTGATGGAAATGGATATAAACATGGTGGTGAATCAACATCCAAGGCTGTCACCTAGTTTATATAAGCAATATTGTCACATTGCAAACTTCAAAGCAGACTTACACAAATGTTATGTCAAGGAAATGAAGGACCCAACTAGGACATGTAATCTATTTCCATACTTAGTAACTGAAGATGATTTTCTCTTCGTAGTACAAAAATGGCCTAAAGAATGGATGACTCCACCCATTGGAGCGGTTGGAATAGAGAAAGTCGGCGAGGAGGAACCACCAGCAGAAAAGGTTATGAAGCTTTCCCTCGCGATCAAGAAATAAAAGAACACACTGGTGAAGATAAAATTCGAGTATGAAGTGAAAATATCAAAGCTGAAAATAAAGTTGTAGCCAGTCACTCCATCAGCAATGCGGGAGTAGAGGGATACATACTTAAAGGAAACATTTAAAGGCATCTCTGACACAGTAGTGTACTACAGGAAATTATTGGATGACACGATGCAGATTTGGACCTCACTGCAGGAGGATCGAAACATCCAGAAGATCAAGGAGGAAGTACAGGTGAAGCAGAAGCAACACGATGAAATCTTGGCAGCTATAAAGACCCTACGAATCTTACAGAAAATTCCCAATATTATTGAAGGGAAGAACCTCGAAAAGTAGATAGATGATATTCAAAGGAAGGAGCAAATTTTTCAAGAGAGGACTCAGCTGTGGTAAGATGACGCCCTTAAACTATCTTAGGTAATGGAAAAAAGCCTCAAAAAGTTGAAGAAATGGGAGGCAGAAATATTGCAGAAGGCTGCTAGACCAACCACAGAGGCATTACTAGAGGGGGTACGCAAACAAGAGAAACAAATAACAAAGATAATTTAGTAGTATAATGTAGTCTACAATGGAATTGTAGCAAAAATCAAGGGAACCGCAGTTGAATGACTCGGGACGAGTCACGAGTGAGTGTTGGGGGCCTGTTGAACACAGCCCAACTTAGTCCAAGTTTTAGGTCAAATACTCCACATTTTAAGGAGCAGAGGGCGTGGATCCGATGAAGTTATATTCATCGCGCGGTGTTTCAGGGACTTTGGGGTAGGTCAAAGCCCCTTATTTTGCGATGGGTATTAGGTTTTAGTGATTGTTTTGTCGAATACATAGTATGTGGACCATTGTTTTGTAGTATCAAAACCTATATAAGGAGATGTAATACTTTGTCAAATATGAAATAGAAGAATAGAGTAACTAAGCATATATTGTTCGTATTATCTGACTTGAGTCTGTATTGTTGGGGGAAGGCTTCGCAGCTGAGTGAGCAGAGGCCTTGAAGAGTATATAGCTGAGTGTGTATACACCCTGCAGTTGGGTGCATAGGTCAGGGAAGAGCATGTATTGAAGATCCTTATTAATAAAGAAGAAGTTTTGATGAATAATTGTGTATCTTTCTGTGTTCATTCTCCATTGTTATTGATATTGTTATGCATGTTTTTTATTGAATTATGCGAAAGAATACATGCTATAATTTTTTCTGTTATGTCTATGTGTTAAGTACCAAGATCAACCCAAAGTTATTCATATACATGAAGTTGTAGGAAGATATAAGACATAATAAAATACATGGGCACCACACCTCACATATCCCTTTGGCTACAGAAACCTGGTTCTGCAACCTCCTATAACCGCTTCGAGTGAGACTACGATCTTCTTGTAGGTCGTTACCGAAAGGGCAAGTGGTTGAGGGTTTTGTTGGTGTGTAACACACTCTGAACCTGGGTCAAGCCCACTTAAACCAACATAAATATACCACCCCCACAAAATGACTACTCCATAATATTTTACCATTTAGGAGTCCTATTTTAGACCTCAAAATTCCCCTAATGCATGATTCATAATAATTCTCCAACTCGTTCTAGTTGTAGTTTATTCTCTTTAACCACCATTTGACCACTTGTCTAAGTCATTAATGTGTGTATGCCCAATTTTAATCATTTTGATTACTCTAGTCAATTATCAACTTCCATTAGCCGCTCAACTACCCACCAACTTCAACTAAGGTCACTACTCTCAAATTGACCATAGACCTATCAACTCAATCTTTGACTTGTCTTCCCATTGAATTGAGTATGACCATCTGATTGACTTCTTATTCCTAGTCAATTATTTCTCAACAAGATTTTTGAGGTTCATTTCTTGTCATTTTTCACAACCAAACCATGAATTAGAAAAACCCTAATTGATTGATATTAGGTGCAAATAGTACAACATCTCAACAATTAATACTATTCCAATGTCTTTTTAATGTATTTTAATAATTTTTTAGGTTTGGAGTCATCTAGATGGATGACATTCTTTTGAAATATTTCTCAACTTGATTTCAACTAATATGTTTTAGTATAGATTTAGTGTAGTGATATTTATTTAATATAGACTCAATGTATGTAAGATTTGATAGTACATTGTGGCAGTGATTCACAATAGGATTTGAAGTGCACATTCCTCCTTTCAAAATGATTGAATACAGACAAAAATGGTGGTGTGTATGTGCTCTTATCATGGGGGCTTCACTCAATTAACCTCTGACATATCACATTCATTCATGGCATTCTAAACAATACCCTTAATTTGACTACATATCGGGAACTACCTCTAAAAATCACATTATTTAACCCCCTACCAATACGAACCCAATACACCTTCCCAATTTAAAAAACCCCTACTTTCACTAGATATTGTAAGTATCCATTTTTTCATTAACATTTTTTGTACCTCTTTACATGTTTTCATTAACTTTGAGATACATTTTTTATACTTGCCAATATAAAAACTCTTTACCCCCTATTATATGCTCAATATATTATTTTATTTTTTCCTCAATATATATCCCCCAGTATGAATGCACGTGTTATGGTATTTCTCCTGAGTGAGGTCCTTGTGGCTCTTATACTATAGATTGTGTTGAAAATATCTCTAAAAAAGAGAACCCATGAAAATTTACCATGCTAAGAACCCATAAAAATTTGTGCAAGCATGGAAATTATAAGTGGAAGAGAGTCGAAATAAATCACATTGAGGTGAAATGGAGCTAAACAAAAAGTAATGAAGGAGGGGTCACATAGACAAAGCAACAACAAATACTCTACTCAATGAACTAGCTTTCAATAAAAATTTCTCTTCCAAGTAGTTAACTTTTGTTCAAGATAATCTGGAAAATTCTCAAGCTATGATATGTCAGACACACAAAAAACAATGTTATTGCTTATAGAGAAAGGAATCAGATGCATGGTTGTTAGAGCTAAGGGGTGTTTTAACAACTTACTAAAAAAAATTGAGCAAAAAATCTTAATTAGAGAAGGGGCCATAACGATGATGTCTAATTTGGTAGTACGAATATGGTGATTGGCTTAGGAAAGAGATCAATCACAATAAATTGAAAATAAGGAAGAGAAAATAAGAATATTATCATGCACTGGTGTAGTCTCAATTTTGCATAATTTTTGTTTTGTAATGGACCAATTGTGGTATCAGTATTGGTGCAAACAAAACATATTGTCAACCAAACTAATTTAATATTAAAATTTTGGCTTGCATTTACAACTGTAATCTCAAACAAAGTGAATAAGTAAGATACGTTGGAACATTACTCTGAGAATTGGTATCACACCGGGGCTTTTATGTAGAAGAGAGTTTGATGGCCCTAGAACAAGAGAATGGTTGACATTGTGGAATCGTGGGCTCACTCAGGGGCATACATGTATAGGATTAGGGACAAAGGGTTGGGATTGTTAATTAATCAGTTAAAAATTCCCTCAAGTGTAATTGTAGCAAAGGGAGTTATTACGTACGAGATGGGTGGTCTCTGTTACACAGTAATTTGTCACCATTGGTCACCGTCCCTGTTACCCCTTTCCCGCACTTTGGAGGACTCATTCCGGGACCTGTGAGAAGTGACATGGCTTGAAAACACTTGCATTATGTTCCCCTGCTGACAAAGAGATCGACCAAGATTCCTCTCTTGTCCAGCCTCCTCTTCCTGAACCTGGCTCTGCCAAGCCTATTCCAGACCAACCATTGAACGGAAAGAGTGTCGACTCGAGTTCACCACCCGTCGACCACTCTGTTTCGGAAGTGCATCATTCCCATGTTCTTCTCATCTCCTCAGATTCTCCTGAGTCCGAAAACGACTCTCCTATCCCAGCTGCTCCCGAGAGTCCTGCTTCGGTCCCTTTAGAGCAGGGGGGCAATCATACGATTCCCCCACCAAGTAGTTCAGTCGTTTCCTTCGAATGGAGTCGTTTGACTACCTCCCGCCTCCCATCCCATGTGCCTTTCTGGTTCATGGTACACGCCTATAATAAGGTGATACCTGGCACTGTTTTGGATGAGGGTGCATCTATCAGTCTTATGCCTGCCACTACTTGGCAAGCTTTGGGTTCCCCACAGCTTGTGCCAGTCGCACCGAATCTGACGGCTTTTGACGGAGGAACTAGTAAACCATTAGGAATCCTTCCAAAGTTCCCTATTACCATGGGAGGCAAAACTGTCTATATAGACGTATCAGTTACCCAAGGTGCTTTAGATTTCAGTCTTTTCCTTGGCTGTGACTATGTATATGCCATGGGGGCCCTGGTCTCTTCACTTTTCCGTGTGGTTTGCTTTCCACACGATGGAATGATAGTGACTATAGATCAATTATCGTTCGTTCATCCCCGGGTGCCTCCTGCGCAGTTCTCATCCCCTCCTGGTTTTCATCCACCAGTTGCATCTGCCCCACCGCAAATCAACTACGTGGCCACTTATCCCGTGCCTGTATCCAGTGATGTCGCCGCCGTGCATAGTGTCCTGGGGGAATTGGGTCCTGAATTCCGAGATGTTATCCTTCCACCAGGAGTGGCACTCTTGGAAGCCCCGACTTCCTATTCATTATGATGAAGTTTGGTTGGAGCATAGTTCGTTTTCCTGTGTCAAGCTCCTTAAAAAATGAAACTAGGTGGCCGAGGATAGTTTTGATTTTGTGGCGACCTCGTTAAAAAATGAAACAAGGGTTATGAGGATAGTTCTTTTCCTACGTCAACCTCATTAAAAAATGAAACAACTCCCTTTCCAAATCGAGTCTTTTGGTTAATATCTCGTAAAATACAAGTCAAGTCTTTCCTAGATCTCGAGAGTGAACTTTCATTCAATCCACTTTGTTGAATGCAATGAAGCTTGGGGGGCATGTACCTCGATTTGCGTTATTATGCTGGGGGCATGCAAACTGATAACAAGCATAGTTTTTCGTTTCAAGCTTGTGTAAACATGAAACCGAATCCAAGCAAAGTTCTCCATGGTTCAAGCTTATGTAAAAATGAACCCATACCTGATTTACATCTCGTGATTGCCTTTTATCTGCTAAATTCAGTTAGATGAGCCTTGGTTGTTTCATTCCATCGCCACCATCTCTTTGGCCGATCATATGCTCTCACTTGGTTGTTTATCCTTTCCTGAGGAACCGCAGCGATGAGTGGTTTTATTAGCCAGCCTCTTGACCATTATATGTTTTCAGTAGTTCCACCATTACCGGAACTAGTTGCTACCCTTTATACCACTCGTTCCTACAGGACGAGTCGCCTTTACGCTCTTTTCTGACTCGTAAAAGATGAAAAGATAGCCGAGTATTTTTCCCTTTTTTGACTCGTTAAAGAGAATAAAAATGGAGGTCTGCTTTCAGCTCTTTTCTGACCATTTAAAGACAAAAAGATCGCCAAGTCATCCCTCTTGACTCGTTAAACGTAAATAAGAGGCGATCGTCTTTAAACTTTTTTTCAACTGTGTAAAAACGAAAAGATCATTGAACCTTTGTCGTTTCAGGCTCGTTAACAGTTACGAAGCGACGTGATTTCGATCACTTTTTTACTTTTTCAGGTCGAAATCACTACTCATGAAAAGTACTCCTCGATCGTTATGGTCGGGCGGTTCTTTTGAGCATTGTTTTATACTTTTTCAGGCTCGAGAGACACAACTTTACGAAAAAGGACACCCTTGGAGTTTTCTTTTCTGCTGTCTTTTCAAACTCTCTAAACATGAAAAGACGCCGAGTTCTTCCTCTGTCAGACTCGTTAAAACTTGATGACATTGGAGTCCGTCGAGATGACGCTTTATAAGCATATGCTATCCCCGTCAAGCTTGTTATAACTAGGGTACTCGCCAGAAATGGTGGGGGGAAATGGAACCATAATTATTGTTGTGTCGGCAGTATGTCGCTCTTGAACATGGCACTTGTCTGCTTTCGTGTCTGGGTGGGGACATCTCATCTTGTTTTTCACTTGCCTCTGTGGATTTGGGTGATCCTGTTTGACCTCTCATCTGCTCATTGCCTTGTCACCATGACCTTTGATCCATTGATGTCAAATACTGCCAATTCCACTGTTGTGCCGCCGATATGTTCAAGAGAAGTTGACCTCTGCAGAATAACAACCTCCTTCTGATAGCTCACATAATTCTGATCCACCATAACATTCTTTCTCTGTCTCGTGTCGATGATGTGGGAAACACTATGGCCCACCTTCAATCAAGGTCACTTCCTGTCGACTTCAGCTCATTATCCAGGAAGTTGATCTAGAGACTCCCTTCCGGTGCCTTGGAGCCTGCATGCCTCAATGGCAGGTTCTTCGTGTTCGACGTGAGGTTTTCATCATTGGCCTCCGATCGAATGATTCTACGGGTGTTCGACGCCAGCTCACTGATTCACACACCGTAGATTGTACCTATATTACCTTGAGGGCCATTGTCATTATTGGTGGTACCTCTCGCGCCTGTTAACAATTTTCATTATTGACTGGTAATCAGACGATGTTCATGCATGTTCGACTTCAACTCATATATTCACATGCTTGAACATCCGTGCTAATGGAAAAAGGGGACTTTTTAAGGATATTCTGCAGGAGATGTCTTCAAGGCATATGAAGTCCATACTTAGGGGAACATAATGCAAGTGTTTTCAAGCCATGTCACTTCTCACAGGTCCCGGAATGAGTCCTCCAAAGTGCGGGAAAGGGGTAACAGGGACGGTGACCAATGGTGACAAATTACTATGTAACAGTCTCTACCTCCCAAATAAGTGAAAATAATAAGCTTGGTCATACAATCAAAGGGCCACAAAAAAGTCATAAAGATAGAACCACAACATATACACTATTCAATCAGATAGCTTTCAAGAAAAATTTCTCTTCCGAGAAGTGAAAATTGTGCATACCTGGGCTGTCGAGCTCTGATATTGACTACCAACAACCCAAAGACCATTACCACCTAGCTGTAAACTATAATTTCTTGCTAGTGATTGGGTAGAGCATAAGAGATGAGATCCATCGAAGTGTAGAAGGAATGAGGAGGTGGGTTGGTGGCTTGCCTCCAAGGTTTCCATCTTTACATATGTGAGACATGCATCCCAAGGCTTGCCTAGGGATGCACCTCATCAAACCAACATTATAACACAAATTACCTTGATGGTTGATGAGGCACAATACTTGATAAGGTTTTGCAAATGGGGTAGCAAGATAAGTGGGCTTGATTGTGGGGAAAACTCCATAGTTAAGAGCACTTGATCCAGAGGCAATCTGGGATCGGTGACCTCCTGGGAAGTCCTAGTTACGGGGTACAAGCCCCGGCAGTGATGATTTACATTATGTGATTCATTTCACTAGTTTCAATCCCACTTCTTCACCCTTGTGAGCATCACCCGATGCAATGAGTGCTAAGTGAACTATTCAAAAATCATGAGAAATTAGTCAGTTATGACTAACTCTCATGGAAATGGTCATACGTGAATGACTTACTTAACACAGTTGAATCCCAAAAATGATATCTAATATAATGCACTGTGTAAACCCCCTAATACTTAAATTCAAAAAGAGTGAAGGGATCTCTACTTGAATGGTTCATGAGGCACAATACTTGCTAAGGTTTTGCAAATGGGGTAGCAAGCTAAGTGGGCTTGATTGTGGGGAAAACTCCACAGTTAAGCGCGCTTGAGCCAGAGGCAATCTGGGATGGGTGACCTCCCGAGAAGTCCTGGTTACCGGGTGCAAGCCCCGAAAGGGATGATTGATACTATGTGATTCATTTCACTAGTTTCAATCCCACTTCTTCACCCCTCTGAGCATCACTCGATGCAATGAGTGCTAAGTGAAATATTCAAAAATCATGAGAAATTAGTCAGTTACGACTACCTCTCATGGAAATGGTCATACGTGAATGACTTACTTAATGCAGTTGAATCCCAAAATGATATCTAATATTTACCTTGTCTATCATAGATAATCATTACTCTTTGTGCACCATTAAAACATTAGTATGCACCTCTTATAAGAAAGCATAGTTTAATTATATGCCATGATTGATATTGTATGCCCACAAGTTGTATAATTCCCAAACCATATACCCTAACACATTTATTTAACGCACCCTATGATAATATTGCTCTATCTCTTTGAAATATATAAGGTTAGACTTCTTAGCACAAAATCAACAACCTTAATATATAATCCCAACACATAAGAAAATGAAAATTGATTTACCTACATCATAGAAAGATAACTTAATTATCATGCTTCGGGACATGTGCTTTTAAAGAAATGAGACTTGCCATGAAGAAATTTGTCATGTATTAGTGATATAAAAATACAATACTTGTGTGTATTCATAATCAGACAAAATGGGTGAGATGATCATTTTCCATTCATTAGTTGAATCATTCTTCTAAGTGAGGTTATCAATGAAACCAACACATCATATTTCATTTTTTTGCCAATCTGTTTTCATAAGCACAAGACATCACAGCACATATTGACAACCATAATACTCATAAAGTAGTGAACATTTAAACCAATCTAAGAGCCACATCTCTTTATTCCCAATGGGGACCTGACCTACTTAAAAGTTTCTTTATTTTATTTTATCAAATTTTCTCGAAGAGAGTTGAGTTGCAATGGCTTGCACAATGTTTTGTAGGGTGAGTCATTCATGAGTCAACATCATGGGAAAATTATTAATGGAGAAACATGCAGCTTGTGAGGAGATTTTACTCCAACTAGATAAAGTGCAACTTTAGATGGATGAAGTTAATCATAAGGTCTCATTTCTTGCTAAACAACTTGTAGATTTAGAATTTTCAAAATCCAGGATCACAAGGGGTATGTACTCATTGATGTTGACACTCTACCCTCTATCCTCTCCTTAATGTCCAACGTGGATATATTTATAATATCTTCCTATTGTTTTCTACAAGTATAAGTATGTTGTCAACACACTCTATTTAATTTCCAACATGGATAGGTTTATAGTATCTTTCCTTTTCTTTTCTACAAGTAGTACAATTATGCATACTAACTCTCATTATAGAAATAGATATTGAGATAGTTTTGCGTCCATCTATAGTATTTTTTTGTATCAATTTGAGACTAATGGTATTTCTTAGACACTTTAGACAACAGATTTACTATTGTGTTTCTAGTCTAGTTATGTCAACTAGATTCAAATAGCTCTTGTCTATGTATAGTTTATTTCCTAGTTAATACAATTTACACACAAGCTTAGAAAAATAAAAATTAAATAGAACCATCAAAATACCATCTTAGTTCTAGATTACTTAGGAGAGCTCAAATCCTCAAACATAAAGATATTCATTCAAGTTTGGCACTCTAAAAAAAGATTTTTAATTTAAAAAACTCGATACCTCTTAATTCTCGCTTGGTACAAACTTTTTCTTAAATTTTGCATTTAAAAAAATAATTGCATATCAAGAAATTTAATCCCTCTTAACTCTTGATAAATCCACAATTAAGATGAATCTAGGTTTATAATATTAATATTAATGATAAATGTTGGTCATATTGATGTGTTGATGAATGTTAATATTTTAATATCAACTTAGCATTATTAAATATTGAAATATATATATTAAAATATTAATTATTTTACTTACCAATTTACTTTATATTAAAAAAATTAAAATGTTTTTATATATTTTATTTGTTACCACTCCTTAAAATAATCAATATTATTATAAATAATTGAAAATAAGGATTTTTTTAAATGAAATA
Source organism: Pinus tabuliformis (assembly GCA_031772625.1). NCBI lineage: Eukaryota > Viridiplantae > Streptophyta > Pinopsida > Pinales > Pinaceae > Pinus > Pinus tabuliformis. Next base: position 65,348,277 of record CM062817.1, on the reverse strand, counting down.
ATTAAAAATAGTGTTATTTCACTTAATAAAAAATAAGTAGTATATTATACATACGAATATATAAAAATGAAATAATTAAAAATAAAACTATTTTACTTAATAAAAGAAATAAACAGTGTCCTATAAATATCAATATATCATGAAAATTGTGTCCAGTATGACTCGGCTTTAACAAGGTTGCAAATCTCATTAGGCGACGTATATGACAAAGGCAATTTGATAATCTTATTAGTCCCTGTAATTTGGCATGGGACTATACTAATCAGAAAGATGCTTGTTAGTATTAATTGGTGTTGGGATTATGTGAGTTTTTAATTCCGTATTTTGCAATTGATTTAATTTCCGTGTGCTAACCCTTTTGCAATTGATTTCATAGTCTTATTTGGCCTCTTCCTTAGGTGAGGCTAAAACCATATATTATGTTGGATTTGTACACTTGATATTTCTTCATATTTTGGAAGTTTCAATTAATGGTAGCATTAGTTAAAAAGGTATTACATGCTATGTTATTTCGAGAAACCTCAAGTTATGTTATGGCTATGTATGAAGTTTCAATTAATGCTAGCATTAGTTAAAAAGGTATTACATGCTATGTTATTTCGAGAAACCTCAAGTTCTTTCCGCTCCTTTCACTTGGCCACCGACTCCCCCTTGTTCTTGATTTTCGACTGGTTGCACCCGCTGCAGAGAAATAGACAGACTTTCTTACCGCTTGAAAGGGATGCCGCCTCAGGCGCATTCACCAGCTCATGATAGGAGATAAGCATCATGCGGTTCACCCAAAATTCTCCATTACCTATGTTAATGTTGTAAACTCACATAAATTCAACCGCGAAAAGCCCTAAAACAACAAAGGAAAATCCCCTTTCAACCAAGGATTACTTCCTACCTTCCATCTGCACTGAGAACCAGACATCCAGACACTTACAAGGAAACATCATCACTCATGACATCCCAAGAATCGAACCTATTTATTACAAGTTGTGGAAGGCCAATCAAGCTAGCTACATGAAACTCGCTCGGCACCTGGCAAAGGCCATGGGAAGATCTTCTATCAGGAAAGCATATCCAAGCAGTCGTTATCGAAGAGGCCAAGCAGAGGGGAGGGGAGTGGAGGTTTTCTAGTGTCCATTCCCCAAACTCACACATTGTAGTTGGGTTACTATTCGGGGAGCCTTCTGAGAGAATATGACCCATAATGGAGGAGTCCGGGCCAAAGGCATAGGGATTACTAGTAGCAGCTATTGAATCGTACCCATACCCATAAGAATGAGTAGTAACACCAGCTATAACAGAGGCCTGTAGAGGACTCACTGTTGTACACGGATCAATATACACGACTGCCATATTCATCTCGTCATCATCTGGGGAGAGGCCTGTAGAGGGATCACTATTGTACGAAGCTCACTATTGTACATGGAGGTGGAGGACTTACTATCGACAAGTTAGTTAACAAACCGCAGGTTTGGAAGTCTAAATCTGTGTTAATGATGTAGTGTGTGATTTACAAATCTAGTTTGTGATTTCCCGAGGGTGCATGTAGCGGCATGCAAGCCCAAGTGTCTATCATATATGTTTCTCAGTGATAATATTTACTTTTTATTTCTAATTTATTTTTTCATATTTAATTTTATTTATTATTTAATTTTAAAAATTGGGCGTTAGCTCCGAGTTCATGGTGCATGGATTTTTCCACTAGGGGAATTTTGAGGTCTAAAATGGGTCTCGTAAGAAAAATGGACAACCAAAATAAAATTTATAAGAAACAATAGGATTAAAGATGATGATGTAAACCATGGGGGATGATTCACCATTTTTGGAGTAAAAAAGTAAAAAGATTAAAAAACAATAAAATAATAAAACTACTTTTTCAACTCGCATTTTTAACTTATCTCCCTAAGGCTTTAGTCAAATTTCGAGCAAGAGTACTCATTGGATGTTAAATTTAAATTCTCATCTAAGGAGTACCCATGATGCATACTTTCGATGGACCCTGCTACATGAAAAATGAGAAATACACGAAAACCGTGATTGCAATCACGGTTTTCATGTATTTCTCATTTTTCGTGTAGCAGGGTCCATCGAAAGTATACAACATGGGTACTCCTTGGATGAGGAATCGAATTTTGCATCCAACGAGGGTTTCCACTAGAAATTTGTGTAAACCCATAGGGGGATAAGTTGAAAATATGAGTTGAAAAAATAGTTTTTAGTTTTTTCCCTCTAAAATTTGATGATGCAATCTAATCTTATTTTATTATTTCCACTATTATTTTATAATTTCCTTAGGAGGCCCATTTTAGAACTCAAAATTACCCTAATGATGGCGAGAGGAACATCTCTGTCACCTCTACCTGGAAGGGTTTGCATTTGACGTTCCGAATTGCAAGAAACATGTTTGTTTCCTTGATGCATTAGCCAAATTGTCGAGAAGGATAACATATTCAAGGAGTTAAAATTGATTCTAATACCAAGATGTTGGTTTTCTGCAGTATTGGGTACAATTTTATTGCATAGGTGGAAAATCTTCTCTTCTAGTATCTGGAACTTGTTTACAAAGCTCAATTCCTACTTGTCAGATACAATTTTCATCACTTGAAAGAGGGAGGCGTTAGGATTCTTATTTGAGACTTGGACCACCAACATATGATCTTTTTACCCGAATAGCTTATGCACAACCAATGGCTCTAGGCCAACCCTTGATCCCAGCCATCGATCCTAGATTAAAGATCTGTCTACAATGGATGAGGAGAGCTAATTAAGAATATATAGATGGGTGGCTTAGCCAATTCAACCCGTGATAACTGTTGCAGTTAGGAGAGGTAGCTCAGTTATTCTATCCACTCCATCTATTTATCTCTTTGGTTTATGGGGTTAATCGCAAGGCATGGCATTGGCTACTTGTTCGAGATTTATAAGTCCTTCGGTTAGCTCCTTCGAGATGAAGTGAGAGACTGACCCCCGTAGAGATCTTCCGGTCGAGTCTGGATCTGCCCCCAATCCCTTATCCGAGTTATTCTTCGGCTCCACCAACTACTTTTATCAGCTACTATGGTTCCCCTCCTGAATGTGAATCTGTTATCTGTAGTGGGATTTACCCCAGGATGGGGGTGAATTGGCCTTTGTGATGAGAGGAATGGCTATCAACATCGAAGAATGAAGATGAAATCACTAGTCCTCTTCTTCTGGAAAGACTTGTCCTGGTCTTGAAACAACGAAGAAATATATATTTCATCAGAATCTGTTATAAGTTATAATAAGAGGCTTAACCAGACTAAAGAAAGCTTCCCTCCTCCTCATTTCACTGACCATTCCAAATAGGATTCATAGGATCATTTCATATCAATATGCTCCGATCCAAGAAGTAACCAATAATAGCAGCTCTCATTGTCCTCAGACCCAGACGAAAGGTTGGAATCATACTCTAAAGGAAGAACAACTACTGTATAGACTCTAGTGCCATGCCATTTGTAGAGAAAGCTCCATACTTATTGCAATAACTACTAGAAACATGTGATTTACTACAATCAATGGGAAATGGTAGATTACACACATCATTTGTTTCATCCAAAATTGGTGCAACAAAATCCAAAGAATATTTTCCCGGTGAATTGAACCATTATGTTGATTGCATCATGGCCAAATGTATTTCTTTCCTTATTTATTATGACTAGATTATTCATTGCATTTACCCTAGAAACATTTATATGGCCATAGTCTACTAGAAAATCATTTCCGAAATGCTTTCTTAAAATGGCCTGCAGGTTTTTTTCACCAATTTTTTTGGACCATGACGTACTCTTAGGAGTATAAATATCATACTTGACATTAGCTCCTTCCTCTTCATGTTTATTTACATGAATCAGATCTGTTTTTTACATATTCAGTATTATTTCATCCTTATGGAGTGTATGGCTTTTGCAAAGAAGTTTGTGGTTTGATAAACTCGCTCATGTTGATGTTTAGCCATTACTTCAACAATACCCATAAGTATTTCATCTTCCGTTGCAGAATATATTTTTCTTTTTTTCCCCTATTATGGATTTAACACATTGTTCTGAACCATGTTTTCCTTTGATACTGATAGCAAATGTGATGTCTTTTAAGACAATTGAAGAGAATTAGTGACAACTTCAGGAAAGCTTGGACTTGAGGAATTATAAACCAAAAGAATAGTAAAACGTTGTTAAAGAGTTGTCTTACTTCTTTCAAGAAGCAGCAATGTAATGCTAATCCATATAATCCTTATGAATCAGTAGCATATGATAGTAGATATCACCACGATTTACATTAGTCTACTCACATCAACCATCATCATCACAGTCAAACAATGACTTGCATTATAAAGATGCATCAAAATGGACTTGTGACATGAACAAGGATTGTGAGAAAATAATAAACAATGAAAAATCATCATATTATCTATCATTTTTTATTTGACCAAACTACATATGTGACATTAGGGGTTTGAATTTCTCTTATAACCGTCCTCTATTGTATATCAAACAAAAATACACCATGTTTTTATCTACAAAGCAAGTTGCTTGTCCCTGCATAGAAAAGTGCATCTATTGTGACTGGAAGATTGAACTTTTTTGTCACCTCATTTTTTAAATTCTTAATAGTGACTTGATTTAGATTCTTTTCAAGAACAACAAATCTATTGTGAGCCACAAAGACAACAAATCCTCCTAATCCCTTTTTTCCTCTTGTATTGTATCCCTCCTACCATGACTATCCTTTGGAACAACATAAAGTTCATAAGCACCACCATGAGTGCCTTTGGAAGAACATAAAATTCATAAGCACCACCATTAGTGTCTGAACAAATTAAGATAGCATTCTCTCTTGGATTGTATGACAAAGATTTATACGACTACTCATATATTTAATATGCAACTGGATTAAGGCATGTCAAAGACCGGTTCATGTCCTACTTATTGATATGTTGCACAAGCACTGAGTTATTATTTGTTTCTTTCAGCATTTGAGTGCTTTGAAGGAAAAAAGGAATATTTAATATGCAAATGGATTAAGGAATGTTAAAGATGGTTCATGTCCTACTTTTTGGTTGATATGTTGCACAAGAACTGAGTTATTGTTTGTTTCTTTCAACGTTTGGGTACTTTGAAGGACAACAATAGCATATGCACTCAAACACAAACATCCAATCAGCAAAGGATTCTCTTAAAACATATATACTACAAAGTAATAAATTCTATAGTAGCAATCAAAAGGTAAAACCATGGTGACCATATTCTGAAGCTAAGATCTAAAAAGAAGTATTGTAAGCATTTAACCCAACCTCGCTCAAAGCAGGGACTTGCAACCATGCAACCCATATTATTTAAAAAGTATTTAATCAACAAACACTCCACTCCAGGTTTTTATTTATATAATATGTATAAATAGATAAACCAACCACTTGCTTTTAAAATTTCGAAGGACATTTTTTATTATATTATATACTCATTTAAAATCAGGTAAACAAACAAACTATTGACTTATTAGACTTGGAAAAGGAGATATTTCAATTTAATCATCATACATGAAAGCAGATCACAAAACAAATGTCTTATCCAACATACCGAAAACAAAATTTTTGGGTAACATATTTTCATTTTCAATTCAACTTTGCCTTAATACCTATCTCTAACATATTTTTATTTCAATTTTATTTTTCTTAATTCATTCAATATATATTTTCCATATAAGAAATAAATCTAGTATTTTTGGTAAGTAAATGTAACGTGCCCCATTTTTTTTAACCTTTACATTCACCCAATTTACCTAATTATATATATATATATATATATACTTACTTTTGTTGATGTCATAATTATGATTGCACGCTATATTTCCAATTTCTATACATAAGTTATTCGGTGCATTGACTTTTGGTGTAGAGACATTGTGACGATGTATGAAAATTATGATATATAGCATGTGTAACCTTATATTATAGAATTTCTGAACTCTTTTAAAAGCACTTAATGATGCGTTATTTAGAAACATCATTGCATTGGTAGATGCAATTTTACATGTACGAACCCTACTTGGATTTGGAGGAAGTATATATATATATATATATATATAGTTGATGTCATAATTATGATTGCACGCTATATATTCCAACTTCTATACATAAGTTATTCGGTGCATTGAATTTTAGTGTAGAGACATTGTGACGATGTATGAAAATTATGATATATAGTATGTGTAACCTTATATTATAGAATTTCCGAACTCTTTCGAAAGCACTTAATCATGCGTCATCTAGAAACATCACTGCAATGGTAGATGTGATTTTACATGTACGACCCCTACTTGTTGGTGTTTGATGGATGGTTGGATTTGGAGGAAGTGGTTATAGAATAACCACCCTCTCACTCTAGTGTTGTAGGTAGCTCATTTTCTATCAACACTTTTTCAAGTTTCACTCTACAACTGTTGAAAGAATCCATAGTTCTATATATGCCACGCGTGTATGCATGCAGGAAATTTTATGGTTAGTCACTCAAGAGAACCTTTTGTAATATCCCCAGTAAACATGTAAATATTTCTTTTACTGTTGTCAAAAGTCAAAATATTTTTTAGCTGTGGGCCATATGAAGGTCGAACATATATTCTTTTTAGTTCAATTTATCCATGTTTAACTAATAATGTATGCAACCTAATAAAGTACAATCGAGAATAATACTAAAGAGCACACATTAAAATCGTTGAGGCAATTAGGGGTGGGTAGTTACCAGCCCAAGGAACCCTCTTGGAAAATAAAATGTTGATAAGGTATAGAGGATCTAAGGCAAGAGAAAGAAAAGAAGGAAGATAAAAATATATTGTGATAGAATTCTCGAGCTGCTTTAGCCAGTGGAAATCTGAATTAAACCTGTGAAGGGTTATGGCTAGAGGCCAAGTCTCACTGGGACCATATGGTCTCTGAGGAAGTGCAATTCTAAATTAATCCTGTGAAGGCTTATAGCTAGAGGCCAAGTCTCGCTAGGACCAGATGGTCTCTGAGGAACTGACTGCCAGTACTTAATCAATCTAAATGTGAGGCTAGCTCGGGGGAGGATGCAATAAAGATTGATCTTATTGGAAGGGTGGTATATTAAATTCTTGAAAAACTTGTGCAGGCTAACCATAATAAATAAGCTAAGAATTGTTGTGTTTCGATTTCATGCTAAACATTTCGATTTAAATTTATGAATTAACATATTTTTCCCTGTCATTTAGATAACTTGTTACTTTCATTACTGGGATTACTGAATCAAAAGAAAGGATGTGGGAATCTTGTGCATAATTGGAGTCCAACAAGAATTAAGAAAGAATACCAAGCTATATTTGGGTGCAACTCAAGGTAATAGTTGGGTAAGAAGAATAATATTAATCAAACCTTATAATATGGAGACATGTGTAACAAATCCAAATAGAAACTTGAGGAGTTATGATTCTAGTTTAGTTCGGGAAAAAAAAAAAAAAAAAACCAAGAAATAGTGCTCAAGGTTGCAAGAATATCTTCTTATGACTGTAGAAGGTAGGCCAAACCTTTTGTCTCTCAAACAGAGGAGTAAAATAAAATCTATATCATGTAAAAGAAAAATTGGACTCGTACCTATTCTGTTTCTGTAGATTTCTTGAAAACAAAATTGTGTGTCTTAAGATTCCAGTATAATAAGAACTATAGAGTGCCTGGGTTAGTTCCCCAACCGAGCTAACTTAATAGAAGCTCGAGTACAGTCTCTGGTTTCCTCATAAGACCATATAGTTTATTTATAAGTAACCCGTCAACAAGTAAGACAAGAAAAAACAATATGAAAAAAATATATATATTTATCATTGTTACAAACAAAATTTATGTTCAGATTTATGCACACCATGACTACACAAATTTTGTCTTAGAAAAGATTATAAATTTAATTCCAATAACATTCCTTACAACTAGGGTTTGAAATTTACAACGGTCACCACAAAGTTCAGTGAAAAAGAAAATGTAGATGATACAACAACAAAAACCCATCTGCGTTGAGGAAATCTATAAGTTAAAATAAGAAGGGAATTAACCCTTGTTATACAAAGTAACTCAAAACCCATAACCTTGAAGAGCCGTGAAAAACCATTGAGTAATTTGAAAAATATGTGTAACCTCAAAGATAGATAAATAAGGTATAAGATGTCCCCATCAAGCAGAGCCAAGACGTATTCGAAATTAGTGACCCTGGAAGCCAACAGGAAAAAAAAGGAAAGAGTTTAGAACAAAAAAAGAACCTAGAAGAGCTGATAGAAGGATAATCGACTTAAAGACCTTGTTGATAGGCTTCCTTTTTACCTGCATGTTATAAAGAAAAAAACAATAATCAGTAAATTAACCACAATCAGAAGGATACTATCGAAACTTAAAGGGAGATCCTAATTATGGAAGTAAATGCATTACCTGGGTGTTTAAGGAAAACCCACTCTATGAGCTTGAAATTGTTCGAAAAGGAGACATTAGGCCATGACAGAGTTTGGAAATTCTAGGCACACCCACAAAAACAAATTTAATACCTGCTAAAGTTGTAACCACATCCATCCTCCATGTTCAATGGCCACTAAAGAAAAACTATCTAAACCCTGAAAAATAGGACACAACAACGTTAGAATAAGAGCACTATAACACTACCAAGCGAGAGAAGTATAAAGAGAAGGAAATGTAACTCATTAGGCGATATGCACTCAAAAAATCCATTTGTGGACAATGAACCTGCTACAAGAAAAGAGAACAAAGAATTGGAAAAAAAACCCTCCTAGGGTTTACACACAGAGACAGGCTCAGCCGAAACAAGGAAAGTGAAAAAAAGAGAATGATCTCCGTGGCACAACACCGAACAATTTCCTTAATCTCTTAGTGAAGTATCCACTGTTCAATTGAACCCTTAGGAATCAACAACTACTCAAGGTCCACGCGTTGTCCCAAGGACCAAGGAGGGAACAATCGAGAAATCATCCTTTTTCCTTAGACCATTAGGTTATAGAGTTGATGTAATCACATCATTTTAAAATTTAATCTTTGACCCATATCCCACTTAGAGCGCGTACCACCATTATGTAACAATTTAAATTGAAGTGTACGTTAGATCTTAACAATCAGATGTTCACATGAATTTGAATCTCTGTGAATTGGAACCCATTCAACATAATAAACATCATCAAGTACAAAATAATTCATTTAGGAATGATACGTCGAGAAAAGAAGGAATATTGCAATCAAGCATTGCTGTGATTTTTAATATAAACAAAACAAACAAAAAAAATGTTATGATTATAGTAATTAATTATGGAGATATTATAGGTAGTATCAGAGCCATGTTGCAACACTGTGGCCTCTATGGATACATTAGTGGATAACAAAATCTGTTTGTGTCAATAGAGATCAAGAAAGGTTCATGATGAGAAGGGTTAGTCAACCACAACTAGTGCCAACATTTGGAACTGGACCAATATCAACTACAAGAACTAACCAAGAGATGTGGGTGAAGTTAGGAGAGGAATCTCTAAACACCAATGTTGCATTGTTCGAGACAGTCCAATAGATGAAAGGTGAAATGGAGAGACTGTGGGATGACAATGAGAGACTGATGTTGGAGCAAGAACAAATTGTGAAGAGCTTGTCCGATTGAAAAAACCAAAAACATCTTATTCCTAGTCCTAATCATGAAGATAGAACGTGAACTCACAGACAATAAGAAGAGAATCAAGAATATGAAGGTGATAAATAAAACAACTAAGAGGAGTCTGATGATGTTTCAGGTCATAGAGGAGCTAAGATACAAAATGTTGAACTACAAGGGGAATTTAAGAAAATTAAACCCCCGACGTTGGATGATGAGCAGGAGGAGGTTGCAGAATCTTGGCTTATTAATATGAATAATTACTTTCAAATATACGAATATGATCATAATCTGAAAGCCCAAGTGGAAATTTACTAGATACAAGGTAAAGCCACCTTATGGTGGGAAGAAGTGAAGATAGTACAAAAAAATAGAGGAATAAGATGTTAGTTTTTGTAGCATAAGATGTGCTCTAGTCATGAAATTCGGTGGAGAGGCTAGAATACATGAGATCTCAAAAACCCAGAAATCATTTCTCAAAATTCTGCCTAGAAATGACTTAATTAGATTATTAACCATTTTTTAAATATTTCCTAAGTCTAAACTTAGGGAATATGGTTAATTAAACAGCATTAATTAAGTGAAGGTGAAAATCATCTAGAAACTCACATGGATCGATCCAAAGGTGATCCTAGCTATTTATTAAGTTTTAATATTGGTCATTGGTGCTCAATCAGAGGATTATAAGAGGCGATCGATGTGGTGATGGAGAAATCACTTGGGACACTTGAGTAGTTTGATTTCTTGGTAGATCAATTTCCAGAGTAGTAGAAGTCAGTTGCTTGAGAGAGCTAGAGATCAAAGAAGTTAGAGACGGGCAGAGACATTGAAGCTAGAGGATGTATTCCATGTCTAGTGAGTGCATTTGCATAGAGGCGGAAGAGCCATAGAGAAGCTGACACAGGGGTATCACAACAACTTTTAGAGGCAAGTTCGATTTACTGAGAGGGAAAGACGTCTTTAGTTTTAGAGGCCCAGTAGGAGTCCCAGAGTGTCAGAAAAGCATATTTCTAGCTAGCAGAGGGAAGAATGAATTCATCAGAGACCAATCAGAGGTTTGACATCAAGTAGGCTGCGTAGAGCAGCACAAAGGTTGATGCAGAGGGTTAGAGTGCCGAGTTTCTGAAGGAAAGTTGTTCTGGGGATTGCCTGTGGGGTGAGGAAATTCCTCACAAGATTTTTTCCATTATTTTTCTCTGTAGGGTTGCTAGATTTTAGTGTCCAATTGTACTCAGAATTTCTCACTGTTGCATAATAATAAAACCCTCAATTGTTGCACCAGTTCTCCCGCATTAGATTTTCCTAAGGACTTTTGTCCGAAAAATAATTTTATCGTATTTTATGTGTGTGTGCTACCATTTCTCAATTTCCAACACATTATTTTTTTGCAGTATTTTATTTGTGAAAGTTTCAGTGTGCTTATTTCAATATTTTCCGCAGCAGATAAATTGTTAAATTAATTAACAATTAGGAGAAATAATACCAGTTGTTGCAATAGGGTTCCGGTTTTTGAATTTTCACATGGTATCAGAGTGCAATTGATCAACTAGAGAGCTCATAGGAAAATTCCCAAGGGCAGCACAGTCTTTTGCCCAGAAGCTGAGTTGCTTGAGGAAGATCGATTTTTATAAGAGAGAGGTAGAGAAATTCAATCCTTCCAGATTGAGTGATTCCAAAGGAAGAGGGAGCTAGTCAGTCATTTCATTGAGAATATATTTAGCTGGATGCATAGGAATTTGCAACAATTCGCTAAAGTAGAGCCAGAGTCAAGGTGGAAGAGAAAAGAGCACAGAGGGAAAATTTTCCTGAGGGAACTTCTAGTCTCAAGAAGTTTGATTTTCCTTGCAGATCGATAGAATTTGTGAGAAAATATTCTCACTCTAGAAGGGAGTGCGAGTAGAAAATTAGCAATCGAGCAGAAGGAAAGAGGAAGTTTTCGATAGATCGTTGAGATGGCCACAACAGGGCTTCGTGATCAAGACAGGTTGGATGGAGCTTCCAACTACGTCATCTAGAAGGCAAGGATGTCCTTCCTTCTAGATGAATATGGACTGGAAGCCTATATTGATGCAGTAGTGGTGGTTCCTCACGATGCAGATCATCAGAAAGCATAGAAGAAAGAGATGACATGGGCGAAGCGGTTGATCCTAGATGGAACCAGGGATTATGTTGTCTCACATATAGATAACAAAGATACTGCCAAATAGATGTGGGATTCTCTCTCCATGTTATACTAGGGTACTTCCGACTAGCGGAAGATGTACCTAGAGGAGAAGTTGAGACTCATCTAGACGCATAAATGGGAAGGCATAGAGCCCTTCCTTACTAGGATTCAGGAGGTCCAAGACTAGTTGTCATTTGTTGGAGCAACACCTCAACCCACGGAGCTAGTGCGATTGGCACTCAACAATGTCTTAGAGGAGTGGGAAGTCTTTGTCCAAAGAATATTATGCAGATATAGGTTACCAGATTGGGATAGAATGTGGTCTGATTTACAGCAGGAAGAGTTGAAATGAGATCTATTGAAGAACTCCATCAGTGGAATTAGTAGCAGATTGAAGACTATGAAGGAGGAGGAGAATGTGACCCTTACATCATAGGTTCTAGTTAGGGACAAGGGGAGAAAAGGAATAAGAAGGACATGTCAAAGGTCAAATGCTTCAGATGTGGTGAGCTTGGTCACTATAGTACCCAGTGTCCTCTCAATAATAAGGACAAGGAGGAGAACCATATATATTTTATAGAGATTGAAAGGCTTTCCTCCAAGTTGGAGGAATACTTCACTATGTTTATCGATATACCTCCAGGAGTGAGGTGGGGTGACTTGGCGTTGTATCCCCAAAGTGCTATAGTTGTGTAGGATCCTTGAGGAGTCCACTTCATGGATCATTACTTGGATACTAGGGCCCACAGTATTCAGTAGCATGATGGATCAGTTGTAGTTGATGCAATCAGAGAACTAGTGACAGTTGCAGACTAGTAGTAGTTAGATGTTGGGGAGCACAGTGGAGAGTTGGTAGTAGTGAAGTTGGCACAGTGCAGAGTCAGCATCAACACAAATCCTTCAGTCATAGTGTAGATGCTAGTAGCAGTTAGAGACTTGGGAGACAGATGCATCATACTTATCATATTTGATTCAATATTTTGGATGCTTTTCAGTTGCAGATGTTGTAGTTGCAGCAACAACAGATGAGAGAGAGTTGCAGTAAATATGCAGTGTTGGAAGCAGTACAACAGGGTTAGTAGCAACACAGATGCAACATATATCAGAGTTGCATAGTGGTTGGTGGGAAGTAGTAGCTAAACATGAACAACATGACAATAGATGGTGCAGAGATAGGGTGTTGTGGTAGGATGTGCAGTACTAGGACAGATTCCTCGCTAAGAGGAGGTGTTAATTTTTGTAGCATTGTATGCGTTATAGTCATGAAATTTGGTGGATAGGCTATAATACATGAGATATCCAAAACCTAGATATCATTTCTGGAAATTTTTCCTAGAAATGACTTAATTAGATTATTAACCAATTTTTTAAATATTTCCTATGTCTAAACTTAGTGAATATGGTTAATTAATTAGTATTAATTAAGTGAATGCAAGAATCATCTAAAAACTCACACGGATTGATCCAAAGATGATCTTAGCCATTGATTAAGTTTTAATCTTGGCTGTTGGTGCTCCAACAGAAGATTATAAGAGGATATCGATGTGGTGATGGAGAAATCACTTGGGACACTTGAGCAGTTCGACTTCATGGCAGATCGATTTCCAGAGTAGTAGTAGTCAGTTGCTGGAGAGAGCAAGAGATCGAAACAATGAGTGAGGGAAAGAGGCAGTGAGGCTAGAGGAAGTATTCCAGATCCAATGAGTACATTTGTAGAGAGGCAGAAGAGCCACAGAGAAGCTGAGGTAGGGGCAGCATAGTAGCTTCTAGAGTTAAGTTCGATTTGCTGAGAGGGAAAGAAGTATTCACTTCCAGAGGCCGGGACGAAGTCCCAGAGTGTTGAAGAAGCATATTTCCAACCAACAGAGGGAAGAACGACTTCATCAGAGACCAGCCAAAGGCTTGACATCAAGTAGGATGCGCAAAGGCTGACACAGAGGGTTAGAGGGCTGAGTTTTTGAAGGCAAGTTGTGTCGGTGATTGCCTATGGGGTGAGGAAATTCCTCACTATATTTTTACCTGTATTTTTCTTTGTAGGATTTCCAAGTGTCAGCATCCAGTTGTACTCAGAATTTCTCACCACTGGACAATAATAAAACCCTTAGTTGTTTCAAAATTTTTCATGCATTGGGTTCTTTTGGGGACTTTTGTCCAAAACTAATTGTCTCATATTTTATGTGTGTGTGCTAGCATTTGTCAGTTTCCAAAGCACTATTTTCCCGCAATATTTTATTTATGAAGGTTGCATTGTGTTTATTTCAATATTTATCATAGCATAAAAATTGTTAAGTTAATTAACGATTAGGAGAAATAATACCAATTGTTGCAATCGGGTTCCAATTTTGTAATTTTCACCCAGGAGGTCACTTGGGAAGATTTCCAAAATCATTTTAAATACAAATACTTAACCGAGCGATTCTATAATGAAAAGGAAAAGGAGTTTCATGATCTTAGATTTGGACAACTGATAATGGATGAGTTCATAACCAAGTTTACATCTTTAATGAGATATCTTCCATATATACGGGAGGAAAAGACGAAGGTCTAGTGATTTATCAGCAGCTTACCTATATTTATGAAGGAACGTTTAGAGTTCTATAATCATCAAACTATGGATGAAGCCATGAAAAAATCCTGAACATGCTACCAGCAAACAAAGCAGAAGGGAGAGGGAAGAAAGAAATGGGTGGAAAATAAATGGCATAAGAATTTAAAGAATGCTAAAGGGGGGAAATCCATGAATTTTAAGGGCCATTATAAAAATCAACAAAATCGAAACTTAGGAAGAACCCAACAGAAGTAAAAAAATGCCCAATGAACTAAAATCCACAGAACAACCTAATAAGTCGAAGTTGGAGCAAGCAACCTAACCTCCATTGGGTATGTGGGGGACCACATTATGTAAAAAATTGTCCTTACCATAAGGGGATAGAGAAGATAACACAAATTCAAGAAGCTTCCACAGTAGGAGACATACCAAGGAGCTTTTCTAAAATCAATGCGACGTTGGAGGATCACTAGGTAGAATATCAACTAACCATGGTGGAGTTTGAAGGTAAAATATTTAACCAATCTATGACCATTTTAATAGAGCCTGGTGCTAGCTCGAGTTATATGAATCCTAGAATATTGTAACTATGTCATTTACAGTCTATGAAATTTAAGAATTCATGGTTGGTACAATTAGCCACGGGGGTTAAAAGAAGGGTAATAGCCAAAGTAGACAATGATCCTAAAACGTTATCATATCAACTAGTAACAACCAATTTCAATATTTTTCTCTTAGGATCATATGATATTTTAATTGGCGTGGACTGGTTAGAAAAGAATTGGTCCCTCATAAATTGCAAGGAAAAAACAATTAGTTATTTGGATGATGATGGTAGGAGACAAATGGTGCAAGGGGTGAAAAAGCCTCTAAAACAGAGACCAATTACAGCTTCTCATCTAGAAAAATGTATGTGGAAGGGATGATAAATTTATGCACTTCAGGTGGGGTATAAAAAATCTAAAGAAAAAACCACCACCTTAGGAAATTTTCCTATTGTACAAGACTTTTTTGATGTTTTCCAGAAGATATTCCTAGGAGGCCCCCTAAACGTGACATGTATTTCGCCATTGATTTCGTCCCAGGGGTTGCACCCGTATCTAGAAAACCTTACCGTATGAGTGTTCCAGAATTAACAGAACTAAAAATGCAGTTGCAGGCTTTATTAGACAAGAAATATATTTGCCCAAGTGTCTCACCCCGGGGAGCTCCAGTGTTGTTCGTTAGAAAAAAATATGATACCTTGTGCTTATGCATTGATTAAATATAGTTAAGAAAATTAACGGTTAAGAATAAATACCCCTTACCTCCCATTGATGACCTATTTGATCAAGTAAAGGGGTCTATTGTATTTTCCAAAATCGACCTACGATCAGGGTACCATCAAATAAGAATTAAGGAGGAAGACATATACAAACATATTTTAGGACTCAGTATGGACATTATGAATTTATGGTTTTACCCTTTGGACTAACTAATGCTCCAACAACATTTATGTGTCTTATGAATAATATATTCCATCAATACTTGGATAAATTTGTGTTGATATTTATAGATTCCATTATGGTATATTTAAATAATATGGAGGAACATAGGAAGCATCTACAAATTGTTTTGTAAAGTTTAAGGGAACACTAATTGTATGCTAAATACAATAAATTTGAATTCTACAAAGAAGAAATTCAATACCTAGGACATGTTATCACGGAAGATGGAATAACTGTCGATCCGTAAAAGATAAAAACCATAATGGAGTGGTTGGCGCCAGAGAATGTAGCTGATATAATATCTTTTATGAGGCTGGTAGGATATCACCGGCAGTTTATTGAAGGGTTATCTACAGTGGCTTACCCCATTACATCATTACAGAAGAATGGGAGACCTTTCAAGTGGACTGCTAAATGTCAAAATAGTTTTGACCATTTAAAACATTTACTTACCACTACCCCCATTTTGAAAATTGTTGACCCAAATAAAGAGTTTACTATTGTACAGATTCATGTGAGGGAATTGGAGGAGTTGTAATGCATGAAGGGAGAGTAGTATCCTACGAATATCGAAAGTTGAAAGAGCATGAAAAAAAATATTCCGCTTATGACTTGGAATTGACCATCATAATTCACACACTAAAGATGTGGCGACAATATTTACTTGGAAAAAGATTTAAATTAATGACAGATCACATCAGCTTGACTAATTATTTTAAACACCCTACCTTAAATGTTCATGCTCGACAAGCACAATGGATTGCTTTCCTGAGCAAGTTTGAGTTTGAGATTAAACATATGTAAAAGGAAAATAAAATAGAGTAGCGGATGGTTTAAGTAGAAAGTTGAATTTTATTTAAGAAATTTTACTTAGTGAAGGAAAAACCACCTTTATGGAACAAATTAAAGAGGATTCTCAAAAGCATCCTGAATATCAATTCCTGTGGCAGTAGGAAAGGAACGTATTTAGCAAAGAAAGGAAAATGGGATATGCAATAAGTAAAGACAATATGCTGATTTTAAAAAATTGAATGTATGTTCCCAACCAGATGAGCATCAAACAATTAATTTTAAATGAATATCATAGAAGTCCTTAAGCTGCTCATCTTGGGTACCAAAAATTGATTAATTCTTTGAAGAAAAAATATTTTTGGCTAGGCATAAAGCGAGAAGTCGCTGAGTACTTAACAAAATGTTTAGAATGCCAACCAGTGAAGATAAAACATCAACACCCAGCTGGATTGCTCCACCCTTACCCATCCCCGAATGGAAATGGAAAATTATAACACTTGATTTCATTACTGGTTTATCTAATTCTAGAAAACAAAATGATTCTATAATGGTGGTAGTTGATAAACTCAGTAAAGCTACTCATTTTATTCCTGTACAATCTACTTATAAAGAAATCCAATTTGCTAAGATATTTATGAAGGAAATTTTTAGACTGCATGGCATACCAAGAACGGTCATTTCTAACGGAGATGTTAAATTTACGTCTACATTTTAGAAAACCTTGTTGAATGGTTAGGCACTCAGATTCAATTTAGCACCGCTTACCACCCTCAAACAAATGGTCAGACTAAGTGCATAAATGAAGCATGCGAAGACATGATAAGAATGGATGTGATGCAAAAACCATCGAAGTGGGAAGACTACATACACTTGGTGGAATTTTCTTACAACAATAGCTTCGATGCTTCTTTAAAAATGAGCCTATTCAAAGTTTTATATGGACACAGATGTCGAACACCCATTAAATAGAGTGGTCCTGAAGATAAACTAATGTTAGGGTTAGATATGTTGAAAGAAATGGAAGAGGCAATAAAAAAACTAAGGATGAACTTGAAAGCTGCTCAAGCCAGGAATAAAACTTATGAAGATAAGAAACAAATCTACTGATAATTTCAGATAGGATACCATGTATACGTATGAGTGAAACCTAAAATGAGCACTTTACAATGGCGAGGTTGTGCCAAATTAGCCCCATGGTCTTGTAGACCTTTCCAAATTTTGGCCCAAATTGAAACTGTAGCGTATCAACTAGCTTTCCCTAGACACATACACATGCATAATGTTTTTCATGTTTTACTATTAAAGAAACATGTTTATGATCCTAGACATGTTATTCGTTGGCAGGACATATAAGTATTGGATAAATGAACCATATGTAGATCTGAATAAGTTATACCATTGATTAATTTTTTTTTAACTAAAAAAGCAACTCAATGCTTGTAGTTTTAGGTAAAACTAGATGACAATTTTCTGGTCGAACCGCCATGGATACTCGATTAGAGAGAAGTAATGATGCAAAAGCGAGTTATCACCTAGCTTAAAGTGGTTTGGAAACACTTTAGCCCAGAAGAGGCTACTTGGGAAGATGAAAAATTTATAAACGAAGCATACCTGAGACCTGTTTTGAGACTTGAAGGGAAAATATGTAATATCCCTTGACAAACATGTAAATATTTCTTTTAATGCTCTAAAAAAAAAAAAAACTTTTTAGTTGTGGGCCATATGAAGGCTGAACATATATTTTCTTTAGTTGAATTTATTCATGTTTAACTAATAATGTATGAATCCTAATAAAATATAATCGGGAATAATACTAAAGAGCACACATTAAGATGGTTGAGGAAGTTAGGGGTGGGTTGATGCCATCTTGAAAAAGAAAAGGCTGATAGGTACAGGGGACTTGAGGCAAGAGAGGGAAAATAAGGAAGATAAAATATATCGTGATAGAATTTTGGCGTTGGTTTAGCCAGTTGTTATAGACATATTTGGGCATTGCAACCCCAAACTCATATGTCCATAAAGTAAGGGCTCCTTAAGTCCCTAAAAGTGTTTTTTCATACCCTAAAGGATCATGGTCAACTGATTACATCATTTCCCAGAAGTTCCACCTGAAAAACTACTCAGAACTGGCCAAAACTGGACCATACAGACTGCTCCATGGGTAAGGTGTGATGCATACTGACTGCCAAACTGGCCAAGCGCAATGCATACTTAAATGGTCTTCTGTGGGGTGCGATGAGAGAGAATAGACAAATGGCAGAGACAGTTTGCTAAGTGGATGATCATGGAATCTTCCAGAAACTTCTCCTCTGATACTTGCCTCTCTGAATTCGCCCAAGGATGAGTAAGAGATCATGAAATCTCCAAGTGGAACCAAGAACTATCAATGGAATGACACTAATCAAAAACCCAGAGCTGAATCACACCCATGCAAGACATATATAAATGGATCCCTCATTTGAGAGATCTAGAGGCTCGAATTTTGTATTTTGTAAGGAAGTGGTGTTGGTTTGTTGGTGAGAAGAGACATTGCATTGTTGGGTGATTTGCTTGTTCATGAGGTGAAGAGGGCTTCTACAACTGGGAGGATGATGCTGGATCAGACAGCTAGGTTGTAATCCTCTCTTACATTACGATTAATAAAGTTCTTTGAGTTTTCCTCCATATAATCATGTATTTGTGAATCTTATTGCTTATGAATGCAATTGTATGGTCAATGTGTTTCTGATTCCACATTGTTTATGATTTTTTAGATAGAGGTGTTTTGATAGTTTGCTGTTACTTTGACTCTACAGATATTCTTTGAAGTGGGACAAGTAGGAGAGGAGTGGCAAATTATATCAAGGAAAGGAGAAATCAAGCTAGGTGTTGTGGAGGTAAATCCCCCCTGTGGACAGAGGCGATCCCTACTAGTCCAAACAAGGTCTAGCAACAATCAAACAACGCTAACACGCAGGTCCCTAATTACAAATAAAAGACCAATGATGAAGGCCTACCTGGATTCCAATGCTAATACTTGTAGAAGAGTTGAAGGTCCCGTTCCTTTGCTCCGGCTGGTCACAATCCTCGTGCACGGACACCTGCACATGCAAAGAACGATACAAACACAAGCATAAAATCCAGTAGATGTAACTATATATCAGTCAGAAAAGATATAACTCAAATATCATCATAAAGACAATAAGAGTGGAACCATAATGATAGTCGTCTATTATTAATGAACAAAGAAGAATACAACCATAGTTCCGACATCAAATCCTTCTCAAGAGGGTCCAACCAGCAAGTCTCTCAAGCATTCACCCTTGAAGGTAGATCTCCCAAGACAAAAGCTCTCTCTCACACAAGTTTACACAAGAAAGAAACACTTCACAACCTTCCTTAAGCTCTCTAGCAATCCCACACTTGTCACACCAGCTACCTATCAAGCTCACACACTAGCAGCAACACTCCAAGCACTATGAATTCCAAACTAGCATCTCATGGCAATGGTGGAGGCTTAAATAGGAGAAGGAGTCTCCATGAATGGTGGGAGGATGAGCTTATCTCCAAGGAAGGTGGTTCAAATGACGAAACATACATGCCAGAGAAGGGAGGGCGACATTTACAAGGCCAACAACCAGGCCTGGAGTCATGTGGAAGGCTGGCTGTTACAACAAACGCGCCCAAACTGGATCAGCGCGGGTTCACAACTGCACTTGAGCGCTGACATCGCTGCTGAATAACAGATAAGGTCATATCAGCGCAATCAGATATAAATAACAGACGCGTTGTCTCATGAAATCCAACCAGCGTGGGAATCACGTGTACTTCCACACTGGCAGCGCATTTGGTCTGTTTTGGAGCGCTCATTGACGCGCTTATTTTGTCAACAGTCGCGATGATGCAAAAACTTTGGCAAAGTGGGTCATTTGGCAACATTAGAGAGCATGAGCATGGATGAATTGGACTCATGACACAGTAGGAAGACTGGTAGGAAGACAGTGACAATTTACTGTGTAACAGATGCCCCCTAAAGCATGAAGCCCGAGAGAGTGGGAGGGGTGAAATGCTTTATGAAACAGACTGAACTGGAACACCACCAGGAAGAACCTGCACGCGAGTACAACTGATATCTCTGATAATCAATTACATGTAGTCTAGACATGGGCGCAGCCATCCAAAAGACATACGAAAGAGGTCTGTGGTATGGACGCAGCCACCCAGCTAAAGAGACCATGATGATAGTAAAGGTATGGTCGCAGCCATCCATGAAGACTCAAGTATGGGTGCAGCCATCCATCAATGAGTCATGTAATGATAATAATCCACAAAATCGCAACCTGGATCTCAAGAGACAAAATCCAGGGTCTGGCGCTCCATCTCGACCCGAACAAAGTACAAGTTCAAGCATGTGAATATGGGAATTGAAGTCGAACATGCAAGGACATCGTCTGAGTACCAGTCAATGATGAAAACTGCTAACAGACACGAGAGGGACCACCAATAATGACAATGGTCCTCAAGGTACTATAGGTACAATCTACGGTGTGTGAATCAATGAGCTAGTGTCGAACACCCGCAGAATCATTCGATCGGAGGCCAATGATGAAAACCTCACGTCGAATACCAAGAACTTGCCATTGAGGCATGCAGGCTCTAAGGCACCTGAAGGGAGTCTCTAGATCAGCTTCCTGGATAATGAGCTGAAGTCGACAGGAAGTGACCTTGATCGAAGGTGGGCCATAGTGTTTCCCACATCATCAACATGAGACAGAGAAGGATAGATATAATGTGTGAGGTATCAGAGGGAGGTTGAGTATCCTTGCAGAGGTCAACTTCTCTTGAACACATCGGCGGCATGACAGTGGACTTGGTAGTATTTGACATTAAATGATCAAGGGTCATGGCGACAAGGCAATGAGCAGATGAGAGGTCAAACGAGATAACCCAAACCCACGGAGGCTAGTGTAAAACAAGATGAGAGGTTCGCACCCAGACACAAATGCAGACAAGTGCCATGTTCAAGAGTGACATACTGCCGACACAACAATGATTATGGTTCCGTTTTCCCCACCATTTCTGGCGAGTACCCCAGTTATTTTTTGATGACAAGCTTGACGGGGATAGCATATGCTTGGAAAGCGTCATTTCGACAGAATCCGATGTCATTAAGTTTTAACGAGTCTGACAAAGGAAGAACTCGACGTATTTTCCTGTTTAGAGAGTCTGAAAAGACAGTAGAAAAGTGAACTCCAGGGGGGTCCTTTTTCGTAAAGTTGTGTCTCCCGAGCCCGAAAAAGTATAAAACGATGCTCGAAAGAACCGCCCGACCAGTATGATTGAGGAGTACTTTTCGTAAATAGTGACTTCGACCCGAAAAAGTAGAAAAGCGGTCAGAAGCACGTCGTTTTGTAGCCAATAACGAGTTCGAAATGACAAAAACTCGGCAATCTTTTTAAGTTTAAACGGTCGAAAAAAGAGCTTAAAAGCGACCGCCTCTTGCTTACTTTAACGAGTCGAGAGGGAGGCTCAACTATATTTTCTTATTTCATGTCGAAAAAGAGCTTAAAGACGACGTTTCGAGACCAAGTGTGTATAGAACCGTCGTAATTCCACCGGCATGAGAATCTGCACAAGGAACACCGCACGCGTAAACTTGTTCGAAATAATATGGACCACATGCATAAAAACATAGTAAAACTATATTGGAACCAAGCACATGGTAAAAATCATCATAAAAATCCCACATTTATGAAAAATAATATTTAATTATGAAATTTTACCATAAATAGGGGGGTAAACAAAATTTTTTACCATTGTTACCATTTGGAGCTTTGGAGAACGACTTGGAGCTGTGAGGTTGACGAGCTGAATTCCACTTTGTACGCGCATCAACCATCCTGCAATCTGTTCCAGGTAGGTTTATCTTCCTTTACGCTCCATTTTGAAGTGTTTTAGCTGCATTTTAACGGTGGGAAGTGGTGGTTTGGGCGGATTTTTTGAAACTTATTCCGCTCTTGGTCTGCGCAGATTTCCTTATCGGGTCCGTGCTGATTGAAAAAGACTTACACTGACCACCCCCGGATCAATGCGAAAGAGTGATGTACTTCCGAGCTAACCCAAAAAAAATATCAAAGGGCGCCATGATCAGCGCGACTATTTTAAAAACAGTCGCGCTGACGCCGCGCAACAAGTTTTTTAACAAATTGAATGTATGAAACTTTATGGACAGGGCCCTAATGAATTTTTTTGATCATGCAGGGTAAAATGGCATTCGTTTGGCAGGAGCGAGCTCATGATAACGAGGACATAGCGGCATTTGCCGATGCTGGGTGCCGAAATGCAATGCGGGCGTGCGGGTTGCTCAAATTCTTCCTAACTCCACGCCTATGAGCACAACCTGACCTTCTTGAATTCTTGATCAGAGCCTAGAATCCCACTGATGGGAAGTTTGTGATCTAAGGCCGAGACATTGAGTTTGACTATACAGATATCTATTTTTTGACCGGGTTATCACGTCGAGGTGAGATTCCTATTTTGGAGGGGCAGCGACCCGGCGGTGATACTCTGG
Organism: Pinus tabuliformis; assembly: GCA_031772625.1. Taxonomy (NCBI): domain Eukaryota; kingdom Viridiplantae; phylum Streptophyta; class Pinopsida; order Pinales; family Pinaceae; genus Pinus; species Pinus tabuliformis. The sequence goes on along the minus strand of CM062817.1, from coordinate 65,325,086 downwards.
ACATGTTGATGGCCCAGGTGTGCCCACAGGCACGCAAGTCGCGGAGCGGGAAAGTAGCTATTCCTACGGTGGAGGACATCGTCCTTCGAACTATACTCTTCATGGTGACTCGGCCAGTAGGCTCCCTGGCCACTCACGAGGCCTCGAAGGCCCATCTCCGATTGGCTCTCGAATGCTTGAATCCTACCATATTCAACTGGGCAGCGGCAGTAACAACCGGTATGAAAAGACAGCTGACCAACTGTCGTCATGGTGAGTCGAAGCAGTTCAGCTACGGGTCGATTTTAGTCCCGCTCATGCTGGAGCGGGTACCGACATTGCAGCTGCAGGATATGGTCGTGGATCCACCTAGAGGCCCTCGAGAGACGAGGGCCACACGATGGGGCCATGTCATGCCACGAGGAGGTGGCGGTCGACCAGTGGCATGGGGAGTATACTTCCGAGAGTGGTTGGATAGGCAGACTATTTTTGTGGAGGATTGGCCATATGCTGGCGTAGACTTCCGTGGAGACCCAGACATGCCACTGCCTGCTGGAGAGCAGTGGGACGATGGTGGTAAGCCACTTGATCTCATTTTTTGATTTTTTTTTGTGATGTTTTTGAGTTTTTATGTACATGTCTTAACGACGAATGCTATGGTATGCAGATGTAGGACCGACGAGACCCCTTGGCTTGGCCCCAGAGGCGCGGAGGGATGCACAGGGAATTGGAGCTCTGGCCCTGGCTCCTCCGGGAGTCGATACGATGGAGACCGTGATACGGAACCTCGAGGGCTTGCTGTCAGGGATTCCAGATTACCAGGGGATAGAGGAGGTCCCCATAGCATCTCAGATCCATACAGTGCGAGTAGAACCTAGGATGCACCACCTTTTGAGGCAGGTGGCACGAGCGGCTGCGGTTTATAGAGAGCACAACCCACCACAGTAGATATCTAGGTATTTATTTCCTACTGGCGGTTTTTTGAGAGACATGTGTCTCAGATGTACAGAGAACACAGGCCTTATCTAGACATATACACTTATTTTTTAGCGCCTTGGTGTGTCACACGATATATATATATATATATATACATATTCCTATGGTTTATTATTGTGCTTTTATGTGCTTGCTTGTATGATGTTTTGATTATAAATTACGTAAATGTCTATCTAATACATGATTAGCCAATGCATCAGATAATGTGTTTAATCGTCGTGGAATATGCTGATATGTGATAAAATCAAAATTCCTTTCTAACAATTTAACATGTAAGTACAACCTTAAAATGTGACGGTCTCTGACGGAATATCGCCCATTGAGTTGATGAACGACAAGCTGAGAGTCTAGGTTAACAACCAATGTACGAATATTGAGATTAATCGCCTCGGCTAATAATTCAATAACAGCACTATATTCAGCGACATTGTTTGTAGTATAGCCTAAACACACACCTTGAAGATCTATCAACTCACCGTGAGGATCATAGATCACCCATGCCGCAGAGGACAAATTGCGAGTGCTGCGGCAGGCACCATCAGCGAAACCAACATAAGGTGCACCCGACATCTGCACAAGAAGCAAAAGCACAATAAGGGGCAATCACGCCTTCACACCAAGCCAAAAACATGAAAACACACACACACACACACTTGCTAAAACACACGCATGTATAAATCGAAGTGCATGGAATCATGCATAGTACTTTTTCAAGTACAGCCCATTGCGGGGCTTATCAAGAGGATTGCCTTCGTAGTCAACTAGCTCATATGCCCCCTTCTGCCACACTTTCTTTACAATATAAGGGCCTCGCCACATGGGCTTGAGTTTGCTTGCCCCCAACTTGTCATTTGCTTGGTCGTATAGCAGGACTAGATCTCCCTCAACAAAGGAACGAGGATGGATGGTATGGTCGAAGTGAGTTTTGACTCTCTTCTTTTGTGCTTCGATAGCTAGAGAGGCTAGGCGACGGGTCTCGTCCAAACATTCTAGGAAAATAAGTCGTTCCTCTACTAGAGTAGTGTTGGGAAGCAACTCGACGGCTATTTTTAACGAAGGGATTTCACATTCTATAGGAAGGGTAGCCTCCAGTCCATAAACTAGTTGAAATGGAGCGAAACCAGTGGCATCCTTCACAGAGGTTCTGTAAGCCCACAAGGCAGGAAACACCATCAGATGCCAATTAGACTTATGCATGTCAACAGTACGTTGAAGCATCGTAACCAAAATTTTGTTAACGGCTTCAACTTGGCCGTTGGACTGAGGATAGTACGGGGTCGAACTATCATGCCGTAAGCCTAGTTGGGTTGTCAGTTCAGTCATCATGTGATTACAGAAATGCTTCCCGTGATCCGTGACGATGGCCCGTGGAACCCGAACCGTGTAATAACATGGTTGAACAAAAACTGCGCCGCTGTGTGGCCGTCTTCAGTTAATGTGGGCATCGCCTCGGCCCATTTTATAAAGTAATCGACGGCAACGATAATAAACCCATGCCCCCCGACCGAGCGAGGCTTACAGGTCGTATAATCAATGCCCCATTTTGCAAAAGGGCCAACGGTGACAACAGGGTGCAGCGGAGCTGGTGGCACACGCATCTTCCGCTGGTATATCTGGCATGCATGACACGAACGGACGACAAGAATGCAATCCTTGGAAATGGAGGGCTAGAAATAACCAGCGCGAAGGATTTTTTGAGTTGTGGCATATCTGGACATGTGACCACCACAAGCGCTAGAGTGGCAGTCATTCAGGACTCTCTCAGCTTCCTCGAGGGTTAGACATCGGCAGAGGACGGAGTCAACGCCGAGACGGTACAGGGTGTCCCCGATAATATGGTAGGGTTGAGACTGATGACGGATCCGTCGCCAAGCATCCTTGGATATAGCGAGACGGAAAGAGGATGTCTGCAAATATACAATAATATCCCCGTACCAGGGATCGAGGGTGCTGATCAGAAAAAGAGTTTCGTCCGAGATATGATCCTCTGAGTGAGAGGTTACAGAAGGAGATTGCAAAGAGCAAAGTAACTCAGCAAAGACCAGGGACTTCTTAGACTTGGCAGCAGTGAATTCCAAGTCAAACTCTTGGAAGACGGCAATCCACTTTGAGTATTTGCCTCCCAGCAACTGACGTGACAAAATGTACGTCACCAGGCTGCAATTAGAAATCACGGTCATGGTGCGCAACAAGATATAATGCCGGAAACGTTGGACGACACAAACAGCGGCCAATGCCAAATTATCGACATAAGCGTATTGAGTTTCCGTGTCTAAGAGGTTGCGGCTGAGGTAATATATGACGTGCTCATTGTCATCATCATCGTCTTGCACGAGAACCATGCCGATAGTGGTGTTGACGGCGGCCAAATACAAAGTATAATCGCGATGGTAATTCGGAGGTCGCAATAATGGAGCAGAAACAAGGAGACCCTTGAGACGCTCGAAAGACTCTTGAGCGATAGCATCCCAATGAAAGGGTGTATCTCGCTTCAATAACTGTGTAAAACCTTTAGCCACCTCAGCATAGTTCGGAACGAATCGTCTTAAGAAATTTGCTTTGCCCTGCAAGCTCTGCAACTGCTGCAAAGAAGCAGGGGGAGGAAGATTCGGAATAGCTTCGACTTTGAGGGGATCCAAACGGATGCCCTCTCGAGAGACGATAAACCCAAGTAGTCGGCCTGATTCAATGCAGAAGACACATTTATGAGGATTGAGCCTGATACGGTAGTGTCGACAGCAGAGAAAGATTTCACGAATATGGGAAGGGTGGTCCTGACGTTTGACTGAATGAGCTAGTAGATCATCCAGATATGGCTGTACAATGTGACAGATGTCATGAAAAGCATAGGACATTGCACGTTGGAAAGTACCACCACATTCTTCAAACCGAAAGGGAGCTTCTTGTAAGCAAAAGTGCCCCAAGGACAGATAAAAGAAATATTATGCTGATCAGCGGGCGCAATATTGATCTGGTTATCTCCAGAAAAACCATCCACAAACGAATAGATTTCGCTTCTTGCGCACTCATCAATGAGCTGATCAATGAAGGGTGTGGGGAAGTTATCCTTAAGACAGGCGCGGTTGATGTCACGGTAATCAACACAGACTTGAATGGTACCCTACCTTTTGTTCACAGGGACAATATTAGAAACCCAATCCGTAAGTGGAATGGGGTAACTGAAACTAGCCTTGAGAAGCTTTTCAACTTCTGCTTTAATGGTTGCAGCCTTTCGGGGGTGCACGGGGCGTAGACGTTGACAAACAGGCTTAGCACCTGGATACGTAGGTATCTCATGCACCACTATGTTAGGGTCAATGCCGGGCATTTCTTCGTAGGACCAAGCGAAGACATTGTAGTGTCCTATCTAGGGTGCTAGACTAGGCTATATTTATTATCGACCAGGATGCGTAGACTTAGAGGCATGCGTCTAAAGTATATAGACATAAAGGATTATTAGCTAAGTGGTTATGATGGTAGGTCACAGGACTTCTTTACGGAAGACTGAGGTATGCTACCTATCACCCAAACACTTAGGTCACTCAGTTAATCTACCTAGTTACCACACTGTCACTCAATTCATTTATCAAATTAAAACACTGTGTATCACTTCAAACCAAGATTTCAATCTCCTTACAGAGACACCATACACGAAACCCTGTTTAACAAATACTCAGCATTCACTAATATTCATGCAAGCTAAAGACATCTGGAAATTGTAAACATACTTTGAAATGAAAGCAGAGTTCATAACATTGCTTTAGAGGACAACAGAGGATCGAATCCCTTACAGGATACGATTCATGATCCCAGTGATGAACTGTTCAAGCGATCTCATAAACATAAACCATACGCATTCGATTGAAATCAAAAACCAATTCTAATTACTGTGCATGTCATGTAATACCCTAAGTTGCAAATGAAAAGGAAATAATAGTATACCAGTTTAACACAGGGCCCGTCCGCGTTCCAGAGGTATACTGGACTGTGTTCAACTAATTATCAAATCAACGCAACAAGACAAAGATCGTAGCTGTAACTGTGTTCTTGATATTAAGTTCAAACTCCATTTCAAACGATAAAACGATTACCAAAACATTGATTACACAGGATTGTATTTACATATGTTTTTACAACCCTTACATTTCGAAAACGAATGTACATTCATGATATGGCTGTTTCCACTTTTATCATGTCGATATTTTTAAAATGTTTCTATCCTAAACTAATTTCAAAAAGGAACAAAACTAAATCAATTTAGAATGCTTTGTTGTTGCCGCCTTTGTCGCCAACATGCTATACTTTGACCACTGTTGACCACACATGTAGGAAGGTCGATTCTGCTGTAGGATAGGTATTCGTCCATGCTTGGACATTCTACTTTTCATCCCTACCCTTTGTTCTAGCCCAGCTGTCATGCCACATGTCAAACAATGAACCAATTACAGGATGTTGGAACTTCCTGTAGCCATTTTACCAAAAATCCCTAATTCTTTAACATAAAACTCCTAAATCAATTTCAATGCATTTTAATAACTATAGGACTATTAACTAATCAATTTCCAAGGGTTCTAAGAGATATATGATGGAAAGAAGTAGGCAAATGATATGTTTTAGGAGGAAAAAGGAGGTCATAGGATGGTACCAACATCTCTCCCCGACTTAATGAATTAGCATGTCCTCATGCTAACCCCGAAGTGCTTCCCTTGAACTCTGTCCCTGCCTGGATCTCTGCTGCCTTTAGCAATGTGTCCACATTCTTTTTCACCTGGGCATCTTTCTGACCATGGAGCTCCTGCTTTAATCTTTTGCATTTTTCTTTGAGGGTCTTCTTCTGGTTGTACCACTTGGTGGCCCATTTACAAATATCCGTTTGCTCAGCCTCAAGTTCACTGATTCGCTCCCTTAACTTTTCATTCTTCTGCTGGGTCTCTTTACTCTGCGCTCGGAGCATCTCATTTTATTTCTTGATAACCTTTTCTAACATATTAGCCTCCATGAGTTCTTCCTTCAATTTCTCAATTTATTTCTCCAGTTTCTTCTGTTTCTTAATGGGAGGTGGTGAACCTTTTTCCTGCCTGTTATGGCTTTCAACCTCTATATCAGCTCCTGGTCCTGGTGGTGAGTGGTCACTACTTTCAATATCCATTGGTATAGGTGCATTGGATTCAAGCTGGTCTTCTTGTAACTGGGCTTTTGGTGCTCTCCTTGTTCTTCTTGAATAAGTGGTGAAAATTTTATCTTGCTCTGCCTTCTGAGCATCTTCTTTTCTCATTTTCCTAGTCCTTATGCTGCTCATAGGTGGAGGTACCTTGCTGGCTTTGGATACTGGGATCTCTTCATCGATATCCTTCATGAAACCTGAGTTCTCCTGCAGTTCTTCTTTGTCCTCCTCATCTTTAATTTGATTAGCAGCTAAGAACTCCTTCCACGGTTTCCCTCTTCTCTGCAATTCATGCTCAATAAGAATTTTAATTAAGCCAAAGTGATATAGGCTCTTGTCCTCATTTCCCTTCTGCTTTTGTATGGTCTTCGACATCTTGGTTAAGCTTTGTAATAGAAAATATTGTAGGCTGATAACGCATTGTCTTTTCAAGTGTAGCAGTAACTTAATATGGTATAGATAGACAATACTATAACGGCCTTCGCAGGTTACGAATTTTTTGGAGAATATAGACCATCTCATCCCAGGGATGCATCAACCAACTCCTTGGAACACCTTTCTTCTAGTTAACTGATGAGACTCTGGATCTAGACATAAATTGAGTCCACGACTTCTCTTTAAATTGCTTTGTTTTAAAGTACTTCTCCCCTTCTGGGCTAATCCCTATTGACTAGGCTATGGTGTCCTCTGAAACCCTAAATGAGAAGTTACCTATCAGGGCTTTCTCTCCATTGAATGTGAAGGCGAATTGCTTGGTAACCTCTTCATTACTTCCATGAAATTTCTATAAAAATGGCAACCACTTATCTCTCTAAGAATCGAAATGCAATCTTCATGATATTGAGAACTGTCAAACATGCTCGGCTCGACCCTATTGGTCATTTTGGCAGAGGGTCATGCTCTAGCAATTTCAACAAAGAAATTTCAATTTGTTACCTGGTGTGTCGCTCCCTTAATATCCAGTATGATGCTCGGTCGGTCGACTGTCTTGTGACTTTGGTGGGAGTCGAAACCGAATGGTTATATTTCCCTCTTTGTGGCGCTCACTGCTTTCAATCCTTACTGTGGAAGTCACGGGAGTCAAATGCTGGCGTGAAATAACCACTATACTTACTTCATAGCATATTCATCCTTTCGAACAGAGGAATGGCTCTACCGCTTGTATAGATGTCATCATAGGAGCGCTGGAAGCATATATGCAATACTGGGGTATGATTTCAGGGAGTCCTCTGAATCATTTGACCACGTCGGGTGGTGGAATCATAATTCGGCCGTGTGGAATACAATGAATAGGCCCGCTTTAACATTTGTTTCCTTCCCTTTTTTTTAAAAAACACAATCCACCACGTGTCCTGTTTCTATTGGTACTCGGCCAAATGGAAGATGTTGGTATGACTGTAGGGTGCGGTTGGCATAACAAGGTTGATATGAAAAGGGGTAATGGATTTAGAAGTATGAAATAGGTTGGGGTATGACAGATGATAAGAATTAACAGTGAGATAAGGGATGATGGAAAATGTAGCACCCTTGAAATTGATCATAACAGTCACAGTCATTAAAATTAACATTAAAAATTAATCTATGAAATTTAATGTTAAGAATAAGGAACATATTACACTTTTTTTGGTTATTGTTGCATTGACATGCTGAGTAGGATTGGCATTGGCATTGGCATTGCTGACTATTCCTTGTTGTTCATCACAGGTCCCCTGAATAGATTCGAATGCAACAGGTCCCTCTGAAATCTTGAAGATGTTCATGCAGCTCCTTATATGTATACAGGTTCATTGAGCTTGGGTATTTGATGGAGTCTTGGTGCCCAGCAACCTGTGAATCCTTGTAGAAACTTGATGAAACTTTGTTGAAGTAGCCCTGAAGTATCAATCTCTTAACAGGTCCCTTCTATGTGTCTTAAACAGGTCCCATTACTGCTGGTGTTGGTAGCATGGTCTTCTGGACAGAACAGGTCCCCCTGCATAATGTTTATAACCAGGTCCCTCTGAGATAAAACAATGACAAAACAACTTATTTATTGAAATCTGGAATGCTGGAACAAACTGCTTTGAAGATGTACAGTGAGGAGATGAGATAAGAAATCTTTAAGAATTTACAATGGAGAGATAAGAGAACAAAATGCTGATGCTTCTCTCCCCGACGAAAGAGTTGACTTGTCCTCAAGTCATGATTCAGTTGATACATGAAACAGTGAACAAAAGAAAGAGAATTCTTACCCGCCAACGAATTGGTTTTCAAGTAGGAATTCGGGGTTAGAGTGTGCCAGAGGCTGGTTTTCACATCTAACCCATTGTTATTAATTTTTTTATTTTTTATTTTTTTTTAGTTTTTGTTTTGTGTTTTTTTTTTTTTTTTCTTTTTGAATTTCTAAATTGAAAGGAAATGAACTAAGGCAGGGATACTGCAGCTGAGGGCTGCAATATCTCAACCTCTCTTTGTTGAGATACTGTATGGAGAAAATCTTGCTTGCTGATGGGCTTAGTGTATAGTTTCAGGCGATGACCATTGACAGTGAAGGAATGACCTTCTCCATCAATAGTTTTGAGCTTGACTGAACCATTGTCATAAGCCTCAATAATTTGGTATGGGCCCATCCAATGGGTGGTAAACTTGGCTTTATGATCTCTGAATTTAGAATCAAAAAGTAAAGCCCAGTCACCTTCCTTGAACTGCTTCTTCTTGATATGTGCATCATGCCACTGCTTCCTTTGTTTTTGCATGAGGATTGTGGTTTCCTCTGCTTGCTGCCTCATTTCATCCAGCTGGTTTAACTACTGAATTCTCTCTTGTTGTGCTTGGTCCAAGTCAATTTGCAAATCTATAGCCAGTTTAAAAGTATGTATTTGAAACTCAATAGGAAGCATTACCTCTTTGCCGTACACCAAGTGATATGGTGTAAATCCTGTAGTATCCTTCCACATAATTCTGTAAGCCCAGAGTGCATCTTTGAGCTTCTCTTCCCAATTCTTCCTGTTCATTGCCACAGTTTTAGTAATGATCCCTTCCAAAGTTTTGTTTGTGGATTCCACCTGCCCATTGGCCTGTGGATGGTAAGGGGTACTCTTCCTATGCTTGATTTTATATTTGTCTGTGATGTCCTTCACTAGCTTTGAGGTGAATTGAGTACCTTGATCAGTCACTATTTCCCTTGGTACTCCATACCTTACAAAAATCTCTTCAAAAAGGAAATTTACCACTGTGTGTTCGGTGGCTCTAACCAGTGCTTTTGCTTCAGCCCACTTTGTGACGTAATCAGTACATACTAAGATGTACTTCTTACCATTGGAGGTTGGGTTAATGGGTCCTATGATGTCTAGAGCCCATTTTTCAAATGGCTCTAGGTGAACTTGGGGCTGAAGGGGCATCTCATCTGTAGCTGTTGGCCTGCCCATTCTTTGGTGGTTGTCACAACTCTTTACATACTTCTTGGCATCCTTGAAAATGGATGGCCAGTAGTATCCAAGAGTAAGAACTTTGAATGCTGTCCGCTTAGCTGCAAAATGCTCACCACATGGTTCAGCATGGCAAGATTTTAAAATATCAATTACCTCATCATTTCTTACACATCTTCTAATGATCATATCATAACCAGTGTAAAATAAATCGCCATTAAGCCATGAATATCTAGCACTTTGTTTGACTAGTCTCTTCTTTCCTTTGCAGTAAAGTGTGGAGGTGTCCTTCCTGTAGACAAATAATTGGCCAAATCAGCATACCAAGGATTTACTATGGAAATTGCAAATAAATTTTCATCTGGAAAAGAATCTTCAACCGGAACAACCTCACCTCAATTTTGCAGTCTAGAAAGAAAATCTGCCACTTGGTTCTCTTTGCCTGGTCTATCTAACATTGTGATGTTAAATTCCTGTAACAATAATAACCATCTGGTAACTCTGCCACTAGTTATTGGCTTATTCATTAAATGTCTAATGGCAGAATGATCAGTATGTACAAAGACCTCATAACCAGTTATATAATGTCGGAATTTATTCACAGCATATATGATGAAAAATGTTTCCTTTTCTGTGACTGTGTAGTTTAACTCTGCAGGTGTTAGATTTTTGCTAATGAAATAAATGGCATAATTACAAGATTCCTCTTTTTGGCCTAATGAGGCACCCACTGCAGTGTCAGATGCATCTGTAAAGATATGAAATGGTAGGCTCCAATTAGGCCCTCTCAAGACTGGTGCGGTTGATAACTTCTTTTTGAGTAGTTCGAATGCTTGTTGGCAGTTCTCATTCCAGTTGAAAAGTACATCTTTGGTTAGAAGTTTAAACAAAGGTAAAGTTATTTTACTAAAATGTTCAATAAACCTTCTGTAATAGCTTGCATACCCAAGGAAACTTCTTACCTCTCTTTGATTCTGTGGAATTGGCAAATCAACAATGATCTGGATCTTTGCTGGGTCAACTTTGATGCCTTGAAAAGAAATATAGTGGCCTAATACTATCCCTTCGTTTAACATCATGAAGCACTTTTCATTGCTGAGGGACAGATTAGCTTCAATACATCTTTTCAAAACTCTCTCAAGGTTTTCTAATGCATGTTCAAATGAATTGCCATATACTGAAAAATCATCCATGTAAAATTCAACACAATCATGAATTAAATCAGCGAAAATAGCTAACACAGCTCTCTGAAATGTAGCTGGAGCGTTGCAAAGTCCAAATGGCAAAACATTGTAAGCATAAGTGCCCCAAGGACAGGTGAATGTGGTTTTGTCCTGGTCTTCTGAGGCTATCCTAATCTGGTTGTAGCCACTGAAACCATCAAGAAAAGAAAATGATGATTTCCCAGCTAGGGTGTCTAACACTTGGTCAATAAATGGTAGTGGGAAATAATCTTTGAGCGTTGCTTTGTTCAACTATCTGTAATCAACACAAATGCACCACTTACCATTTTTCTTGGGCACTATAACTAATGGGGATACCCACTGACTGTCAGAAATAGGATATATGAAATTAACTCTCAAAAGTTTTTGCAATTCTTCTCTGACAATATCTTGGAGCATGGGGTTCATTCTTCTCTGCGGTTGCCTCACTGGTTTAATGGTGCTATCCGTATAAATATGGTGAGTGCATGTGTCGGGGTGAATCCCATGCATATTGGTGTAGTCCCAAGCAAAGGCTTTCTGGTATTTTCTCAATAGTCGAATCAATTTCTCTTGCTGAGATGAGTCTAGGTGATTGCCTATGTTCAGAGTTTTCCCTGGACTAATCTCTATGATCTGACTCTGTGTGTTGGTGATGGATTGAACTAGAAAAATGTCGTGAAATGTGGTTTGCAAAGATTGAATGGTGCATGTTTCCTTAAAATTTTGGGCGAAAAGTACATCTGCAGCATGATATTGGTCATTTCTCAAATTTTCGGACATATCAGGTTGAGAAAGGAATAATTCTACCAAATCATTATTGTCTTGTTCTTGGAAATCATAGATTTGGTCAATGCTAAAAATAGATTGTACTTCTTCTTTATCATTGAATTTATCATCAAGCCACAAATTGTGTGTTACTGCTGGTGATTGTGCCGATGGATAAAGGGTGAGTTGTTTTCTTTCGGTCCCTCTTGAAATGATCATGTTGCCCGATCGACATCCTATGAATGCATCAGCAGTCGCTAACCATGGTCTACCAAGGATGATAGGGTGCCCTCCTAAATTGGATTTTGGTTGAAGAACTAAGAAATCCACTGGATACTCCCAAGAGTCCAGTGAGACAATTATGTCCTCCAAAATCCCTTCAGGAATCACTTTAGACCTATCAGCTAGTTCTAGAACAATCGTTGTATGTTGCAAATTTATGAGCTGGAGTGTTCTCATGGTTTCAAGAGTCATGACATTGATTGCGGCCCCAAGATCTATCAAAGTGTTTGGAATTTGTATGTTGTTAATGATGGTGGTCACTTTGGGAATGCCAGGATCAACATACTTTTCCATGGAGATGGTATTGGTCATAAGGCCTGCTAAATGTCCTATAACATGAATGGTTTGAGGATCAATCCTTTTTCTAGCAGGCTTCTTGAGGCATATGTCTTTGATGGCTTTAGTATAGATGGGAATGTCTTTTATAGCTTGCAGCAGTGGAATTTTTATGTAGACATTCTTGAGTTCATCTAAGACATCAAACTGTGGTATAGACAGTGGAGGTTTTATTTGGACCAATTGGTCTGGAAAAGGTGGATGCAGTGGTTGCATCTGTTTGTCTTTGGTATCATTGTTTGGTTTTCTTTGATTTGTCACTTCATTTTCATTTTCTGTGTTTTCTTCTTGCTTATATGTTATTGGAGAATCTTTGTGGAGTATCCTACCAGACCTCAAGTTGATATTTTGCAAGGGTAGTGTGGAATATGAGGTTCCCTCTTCTACATTGTAGGCTGGCCTCTCTGCTCTATTATTTGGATTTGGGACAGTTTGAGCAGGAATTTGAGTGGGTCTGGGAGGTTGTGAGTTAGCTGGAAATTGCAGTTGTGGTGGATTTATTGGTGGAGGAGCAGGCAGTGCTTGTTGAGTAGGTTGAGGCTGATAAACAACTTGCTGAGGATACTGCTGGTATGGTTGAGAATGTGATGAATACGGCTGATGGTATTGTTGATATGGTTGTGAATATGGTGGGTATGATTGAGGATATGTATGATAAGATTGAGAGTACTGTTGAGACGGTCTCCATTGTTGTTGTGGTTGGTTTTGGTGCTGCCATGGCATGGGTACATTCCATGAGTTCTGTGCATACATCTGATCATTTATAGGAAATTGCAAATTTTGATTTGGAAACATACCTTGAGGTGCTGGCCTTGGTTGCCATGGTCTCTTTGTGCCCATGTAATACACGTTTTCCATCTCTGCATTGGCTGCCATATTACAGTTCTGCAAAACCTTAACTTTAGGACAGTTAAACATATCATGATGTTCAGTACAGAAAGCACAAACTTGGATGTTTTCTAGTGGGCAGTCTTTTAATGCATGTTTCTTCCGGCATTTTAGGCAGAAGATAGCCATTATCTGATCTTCATCTTCTTGTTTCTTCTTAGCTTTTAAAGTGTCAATTTGGTTCCCTAGGGTGCTTAACAGATCTGTTTTAAACTCTTCTAAAATATTCCCTATTTCAGCCCTTGTGACACTTCCGGAGGCAGATTTTGTGACTTTGGATGACAGGGTTCTCTTTCCCATTTTAGCTTTACTCCTTGAATACTTTTCGCACAACTGAGCGATTTCTTCAAAGGGTAAGGCAGAAATGTCACCTTTGCCCATCAAGTTAAGATCATCCATGTATTCCTCTCGGATACCTTTCAAGAATATTGTGCGGATCAGATCAAGAGGCATAATTCGGTGTTTGGATTTTTGTAAGTTGTAGACAAACCGTTCTAAGTATTCCTCTAAGGTTTCATCCTCTTGCTGGCTCATTCTAAAGATATCATCTTTAGAATATTTGGATCTGCAATAAGGCTGATATTTCCTTAGAAATATTCTCCTCATGCCATCCCAATTAACTATAGCATGCTCACCAAGCCTCATGAACCATCTTAAGGCTGATGCCTTTAATGTCGCTGGGAATAGTCTAAGCCTATGGGCATCATCTGTATAGCCATATGTTCGACATACAATGTCAAACTCGAACAAGAATGAGTCTGGATCTTCCGAAGCCATACCATAGAAGTTTGGTAGCACGGATGGGGGTATGTTTTTCATTTTGATCTCATCATCTTCTTGTGGTTCATGTATAGGAAACTTAAAAGTTGACTCCTCTTCATCTCCCTGTCCTTGATGTGGTACTGATCCAGCTCCTTCCTCAGCCATTCTAATAGGTCTCTCTGTGTCAGTGTCACTTGTTTGATAGAGGAGATTAAAGAAAGATTGTTCGGTCACTGTGCTACTTTCTCCTTGTGTGGAAGATCTAGGAAAGTGCTTCTTCTGCGATTTATGTGTGAATAAAGTTTTCCTTTCAATGAGAGTAAGTCTCTGTCCTGACTTTTGTTTTTCTTCTAATGCTTGGATGACTTCCTCAGCTGGTGTTGTATTCCCTAAAGAGTCTACTCCTGATGATGATGGGTTAGTTTTTAGATGGTGGGGGTTTTTACGAATCTACCCTGACTGTCTCTAAATCTAGGCATAAATGAACATGATTTCTAACTATGTTTTTGTTTGTTTTTGTTTATTGAATTTTTTTTTTTAAATCCTTTAAGTACGCCTCCCCAGCAACGGCGCCAAAATGTAGTGTCCTATCTAGGGTGCTAGACTAGGCTATATTTATTATCGACCAGGATGCGTAGACTTAGAGGCATGCGTCTAAAGTATATAGACATAAAGGATTATTAGCTAAGTGGTTATGATGGTAGGTCACAGGACTTCTTTACGGAAGACGGAGGTATGTTACCTATCACCCAAACACTTAGGTCACTCAGTTAATCTACCTAATTACCACACTGTCACTCAATTCATTTATCAAATTAAAACACCGTGTATCACTTCAAACCAAGATCTCAATCTCCTTATAGAGACACCATACACGAAACCCCTGTTTAACAAATACTCAACATTCACTAATATTCATGCAAGCTAAAGACATCTGGAAATTGTAAACATACTTTGAAATGAAAGCAGAGTTCATAACATTGCTTTAGAGGACAACAGAGGATCGAATCCCTTACAAGATACGATTCACGATCCCAGTGATGAACTGTTCAAGCGATCTCATAAACATAAACCATACGCATTCGATTGAAATCAACAACCAATTCTAATTACTGTGCATGTCATGTAATACCCTAAGTTGCAAATGAAAAGGAAATAACAGTATACCAGTTTAACGCAGGGCCCGTCCGCGTTCCAGAGGTATACTGGACTGTGTTCAACCGATTATCAAATCAACGCAACAAGACAAAGATCGTAGCTGTAACTGTGTTCTTGATATTAAGTTCAAACTCCGTTTCAAATGATACAACGATTACCAAAACATTGATTACACAGGACTGTATTTACATATGTTTTTACAACCCTTACATTTCGAAAACGAATGTACATTCATGATATGGCTGTTGCCGCTTTTATCATGTCGAGATTTTTAAAATGTTTCTATCCTAAACTGATTTAAAAAAGGAACAAAACTAAATCAATTTAGAATGCTTTGCTGTTGCTGCCTTTGTCGCCAACATGCTATACTTTGACCACTGTTGACTGCGCATGTAGGAAGGTCGATTCTGTTGTAGGATAGGTATTCGTCCATGCTTGGACATTCTACTTTTCATCCCTACCCTTCGTTCTAGCCCAGCTGTCATGCCACATGTCAAACAATGAACCAATTACAGGATGTTGGAACTTCCTGTAGCCATTTTACCAAAAATCCCTAATTCTTTAACATAAAACTCCTAAATCAATTTCAATGCATTTTAATAACTATAGGACTATTAACTAATCAATTTCCAAGGGTTCTAAGAGATATATGATGGAAAGAAGTAGGCAAATGATATGTTTTAGGAGGAAAAAGGAGGTCATAGGATGGTACAAACAGACATCCCGAAATTCGCGGAAAAGATCGGTGTAGAGCTGAATTTCCTCTGGAGTACAAGTGACTCCAATGTGAATATGCTCAACAATCCCTGGTTTCGCAGAGATGTCGATGGGTTGGGTCTGCGTGATGTTTCCCATATTGCCTTCAGAGGAAACTTGATAAACTTGAATAGGTGTTTGAAGGGACTGAAATCGGATACAAGAAGCAAACCGTTCGAGACAGGTGATCATTTCCTGATGGGCAGGGAGGAACGAGGACGATGGTGATGATCAGACCAAGGAGGTTCCTCAAGAGACATGGTCTCTATAATGGCTTCATCGGAAGGAAATATTTCCTTTAATGGATCCAAAGTAGCATCATCTCCAAGCCAAGGGGAATGAACGTACGAGTCGGGAATGCTGCTCCGAGGAGCAAGTTCGGGAGGGGGAGCCGGTGTAGCAACGATTTCAACGTAGTTGAGCTCGGTAGGACTCAACGGCATCATATCGCCCCAAGATTCTATCTGATTAGCGGGAGGGAGGACCCACAGATCAAAGTGCACGAAAATCATATTAATAGGGGCGAGATTAGGAGGTGGGAGGGAAAAGACACCCATCAGGGCGGGATCTTTAAAGAGTCCGGCTCCCACACTCTCACAATATTTGGAGGTATGCTCCATGAAAGACACATTTTCTTCGGAAGAGGAGGCAAAGAAGGAAAGCTGGTCCACGGTGACAATCTTCCCCTGATGAGGGAAACGAATGACACGGAAAAGAGAGGAAGCCACGGCTTGCATGGCATATGTCCAGCTACGTCCGAGGAGGAGGTTTTAGGTAAGATTAGCATCAACAACTTTGACCTCCACTTTGACCGTCTTCCCTTCCAAAGAGATGGGCAATCATTGGAGGATACCATAAGGACGAGACTCTCTTCCGTCAAAGGCTTCCAATGTGGTAGGAGACTGGCTCAGCATCGGAGAACCAATAGCTTTCCAACAGGCAACATACATGATGCAAGTTGAAGCACCTTCATCAATGACTATACAATGAATCATTTTAGTGTTGATAATGACCTGTATGAGGAAAGCGATTTGGTGAGGCAGTCTCGGCGTATGGCCCTCGAGGTCAAAAGAAATCAGATCCGAGTCAGTCGGGTCTATGCCACCGATGGCCGATAGCAAGGACTTCCTCTGGGAGGGGCAGCTCTGGAGCACTTCTAAGGCGGACATGGCAGACAGAGCCTGAGCCAAGTCCTCAACGATGTTGTAGTGCTGGGCAGCACGAGCATTAGGGTTGTAAGAATACTTTCAGAGTACACCTTTTGGAGGGGGTCAGATAGTCGTCTCAGTGCTAGGTCTCTCGATGTGGAGTGGACCAGAACTGGACGGAGGAGCGCTGGAGGAGACCTCAGGCTCTTTCCCGGCATGCGATGGATATTATTTTGCTCAAGTAGTGATGTGGACGGGAATCGTCCCAGCCATAAATACTTGAGAGCCAAATGAAGAAGAGGGTTGTGATGGATCTGCCACCATTTGAGTTTGCTATGAAGGGAAAGGTTCTTTAAGCACAGTAGGAGTCCCAGGAGCACCTTTCAACAATCGACTAACTTCGGACCTCCTGGGGCAGTCTTTAGTATAGTGATCCTCGTCACAGATAAGACAAGGATACTTAGGTTTACGTTTGGCTCCTTCCTCGGGTGGAGGTTTAGGGGAGTCCTATCTGGGTTGTTCGAATTTATTCTTGGCTTTCCCTTTCTTCTTTCCTTTCGAGGATTTATCCGCCGTGGTGTACTAGACGGTGTTAACCTCGGAAGTGTTTCCAGAATTAGATTGACCCTGAGAAGTGTTTTCACTAGGAGCGTTCGATTTTTGCTTCCCAGGGTTCACGAATGATTTCTTTGAAGATGCGTTTACAAAGCCAATAACACCGTCAACAGATGGCTTTGGCGGAGCTTTGGATGTTCCGGGTCTCGAGGTGTCTGGCAAATAATCATATAAAGTACCTGACTGAGAATAAAATAAGTCGAGGTACTGAGCACGCGCGATAGCTTACTCTTCAGTTACACAAGCTCCCATGGCAATGTCTTGCGCGATCGCAGGGACAAAGGAGGTTGTAAACCAATCGGTTAGGAGCTGATCAGGAATCCAGAACTTGATCAAACGACGACGCCGTCTCCATTCATGTATATGATCGGATATATGCGTGGCCGTGTCCTGTTTGAGAGACGTAAGGAGATGCGTCCCCGTCTCATACCGAATGGGTAACTGAAAATGAGTTAGGAATGCCATAGCCAACGAGTTGAAATCTTGAAAGGATCCGCGATTCAACTCAATATACCACTTAGCGGCCGAGTCGGTGAGAGTCCTTTGGAAGAGGCGGAGCCGGATGGAATCATCAAGCCACGAGTTGGATGAGCACCAAAGGTGACAGGTCACGACATGGGCTTGAGGGTCCTCGCCAGCTTTGTCATCGAATTTCGGGCAATCACCGGGTATCTTGGTCGGAACTGGTGGCCAATATGGATTATGAAGAATGGGATCATTAGTCAATTTGGACACATCTGGCAGTTCCAATGTCGCTAAGAAAGGTAATTGAGGATTGAAGGACATTTGTGGCCGTGGAAAAGAGGTAGTACCAGGGTTCCAACCAGGTGGCAGTTGCCCCCATTGACTTTGTCCGGACGGGCTTGGCCCATAAGGGTTCTGCCCATATGGATTCTGTCCATAGGGGTTCTGTCCATAAGCAGATAGCTGACTCTGGATCTGCCCCCCAATGCCCCATGGATTAGCAACTTGACTTGCAGGCGCAACATACTGTTGCTGATAATTCTGATAAGGGGTGACCTGCATTTGTTGATAATTTTGATAGGGGGCTAACTGATTTTTCCCCTGGGGTTGCTGGTAACCATACGGTTGCTGAGCTCCATACTGAGCCTGGTAAACAGGCTGCGCTTGGTAAGAAGGTTGGGATTGCAACCCACCTTGCATCTGGAGACCAATTTGAGTCTGGGGCCCAGAAGGATGTCCTTGAACAGGTTGAGCTTGGACCATCTGGCCAGAAGGTTGTCCTGGTTGGGTTTGGGACAAACCTGTTTGCCCAGAAGGATGAGCTTGCTGGGTATTAGGTTGCCCTTGTGCAACCAAGGGTTGCCCTTGCGGAACAGATGGTTGAGCGGGCTGGACGGCCGGTTGACCTTGAGGTTGACCAGCTTGTCCAGAAGGATGACTAGGCTGGGCAGTGGGTTGGCCCTGCTATACGTAAGGCTGACCCCCCTGCCCAGAAGGGTACCCCTGCTGGACTGCCGGTTGTCCTTGTTGAATATAAGTTTGTCCTGCTTGTCCAGAGGGATAACCTTGCTGGACACCAGGTTGACCTTGTTGGATGTAAGGTTGTCCTGGTTGTCCAGACTGGTGACCTTGCTGGATACCAAGTTGCCCTGGATTACCAGAAGGTTGAGTCAGATAAGTAAAAGATGGACCACCAGCGGCCGAATGTTGTCCCTGATAGGGTTGTCCTTGTGGGCCCCCAGGTTGCCCTGGGTAAGACTAGCAGTAATATTGCTGCGCTTGGGGGTTTTGTGTGTAAGACGGCTGGCCTTGGTTAGGCGGTCCTTGAAGCTATGCAGGCATTGCTTGGCCCCCATGGTAAGTGGTGGCGCCCCAAGCAACGAATAATGGTACCGAGACCTCAACAACAGGTTGAGTAGGCAAGGGTCTGGAAAGATAAAGGAACTGACCAGTAGAATCGTAGTAATAAAATGGAACTTGCGCGTTCGAATCCTGGACAACTTGCAGATACTGATCATATGGCCCCCTCCTGGAACGAGACCAGAAGAGGGTGGTGCACTTTGTGCAGGATGAACAACTTTGGGTGTATGTGCCGGCTGGCCACTACTCACTTTGTGCAGGATGAACAACTTTGGGTGTATGTGCCGGCTGGCCACTACGCACTTGGCCGTGAGGCGGACTAGCACCAGTAATCACAGCTGAAGACGCCGTAACGACACTAACAACCGGAGTTGAATGTGCTACACAAACAGTTGGATTCGTTGGAACTGAGGTGACGAGTGTACTGTGAACTTGTGAAACAAAAGATCCCGTAGTGGGAGTGATGCAGAGGTCCCACATGGTACTGGAGGCAGGGATCCTAGTACCCATATTATCCCTCAACGACTTATAGCGTGAGGGTACCGGAGAAGTGGCCGGGATCGGAGTTTCGATACTCGACAAAACGGGTGTCTCACTCACTCTAGGAGATGTCTTATCCATGTGAGAGGTAGACATTGGAGACGAAACACCAGGAGGGGTAAAAGGAATAATGTCCTCATCAGGCTCCCAAATGGGGTTCCAATGAATTTCGTAATCCTCGTCATCCGGAGCATGATAATCGGTTGGATACTCGGGATAACAGGAAGAGTATCACTCACAATCAGTACCTCAGGAGCAATGGAAGACAGGGACCCTAGATCACTTGGAGCGGGAGACGGGATCGATGGTTCAGCCAAGATGACAAAACTTCAAAACAAACCTAAGTAAATCTAACGAGAAGGGACCCTACTCAAACTAACGCACACATGATCTAACCAGGTAATGTTAATCGCGGCCAAATAAATTTTAAGATGCAAGGACACAAATTGACCTTTTCATTTTTTAAGAGTCGAGAAAAGGACAAAAAGATGACTCTAGTCTCCTTTGAATGTTTAGTGAGCCCGAAGTGACAAATGCTCAGATGAGCCTTTTCGTTTAAGGAGTCTTAAAAGGATCAAAAGTGACTACTCTGGAGAACTAGGCAAAAAGGTTTACCAAACAAATCCGTAAAACTGCATATACACCTTGGCAGTCATATGAAAACCAAGGACTTCCCGTACGACAATCAATCTTCCCGAATGTTGTGTTCGGAACGTTACGGCTTGTAAGGCGGTAGACATAGCTTCCTGTGGATAAAGGATGATAACCTAGTGGGGTCTCCCCATATACTCGACGGTACGTGGGAGCTCAAGTCCGTGCTAGACCACTTGTTGCGTCACGGAAGGAGGAATCACCCAACCTTAAGTGAAACAAAAGTGACTAGGTTTAACGACGCCAGAGCACGTCTCTAGCCTAGACCTCTAAACAGTGAGCGTTATGTTCCAATGCATTTTTAAGTTCATTCAGTTCATTTTACGGTTGATCTTGAATTAGGTTTCGGTTTTCAGGCCCTACCGTATGAAATCTCTCAAAAAATTCCTAGATGCAAACTATATGCCAAAATATGTCATTCCATTCGATGAACACTAATTATGAGAGAGTTAGAAGGCTTTCACACAAACGAAATGATCACAAAACAACAAACAACTTCTCTAATGCAGCTAATGGAAATCCACAACTTTTCTTTAAGATCACTAATCATTAATCAAAACGAAAAGCTTCTAGTTCTCATTAACTAATACAAAGCAAAAGAGATTTTCTTTTTGTTGATGGCAAAGTGCATTAAACAAACTTTTGAGAAATAATAACAAGCAAATGTGAAAAGAACCGGTTGACCCCAAACAACTGTGATCCGTGTCCGGGTAGTGAGAAGTAATCGAAACAATGTGAAGACTGGTTCAATAACAATCACCTAAACAACCAAGCAAAAGCAAGCAAAGAGGAAGGTTTCACAAAACCACAAGCAAGCAGTAAACGAACCTTTGTAAATGAGTAACCAAGCAAAGTTGATCCAACAAAATTGGAATGACAAAACTAGGTCACAAGACACAAAAAGCAAGATTCGCTCAATAAGACTCACAAGAAAGTACTTCAATCTTCAGAGAATGAACATCAGGTCATAAACCAAGTGCAAACAACAGGGGATAGCAAGACCAACAGGCTCAGGAGGCAGAATTGAAGAAATTCAATTCTACAGGAATCAGCGCGGGTCGTACACAGCAACAATGCACTAATCAGAAACCACGCGTAGCAACAAAGCGATGTCAGCGCGGAAGTTGATCCGAATGGAAAATGGCATCAACCCATGGTACTCATCCACCCATATTATTCATCGACCCATGGAATTTACCCATGGTGTTGTAAATGGCATCCGCCCGTGGTATTGTAAAATCCACCCATGGTATTCATTCACCCATGGAATTGAACCGTGGTATTGTAACTGAAAAAAACTATAAGTAACAAGTCACATTTTGTAAAAGGACAGATTTTCCACCACAATGTAGCCTTTACAGTTCAGAGGCATGTAGCCACCACATCTCTTCTCAGAGATAAGCTACCATCGCCCTAGCTGGTTTATTTTCATTACTATTTTAAATAAAAGTTTCTTTGTGGTTTTGTTTATTGGGCATTCTCCTCTTTTCCTTCTGGCATTTCAAGTTTTCAGATCTTGGGGGTCTCTCCTCCCAAGATCCATTTCAATCTCTTAGATTCTGGGGGCCTCCCCCCATGATCCAGATCAGTGGTATCAGAGCAGGTTACGACTCCATGGGAATGAGGGTTTCATGCATATTTCAGTCTCAATTTTTTTGCAGGAATTTTTTTGGGCGGCGACTTTGCAGATCATATCTGAACAAATTGGTACAAAATTTACAAAAAAAAATACTAGATTTGGGTTCCTCTCGAAAAATCACCCAATTTCAAAAAAAAATGGGTCTAATCGGAGTTCGGACGTGGGAGATATCATTGATTTAAAATCAGCTATGCTATCAGAATTTTTGTGACGACGGAACTGTTGCAGCGCGAATCTGAGATCTCAGAGTGTCCAGATAAAGATTTCCAACTCATGGGAAGATGAAAAATGATCCTTTTTCTTCCAAAAATAGGTTATAATAAATATTCTGAGTTATATTGGCCAAGTTATGTCCATTTTAATTCTGGAGCAACATTTCGCTTGGGTTATTTGGAGATGTGCCCTCCCACCCCAGGCTATGTAGGCACCTGCTACTTTATCAGCAACCAACATCATGGTTATGGGTCAACCGCATAAAATCCTTGTCATCGAAGTCCATTTTCTAGGCTGCACACTGTCAGAATCACAGTTGGTCACAAGCATTACAGGGTATCTCTGTCCTCGGATCTTCGTTTATCAGGCTTTTGGGTTAACCACATAAAACCCTTATCTTCAGTGGCTCTTCATATTCAACAAAGGCTTTGTAGGAGGGAACTTTACGCAATGGGGACCATTGCTTCTTAAGGAGGGAGGAATGATCCGAATGGAAAATGGTATCAACCCATGGTACTCATCCACCCATATTATTCACCGACCCATGGAATTTACCCATGGTATTGTAAATGGCATCTGCCCGTGGTATTGTAAAATCCACCCATGGTATTCATTCACCCATGGAATTGAACTGTGGTATTGTAACTAAAAAAAACTATAAGTAACAAGTCACATTTTGTAAAAGGACAGATTTTCCGCCACAATGTAGCCTTTACAGTTCAGAGGCATGTAGCCACCACATCTCTTCTCAGAGATAAGCTACCATCGCCGTAGCTGGTTTATTTTCATTACTATTTTAAATAAAAGTTTCTTTGTGGTTTTGTTTATTGGGCATTCTCCTCTTTTCCTTCTGGCATTTCAAGTTTTCAGATCTTGGGGGTCTCTCTCCTCCCAAGATCCATTTCAATCTTTTAGATCTTGGGGGCCTCCCCTCAAGATCCGGATCATGGGAAGATGCAAAATGATCCGGATTTAGACAAGAACACAATAAAATCTAGAGATAACCATAAAGACAAATATGCAGCGGAAATAATACTTCATTTCATTACTGTAAAATACTAAAATATGCTTACAAATAGAAACGGAAATAACCCAGCTAGGGCGATGATAGCTTATCTCTGAGAAGAGATGTGCCGGCTACATGCCTCTAAACTGTTCTCCAAAAATTGTGTTACAATGAGGCTCGAGGGCCTATTTATTGTTGAGAAACAATGGAAAACCCTTCACATTCCAAAACCTAACCCTAGAAGATGAAATGCCAAATTGTGGGCCCCGTTTTTGGGTAAGTTGGTACATCAACTTCCCGGGATCACGAATTGGTCGTACTATCTCCGTTTGACACGCATGATAGCCTGTTGGAAAGATCTCTCCGAGTACTATGACGGAAAAGACAATTTTTAGGCAAAAAAATCATTGGCGGTGGATTTCCCAAAACACGTCGTTTAGGGCCTCAAAACGGCTCCGGAAGTTTAGGACCTGAAAAACTGCTAAAAATAGTAAATTGTGCTATAATTAAGGAAACAGAAAAACTGAAATAGACAGTTGTGGGGGTCCAAATGGGATAGGTGGGTGGCCACCAACATCCACCTAGATCATTCCTCCCCCCTTAGGAAGCAATGGTCCCCATTGCGTTGAGTTCCTCCCTGAGATGAGGAAGCTTCTGCTGAGCTGGGTCTCTGGTGAGCTGTTCTGCAATCTCTGATGTGTCCAGAAATGGTGGGGAGCATGGTCGGCGATGGTCCACATTGAACACTCGGTGCAAGCGAAGGAATGGAGGAATGCTGTGCTTCAAAGCATTGTTTCCCGTAGCCTTGTTACTGGTGTAAGGACCATGTCGAAGTGGTCTGAGTTTCTGATGGGTTCTGGTAAGGCGCTCCCTCTGCAAATGTAACCAAACTTTGTCGCCCACCTGAAACTTGTGTGGTACCCCTCCGGGTAAGGAGAAGTTGTTCCTGTGTTCTTTCATGACTGTATCCCTCTGTTGTTGCTGCTGTGTGGAGGAACCCTTCGCGGAGGTCATGGATGTAGCAACGATATTCCCCTTACTTTGGGAGCAAACCAGACAAAAAAAAAATTCCTAGTTTGTGAGATGAGCTTGTTGCCTTTCTTAGCAGTGATCAAAGAGGTGGTGGTAGGTGGGGCTACCTCCGGTATCCTGTATAATGAATTATCCACAGAAATGATGACAGCGCGAGGTCTTGACTCATACACAGCATGTCGCCTCCACAAGTATGGCTGGCCTAATAGTACATCACAGACATCCAGAGGTGTAATATCACACAATACCTCGTCTGTGAAGGGCTTGATGTTGTAGGGAAGGCGGCACTGCTGGCGAACTTTGAGATCTCGTCCTTCGTGAAGCCAACCGATACTGTACGGTTGTGGGTGTGGTGTAGTTGGTAGGCCCAACCGCTTCACGACCTCTGCTGAAATGAGGTTCTTTTGGCTGCCACTGTCGACAATGAATTGTAGCGGCGAACCCTTCACCCACATCTGTGAGTGGAAAAGATGTTCCCCCTCCTCTGGATCTTCGGGCTCATTTTTCTGGATCTTGGCAGTAGCAACTGTGGCACTGGGATCTGCATCAATGATCTGCTTCCCTTTGTCATTCCCCTTGTCGGGTTCTGACTTAGAGTCAGAACATGCATCTGATTCGGAAGCCTTCAACTTGGCCACCAGCAACTGCTTGGTCTAACACTCACTTGTGTTATGAGTGGGACTCTTGTGGAACTCACACCACTTCCCTGTGTCCTTCTTCGGCTTCATGGTGTTGTTCTTTTCTTGCGGCTTTAACGGGTTGTCTTGGGTCACCCCGCCTTGGCTTTGTCCTTTGGGCTTCGGATTTGCAGATCCAAAGTCTCTCTTCTTCTGTTTGAACTTTTGCTCGATTTTGACAGCGTATCGGTATGCTGTGCCGAGTGAGGAGATGTTCAAGAACACCATCTCTTCCTGGATGTATCTGTGTAGGCAGCCATGATATTTGAGTACCAGATGCAGCTCAGAATCTTTGATACCCAACTGTGATCTAGATCTAAACAGGAACGCAACAAATTACAGAGATAACCATATACACAAAGATGCAGTGGAAATAATACTTCATTTCATTAATGGAAAATACTGAAATATGCTTACAACCAGAAATGAAAATAAACCAGCTAGGGCGATGGTAGCTTATCTCTGAGAAGAGATGTGGTGGCTACATGCCTCTGAACTGTAAAGGCTACATTGTGGCAGAAAATCTGTCCTTTTACAAAATGTGACTTGTTAATTATAGCTTTTTTCAGTTACAATACCACGGTTCAATTCCATGGGTGAATGAATACCATGGGTGGATTTTACAATACCACGGGCGGATGCCATTTACAATACCATGGGTAAATTCCATGGGTCGATGAATAATATGGGTGGATGAGTACCATGGGTTGATGCCATTTTCCATTCGGATCAGAAGTACACGACTTACCCGCGATGGTCCGATTTTCAGAGCTTTCGCGACTGTTCAGTGTATAAACACGATGATCAAGAAATCATAGAAAGGGCTATGCGATGGCAGCGCGACTGTTTTATTATAAACTGCGCTGAAGCTAAAAAACGGCCACAATCAAGCCAAGAACTCCCAAACCAAGACTATCAGTCTTTAAACAATCAAGGCACCTCCCAGATCGAACCAGGAAATCCAAAAACAGGGAACTAATCCCCAAACTTAGAAAAGAGAGAAAAAATCAAACTCAAGGAAAAAATGAACACCAAAGGACAAAAGCCAGCTCCGAGCTGTTCAATTTCCAAACCAAACCAGAGATTGACTGAAGTGGCTTTGATATTCTTCACTAATGCGGAGAATTTCGAGGTCTAAAATAGGCCTTCTAAGGGATATAATAAAGCAGTGTAAATTATTCATTTTGCATCTATGTTTCTTAGTATGTGCCAATAGAGTTGTGGAGCAACTCTAGACAACTAAACCCCTCCAGATGTCTCTTTATTTTTAGTGGTGCTTTTCAAGTCTCAAGGGATGTCCCTAGGGTTGTATAATGTTTTTGTCCACTAAGATTGGATGAGGAGAGAGGTTGGAGTAGAGAAACTTGTATGTTGAAGTTTACCCATCACCATGAAGCTCAAGTATTTTATGTTTGAAGGATAGAGTATGCAAGTAGTCTAGGATGGCTGGGAGCTTTGGTGCTGAGGCCTACAACGATAACCTGTGCACATAAAAAATCTTGAATTATTTAGTTACATAAATCTAAATATTGAATTATTTAGTTTCTATATTCAAGATATAGCCTAAATATTTTACCTAAGAGAATAAGTTTAGATCTAAATCTTGAATTATTTAGTTTCTATATTCAAGATATAGCCTAAATATTTTACCTAATAGCATAATTTTAGATTTATTATCTCTGCACTTAAAAAAAAATTGAATTATTTAGTTACATAAACCTTGAATTATTTAGTTTCATAAGCGCGCCGAATAAAGCTTGCATAACTGAGCAATTTCCAACACTCTAATGAACCCTGAGCTTAGGAGAAGAATGGATTAATACTCGGTATGGAGTGGTAAAACTTGAGCTTAGGAGAAGAATGGATTAATACTTTGTATGGAGTGGTAAAACTCACCAGACCCTCCCTCTCATCCCTCCCTCTCATCCTTATGCACTGAGTTGTTATGATAAATAATGAGTCCCCGACCCTCCTTCTCATCCCTC
The DNA here is from genome assembly GCA_031772625.1 of Pinus tabuliformis. Lineage (NCBI taxonomy): Eukaryota > Viridiplantae > Streptophyta > Pinopsida > Pinales > Pinaceae > Pinus > Pinus tabuliformis. The sequence continues at coordinate 65,298,058 of CM062817.1, read as the reverse complement.
CCTCTCATCCTTATGCACTGAGTTGTTATGATAAATAATGAGTCCCCAACCTAATCGAATCTTATATAATAATTTCCCATCCCCTCTCCCAATGGCAGTCGAGTGAGATCTCATATCAAAAATTTGATTAATCTTTGGGGCGGAAGTAAGCATAGAATGTCAAGTGATTGATTTTATTTATAGCAAGTTGAGACAGGTGGTCAAAAGGAAAGAACCCACATACTATACAAGAGCATGTACAGTTGAAGAGCAATATTGACATGTGGTTTTCCGAGATGGCCCCTCATATTTATATCATTAGTTTAAGCATTTTTCCCTTAATACATTGAACTTCGTTGGCCCAGGGAATTAGTCATCACCCCAATCTCAAAACGATTCTACAGAATTAGAATTCATAACATGTGTTTCACATATATTTAGTTGTATAAAATTGTCTAAAGTGGAATTCCTTTCATCAATGCACCCCGCCCAATATGAGTCACTCAAGCCAATCAGCTCCAGATTGAACCATTAATGGGTGCACTGGCAGATTGAATGTGGTTAGAGTAGAACATCTCCTCCTTCTCCCTCCTTCGGTATCGAAGTTGGTTTATTCACTGGTATATTTCTTTTGACATTGTATCAATTTAGACGTTGGATATTTTGTTTCCCTATTGTCTTATTTCTTAAAGAATTAACATAATTTTTGAATCACCTTTTGTGATGAATTTTCTATTTTATTTTGCGTCTATGTTTCTCAATATGTGCCAATAGAGTTGTGGACCAACTCCAGACAACTAAACCCCTCTGGATGTCTCTTTCTTTTTAGTGGTGCTTTTCAAGTCTCAGGGGATGTCCCTAGGGTTGTATAATGTTCTTGTCCACTGAGATTGGATGAGGAGAGACGCTGGAGTATAGAAACTTGTATGTTGAAGTTTACCCATCACCATGAAGCTCAAGTATTTTATGTTTGAAGGATAGAGGATGCAAGTAGTCTAGGAGGGCTGGGAGCTTTGGTGCTGAGGCCAACAACGATACAAATATTCAACCTACTGCTTTGGAACATGAGGAAAGCTCACAGGGTTTCAATAAGATTAAAATTTACAATACATGCTATTAGGTAGGTAAATTATTTACCCCAATCTCAAAAGGATTCTACAAAATTGGAATTCATGACATGTGTTTCACATATCTTTAGTTGTATAAAATTGTCTAAAGTTGACATCCTTTAATCAATGAGCCCCGCCCAATATGAGTCACTGGAGCCAATAAACTCTAGATTGAACCATTAATGGGTGCACTGGAAGATTGAATGTGGTTAGAGTAGAACATCTCCTCCTTCTCCCTCCTTCGGTATCGAAGTTGGTTTATTCACTAGTATATTTCTTTTGATATTGTATCAATTTACACATTGGATATTTTGTTTCCCTTTTGTCTTATTTCTTAAAGAATTAACATGAATTTTTGAATCACCTTTTGTGATGAATTTTCTATTTTCTTTTGTGTCTATGTTTCTTAGTATGTGCCAACAAAGTTGTGGACCAACTCCAGACAACTAAACCCCTCTGGATGTCTCTTTATTTTTGGTGGTGCTTTTCAAGTCTCAGGGGATGTTCCTAGGGTTGTATAATGTTCTTGTCCACTAAGATTGGATGAGGAGAGAGGTTGGAGTAGAGAAATTGGTATGTTGAATTTTACCCATCACCATGTAGCTCAAATATTTTATGTTTGAAGGGTAGAGTATGCAAGTAGTCTAGGAGGGCTGGGACCTTTGGTGTTGAGGCCTGCAACGATACAAATCTTTACCTACCTAATAGCATGTATTGTAAATATTTTACCTATAACATATATCCTAAATATTTTACCTACCTAATAGCATATATCCTAAATATTTTACCTAATAGAATAATCTTAGATTTATTATCTGTGCACAGAAAAAATCTTGAATTATTTAGTTACATAAATCTAAATCTTGAATTATTTATTTACATAAATCTTGAATTATTTAGTTTCTATATTCAAGATATAGCCTAAATATTCTACCTAATAGCATAAGTTTAAATTTATTATCTCCGCACTTGAAAAAAATTGAATTATTTAGTTACATAATCCTTGAATTATTTAGTTTCATAAGCGCGCCAAATAAATCTTGCATAACTGAGAAATTTCAAACACTCTAATGAACCCTGAGCTTAGGAGAAGAATGGATTAATACTTGGTATGGAGTGGTAAAACTTGAGCTTGGGAGAAGAATGGATTAATACTCGGTATGGAGTGGTAAAACTTGAGCTTAGGAGAAGAATGGATTAATACTCGGTATGGAGTGGTAAAACTTGAGCTTAGGAGAAGAATGGATTAATACTTGGTATGGAGTGGTAAAAGTCACCAGACCCTCCCTCTCATCCTTATGCACTGAGTGGTTATGACAAATAATGAGTCCCCAACCTAATCGCATCTTATATAATAATTTCCCGTCCCCTCTCCCAATGGCAGTCGAGTGACATCCCATATCAAAAATTTGATTAATCTTTGGGGCAGAAGTAATCGTAGAATGTCAAGTGATTGATATTATTCATAGCAATTTGAGACATGTGGTCAAAAGGAAAGAACACACATACTATACAAGAGTGGGTACAGTTGAAGAGCAAGATTTACATGTGGTTTTCCAAGATGGCCCCTCATATTTATATCATTAGTTTTAGCATTTTTCCCTTAATCCATTGAACTTTGTTGGCCCAGGGAATTAGTCATCACCCCAATCTCAGAAGGATTCTATAGAATTTGAATTCATAACATGTGTTTCACATATCTTTAGTTGTATAAAATTGTCTAAAGTGGACTTCCTTTCATCAATGCACCCCGCCCAATATGGGTCACTCGAGCCAATCAACTCTAGATTGAACCATTAATGGGCGCACTGGCAGATTGAATGTGGTTAGAGTAGAACATATCCTCCTTCTCCCTCCTCCGGTATCGAAGTTGGTTTATTCACTGGTATATTTCTTTTGATATTGTATCAATTTACCCGTTGGATATTTTGTTTCCCTTTTGTCTTATTTATTAAAGAATTAACATGAATTTTTGAATCACCTTTTATGATGAATTTTCTATTTTATTTTGCACCTATGTTTCTCAATATGTGCCAACAAAGTTGTGGACCAACTCCAGACAACTAAGCCCCTCTGGATGTCTCTTTCTTTTTAGTGGTTCTTTTCAAGTCTCAGGGGATGTCCCTAGGATTGTATAATGTTCTTGTCCACTAAGATTGGATGAGGAGAGAGGTTGGAGTAGATAAACTTATATGTTGAAGTTTACCCATCACCATGAAGCTCAAGTATTTTATGTTTGAAGGATAGAGTATGCAAGTAGTCTAGGAGGGTTGGGAGCTTTGGTCCTGAGGCTTGCAATGATACAAATCTTCAACCTACTGCTTTGGAACATGAGGAAAGCTCACAGGGTTTCAATAAGCTTAACATTTACAATACATGCTATTAGGTAGGTAAAATATTTACCCCAATCTCAAAAGGATTCTACAGAATTGGAATTCATAACATGTGTTTCACATATCTTTAGTTGTATAAAATTGTCTAAAGTGGACTTCCTTTCATCAATGCACCCCGCCCAATATGAGTCACTGGAGCCAATCAACTCCAGATTGAACCATTAATGGGCACACTGGAAGATTGAATGTGGTTAGAGTAGAACATCTCCTCCTTCTCCATCCTTCGGTATTGAAGTTGGTTTATTCACTGGTATATTTCTTTTGATATTGTATCAATTTACATGTTGGATATTTTGTTTCCCTATTGTCTTATTTCTTAAATAATTAACATGAATTTTTGAATCACCTTTTGTGATGAATTTTCTATTTTCTTTTGCGTCTATGTTTTTTAGTATGTGCCAACAGAGTTGTGGACCAACTCTAGACAACTAAACCCCTCTGGATGTCTCTTTATTTTTAGTGGTGCTTTTCAAGTCTCAGGGGATGTCCCTAGGGTTGTATAATGTTCTTGTCCACTAAGATTGGATGAGGAGAGAGGTTGGAGTAGAGAAACTTGTATGTTGAAGTTTACCCATCACCATGAAGCTCAAGTATTTTATGTTTGAAGGATAGAGTATGCAAGTAGTCTAGGAGGGTTGGGAGCTTTGGTGCTGAGGCCTGCAATGATACAGATCTTCAACCTATTGCTTTGGAACATGAGGAAAGCTCACAAGGTTTCAATAAGCTTAACATTTTGGAGAACTGTATGACAACATAGAGAATTGTGGTTGAATATCTACTTACAATGTGTCTCGACAACGTTAGAGGTAAAAGAATAAGTTCCATTATGACCCATGATCAAAAGGGAAAAGATCGTGAACTGACTTCTTAAAGTACTTAAATACTTGTTAGAAACTTGAGAATGATGATTTCCCTATCTACAAGTTAGAAAACCTGTTACTTCACTAATCAAATGCCATTATTTTTTGCTCATAAATCAACCCAAATAAGATTCTTCCTTGATTCCAACAGAGATGCAATATTAAATAATATTAACACCAAGGAAAGAATGGGAAGCGTTGTCCAACCACATCAATAAAATACTTTGTTTACACCACACATAATTCCCCTTCAACCAATATCCTTATGCACAGAAAATGCTTTATGTACAACACATCTCCACAAATGCTATTAACAATACTGCATATCCATAGTTTCAAAATTCCTTCCTCAACTGCATTCCCTAACATATCTCCCATTCACTAAATAAATCATAGCCATGCTTTATGTACAACACATCTCCACAAATGCTATAAAAAATATTGCATATCCATAGTTTCAAAATTCCTTCTTCAACTGCATTCCCTAACATATCTCCCATTCACTAAATAAAACATAGCCAAACCTATTGTTGTGGATATGAACATTTTACAACAATTAAGTGCATACAAATATCCATGGGGTTGACACTGATACATGACTACCAAGCATTAGATTGTGTAAGTCTGATGACAAATGATGTGGCCTGGCCTTTATTTTGTCTAACATATTTTTACATCGTAAGGCGTTCCCATTTGAAAAGAACTCACTTAGCTGCATCCCTGTCATAATCTATGCCATTGGATCTTTTGTTAGACCTCTTTCATTCAACTTGTCTAGGAAAATGATGATGCACTTCTAGATGTTCTCTTAGCATCTGCTGCTATTGAATTTATGTTATGTTTTGTTAGCATATGTTGCTCTTGAACTCATTCAAAAACAATTTTGCCTTCTTCGATTCAAGTTGTCCAGGCAAATGATGATGCACTTCTAGATATTTTATTAGCATCTGATGTTTTGTTAACATCTGTTTCTCTTGAATTGTTGGATTTATACCTTATGACGTTTCCATTGCAACATCTAATGCAATTGCTAGTTATATTAATTTTAAAAAATATTTAATTTATATAACTATATTAATTTAAATTATATTAATTTAATTTTTTCATCTTTTAAAGTTTTTATTTTTTTACTAATATATTTTTAGAAGAAAACTTCTTAACCAAATGATTTGCTACGTGAAAATTGATTTAAATCTGCAATCTCCTAACAACGAAATTTTGCCACAGAATATATTAAATAATTCACTACGGAGCAGAAAGGTTGTCTTGCATCACTCCCTCAATGGTTGCGTCTTTCATCATTTCTTAAATGGTTGATGTCTATTAATATTTATTAATTATTTAATATATTTAACTTGTAGTTATTTTAAAAGTTTTGTTAAATGAATTATATATATATATATATATATATATATATATATATATATATATATAGATAAAATTTAAAATTTTGAAATTTTTTTATATATTAAATCTATACGCATTTTTATAATTCAAATTGGTCATTTTAACAAATTTTAATTAGATTTTCAACCAGAAAAATAAAATTAAAAATGTAAAAGCTGTAAAAGCTTTAGAGTGCTCGCTTGAGTAACATTCATTCCAATAAACACGAATTCTAAATTTGATTTTAGAAATGTATCCTATCTTATTTTTGTTATCCAATTTTAAAATTAAGGTTTTAGTTAATATAAATAAGTAAAATATTTTCTGATATCAGGTGCACATTCCTTATCTTTTTCTTTTTCTAATACATATTTGCTCATATAATTTCAAGTATGAATATTTCACCACAGTTACCAAAGATTACCAAGGGGAGACCTAGCACAGTTACTCTACAAGGCCTTTATGAGTATATAGAGTCTTTAGAGAAACGTAGAGAAGAAAGAGAAGCCAAGATACAAAAAGAGTTAGAAGCCATGCTGGAAAATAAATTTGCATCTCTTGAAGACACGATCCAAAAGCAAATAGAAAATAAAATAGAACTACTAGAGAATAAAATGGAGGCAATGGAGACTAGACTGCAAGTTATAGAAAAACATAACCAAGATACTAACCTACCATCCCAGCAAGGAGATGCTGATACTTTAGAGAGTCTTAAAATGAAAGACATGATTAAAGAACTAGAAGAAAAAGTTAATAGCCGCCTCACCCTAAATAATGTGGTAGATAAGTTAGATATCAAACCAATTAAAGATGAAATGAAAAAATTAATAGAATTAGACCACGAACGTAACAAAAGGGCCTTAAACCTTATAATATTCGGTTTAAAAGAGGAAGTAGATGAGGATACTTTAGCCTTAGCCCATACAGAACTACATAATAGATTACAAATTGAAACATTGTGTCTCACAGAAGCAACAAGGTTGGGGAAATTAACCGAGAATAAAGGAAGACTAATCCGCATAAAGGTGAGCTCCACTGATCATAAGCACGACATACTTAGTAAAACCTCAAGTCTAAAAGGAACGAGAATATTCATAAATGAAGATCTCATTCCAGAAGACCAAGTAGAATTAAGAAAGGAGGTTCAAAAGGTAAAAGAAGCTAGAAAGGAAGGAAAATGGGCAATAATCAGAAATAGAAAAGCCTTTATTCGAGATAGAAACCAAAAAGATAGTAATCAATAGCAATTAAACATGCTCCGGATCCTTTCTTGGAATTGTCGGGGCTTCCCATGGAACAAAGTCCCCAAGCTAAGTTGGATTTCAAATGATGTTGATATTATTTTGCTTGTTGAAACTTGGGAGCACGAAGAATCTAAGGTCCCTAACATAGATGGCTTTACGCTATGGTCTACCTGGAACAAGCGATCCTCCCGTAGAGGCATTGGGGGAATAGCTTGTTACATTAAGAAGAACATCTCCCCCCATGTTAGGATTTATAAAAACGACCCTCACAACCAATATAGTTGGATAGAGATCAAAGACATTAATAATAAAAAGTCCTACATAGCAATATGTTATTTCCCCCCCATTAATTCTAACTTCTATAAGAAGAAGAATCTAGATAAAACTAACCCTTACAATGGTTTAGAGAATGATATTTCTAGCCTAAGGAATGACGGTAATATCCTTTTAATAGGTGACTTTAATGCTCGAACTTCAAACAACCAAGCTATTATTCTAAGCAATCATTCCAACCCTAATCCTCTTTGGTTAGATGAAGACCCTACTCTGGCTAGCAGGTACAAAAGGAACTCTGAAGATCTCGGGGAAAATTTGTTTGGGTCGGAGCTAGTCAAGCTCTGTAGTGCTCAGGATCTCATAATTTGCAACGGTCTAAAGAAGTGGCCCAATTCTAGCAAGATGACCTGCATCCATGGGCTTGGTAGTAGCGTGGTAGACTATGTTATTTCCGATCTCCCATTATACAACGAAATAATAAATTTTGACATCTTAAACGACCATGAACCTGAATCTGATCATAGGCCTTTACTTATAACTCTCAATTTTGTCATGCATAGAGTTCCCATAGAAAATAATACTTATAGCCAAAAGAACTTAATATTTGATAGAAATAAAAATGATCTCTTTCTAAATGAATTAAAAACTAATTTGCTTCCTTTATCTAATATAGACAACATAGAAGACCTCTATCATAATTTTACTACAACCCTCTCATATTCTATTAACAAGTTCTCAATTGAAGTTTCAAATAATAAAAGAAATAGCAAAACCAATCCATGGTATGACAAAGACTGTAAAAGTGCAAGGAGAGCAATTAAGGAAGCTGTTGATGAATCTCTTAAAATGGACAAGATAAAAATATACAAAGCCCTAACTAAAAGGAAAAAGAGGCAGTACATTCGTCAAAGACAGGAGAATCTCTTACATCTCTCTAAGGTAGCTCCTAAGAAATTTTGGAGGCAGATTCTAACTAGGAAGACTAAGGATAATAATAAAATTGCTCTTTGTGATTGGAATTCCTATCTTAAAAAGATTTATGAATCTCCAAATGTCATGGATAATTTGGAAACCCTTCTCACAACGAAAGAAGTTTTCTCTTTAGAATACATTAAGTTTGGGGTTAATCGCCTCGCTAATGGGAAAGCTAAGGACATTGAAGGTTACCAAGCGGAAATCTTAAAAATTGGAGGTCCTGTCCTCATCCCCCACATCCACAAGCTTTTCAATCAAGCAGTCAAGCAAGGGTTCCCTAAACCTTGGACTGAGAGCCTCATTATCCCTATTTTTAAAAGTGAGGATACAAATAACCCCTCTAGTTATTGAACAATTATGATCAGACCTCTCTTAGCCAAGTTATATGGTAGTATTTTGGAAAAAAAGTTAAGCATATGGCTTGAAAGTGAAGGTAAGCGGGCTAAAGGCCAAGCAGGTTTCAGAAGGCATCACTCAACAATAGACCACCTTGTTACGCTTAGGATCATTGCGAAGGAATGTCGTAATGATAAATCCAATTTATTTTGTTGCTTTGTGGACTTTAGAAAGGCTTTCGATACGGTTCCTAGATCCAACCTTTGGAATAGATTAGAAGAGCTAAAGGTTCCTCTCGAGTTGAGAGCTACCGCTATAAGGTTATACGAGAATGTAATTGCAAAGCTAAAGAGCAATGAAGGGTGGTCGAAAGATATTAAGTGTAACATCAAGGTTCCCCCTCTCCCCTACCCTATTTGGCATTTACATCAATAAGCTCGAAGGCTATTTAGAGGAAGCAGGATGTGATGGCACGATCTTAGCTGGGATAGTCGTCATCCTTCTTCTTTATGCTGACGATATTGTTCTTTTGGCAAGGTGCCCATCTGATCTTAATAAGAAACTTAGGCTTCTTAGGGATTTCTGCTCTACCATGGGTATGACTGTTAACACTGACAAAAAAAAAGTTATGATTATCAAATCCAAGAAGGACACTTACGCTAATTTTATGTATGACAATAATAACTTTGAGGAAGTGTATTCTTACAAGTACCTAGGAATTGATATTCATCACAAGCTCAACTGGAACCATAGCATTGAGAAAAGGATTAATGGGGGGTGGAAAGCTTACTATGGTCTTGAAAATAATTGTAAAATTGCAAACCTTGTAATATGGGATAAAAAGAAGTTCCTCTTTGAAACTTTAGTCACTCCTGTTATCTTATATGGCTGTGAGGTTTGGGGTTGCAGCATCTCCAGAGAATCATGGAGAAAGATTGAGCAAATCAATAAGCATTTTATAACTTATAACCTGAAAATTAAAAGTAATACACCCTATCCTATTCTCCTTATAGAAGCAGGTCTTTCCCCTATTGAGAGCCTTGCTATGCTTAGGTTTCTATTGTACAAGCACAAAATCAGTAACATAAACGATCATAGACTTCCTAAGCTAGCTTTAAATTCTAGCCAAAACCACCTAAGGCTCAATCGAGGGTGGCATAAAGACACAAGGGCCTGGTTAAACTATTGGGAGATCAACGAAAATGATGCATTGCAAAACATAAATAACATTAAAGATATTGTTACTTCTAAGTTCAAAGAAAAAATGTGGTGTGAGAAAGACTTAGCGGCTAAAAGAAAATTAAGTTATTATAAGAAGGTCATCAACCCCACCCTAGAAGATCAAAAGTATCTCTCTATTTTAACTAGCTCAAAGAAGAAAATTAATATAGCAAAGATTAGAACGAATTCTCATGAGCTCCATAGTGAAACAGGTCGTTGGGCAGTTCCTAAAACGCCATGGACAGAAAGGATCTGCCATATATGTAAGAATAGGAACATCGAGGATGAAAACCACTTCCTCTTAGAGTACCCCGCGTATAACCACATTAGATCTCAGTTTCACAATCTTTGTTACAATACTGACCTTCCTAGCCTTTTACAATGTCAAAATTATAGTGAGCTCGGGAGGCTTCTCTCCAAGCTTTTTGAGCATAGGAATAAAATCTTAAATCAAAATAGATAATTTGTTTCTTTAGGTCCGATAGACCATTATTTGGTCTCAGCGGACGTTAACCATCATCATCATCATATAATTTAAAATTTGAAAATATGTATAGTTGTATTTTATTTTATTTTTAATTTTAAATTTAGATTTAGATTTAGTTTAATTTTTAATTTATTAATTATATATTTAATAAAAAATAATTGAAATACTTTTTTGGGGTGATATTTGAATAATTTTAAGTTAAAATGAACTAAAAATATATTTATGTATTTATGTTGATATATATTATGTAATTCATAATTATTATGATTGTGAATTGATAAAATGATTTTTAAAAATAAATCTAAATAATATCTATAAATAACAAAACTATATATAATTTCATTATTATAAATTTATTTTTATATTAAATAAAAAATTATATATATTTTTATTCATAATTATATATAGGTATATTCTTTTATGTGATTGACATTAATATTATAAATATAAGACAAAATCACAATATCTTTAAGGCGAAGTTGAAAAATACTTTTCTAAATGTAATAAATAAAGTAGTTTCATATTCCTAAAATAATTCCAATATATAAAATTTAAATCTCTATACTTTAAAAATGGTAGTGAAATGTGTTTTTACAATAAAATATCAGTGTACATTTATATTTAACGGTGAGAAAATTATAAAATATTAAGTAAATAAAAAATATGTAACAATTCTAATCTAAAGTTTAAATCCCTTAAGGATAGATGATTTATGTTTAGTTATGAAATATTAATATATCTATTTTTCTTTTAAAAAAGAGCACTTGCACTTACCTAAAGATGATATTAAAAAAACCACAATGTCTAGGGACACGCTCATATTTTGTGTATGTGATTTTGAGCTACCAGGCTTAACATTCCTTGGGAAGAGGCTTGCAAAGATGTTGGTGACTGATAACCAATTAGATACTCTAAAGAATATTGGGAAGAGGCTTGCAAAGATGTTGGTGACTGATAACCAATTAGATACTCTAAAGAATATGTACATGTTAAGAGATTTCTTTTGAATCCATCACATAGGGAATTTTGTTTTTATTTTGGGTTTTAAAGCAATTAACTTGATAAGACGATGAAGAATTAATAATGTTAAAATAACATAATTAATAATGTTAAAATAACATAAATAAGAGAAAAAATCAAAAACTAATCTAAAAAATCAATTTATCAAAAAAAACTAAACATTAATTTTATATTATATAATTAAAAAGGTAATTAAATAAAATTAAAAACCATAATCAAATAAAAATATCTGAGGAAAATAAAGTAAAGGAAATCCATATTGAAAAAAAATGCCAATGCCAATGTTAATTTTTTTTAAGAATCGATACTTTATATTATCTTAAAAAAATACAAATAGTGTTTTGTTTAGCAATATTTGACTTACATATCTTTATAATGCATTGATTTACCATATTTCCAACATTTGTTAAGAAAACCAACCAACCTTTGAGCTTTGTCACTCTTATATTTTCAATTAAATACTACAACTAGATTTTACTTTGGAAACCCTTAATTGAGAAAACCAACCAACCTCTGAGCTTTGCCACTCTTATATTCCCAATTGAAGACTACAACTAGTTGACAATGGAAGCCCTCAGACCACACCTACATCATCATTATATCATCAACCTTATATTATGCTCTATTTAGATTCATAAATAACCCTAATAGAAAGCATCTTGAATCCAAATAAGTAGATAAGTGGTTGAAGATCATTAGCAAAGCTCAAAGAATAATATATTAAACCAATTTTGAAGTTTAAAATAAGCCTCAAAAGAAAAAAATGTATTATTCAAATCAACTCTACAAAAATCAACCACATTTTAGAACATGGCATCATTGCATGTGGAAAATACTAAATTTTCACATTATAAATGGTGAATGAAAACCCGTAATTAATTATAGTAGTGCTTTAAAAAAGTACTTATAATAAAAAATCACTCCTAACTTATTTTAAATATATAATAAATACAACTCATAAATTTTTTTAAAAATATATATATAAAATAAAAAACTCAATATCAATATAATTCAAAATTCAAATAATAAAATGTAATATACCATTTCATATAAACATGACTTTTATTTTTTTTCTCAAATTTTATAATATAATATAATATAATTTAATTAAAATATTATATAATATAATATATTTTATTTATAGTTCATGGGGCTTTGGATTGACAGTGAATGGGTGCACTGTTAAGGCACTCCTTGTGATAGGTCACTGGTTCAAATCCCTTGTAGGTGCTTACCTACCCAAAATATATATATATATATATATATATATATATATATATATATATATCTATTAAAAATACTTACCTTTTAAATATAAATATATATAAAATAAAACAACCATGTCACTTAAATTCAAAATTCAGAGAACGGTGGAATGGTGAGAGCTCCGTCAGGCAATCATGGATGACTAGGGTTTGAATCAGACCTACGAACGACAGACCTGCACAGACCACGTTTTCTTGTCTTCACTCAGCAGTAAAGATACAATGCTATACGACAAAGGCACAGTTCACAAGAAATGGATTCCCCTCAGGGGGAGGATAGGGTGCCTCCCCCCAATGTAGCTGAAGATGTCAGGACAGAACACCAGGACGATGTTGGACCAGTTCCAAACACTTTGCCAGACAATACGAACAAGAATGAAGCGCCCAAGGCGACGTCGACCACATGTAAGCCTGTAGCGGTTGAAAGACCAAAGATTGAGCTCCCAAGCAATCATATCAACAATCAAATCCAGTACATGAAGGATCATGCGCTGATTGGAAAATTTATAGGTTTCTGGCCCAGTGAGAAAGCATTGCATGGCTGGATAGCTACCAAATGGAAACCAAAAGGGCACATTACCTTGTAGCTGGGGCCTAAAGGCTTCTTTACAACGATTTTTAACTGTATAGAAGATCGAAACAGAGTCCTCGATGGAGGACCATACTTTTTCAATGCAGCAGGTTTATATCTGAGAGATTGGATTGAACGATTCAATCCAGACAAAGAGGATTTAAGCTGGGCACGAGTATGGATTCACCTTTTTTCCCTCCCTTTGGAGTATTGGGATGAAGACTCGCTACAAGATATCGGGAATGGATTAGGGGAGTTCATTAAAATCGCAGAGGAGACGAAACTCAGACGATATACCTCCTATGCCCGAATTTGTGTATACATGCATCTCATCAAAGCTCTCCCAGATGCAGTAAGTCTTTACCATGATGATTTTGAATGGATACAATCAATAGATTATGAGCATGTTCCCTTCCGCTGCAGGAAATGTCATGCCCTCGGTCATCTCTTTCGACACTGCCCTTCAAACCTAAAAGCCTCGAACCCCTCCAATGCGGATAAATCTGACTCGGATGGCCTTACCAAGGTCACCAACCATAAAACGAATCACAAGAAACCCTCTTCCGGCCCTAAAAATCCTATAGCAAACACCTCAATGCCTTCCACAAGCAACAACTTTGGGACCCTGAAATAGGCGGAACTGAACACCTTTGGAATCCCTGACCAATTGGAGGATATCCCCAAGATGACTCCTCATTCCACCCCTTCGAACTCCAAAATAACCCAAAAAACTGTACAATCCACGGATCCTACCTTTGCCATCCCCAGTCTCTTACCGAAATGGAATTTTCAAGGTATGGAGGTTGATAATATGCAACAAGAAACCATGACTGAAGTAGAAACAGTAGTAGAACAAAGTGAGGCCCAGCACATGGAAGAGGAGCCGGAGAGTTTCGACATTGGAGATTTGGATATACTGGGATTAGAGCAAGCTTGTAAGAAAAAAGAATACGACAAAATCCCAGGGAGTCAACTGGAAAGCTTAGAAGTCATCCTTTCCAGAGCACATCAACAAAGATCTTTAGGCATCCAACCTGGGAGTCAATGGGATGGTAAAATTACTACTAAAGGCAATAAAAAAAGAGGCAAGAAAACCAATCTACAAAGAACCATCCGCATTGGGGAAATGTTGGTAGAATAGGGAAGATATTCCAAGCTTACAAAGTATCAAAGCCCCCTTCCAAGCAGTGCACCATGAAGCTCATCTCATGGAATATTAGAGGGCTAAACAGCCTCAGAAAGTAGAGAGTGATAAAAAACATGATTCAAATGGAGAAACCCCAAATTTTTTTCATACAAGAAACCAAATGTAACTCTACAATACTAGACCAGACACTTGCAAAAGCGTGGCCAGGCGGCAAAGCAGCAACAGTGGATGCTTTTGGTGCATCAGGACTAGCAATAATCTGGAATGAAAGAGATATCACACTTGATAATATTCATGCGAGTAAGAATTTTATACAAGCCACCTTCCATATTACAGGAACAAATGTACATGGTCATCTAACCAATGTCTACTTCCCCTAGGAAGCAATAAATAAGATAGACATACTGAATACTTTAGCTTTGATCAACTCTGAAAGAACATATCCAATCTGGATCACAGGAGGAGACTTCAATATGATAACAAGGTTGGAAGAAAAAAGAGGGGGCAAGGCCAAATTGGACAATGAAAGCATTCACTTCAAAAACTTCATCCAAGATAACTGTCTCATAGATATGTCCTCCAACAATGGTGTATACACATGGAATAACAAATGAGCTAGAGCACAACAAATCACCTCACGCTTGGATCGGTTCCTGCTATCGGATAATGCAATCCATCTAGGTGGGGATTTCACAGCGTCGATCTTACCAATCACAGGTTCAGATCATTGGCCTATCGAGCTTCAATGGCAGAGGCCGGGTAATGCTACTCGCAGGCCTTTCTGCTTCGAGGCTTTCTGGATGTTGCACCCAGATTTTAACAATTTGATTCAGACGGTCTGGAAAAATTTCAAACCTCTAGATGGTACAAAAATGTATCAGTTTCAGCAAAAACTCAAAAATCTCAAGAACAACATTAAACAATAGAATCAGAATACCTTTGTTAATATCTTCCAAGCACAACGTAGTCTAGATCAAGAAATGAAAGGACTACAACAAAGAATCATAAAGGAAGGACGGTCTGAAGAAACCTCAGAGCTGGAAACGCACCTGCAAACACAACTATCTGAAAGAGCAAAGCAAGAAGAAATACTTTGGAAGAAAAAGTCAAGAATCAAATGGCTTAGAGGGTGAAAGAAACACAAAGTTCTTCCATCACACAACTATCAAAAGAAGAATGCATAACAACATCACTAATATTCAGAATCCGCAGGGGAAACGGTTGGAAAAACATGAGGACATTGAACAAGAGTTCATTACTCATTTTAAGAAGGTACACCAAGAACCTCAAATAGATAGAATGTAGGCTATTGAGAAAATAACCAAGAATATCCCTAAGATCATCTCTGAGGAACACAATCAACTCCTTCTCAGGCCAATATCTTTACAAGAAGTGGAGAGTGCCATGCAACATCTCAAAGAAGGAAAAGCGCCTGGACCCAATGGTTTTACTTCCACTTTCTTCCACAAATTTTGGGATCTTATCAAAGACGAGGTCTGGCAAGTCGTGGAGGAATCTAGAACTAATAGATGGTTGCTTCCCTCTCTGAATGCAACCTTTATAGCTCTCATCCCCAAGGAAGATCACTTTCAGACTCTAGACAAATTCAGGCCCATTGCCCTATGTAATGTCATATACAAAATCATCTCCAAAGTAATTGCTTCCAGACTAAAACCTCTGCTCCTTCTACTCATATCACCCGAGCAATCAGGCTATGTGGAAGGAAGGCAAATCACAGATGGAATCATTCTCACTCACGAGATTATACACTCCTTAAAGAAATTCAAAAAGGCAGGTATGCTCCTAAAAATCGATCTTTCCAAAGATTTTGATAGTTTATGTTGGAAATATATTCACAAAATGTTGATTGCCTTCGGCTTCTCCCCCCCTTAGGTAAAATGGGTCATGAGTCTTATTTCCTCTTCCTCCTTCTCCATTCTAATCAATGGGATCCCTTCCTCCCCCTTTCACCCCTCCAGAGGCATCCGGCAAGGAGATCCCCTCTACCCCTTTCTTTTCGTTATAATGGCGGAAGGATTGGGTAGATTTATCAAAAAAGTGCTTCATTCCCTGCATCTAAGAGGTCTTTCTTTTCCCAAAACCTCGGTCTTCACCCACCAACAATTCGTGGACGATAATATGTTGTTTGGCTATCCCTTGGTCCAGGAAGATCTCAAACTAAAAACCATTTTGTCTAAATTTTCAGATGCCTCTGGGGCTTGCATTAACAAGACCAAATCCCAGATCTTTTTCTTTCATACCCCTGCTACAACCAAGGCCTCAATCATTCGAATCCTGGGTTTTTCAATAGCTACTCTTCCCTCCAAATACCTAGGAGCTCCCATGACAGACTCTGCTTTAAAGCACTCATCCTGGAATCTACTATTGGAAAAATTAGAAGCCTGTCTCCCTTCATGGACTTACCATGCGCTAAACATGGCTAGCTTTCTAGTCCTAATCAAAGTCGTGATGCAATCCATGCCTCTCTACCTTTTTTCAGTTCTGGCAGCTCCAAAATGGGTCCTCAAAGAAATTAGAAATCTTCAAAGAGCTTTCTTATGGGGAAACATAGGCCAAAAGAGAAAATGGGCCCTGGTAAAATGGGACACAGTGTGCCTCCCAAAAATATATGGAGGTACTGGGCTTCATGATCCTCAACATAGTAATGCGGTCATGGGAGCTCGCATTTAGTGGAAATGGATCTCAAAGCCACATACTCCCTGGGCTATCCTTTGGACAGCGAAATACGCCAATAATCGACCAGTTGATGATTTAATAAGACTCACAGAAATTGAATCAGGTTCTCTCATCTGGAATGCAGCTAAACAGCACAAGGATTTAATTCAACAGCACAACTTTTGGGAAATTAGGAATGGTAACAATGCCCGGTTTTGGGAAGATTCATGGCAGCAAAGACCAAAGTTGAAGGATCTAGTAGAACCTCAACAAATACAGGATGGGGAAGGGAAACTGATGGCAAAGGTAAATCAATACTGGAAGCCTACCCACGCTCAAGGATACAGGCAATGGATAAACTCAGATCATATCATCAGGCAAAGCACTCAGCTCATCAAGGATAGTTTGGAAACAGAGCTTTCAAACAGGAAAATCCGATACTCTAATAAGAGAGATAAAATCAAATGGGGTTATGAAGCAAAAGGAACCGTCTCTACACAAGAAGCTTACACTTTAACAATAAGAAATCAAATAGTCAAAGACCCACTATGGAACAAAGTTTTGGTCCCCACCATTTGGCCAAAAGTCTCCACTTTCCTCTAGCTATTATGCCAAAATAAAATTCTCACTTGGGAAAACCCACAGAAAAGAAGCTTTCATGGGCCTTCTATGTGTCCCAATTGCCAAATGGTGGAAGAAACCACTAAGCACCTAATAAATTCATGCCCATTGGCGAATGGACTATGGGAAAAAGTTAGCTTCAGATGCCAAAAAGACGGACGAGTTAAGGAGGATATCTCTAACACTATACGCACTTGGGCAAACAATCCTTACAAAATCAAACTGTTAAATGCACTATGGAAACTTGTCCCAGGATTCCTTATGTGGAATGTTTGGAAAGAAAGGAATCGCTGCATCGTCAAGGACCAGTCCTCCCCTTCAGAAGTCCTATGGAATAATATATGTCAAAACCTTCGAGAAACCTTGATGCTTCAAGCCTAGTTTGAAGAATATTATCCCGCTATTCCTAAGGAACATACTATCTGGGCAAACTGGAACCTTCAATGGGATCATACACAAGCAAATCAGGGTATAAATTCCTCACAAGGAAAGACAGTAGACAGATGGATCCCTCTGCCCCAGCACATGATACAACTCAACTTTGACGGGGCGCCTAAAGGTAATCCAGGCAAAGCAGGTTATGGAGGAGTCTTCAGAGATCACAAGGGCATTCCGCTTCTAACTTATTTAGGCTCAATTGGCTGGGATACAAATAACTTGGCAGAATTAGAAGGGTTGTGGCAAGGGCTTCTCCTTGCACAACTCCATGATTTCTTCCCACTTATAATTGAAGGGGATTCTCAGATTCTCATCAACATGGTTAATCAGATCCTACAAGGGACGCCCTCAACACAAGGTTGGAAGAAGTTGGAGACTGGCAGAGCGACTTGAGCTCATTGAACACTGGCTCTCAACCCACAGAGCTGTAAATCTTAAACACTCTCGTAGGGATGGAAACAAAGTAGTAGACCTTCTTTCTAACATTGGGGTAGATTGTGGAAGGACTTTTCATACAAGCACACTTAATACTATGGCCACTACTCTTCAGCTAGAGGAATACAATGAATTGGTGCAGAATGAAATGGTACAAGAAGAAGAAACGCACCCGGATGTGGGTGTTCATTCTAGGCATTAACATGACATGACAGCAAGGCGACAGACGGGTTGGCCACATGGTCCCCTGCAACTTCCCCCATGCCACTCTGAATGGCATTCAAGGCACCTTGCAGGATCCATTTAATGCATTCAAGGGCCGAGGCAGAACCATTTCACACTTAACAATGGAGCCTGTGAACTTCTCAGTTATTCCTCCCCCCCGATTCACTATGCTTTTCCTCCGCAGGCGGGAGAGCCAAATGAGCGCACCGTTACAGGTAGGAGATGCTGGTTATTAAGCTGCATCGATCTAGGCAATGGCTTCCACCATTCCCACACCTGCCTCTGCAATCTTGCTCATGTCCACAATTCCTATGTAATTTCCCCGCACCGCTCCTTTGTCAATTCCTCCACCATCCCCGCTATTTCGTCCCCTGTTTCCATTCCCACCATGGTCTGCCACCGTATGCGAAGTAGAAGAGGGGGCACAAGAGGCGGAAGCTCTAGCTCTCTTGCAATGCCTAGCCCTGATTCGGTTTCCCCTGCGTCCTCAGCCGATAACCCCTACTCGCTTAGTTTTGCGGGGTGTTACCTAGATACCCGAAGCGGCAGAGGCAGAGCCTGGCTTCATGGCACAGGTTGTGGAAATGCAGTGGTGCACACTGCAAACTTTCCCCTTCCTATGCACCTTGCTCCTCATACCACGCAGTTTCGATTTCACAGTTCCCTGAACCGCCTAATAATCATTGCCACCGTCTCAATTACCTTCACGGAAGAAATTGAGCCGCCAGCTCCTCTGGCTGAACACACTGAGGAGGCAAACAGAGCAGAACCTAGCAGCAGGAGCTGGGGCAACACTGGTGATCGGAAAGCTAATGAAGGTCGAGCCACTTTGCATGGTAAAGCAGTGGCTGGCAGTTAGCATGTTGAGGAGGGCAAGCTCAGTTACACGCAAGCTTCTGGTAGTTGTCGTGAAGACATGTCAGGAATGCATGTAGGAACTTGCAGCATTGAGGGAGACCATCCAGCACATGGACGTGGCACTTCGAACGAGGATGACGATTTAGACAAGTACGCGTGTCCAATTGTGGAAGAACCAGCCCCGGACAACTGATTGCCAGATGTCGAGTTTGCCAAGTGGACGGTTTGTCTTGCTGACAGTTCAATTTCTGTTCAGTCTTTTGTGTCTTCTGGTTAGGATTATGATATGGTTAAACTGTTTCTGTTATGTTGTGATCAAACTGGATACCCCTGTGTGGGTTATTTTTGAACTCATATTTTTTTGGACTGGTTTCCCCTCTGTTGGGGCAGTCAAAGATAGTTATTCTGACTGTGTGATGAATGATGCTCAGTTCCTCTGAGGCCGAGCCTCACTGTAATTCCTTTTTTGTATCATATTAATAGATTAAACTTACTTAGAAAAAAAATTCAAAATTCAAATAATAAAATATAATATACCATTTTATATAAACACGACTTTTAATTTTATTTTATTAAATTTTATTTTATAATATAATATAATTTAATTAAAATATTATATAATATAATATATTTTATTTATTTTAAAAATACTTACCTTTTAAATATAAATATATAAAAAATAAAACAACCTTATCACTTAAATTCAAAATTCAAATAACAAAATGTGATATACCATTACACCTAACATAACATTTTTTTAACCTTTTATAATATACTTTAATTTAAATATAATATTGTATATATTTTAATGTATTACTAAATTATATATATATATATATATATTAAATTAAATATTATGTAATGAAAAACGCTTATGGGTAGCAGTGAATTTTTCGGATCTAAAATATGAGAGCATATTTGGATACCCATTTTGGAGTTGCACAAGTGGTCACATGTGCACAAAGTGACGAATTGTTCTTGGTCGTGTACAACTTTATAATTGAAATGAGAAGTAAGTTTTGTAATGAAATTGTTTCTAATCTAATTGACCCGGTCTCTAACAGCTATATCAGTCCTAAACTTGTCGACCATTGCCAAAATAATATCATAGACATATTTATGGATGTTTTAATCATTTAATAAATAACATCACATAATATTACATATTATTATATAGAAATTATATTATATTTAATTACAGTAAATATTATTTATATATTAGATTTTTTTTAATAGTAGTTTAATTATGTTATATTATATGATTTTTGACTGAATAAAATATTAAATGGTTTAAATTTTAATTAAGTA
The DNA here is from genome assembly GCA_031772625.1 of Pinus tabuliformis. NCBI lineage: Eukaryota > Viridiplantae > Streptophyta > Pinopsida > Pinales > Pinaceae > Pinus > Pinus tabuliformis. The sequence goes on along the minus strand of CM062817.1, from coordinate 65,277,228 downwards.
AATAAGAAGTTAAGAATTTATATTTAATTTTAAGTTTTTTTTAATGGTCGGAGGATAAAGAATAAAAGCATTGATTGTTAAGGATAATATATATATATATTTTTTAAATGGCTTCATATTTATAGTTATATTGTTTTTTAGTCACATTAATAATTTTTCTTTTATTATTTTTACTTTTAATAATTTTTCAATGGAACTTAATCATAATTACATGGATTCTAGTGCAAAAGATGAATGGTAAATACACCCCTCTCCCTACTCTCCCCCACAAAATGAATAATTTACACTGCTTTATTATATCCCTTAGAAGACCTATTTTAGACCTCGAAATTCTCCTAATTTAGGATTCATTTAACAAATTTTCAACCATTTCTAGTTATAGTTGATTCCCTTCTACCACTAGTCGATCACATATCTAATTCGACCATACGCATATGTGCTACTATGATCTCTTCAATTGCTCTAGTAAATTATCGACTTTTGTTGGTTGCTCAATTGCCCATCGAATTCGACTAAGGTAAGGTATCTGCTCTCAACTTAACCATCAACCTATAGACTCAACCTTCAACTTGTCTTCCAATTAAATTGAATTTGACGATCTAATTGACTTGTTGTTCCTAGTTGAGTTTTCCTAACCAAACTTGTTGAGGTTAATTTCTAGTTGTCTTGAATATGTAAATAATTGATTGACTAAACTCTAATCAATTGAGGTTACTTAAAAAGAGAACAACACCTCAACAATTAAGACTACCCTAATACCATTTTAATGTATTGTTGATGAGGCGAAATGTGCCACCAACAGTTATCCTTGGTGTGAAGTCCCTTAGACCTCACATCGTTTGGGATAGGAGTCCCATACGGAATATTGGCCTGGTTTCCATATTGGCTTTGTGTGAGAATTAGATATTGGACAGAGTAATCAAGAAGAAAAGAAACCCAAATAAGACTTTTGATGAAATGCAAGTTAAAGGAGTTTATGGAAATACATTAAGCAAGAGATACAAATAATATTACAGTAGATTGGAAAGTGGACATGACCCTCAAAGAAAGAGTGATAGCAAACCTTAGTTAATATGCATGAATAAATGAGTAAAGAAGTTACCAATTGTAAATTAGCTCGTAACTTATAACTATCATTAAAGAACGTATATAAATCAAAAAAAAAATTCAATTAAGGTATAAGTTTCCAATTAATGAAATAGTTCATTAATTTCAACACATGGAGACCAATCACATACCATTAAACAACCACAAGAATAGTCTCACAAAATTCAACAACAAGTGAAAGAAATGTTGGCCTCATTCCAAAAAAGGTTCTCAATATTGGTGTTGAAATATCCCATTCACTATTACACAAAGTATCCAAGAGACTTAATAGTGGGAATGAAAAATTGTTAGTTGATCTTCACAAGAAATGTACAAGCTTTCCCTTTCAAAGTGCTCTAAGGAGTCCAAAACTATAAGTCCTTTCTAACTAGCCATGAGGATATATTTATGCAAAGTTAGGTGACCTTTCACCTTCCATGACTTTTTGAATACCCTCATGAATTTTCAACTTCTTTTACATTTAATTTGTATTTATATTTTAATTATATTTTATTTACATAATTACATGAATAATAAGAATAATAAAATAAAAATATTTCAGGGTAATAATTCCAAAATAATAAAAGGTACAACTTGGACTTGCAATTCTTGAGTCGGGTAAGTATGCCATGATTTGTAATCAATATCTATGGATAACACTTTGCTCGATCTTGGGCTCACATAGGTGATCTCAAATTTGAGAGAACCGAACACTATTGTTTTCATATTTGCTTCTACCTGGTGGAATAACATGGAGAGTATCATATGCAACTTTGTTGGTTTCATCTTGTGTTCTACAATAGTTTTCTTGGTGGGAATGAGATCATTTTGAGCAATGGGTAGCTTGTGCATATTTGTAAATTCTTGAATTTCTCGTTGGATGTCTTGTTGTAGCCTTACTTCTCCACATTCTTTAATGGAGACTATTTTGTGAACCTTGATAAGAACTACTCTCATGGTATGACATTGTCGATAATTTCTCATTATCATGACCACATGTTTTCCTAATTTCTCATGGGCTTGGATGATCAATCTGATTCTTTCCTTAGCTCATTCCTGACCATTTCATCCTTAAATCTTGTTAAATCATCTAGGACATTAGGGTATTTTGTGTACCACTCGTACATTATGTCCATGACAGTTGAAGTTCCCCTTAACACTATGCTTTTTTCCTTGAGTTCATTTTGAATGCCCATGAATGAGGAAGCAACCTTTTGAACCTTGATCAACTCCGTGTAAAGCCATTTCATGATGTCTTCTAGCACTCTTTTTTCCTCGAGTGCTACTACTCACAAGTTGTCTTCATGGGAACTTATGCCTGATAAAGTTGATTCTATTTTCGAAGTCTCTCATTCTCCTATTGCGAATTAGTTAGATTCCACTCTAGTTCTTTGACCTTGTTTAGCCAATGATGTTTATGGGGGGTAAAAAAAAATTACTCTTTAGTGCAACACATTTTTTTCCTATTCTTCATGCAAAGACCTTCCTAATGGTGCAAGGATTATCTCAATCAAAATATGTATGCGAAATTTATGTGACTCAGAATTTGTCCTTCCTCTTTTCACCACCATAATTTGAGAGAATGCTATGTTAGCCCCCATATCATATGAGAAATGGGCTAGCCACGTGATTATAATGAAGAAGACTCTACACAAATCCATATTGTAACTCTGGTTAAGATTTGAGGAAGTCAAACATAACCACTAGTAGGCTATTGGGGTGTGTTATAACTGTGCCACTAGAAGGAAAAGGGGGCTCCATTATTTTTGGGTGCATTTGCTCCATTGATGAGCAAAGTAGATGAGAGGGATAGGGAAAAAGTACATAGAGATTATTTATGAATTTTAGTAGATCATGAGCTAAAGGTATTACTTCTTTGTACTCATGACCATTTTATTTTCAGAGAAAGAGACAAGAGAAGCCTCACCTTTGAGTTCGGTTTTCTCCTGAAAGGGTTTCCTAGGTTATATCTTGCGTCAAATTGTGGTTAGTGAGTTTTTTTTTTAATGTTCTCTATTTTTTGTATAAATTTTAATCTGGATGCATACACAATAAACACTAATATTTTTGTATTGGCTACAACCACCCTCCAAAATTTTTCCTTAGGTTTGTTTTGGAGACTCCCTACCAACCATCCTTAGCACCATGTTTTGCACTGTCAAGTACATAGGCTTCAGCTGAGTTTCAATGGCTTTCTAGCATGTGCATGTCAACTTTCTTGTCTCCCATCACAGGTTGCCATTCTAGACTTAGGTAATTGTCCAAATGAGGTGTTCCCACTGAAAATTGCACAATTCGTGAGGGGAGCCAACCTTCCCTCTAGAAATTGCGTAATCTTGTTGGGCTCCAAAATTGCGCAATGCTGCGAGGAAGCCCTCCCTTAGAAAATTGTGTAATCCAGCCCGACACTAGTCTTCAACCTAGAAATTGTGCAATTCCGGGAGGCAGTGACCTGTTGACCCTAGAAATTACACAATGCCTACGGGACAACTAGCCCTGCTCAGCCCAGAAACTGCACAAATCCCTTTCCCGGGCTTACAGATTATTGCATGTCCCTTCGGGTTGACTAGTTCCCTCTATAACTGAGCAATCCTAATTTGCATGCATGGATACGTTTCCTGAAATAGAAAAAATCAACATGCAGAAAATATCCCTTAATTTTAGGGATCTATTTTTAGCAGTTGGAGGTTACATGCAAAGATCGTTTTAGAAACTTCCCTCCAAGTGTCATTTTTTCTTAGATTTGTGGCATGCATGTCATAAGCCTCAAAATTATTTATTTGACGCTACAGAGATCATTCCTCACATCGATCTTGGAGCTTTGACATCCCACAACACATCTAGGAGTCTTCAGCACATTTAGCTTTGTTTTTTCTGGGTAAGTCTGTTTTTCATGTCATTTGCTGCTTTTTTGTCGCTTTTTGTATTTTGCTTTGTATCAATGTTGTTTGCTTGGTTTTTTGAATGTTTTTTGTCATTCTAATGTATGCTAGCTTGTAGAAGCACCATTTTAGTTTTTATTTGCATCTCACTACTATCGCATGCATGAAACTATATTGCATTAACGGTTGTCATTGCAGCAACTCGTTTCACACACATGAATGTGTTCTCGTTTTTTGAATATTGCACTCACTGTTTGCATGCATGATCATTCACTCTTGCTCACACTCAATCTCGCCATGCATCCAAACCTTTTCATGTTTTTAGTCGCCCATTGGTGGGTCTGGGCTACCTTGGCCCAGACAAAAATGTGAATTTCTGGAAGGGAAGGCTCTACCTTCCCTCCAGAAACTACCTAAACCTAGATAACACTGACCTTTAGGCTTGCATTGCGCAATTTTGTGAGGCAGTGCCTTGCTGACCCTGAAAATTACGCAATGCAGTCTCTAGGCTTACATGCCCTTACTGACTGAAACTGCGCATTGCGTAGTTTCAGGCCTCAGCGGACAGGTTGGACTGTGCATTGCGCAGTTCCAGCAGTCAGTCAGCCTCCTAACATCCTGGAATGTGGCAGTCATTCTCCCAGCCTCCCGGTGAAAATTGCACAATATTTAATGCGAGTCACCTAGGTGTGTTGCATGTTAGTCCTGAGATTTGTTTTGGTTTTACACTGACAGATCGCTTTCCATGAGTGTCACTATGTCTCCAAGTATAGTGGGTGTTCATCCATCTCTCAGTAGTATAGGTACAATGGCCTCCAAGAGAGCAGGGTTAAAGGACACCATTGGAAGTGCAAATGGAGATGTAGTTGAACAAGTGTCTATGAGCTTGCCCGTTTATGAAGACACCAAGTTTTTCATAGATAGAGACATCAAAAATACATTACAAGGAACATTTGAGGAAGATATGGAAGACCACAGGGTCTATGTCAACATCCACAAGTCTATCTTGTATTGGATTGCATGTAGGTGTCCCACATTTCCTTGCACAGACATGATACATTGGATTGTCTCGCAGACTGATCCTGAGATGATGATATTGAGTAGTGTCAACGGGGCATAGCTTTATACCTTTAGGGTGAAGGACTACTAGGAGATGTATCACTTGCCACAACCAGTGATCACAATGGAGAAACCCTTCAGCAGAGCCATCAACGCAAACTTCAGAGATATCTTGAAGAGTTGGGTGAAAGAGCTTGCCAAGTTCACGACAACACCCAACCCGGTTTACAAGATGAAGATACTGTGGAAGGCATGTCAGTACTTGGTCATCTTTGCATGCTACTTATACGTCCAAGAGAACACATACACCTTCTCATAGAGTTGGGTGATGGCATTAGACCAACTGCCAGTGAAGGAAGGTCATGCAACTGGTCCAACATGTTGGCTCTCTGGTTGAAGGAATAGGTAAAAAAGCCCAACATCCACCCGAAGGTCAGTAAGTAGAGATATACATGCCCACTTAGATTCTGAATGACATTTTTGCACGTTAGCAGTTCCCAGGCTTGAAGTGGGCATGGACACCTTTGGAAACCTCTGTGCACACTTATTGTAGATTGTTCTCCGAATGCAGCTTCCACGGAGTCATCACATAGTTGTCAGACCACTTTGTCACCCCGGTGTACAAAATAATATTTGAGCAGGATCCACCATGCATGTCGCAGGCAGCGTTGGAGGCATTAATCGACATAGCAGATTGGTATGCCTCACTGTTGTTGGGAAAAGTATCCAATTCGGAATGCCCAGGCTATCCCACTCTAAGGAGTGATAGTGCCTTAGCAACAAACAAGGTAAACTAATTGAGTATTCTTCTTTATGAAATGTAAATGAGGAAGAAGGATGTAACTAACCTGTGTCTTCCGCTAGTTTGTCGATCCAAATCACTCCTCTCTTCAGTAGCTCCCAGCTTCTTGCTCCTTCACCGGCCCAGCTTCACCGAATTCCTGCAAGATCACAAGAGAGAGAAACTACACGAAGATATAGATATACATTCATAAAAAGCTCAAGATCAGATTAAGCTAAACATGTAAGCATAGCAAAACATCATTGGTACACAACATGTAGGAGAAACTCAAATAGTTTATTGATAGAATAAGAAAGTCCAAGAGGAGATACAACCAAGTGAGTTCCGATCCAGCATCTACCTCCCAGCAAAGGAATCCCTTCGTCTCCTCCAACAAAGCATAAATCACCCAATGTACTAATCTCAATCTCAAACCAACAGCAATTCTCTGCAAAGTACAAAATTCCAGCCTCCTGAACCTCTGGGTGAGAGATCCATATATAGATGTAAGCAGAGAGGATGATTCAGCTTATGTTTTGACTTGTGGCTTCTCTCTGTCAGTTCTTGCTTCCACTTGGAGGTTGAGAACCTCTTACTCATCACTAGTCGAATTCATTGAGGCAAGTGTCATTGGAGAAGATTCTGGAAGCTTTCAGGGTCTTTCCACCTCGTTGAATGAGCTTTCCATTTGTCATTTCCCGCTCAGCGCACCCTGGTAGTGCTTCCACCTGCGTTGCAGTGCACCTAGCCAGTGTAGTCTTTGCATTTCAACGCAGGCAGCTAGTGGAGCCTTTGAATTGATCCTGAATTGACTGTTTCTGAGTGGTTTTTGGTGGAGAACTTCTGGGAGAAGCTGTCATTGGTTGACCTTGTTCCTTTAGGAGCTGTAACAACATCTTTAGGGACTTTGGATCCCTTGAATTATGGACATTTCATGCTTAAAGCTGTAAGGCAAAAAAATGTCTATAACAGTTGCCCCCTAAAGTATGAGGCCGTTTATCGGGTGAAATGCTTTATTAGGAGGATCCGAAGTTCATTCAATGCTGGGAGGAGACCTGTAATAAGATACAATACAATACATTATTTTTCATACTGTTTTCATGATCTAGCTGAGGCGGGCATTCCCATGCTCAGCTTTATAAATTCATTTTTGTGTACATAGGACATACAATTGTCTGATGATAGACAGATGATCCTGCTGAAATCATCATCCTTTGGTAGGATGATTGTCTGTACTGCAATGTTGTACATGTCAATGTCTTTATTTTTCCTGAATATATATCACAACCCAGATGGATGAAACTAGATCCGGGGTCTTCAAACTCGTTAGATCTTCACTCTAAGTACAAGTCGATCCATGTGAGAGATGTTCTAAAGTCGAACATGGAAAGACATCGCTTGATTACCAGTCAATGAGGTAAACCGTTAACAAGCGCGAGAGGAATCACCGATAATGATAATGACCCTCAAGGTACTGCAGTACAATTCACGTGGTGTGAATAAAGGACTTGGCGTCGAACACCACGCAAAATCTTTCGGTCAAAGGTCATTGATGTATACCTGTCGCCGGAAGTGAGAAACTTGCCATTGAGGCATGCAAGCTTCAAAGTACTGAAGGGGGTGTCCCTAGATCAACTTCTTGGATAATGAGCTGATGTCGACAAGAAGCGATCCGTCAAAGGAGGGCCTTAATGTATCCCACATTAGTGACACGGAACGGAGCAAATGATTTTGATGGAGGTGAAAACGATCTGATGATATATGGTTCAGGGTGGCGGTCATGAAAGAATGAAGGATAATGTATGGTAGTGGATGGGACACGGTTGACTTCTCTGGATGACTTCTCTTGAACATATCGGCGACACTTATGTGATGGATCGGTAGAATTTACCCCAAAGATGGATGGTATGGCGAGACCATGGCGATGTGACCGGTGAATGAAACAACCCAACCCGACTCAGGCACGGAGTGGAAGTGTCATGTTCAAGAGCGACTTGCTACCAATAAAGTTCTTTGAGTTTCTTCCCAATTTTTCCCCAGTCATTGCTGACCAGTACCTCTTTATTTTTGTCAAGCTTGAGGAGGATAACATATGCTTGTTCTATAATTTTCCCTTCGAGCAAACCCATCGCTATGTATTAACGAGCCTAGCGATAGTGAAACTCGTTCCCGTCTAAAGACAAGTTTGTCGCTATTAATGTTTTTTAATGAGTTTGACGACAAAAATAACTCGGTCCCTTTTCATTTTTAGAGAGTCTAAAAAGGTACGTAAAGATAACTCCAAAGGTCCTTTTTCGTCATCTAATCCCTTAAGTCCGAAAAAGTATAAAACAATACAGAAGGGATGAATTTTTGATAGTTTTAACGAGCCGAACAAAACAAGCGCTCGATCTTTTTGTGCAATAATCCCTCAGGTCCAAAAAGATTAAAATCTAGAGGAGGGATAGCACTTTCGGTCGCTTTAACGAGCTGGAAGGCCAAAACTTGGCAATCTTTTCATATTTTACGAGTCAGATGAAAAGAGCTTAAAGAAGACTCATCTTTTGAGGAACGAGTGATAAAATGGGTTAGCAGCTGATTCCAGGTAAGGGTTGGAATTTTCCAATCACAGCAGTGTCACAAGGATGGCTAGTGAAATCACTCTTCGCAGCTGTTCCTCAAAATGGGTAAACAATCAAATGGAGGTGAATGATCGGCCAATGGAAAAGTGGAGGTGACGGTGCAAACACGACCAAGGCTTTAATGGCTGATAATGTTACATTCACGGTGGTTATTTACCGGAGGGTAGTTCATTTTTTAACGAGCTTAAACGCGGAAAAACACTACTCGGTCTTATGTTTATTTTTTAACGAGCATGAACTATGTGCTAAAACTGCTCGATTTTTCCAGTCATATGATAAGAATGTCTCATGTAAGATTCCATTTTTTATGGAGCTTGCGCCTTACAAAGCTATGCGCCGCATCCTTTCTTTATGCAAGTTAGGAAACGACTAACCCAAAAAACAGATAAATAACCGCTCTTCGCTTGCACTCCAAAAGGTTTGCATGCCCCCAGGTATAAAGTATGGTTTCAAGGTTACCCCTTCTTAGTCCAATAAAACATTTGTTTTACCGAGAGAGGGCTACCTCTTTCAGGTTACCCAAAGATTGTTCCATTAATCTTTCAAACAAAACACTTCTTCGGCGATGTCTACCGAGATAAACAAAGGTGAGTGACAACGAGCGCCAAACACATAACTTTGACAAGAGAATCTTATTCTAGAATAACCCCTCTTCCAAGACGGACGGGGTACAGACTAGTCATATTCTCCCGCGGAAACCTACCCTATACCCAAAGTTTTCCTGCCGAAGCAGACCAGGACGCATGCCCCCTGGGTTCCAGTCATATCCTTCCGAATTACTCGCGCTCATCGGGGGGACGGACCGTAGGTTGAGACATTTCTTGCGTGAAGAGACCATTTAGGGAAGGTATATGACTATTTGCGATGCGCGATCCGGGAAATGAAAGCTGGTCCACGAGCTTGACCACTCTTCCTTCGTGCGGAAAACACATTACTCTAAAGAGTGAGGAGACGATGGCTCCCATGCAATATATATAGTCTCGTCCAAGGAGTAGGTTATAATCCAAGGGTCCTTGAACGACCATCACGTTCATTTGAACGGTCTTGGACCTTTCAATGTTATGGGCACATTGGGGAGGATCCCTAAAGGTCGATTGGTTCCTTTATCAAAGCCTGTCAGATTTCTCATTTCAGGCAAAAGCGCTGGCGAACCAAGCGCTTTCCAAGCAATAGAGGAAAGGATACTCACAGATTCCCCTTCATCAATGATGGTGCCAGCCATGACCATTCTGTATATTTGGACGATAATTCTGAATGGTATGCTTGCTGGCAAACGGGGTCTGCCTAGTTGGTTCCAGTCGAAGGAGACAACTAGGTTGCTTGCTGGTGGGACCGAGTAAATGGCCGGGTATCGCTCTGAAGAACTTCCTTCCTGCGATAAAGGAATGGGGGAATTGCCCCCGTGCTCGTCGGAGTCTGTGCTGATGAAGAGAATTTGGATGGTGTCATCTTTATCCTCTTCAGTGACTGTATCATTTGAAGATAAATCCTCTGAAGGCAAGACCGGGTCAACTGCCGCCTCGACCTTTTGACTTTCGTCGGGTATGGATTCAGCTGGTTCATCTTCAATGACCGGCGCTTCAGCTGACCACTTGAGCGGGCCAGCTGGATTTTCAACTAACGAAGGACTCGGCAAGAGTTTTTTATATCCAGGAGGAAGTCGTAACGGTGAAACCGAACGATCATCCAAAACTCTTTTCGCTTCGTCTAAGAAGGGACAACGGTGGATGGCGTGGTTGCCTTCGAACAATCTACAAGGAGATCTAGCTCTCCCTTTTTGTCTAGGGACTTCACTTTCGCTAGTTGATGGTGTGCATTCAACATGGCTATCAGAGGTTGATGCCACCGGATTGTGCAAACCGGGAGACCAGTCCCTTAGTATCCGAGGGATGCAGGGACAATCTCTGTGGAAATGGTCTCCTTTGCATATGACACATGGCGATTTAGGCCTAGTCAGTGTTGTGTGTGGATTTTTGTCAGACGACATTTGTTTGCCCCCAGTCGCTTTTGGCTCCTTCTCCTTCTTCTCTTTCTTCTTCTTTTCCTTCTTCTCCTTAGGAACTTGGTTTTTTGTTTTACCAGTTCCGTCAAGCGAAGAGGAAGGAGGAGAGGAAGAATTAGAGGAAGTAGAAGGCTGGTGGGCAACTCTGGACTGGTCTAACTGTTGATTCGACTGTTCAGGAATAGTGGTGTTCTGAACGACATTGGTTGAGAAGAGCCAGACCGGCAAGCCAATTGTCAGTCCTGGAAGCGACAATGTGGCCATATGGGGCGCACCAACATCTCCCCAAGAGGAGAAGGGACTAGGATTTTCACCAAGGGGAATTCCTTGGTTGGTGGGCTCCATTTTCTCAACCTAAAGATCAATGCAGGAAAAAGGGTATGAATATTCCATTTAAAATAAATTTTAACGACGCTTAGACACAACTTGCTTTTTCAATTTTAAAGAGTCGAGAAAAAGCAAAAGATGACTCTAGTCTCCTTCGACGTTTTAACGAGCCCGAAGTGACAAATGCTCGGATGGACTTTTTCCGTTATAGAGTCTGAAAAAGGCCAAAAGGAATTGCTCTGGAGTTCTAGGTAGAGGGTGTGCCAAACTTTTCGCAAAACCGCAGAATACTTTTTAAGGTACGGGCGGTCAATCTTCCCGAATGTTGTGTTCAGTGCATTGCGATCAGTAGGGTGGCTGACACGGCTTCCTAAGGATAAAGGTTTTATTCCTATAGGGGTCTCCCAATATATACTCGATGGTACATGGGAGCACAATCCGTACTGGCGCTATCGTCTCTCAGGAGGAATCACCCAACCATCAGCGAGATCGATAGTCACCAGGTTTTACAACGCCGGAACACGTCTCTAGCCTAGACCTCTATGTTGTGCATTAAGTTACAAAGCGTTGTTAAGTTAATTCAATTTATTTAGGTTGATCTTTCTTAGAAGTTTGCCTTTTTGGATCACCACGAGATGTATGATACAATTCCTAAATGCAGTCTAAAGATGATAAGCAAGCTTTTATATCTTTTCAACAATGAAAATCCTAGCTACAAGGGAAAAGGAAGACACAAACTTTTCTCAAAGAGCATAGAGCACACTATAAATGCACTTTTCCTAAATCAACATACAAACTATCAATATGAAAATGCACAAATGCATGTATTTGTTTTTTCTTTCTTAATATTGATGCCTAAAAAGAAAGCTGTTGTACAAATTTGAATTCGATTTCAAGTGAAAACATAAACAAGTTCCGTTTTTCGAAATCAAAAAGACGATTACGACACTTTATGATTTACTTGTTTAGACACTAGAAATGCATAAATTCAAACCAAACGACAAAAGTAAAAGCTTAATCAATTGTGAACAGCAAACAAACTCACTCCTAAGATCAAAACGACACTTACGACAGGTCTAGATCTAAGGGCGACAGTATGACTAGTTTACTTTTGTAATGGGAAACTGCAAATGATGTAACAAATACACAAAGAACAAATACAGTTTCTTTATACAACTGAGGCGGAATTGAGGCAAAGAAAAGGGGTTTCAGATAGGTACCCTGACTGATAACAGGCTGCAAAAAACAGAGATAAAACTGAGCAAAAGGAAGCAGGGAACCACAGCTGCACAAGGCAAGGGCTGATCAACGCACCCTCAGCACAGAGAAACTGAACTTCAGCGCAGGTAGCCTTCACGGGACCTGCGTTGAAATGCAGAACCTCTTCACAGAGTCTGCGCTGAAGCAGAAACGAGAATTGTCTCTGGGTTCTGGGTCACGGTTTGCAGTTTAATCTACAGTTTTGGCCGGATAAAAGCTATCAATTAGGTACAATTAGGAGGATGATTTAAAGGAGGACTAAGATCTATCACAAAGGGCTATTAGAGCACTTGTGGATCAGATGTTCAGATCATAAAAACAGGCCCAGTGAGTGGAATAGAGTGGTAGATCTCTACTTTGCATTTGAAAATGGCAAATGCATTTCGATTCGGCACTCCTGAGTTTATGAGAAGAACAACAATAGAAACACAAATAGACTAACAAGATATGATCCCCAGTGGAGTCGCCAATTTGTTGTTGGGAAAAGTATCCAATTCGGAATGCCCCTATCCCACTCTAAGGCGTGATAGTGCCTTAGCAACAAACAAGGTAAACTAATTGAGTATTCTTCTTTATGAAATGTAAATGAGGAAGAAGGATGTAACTAACCTGTGTCTTCCGCTAGTTTGTCGATCCAAATCACTCCTCTCTTCAGTAGCTCCCATCTTCTTGCTCCTTCACCGGCCCAGCTTCACCGAATTCGTGCAAGATCACAAGAGAGAGAAACTACACGAAGATATAGATATACATTCATAAAAGCTCAAGATCAGATTAAGCTAAACATGTAAGCATAGCAAAACATCATTGGTACACAGCATGTAGGAGAAACTCAAATAGTTTATTGATAGAATAAGAAAGTCCAAGAGGAGATACAACCAAGTGATTTCCGATCCAGCATCTACCTCCCAGAAAAGGAATCCCTTCCTCTCCTCCAACAAAGCATAAATCACCCAATGTACTAATCTCAATCTCAAACCAACAGCAATTCTCTGCAAAGTACAAAATTCCAGCCTCCTGAACCTCTGGGTGAGAGATCCATATATAGATGTAAGCAGAGAGGATGAGTCAGCTTATGTTTTGACTTGTGGCTTCTCTCTGTCAGTTCTTGCTTCCACTTGGAGGTTGAGAACCTCTTACTCATCACTAGTCGAATTCATTGAGGCAAGTGTCATTGGAGAAGATTCTGGAAGCTTCCAGGGTCTTTCCACCTCGTTGAATGAGCTTGCCATTTGTCATTTCCCGCTCAGCGCACCCTGGTAGTGCTTTCACCTGCGTTGCAGTGCACCTAGCCAGTGTAGTCTTTGCATTTCAACGCAGGCAGCTAGTGGAGCCTCTGAATTGATCCCGAATTGACTGTTTCTGAGTGGTTTTTGGTGGAGAACTTCTGGGAGAAGCTGTCATTGGTTGACCTTGTTCCTTTAGGAGCTGTAACAACATCTTTAGGGACTTTGGATCCCTTGAATTATGGACATTTCATGCTTAAAGCTGTAAGGCATAAAAATGTCTATAACACTCACCCTTTGGCACCTTCATACGGATGTACAACGCGAATAAGCCTTTACATGTTTTACCGAAGTTTTCCATGGACAAGCTCGTCATGAAAGAAGTGTCATATCACATCTCGATAAGGTTGTCAGCTAGACTACACAGGAAGAAGAAGGCACCTTGGATCGATCTTCCTTTATGGATCGGGTTGTACAAGATATAAAATCTCAAGCATGTTGATGTTGAGACAGAGGAGTTCAAAAGACTCACTTTCGGCACCTGAAGTTTCAATCCATATCACCCGCATTGCTTTTTAAAGGACCACTGTGCAAGAGTGCAATTTCGTTGGATCCACGGGATGTGTCATTGGCTTGAGGAAGACCCATGGAGATATTATCACGACTTCTCCAGGCTCAATGAACCAGTTGGCATAGCTGTGGAATGGTTAGCAAAGTAGCGTGAAGCAAAATCTCAGAGAGCACCATCATCAACCGCAACAGAGTGTAGCAAACCTGTGTATGACAAAGGCAAGAGAAAGGTTGTCAACAGTGTAGAGGCAGAACAAAGCTGCAAGTTCAAAGCAGATCCATTTGCGATGAAAGCAGCTTTGGAGATTGAGGATAAGAGGTGACATTGTGAGAGGAGGAACAAGTAAAGGTAAAGAGAGAAACATAGGATGGAGGAGAAAAAAAGGGAGTTTCAAGAGTTGAAGAAACAACTCTGGGAAGAATAGGAGCTGCACAAAAGAGAGAAGGAAGCGTAGCAGGGACAGACACATCAGGATGCACAACATGCACAGATTGAAGAAACTACACCCATATAGGCTATAGACTCATCCGAGTAGCTGGCACAAAGTAGACAGGGTGAGAAGTCGCAAGAGCAGGACTTGGCTCAAGAGATTGAATAGATGCTAGAGTAGATAGATACGGATGTGGTATAGCAAGAGTTTGAATAGGATATTGACCTCATGCCTCATAACCAAGAAGTCACCCCTCCGGCTTCACTAGATTTGGAAGAAGAGAAAGTCCCAAGCGATCAAGGAGACACAGAGATCCTTGAAGATAATCTGGAAGTGGAGATGCACAACATATGTTTCGATGAGTTGTAACACATAGTTGTGTAGTCGCGCAAAGTGCCCACTCTAGATGTCCACACATCTGCTACGTAGTTTGAAGAATGAGTGATCGTATATGATGTGTGCAATCATCCAACAACACTCGCCGAGGCCACCAGCTTGAGTGTTTGATTCTTGATAGAAGAGAACGAGCCAATGGCCAAGGAGTTACAAGCAGCTAAGAAAGGAGTAGAAAAGGTTACATGATCTACTAGATCAGAGTTTAAGAGAGCGATACTAGATGAATTATTGTCCCTCTAAATAGTCATGCAGATGTTGTATTCCAGATTTTTCACTGTGCATGTGCTAGGAGAGCATGCATCTTATCAAATTTGCACATCGTTGTTAACTGCATGTAGACATGGACAATGAGATACAAAGGAGCCCCATTGCATTTGCAAAAGATGATGACGTTGAAGGCGGTAGAGTTGAAGGCACACATTCGGAGTCAGATCTGGAACTATGAGGAACTCCCGCAACTCATCACTAGTTTTCATGCTTCACATGCATGGGTGTTTGGAAGCGTGGATGTCATTGTGAGCACGCATGAAATCCTATCTATTGGCACACTCACCGAGGTGAAATCAAAGAACCAAGTCTGAATGGAACTCGACATGTACTTTGACGAGTTGATGTGTGTAGCCACCAGCACAGAATTGGAGATCAGCACAGACACTATGCATCCATATGTTGCTGGTTCGGTTGCACTCAAGACTATGATGTGCATGTTATGAGATGAGTTGGACAAAGGTTCCAAATCAATTTATTTGGATGTAACGGAGGTGAGAGTTCGCTTTTAGCAGGATGTCACCATTGAGCACAAAGACACCATCATGGGCTACCAAGCTTGGCATCAGTTTGCCACCATCGATCACCATGAGGATGTCGAAGAGTTGGTCTTCCCATAGTTGTTCAAGTCTTAGTAGTGTCTTGCATGGCTTGATCAAGCCTATTTTGTCTCACATGGGTACATGTGCATATTGTAATGTAACATCTTTTAAAAGTGAAGGACCAAGTGTCGATGGTCAAATGTAACCGTCATGTAGTAGTTGAAGAGTCATGAGGGTAGGTGAAGAGTTACAAAGGGGAATGTCAAGGGTCACCCCACCATTTTCTATTTATATAACCTCATAAATCATTGTACAAGCTCTTTGGGAGCCAAACTTCCTATAGGTGTATCTTAGAGAAAGCTTCGAGTGTATCGTAATGAGCCTTGGCTTCTCCACAGTGCAGAGCTAGTATATATCTTTGGAGGAGTAGGTGGCAGTGACTGTAACGTTTTGTTGTCAGGACTAGTAGTTGGACATGGTTGTATGTATGATTGGAACTTTCACTTTCTGATCCAAAATGGATCCAGTTTTGCCTCGAGATCAAAGTCTTCAAACGTAGTTGAAAGTATAGTCATTTATAAGTTCTCGTCGATACGGTTCCAATGATGTGAATGGCGCATAAATCTAAGTTCGGATGAAGAAGTTATGACCAGTCAAAGTTTTCCAGAAAATTAGGGAAAATGACAAAAAGTCAAAGGTCAACAATTAGTCAACGGTCAACAGTCAACTAGGTCAAAGCCTACATCAACAAGGACATGTGTCAACCCGGGAATGAGTCACGAGTCCTGGATCATGTCAGCAAAGGAGGTGATGTGTCAGATTGTGATTGGTTGATATGGGACAATTGGGCCAATCTAGTGCTAACACATGGCAGCCTAGATTTTGCCCAATATCACCTATTTTCCAAAATTTTGGGGATCAGGGAGGATCGAACCCCTGACCTCCTGGAAGATTGAGCTTTCATGAGAGGGGCTGCACCGGATGGGCTATGGTGAATCTTGTTAGGATGCGGATGATGTTGTAGTTATGGTTGCGAATTAAGAGGCGCCAGAAAAAAGGGCCGACAACTGGGGTCAACCCCACGGCCACCGGACCCCTTATTATGTTTCAAGAATTATCCCACATCCACTGTAACACACAACCATATATGGTATATATAACCATATGTTCAATGTATAAGCCAGTAGAGTGCAGAGATATATGCCACCAAAGTTTCATGCGATATATGTTGCTATATGTGAATATCAATCCATATCAAAACGCCAGAGTGTCGAGCGGGGATTTCAACCTGTCGATCTTCAACGTTATATACCAATGCCTTCACACCTTCAGGCTAACCAACATACCATATGTTCAGACTTGAAACATAGCAAAACCAAACTTTTGTTAACCTGTTGCAGAGTCGAACCTGCCAAATCCAGGGCACACAGACCGAGGTGGTTTCCACAGCACAGAGGGTAGTTTTTGTCAGTGAAAAGTGGTTTTGCAGAAAGCAGAGATGGTTTTGCACATTCCAGGGGGTCTCGAGGGCACAGAGGTCAAATATGGGCAAGTTTATACTCGTTTGACTCGAAATTTTGAGCTGAACGAAATGGTGAGATCCTTTTTCTCAATTGAGTCTATGTTTTTGAGCTCATGTCTATAAAATCATTTTGAAGACTAATAAAGTAGTCATACTTGAAGCTAAGGACCCAGAGAGGTAGCCAGGAAGTCTGGTTAACTACGATATCAAATTTTTGTTGTGTTGATGTGTATGTTTATGTTTCAATTTTCTTATGTGTTTATGTTATTTGCAATCTTTTTGATCCATTTCACTAAGTAACATAAGAAAACTTCACATAAAGTCTATAATACCTTTTTCATTAATGGATCAAGTGGTATGAGAGCAGCAAGGTTTTTAAGGTCTGACAAGATTGTGTGAAGATTTGAATGCTTACTCGGTTAAGGCTCCAACGAGGTGAAGGTGAACTTGTTGAGGCAAATCTAGAGATTGGAAGGGTATTTTCACAAAGAAGGATGACAAATGAAACCACACTCAGATCAAAATCTCAATTTCTGGATAGTTTCATAACAATATGCGCAACGGTGGAAGAGATGTATCGTGAGTTTAAGAAGAACAAAGAAGAAGGCACTTCATCACCTAAAGATCAAGAAGATAAGGGAAAGGGAGAAATGCATCCTCCACCATCTCCTCCATCATCACCATCATTGTCATCAACACCATCTTCCTCTCATAAATCTAGTCCTTCTAAGAAGAAAAAGAAGAAATCCTCTTTGATCAAATTATATGTAAAATTTGATTTGTCGATTTATGATGGAGAACTTAATGCTAAAAAGTTTGATAATTGGATAAGACAAATTGAAGTGTATTGCCGGGTGCAGACACAAGAATATCTCAAAAAGCATGGTAAAATCATTTCAACATGGAATGAATTTGTTTCTGATATTAAGAAGCAATTTTATCCTTTGGCTTATATGCAACAAGCAATGATGAGTTTGCAAACACTACGTCAATTAAAAGGTCAAAGTTTTCAAAGTTATACTCAGGCATTTCGTAAAAGAGCTTTAACATTAGGCATATCTTAGACTTTAAGCTTTTGTGGTAGTTTTTTGAAGTAGTATGATCTGGATTATCCAAAATATTATGTTTAACATTTCGAACCCCAAAGGGGGTCCATCATCTTGAGATTTTGAGAAGACAGATCTCATTCCATGTATCCCCTCCGTATAGGGAAGTTATGTTAGACTTTAAGCTTCTGTGGTAGTTTTTTGGAGTAGTATGATCCGGATTATCCACAGTATTATGTTCGATGTTTCGAACCCCAAAGGGGGTCCATCATCCTGAGATTTAGAGAAGATAGATCTCATTCCATGTATCCCCCCAGTATAGGGAAGTTATGTTAGACTTTAAGCTTCTGTGGTTGCTTTTTGGAGTAGTATGATCCGGATTATCCACAGTATTATGTTTGAAATTTTGAATCCCAAAGGGGGTCCATCATATTGAGATTTTGGGAAGACAGATCTCATTCCAAGTATCCCCTCCATACAGGGAAGTTATGTTAGACTTTAAGCTTCTATGGTAGATTTTTTTGGATTAGTATTAACTAGATTATCCAAAGTATTATGTTCGACGTTTCAAACCCCAAAGGGGGTCCGTCATCTTGATATTTTGAGAAGACAGATCTCATCCCATGTATCCCCTCTATACAGGGAAGTTATGTTAGACTTTAAGCTTCTGTGGTAGTTTTTTGGAGTAGAATGATCCGGATTATCCACAGTATTATGTTCGAAACGTCGAACATAATACTATGGATAATCCGGATCATTCTACTCCAAAAAACTACCACAGAAGCTTAAAGTCTAACATAACTTCCCTGTACAGAGGGGATACATGGGATGAGATCTGTCTTCTCAAAATATCAAGATGACGGACCCCCTTTGGGGTTTGAAACGTTGAACATAATACTGTGGATAATCCGGATCATACTACTCCAAAAAACTACTATAGAAGCTTAAAGTCTAACATAACTTCCCTGTACGGAGGGGATGCATGGAATGAGATTTGTCTTCTCGAAATCTCAAGATGATGGACCCCCTTTGGGGTTCGAAACGTCAAACATAATACTTTGGATAATCTGGATCATACTACTCCAAAAAACTACCACGGAAGCTTAAAGTCTAACATAACTTCCCTGTACGGAGGGGATACATGGAATGATATCTGTCTTCTTGAAATATCAAGATGATGGACCCCCTTTGGGGTTCGAAACATCGAACATAATACTGTGGATAATCCAGATCATAATACTCCAAAAACTACCATAGAAGCTTAAAGTCTAACATAACTTCCCTGTACAGAGGGGATACATGAAATGAGATCTGTCTTCTCGAAAACTCAAGATGATGGACCCCATTTGGGGTTCAAAACATCGAACATAATACTGTGGATAATCTGGATCATACTACTCTACAAAACTACCACAAAAGCTTAAAGTCTAACATAAATTCCCTGTATGGAGGAGATACATGGAATGATATTTGTATTCTCAAAATCTCAAGATGATGGACCCCCTTTGGGGTTCAATATGTTGAACATAATACTGTGGATAATCTGGATCATACTACTCCAAAAAACTACCACAGAAGTTTAAAGTCTACCATAACTTCCCTGTATGGAGGGGATACATGGAATGAGATCTGTCTTCTCGAAATCTCAAGATGATGGACCCCCTTTGGGGTTCGAAACGTCAAACATAATACTGTGGATAATCTGGATCATACTACTCCAAAAAACTACCACAAAATCTTAAAGTCTAACATAACTTCTCTGATTGGAGGGGATACATGGAATGAGATCTGTCTTCTCGAAATCTCAAGATGATGGACCCCCTTTGGGGTTCGAAATGCCGAACATAATATTGTGGATAATCCGGATCATACTGCTCTAGAAAACTACCACAGAAGCTTGAAGTCTAACATAACTTTCCTGTATGAAGGGGATACATGGAATGAGATCTGTGATGAGCCCCAATTTTGGTACAATTTGGGCTCATTTTGGCCTATTCTACTTGCTCAAACCATTCATTTTTTACTGCTTATGCATGCATTTCTTAGTTTATTCATGTTGTTTGTAGGAAGAAGGGTAGGCACTCTATCTACGTGACTAATGCATTATGATTCCAGGTTTTGGCATTAAAAGGGAGCAAGAGACAACGAAAAAGGAGATAAAGAGACAATGAGGTGGCACTGCTGGTTTTTAGGAGAGGATGTCCACGGTCTTGGGACATTCCTCATGATTCCCACCAAGAACTCCGAGCTCCAATCCATCTCCCCTCCGAGCTTAAGAAGCAGCCAGCTGTCCTACAGGAACAACAGTTATAACTATTCTACAGGAACAGTTGTTATGACTGTCCTATAGGATCAACAGTTAAAATCGAAGTTGGACAGCCGAGCTCCTAAAATCAAGGATATTTGTTGGATCATCGTTTTTGTATAAGTATAGAGGCCTTAGCCTTGGATAGGTTGTTGAAACTCTCGTATTGCTATTGTAATTTTGGAGCACAGTTCAGTTTTCGTTCCTTTTTGTAAGCCAATTTGGCATGACATCAGATTATGAATAAAGAAGGCAGTTTGTGATCTAGTTCTGAGTTTCTTAAGAAGACTATAGCTCTCAGGTTAGGGCCCAACCTGAGAGCCATGGGTCCCCTCTGCTGTAGTGTTGTTTCCATTTCATTTCAGCACTTTGAGCTTTTCATTTGCACATGCAATTCGAATTACAGGTTGTTAAGTTGGTCTTTTTCATGAGTTAGATAGGAGTTGCTTATGGTGAATTTGTTTCCACTTGCGTAGTGTAGCAGAGGATAGCTATAATCGATTGGAGCTCCAACAAAAAGGTTGTTAAGGCTCACTGCCGTCTCATCTGGGATTGGAGTGCAGTCCATGACTAGCCACCAAAAATACGCATTTCTTTATTCCATGATTGCTGCAAACACAGTCACGTTATGTTAGATGCTTCCACATGATTCACACCTGCACCACACTCCTTTACCACAGCTTCATGCACATTCTCCTTCGCGTTTAAATTGCTGTTCATTGAATTTATAAGCACAGATAGTTAGGTTGATGCATTTTCAGTTTGGTGACAGTCATAAGCATTTGTTTCACTTACACTGCTCTCTCTCGTTCCATTACTTCATTCTCCATCTTGATCCCGCATGCACACACATCTTCAACCCCTGCTCCGCTCTGTTATCTCCCAAAGTCTTTCACTCCTCACGTACTTCCATTCTCTAGCCCTTTCATTGACCTAGCCCTCTATCTTCCAACCTACTCCCTACATTCACTCCCTATCCTATTCCTCCACTTCTACAGCCATCACCAGCCTCATTCCTACCTTACACATCTCCCCCTACCATTCCATTACTCCTCCATCACTCCAAACACTCACGGTAGGTCATCCTGTAGCCATTTGTAGACATCCTGTAGAAAACAGAGTATCCTGTAGGATCCTCCACAGCCATCCTGTAGGAGGCCACTCTCTCGGTTGCTGAGCATCTGAATGCGAGGAACCTCTGTGGATGGATGCTAAGGATCCCTAGGGACCTCTCCTAGCCTCCCCAACCTATCCCACGCTTTCCTTCCTTCTCCATCCCATCTGCACAACCAAACCCTAGTTAGCACAAGATCACAATCATTCCACACACTTAAAGGAAAAATACAAAAACATATCTTTCATGATGCAAGTAGTTTAGATCCATGCATTTGCACTTATTAGAGGTAACAGCAGCATTGGTAGAAGTTTCATTCACATTTCTTTCATTGTAGAGGTTAGACTAGTTAAATTAGGGTTTCCTAGGTTTACATGCTTTGATTTTCTTTCAGTTCATTTTTGTCAAGTAAAGTAGCTTTCCTTTGAGATTAGCTTTCATCCATCAATTAGCAAGCTTCTTCTGAGAGCCTATAGAAGTTGGCTTGAGCCCTAGCGGACTTGTGCCAGCTGACCAAGTGACAGCTGCGACAAGAGCTAGTACTTGTGCATATAGCACCGTCGCTTCCAAGTTTTTACGAACTACCGGGTTGATAAAACGAGAGACAGGAAGCCCCAGGAGTTGTAGCATTATTGCTACAATACTGGAGCTCACCAATCTGTCTTCTTGAAATCTCAAGATGATGGACCCCCTTTGGGGTTCGAAACATCGAACATAATACTGTGGATAATCCGGATCATACTACTCCAAAAAACTATCACCGAAGCTTAAAGTCTAATGTAACTTCCTTGTATGGGGGGGATACATGGAATGAGATCTGTCTTCTCAAAATCTCAAGATGATGGACCCCCTTTGGGGTTCGAAACATCGAACATAATATTGTGGATAATTTGGATCATACTTCTCCAAAAAACTACCACAGAAGCTTAAAGTCTAACATAACTTCCTTGTACGGAGGGGATACATGTAATGATATCTGTCTTCTTGAAATCTCAAGATGATGGACCCCTTTGGGGTTTGAAATGTCGAACATAATATTGTGGATAATTCGGATCATATTAGGCATATCATTGGACTCACCAGAGACATTGTTGAAATACATAGGTGGTCTTCGTAGTTATTTGAGGCATACTATACTTATGTTTAATCCAACTAGCTTAGATGATGTATCAGTCCAAGCAACTCATCTAGAAGCTAGAGGAAAAAATGTAACCCATGATGTTGGGAAATCATCCAAACCTATTGAAAGAAAGAATAAAGACAAGAAGAAACTTAAATGGAAGGAGAAGAAAATGAACACTGTGAAGAAAGATAAACTTTCATGCACTCATTGTAAGAAGGAAGGCCACGATGAGGCACACTGTTGGTCATTGCATCCGGAATTGAAGCCTAAGAACTTTGGGAGTAAGGAGCGAAAGAATCTTGCTGCTATTCAAAAGGACTTGGGATCAAATTCAGGTGACAAGACAATTGTTACAGCTACATGTATAAAAGGTAAAGATTCTAAAGCATCTACAAGTACTTCTTTACATTCTGTTGGTAATGATAATGATGAGAGGAAAAGAAATGAGATATTTCACATTAGAGTCATTTCCAAGCATAGTAAAATTGATACTTTATTTTATAGTGGTTCACAAGTTAATTTGATTTCTGAAGCAATTGTAAACAAGTTGAGTCTAGAAACAAAACCTCATAAAAATCCATATCCATTAGATTGGGTGTGTGATAAAACTAAGCTACAAGTTATGAAACAATGTAAACGTCGTTTTTCTATTGGGTCAAAGTTTGTAGATGAGGTTGAGTTAGACATAGTCCCATTGGACATATGTGGAATTGTATTAGGAAGTCCATACTTGTATAATAGAAATTCTATCTTCTATCGAACTGAAAATAAGTATCAACTCACTAAGGATGGAATTGAATATATTGTAAGAGCTCATAAACTCAAAGATAACTTCTCTCTCAGAAATTCACGATAGATGAAAAGAATTGTAAATTCAAGTAAACAATTTTTACTTATGATTGTAAAAGAAAAGGGTATTGATAAATCCGATGCTTTCCAAGGCTGTAATCCTAAACAGAATGCAAATCTAGTTAAAGTTGTTTCCGATTATGATATTCTGTTTCAAGAGCCTAAAGGGCTGCCACCCACGCGAGAGATAGAACATGAGATTTTTTTGCGCAAGATGCTCCACTACCTAACATTGGAATGTACAGGTTATCAGCTCTAGAGAATGCAAAGATAAAGAAGCAGGTACATGAGTTTCTCGATCAAGGGTTTATTCGACCAAGCACATCACTGTGTGGGTCACCTATTGTGTTAGTGCGAAAGAAAGACGGTTCATGGAGAATGTGCATTGATTTTAGAGCATTAAATAAAATCACAATAAATAATCATTATCCTCTTCCTCGTATTGATGATTTGTTAGATTAGTTAAAAGATGCAGTTTACTTCTCTAAATTGGACTTACGAAGTGGCTACCATCATATCAGAGTTGCAGAACAAGATGTATGGAAGACTGCTTTCAAAACAAAGCAAGGACTCTATGAATGGATGGTTATGCCTTTTGGTTTAACTAACGCTCAAACTACATTCATGCAAGTCATGAATGATGTATTTAGGCCATTCATTGATGATTTTGTAATAGTCTATTTAGATGATATTCTTCATTTCAGTAGAACATGGGATGAACATGTAAAGCATGTAAAGCAAGTTTTAGATGTTTTGAAAAGAGAAAATCTCTTATGTAAAACTGTCAAAATGTGAATTTGGCAGGACATCTTTGAATTATTTGGGTTATATTATAGGGGGTGGTGAATTGAAGATAGATCCCTCTAAGGTTGAAGTCATTGTAAATTGGCCTAAGACCAATACTGCTACAAAAGTTAGAAGTTTCTTAGGGGCAGCACAATATTGGAGAAAGTTTATTGCTAACTTTCTTTTATTGCAGCTCCTTTACATGCTTTGACAAGTGTGAAACAGGTATTTCAATGGGGAGGCAAAGAACAGAAAGCCTTCGACACATTGAAAGAAAGGATCAGTACAACGCCAATACTATCACTGCTAGATCTTCAGCATCCATTTGAGATCGAGACAGATGCAAGTGAATATGCCATGGGGGCAGTGTTGATGTAGCACAAAAAGCCTATATGCTTTCATTCTGAGACATTCACATCAGCAGTAGTTAACTATCCTACATATGATAAGGAATTATATGCATTAGTTTAGAGTGTTAAAAAGTGGAAACATTACATAATGGGTAAAGAAACAATCATACACACAGATCATGAACCACTACAATACTTACACTCACAAACTAAATTGCAACAATCAAGACACTATCGATGGATGGGTTTTTTGCAACAATTTCATCTTGTTATCAGATATAAGAAGGGCATACATAATAAGGTTGCAGACATGTTATCAAGACCAATTATAAATGCATCCACAATACTTAAGCATAATTCAATGATTTAAGAAAGTTACATTGAACAATATGCTCAGGTCACAAATTTTAAGGATGTATATGCAACTTTAAGTCATGGTAAGCAGGTAGAAGAATTGGATTATTTCATAAAGGACAAACTCTTATATCATTCGGGAAATTTATGCATTCCATAAACTTAAAGAGTTAATATAATTCGAAAAGCACATACTTCTCTCGTATCAGCTCATTTTGGTGTACGTAAAATAGTTGCACAATCGCAAAGATTTTGCTATTGGCCACAAATGAATGAGATAGTTTCTAGAGATATTAAAGGATGTACTATGTGTGCTACAAGCAAGCCAAGTAATAGAAAATTAGGCTTGTATACTCCACTTCCAATTCCTTCTCATCCTTGGGAAAGTGTTTCCATGGATTTTGTTGGGGAATTGCCAAAGTCCAGAAAGGGTCATGATTATTTGTATGTAATTGTGGATAGGTTCAGTAAGATGTGTATTTTGACATCATGTAATAAATAGGTCACAACTGAACAAACTGCAAAGTTGTTCTTTCAAAATGTATGGGTTCATTCTGGGTTACCCACTTCTATTGTATCCGAAAGAGATTCTCGATTTGTCAGGAAATTTTGGTCAAGTCTATGGGAGTTAATTGATGCAAAGTTAAAGAAGAGCACGACATTTCATCCGCAAATAGATAGTCAGACAAAAGTAGTCAACAGGACAGTGATACAATTGCTTCGAGGATATTGCAGCAAGCATCCCAAACTTTGGGATGAGCATTTGTGTTATGTGCAGCATGCTTACAACCATGCAAAACGTTCTTATACTCAGAGATCTCCTTTTGAGACATGTTTGGGTTTTGTACCAAAGTCTCTCTTGGATTTTTCTTTGGTAAAGACATAGTAGTTGATGGACACAATGATGTGGACAAAGCAACCAAGTTAATTGAATAAATCCAGGAAATTGGTCAGGCATTACAAGAACAGTTGGAAAGAAGCTAAGCAAAGTATGAGGCGTGACATGACAAGCACTGAGTTGAGCATAGTTTTCAAGTTGGTGATCAAGTATGGCTGTACATCAGCAAAGAAATACTGCAAGGAGAAGGTAAGAAGTTGAAACCAATTAGATATGGTCCTTTCAAAATACTTGACAAAATTGGTGAAAATGCTTTCCGCCTAGATCTACTAGCTTATATGCAGATCTATTCCATCGAAAATGTTGAAAACTTGCGATTGTATGAGCGTTCATTGATTGAAGATCCCAAAGAGCAAGGTCAGCTTCCTTCTATTGAATAATTTTCACCCGTGTATCTCACTGAGCTACAGGAGGACCCAATTCTTGACAGGAGGATAAGGACTTCGCGACGGGGAAATATTAAGTATCTTCAAGTTGGACTCAAAGGTACAAATCCGAGTAAAGCACAATGGATCGAGATTGGAAAAGTGAAGGAACCTTATCCTCACTTACTTGACAGCTAAAACCAACTTTTGGTGGTCCAAAAGCTTCCAATGGGGAGGAGTGATCCAAAATGGATCCAGTTTTGCATCTAGATCAAATTCTTCAAATGCAGTTGAAAGTAGAATCAAGTCGAAGTGCTCGTCGATACGATTCCAACGGTGTGAACGACGCGTAAATTCGAGTTCAGATGAAGAAGTTATGACCAATCAAAGTTTTTGGAAAAATTAGGGCAAATGACAAAAACTCAAAGGTCAATGGTCCACCAGGTCAAAGCCTACGTCAGCAAGGACACGTGTCAACCTGGGAATGAGCCACAAGTCCTGGATAACGTCAGCAGAGGAGGTGATGTGGTAGATTGTGATTGGTTGATATGGGCCAATTCGGTGCTAACACGTGGCAGCTCAGATTTTTCCCAATATCACCTATTTTCCAAAATTTTGGGGATCAGGCAGGATCGAACCCCTGACCTCCCGGAAGACTGATTTTTCACCAAAAGGGCCACACCGGACAGGCTACAGTGAATATTGTTAGGACTGCGGATGATGTTATAGTTATGGTTGCGAATTAAGAGGCGCTGGAAAAAAGAGCTGACTGTCGAGGTCAACCCCACAGCCGTCGGACCCCTTATTTTGTTTCAAGAATTATCCCACATCCACCAAAACACACAGCCATATATGGTATATATCACCATATGCTGAATGTATAATCCAACAGAGCACAGAGATATATGGCACCAAAGTTTCATGTGGATATATGTTACTATATATGAATATCAATCCATATCAAAATGCCGGAGTGTCGAGCAGGGGTTTCGACCCGCCCACCTCCAACATTATATACCAATGCCTTCACACCTTTGGGCTAACCAACATACCATATGTTTGGACTTGAAATAGAGCTGAACCAAACTTTTGTTAACTTATTGCAGAGTCGAATCCGCCAAATCTAGGGCGCGTATACCAAGGTGGTTTCCACAGCACAAAGGGTAGTTTTTGTCAGTGAAAAATGGTTTTACAGAAGGCAGAGGTGGTTTTGCACATTCCAGGGGGTCTAGAGGGCACATAGGCTAAATATGGGCAAGTTTATACTCATTTGACTTGAAATTTCGAGCTGAAGCAATGGTGAGATCGTTTTTCTCATTTGAGTCTCTGTTTTTGAGCTCATGTCTGTAAAAGCATTTTGAAGACTAATAAAATGGTCACACTTGAAGCTAAGGACCTGGATAGGTAGCCAAGATGTCTAGTGAACTCCGTTATCAAATTGTTGTGTTGATGCATATGTTTATGTTTCAATTTGTCTATGTGTTTATGTTATTTGCAATCTTTTCGATCCATTGCACTAAGTAACATCAGCAAACTTCACATAAAGTCTATAATACCTTTTTCATTTACAAAATATTTGCCACACTACCAGCGTTTTTGACTTGTTAAATCAACAAAACTACATTCATATTGGAACTCTTCTCTCCCTTCTTTTTTATTATAGAAACAAAATATTAACTAATGACAATTACTCTTACTTTATTAAAGTATAATAAACCATATTATTCTTACCAAATTAATTATTATCATCATTATTAAACAATTTAGAAATTAATACTAATTTATGTATTAAAATATATTTTAAATATTTGTCATTTATCATAAAACAATTTTCAAAAATATTTAATTATACAAATAGATAAAAGTATGATTCTTATGAAAATGTTTGTTTAAGAACCCTACTTCCCGTGATATATCGCGGTCCTCAGTGAATCATCACAGAAAACGCTCGTAAATTTAACTTAAAATTATTTGAATCTAACCTTTAATCAACAGTTTTATATATATATTAAATTGGTTTAAAATTGGGTAGAAATATATTGGAATTACACAATTATATTATGAATTTATTATAATCTAGATGTTTTAAGGGTTTTTTTAAAGGTGAAATTATTATATACAGTTTAGGCACATTTTAAATAACAATAAAAATGATTCAAACCAAAAGTTCGGAAACATAAAATAATTAGAAAACGCGATTTAATTTTGATTTAAGTTTGAAAAGTTACAGGCCGAAATAACTTTCCATTTTATCCTAATCAAGAAGAAAGACTTTGTATGCTTTGCAGCTATTGAATCTGCAATTAGTCATGCCTGTTTTCTGTGCCTTTTCAATCACGGAATGATTTTATGCGTTTTCAGCATATCGATCCATTCAAGACAAGACCTCTCTGTGTTCCTAAACCCCAGAAAACCATAGTCCTTGCTCTTGTTCATGCTCATGCTCACACCCTTCATCAAATTCCTGTTCAATATTCTGTCAACAGATAACCACCATTGTTCGCCCAGTTCTTCAAGCCTGCTCTCCACAAGCCCCTTCTCCTTCAGAATCTCCTCCCACACACCGCTCTTACTTTTCATCTCCTCTGCCAAGGAAAACCCACGACCCTCATAATCACCCGCCTCCACCTCCAGCTTCTCTGCAATCACAGTCCACAGATTTTTCCATCTGAACACATCCCCGTTGCTCACATTAAATACCTTGTTCTTCCCATTTGGTTCAACGCACGCCCATATCTGCTGCTCCGCAATGAGTTCTGCATCCGAAGCCTCCGAAAGCCCCTCCCATGTGATAGAATTCCCCGGGAATCTGAACTGCGTGCCCTCCTTCTTGCAGATCGCAGCGTAAACTGCGAGAGAAGCGAGCAGATTCATGGAAGAGTAGCTAGTCAAAGGAGAGAAGCCCAATAATATGACAGCGGGGCGATGGATTGACCAGCTGATCTTAATATCACTCTCTCCTCCTAATTTTGCAAATAGCACGTCCTGAAACTTATCATGGTGGCTGAAATTCGAGCCATTAGTCAGCCTGGGAAGTCTCTCCTGATCCGGAACCTCGTCAGGATCAGTAATCAAATCCATGGCGGAAATATCATGAGCGCCCGGATAATGCTCCGTTCCCGTTTGCAGACACACATGTTCCAGATTGGGGGCATTGGGAATAAGAGAATCCAAAACATTTGCGAGCATTTTACTGTTCAAATCGTCCTCTTCGATTCCTCGGCCGGCATTTGTGATCACCCAGAAGACGTGCGTAACATCGGCGAGACCCGAGAATTTTGCCATTGTCTGATCCCTATCCAGCAGGTCGCACTGTATGTACTGCATATTCTTGTGAGGATGATGAGGGCTAATGGGCCCGTGGGCTACTCCATAAACCTTCCATGGACCGTCTTGAATATCGTGTGTGGGCAGAATATCTGCCAGTCTGCTACCTACCATTCCTGTCACACCTACGATCAGCCCAACATGAACCTTCTTCTTGTTCTTGTTATCACTACTTCCTCCGGAGCTGCTGCCACTACTTTCACCATTCGTGTTCTGATCTCGCTCGCGTCTCTGCTTAGAAAAATGAGGATAATTTGTTAATTTGCATTTATAAATAACTATATGAATTAATGAGATAGGAATAAATGCACAGAATCGAATATTGAGAAAGAGGGGCCCGATCGCTAACCGCTGGGGCTCCGAAGCTCCCCGTCCACCATGAATACCATGATCCCATTCTTACTGAATAACAGTACTGCACTTGATCTCTCGAAGTAGAGATATGGAGGAAGTGACGCATTTTTATAAGCGTGTTTGAAGAAAAATGAAGCCATCGTAGCAAGTAGACATTTGGAGTGGCCGTTCGGTTGGTTGTTCCGTGTGGGAATCTATTCCTTGTATTCCTAAACTTCAAAATAAAAATTAAATAGCAACAGAGTCATACAACGTAATCAATGGAGTCATACAACGTAATTATATTTGATTTTTTTGGCATTGGTAGATAGGGAGTTATAATCGAGCTAGGCTATTGTAATTAGTAAATTTTAAATAAATCACGTGAGATAAGAATATTATGTTAAAAAACCATGAGTTAAGTTAGTTTAATTATTAGTATTTTAAAAAAAATTATGAGTTAAGTTAGTTTAATTATTAGTATTTAAATAGATGAGATGAGATTAAAATATTATGTAAAAAAATTATGAGTTAAGAATATCATGGAAACAATTTATGGGTTTGAAAATTTTATATTTTATATTTTATTTTGATTTAATTAGAATGTTAAACATTACAATATTTGAGAGGCCAAATCAGAGAGGAATATTATGGAAAAAATCTATGTGCTCTAAAAATTTAAGTTTTTTATTCTTAATTTTTAATTTAATTCAATTTTGACTTCGTCAAAATGTTAAATATTACAATATCTCCATCATAGTGAGTTGGAGAGGGTCTCTTGACACAATTAACTACAATGAGGTTTGAACCTGGAATGTAGCTTTTCATTATCAAGGCCAATTGAACTACTTAATGTGTTTTTTTATTAGCAACAATGACAAATATAACACTAATTATATAATTAAATTATTAACTTAAATAAGTTGATAGATGTATTTTTATTTATTTTTTAAATGTGGTTCAACATTACAACAACTTCTTTTTCTCTTATTAATATTAATTTCAATAACAAATATATCACTAATTATATAATTAGATTATCAACTTAAATAACAAGTATATCACTAATTATATAATCAAATTATCAATTTAAATAAGTTAATAGATATGTTTTTATTTAACTATAGTGTCAATTGAGCTATAGAGACTCAACCAATTGAGCTAACCCTCAAGCATAATTGATGAGTGTGTTATTTTGGAGTAGGATTTCCATAATTTAATGATCAATAATTATTAAGTGGGTGTTAGATATCTAATCTTCACTAAATATTTTAAAATATTCTTAATAGTAGTTACATATAAAAAATGTAGTTATGTTCTCTCTACCATTTTTTTGAAATTTAATTTAATTATCAATAATTATTACATGGATGTAGGGATTCAACCTCTAAAGAATATTCTAGAATATTCTTAGTAGCATATACAAATCAAAGATTGGGATTTATCCCCAAAATAATTATGTCCTTATTTATCTTTTAATTGAATTGATTAATTAAAAAATGTAATATGAAAAAGTATGATACTAAATGAATTATTTTTTTTGACATACAAATAATAATAAACCATATTATTGATATATAGTATTGTAACAAAGTCTCTTTAAATATTAATAATAACTATTTTTATAATTAATAATAAAAATAAGAATGAATTTATAATTTAATTATTTTTTTATAATTTTTTTAATCTATATAAAATATATCATAAAATAAGCTGCCTATCAATTTTTACTAGTATTTAGTTTATACCAGGCTACCATCAAAATGAAAATATTACAATTTTTTTTTTATGAAAATAAAAGAAATTATAAAAAACTAGAATAACATTACAGCATCTCCTTTAAACTAAATTAAAGAGTTACTCTCCCCGCAATAACTATACTAATTTAAACATTTTATATTTTATTTCTTTACTAATATATTTTTACGAACACCTCCTTCGCTCAACTATTTGCCAACAAATTGCTCTGTGCGTAAAAATTGATTTAGACCTCCAACGAAATTTGGCAAGAGATTAAAAATGAAAGATTGTCCCCTGCACCGTTTCCTGAATATTTTTTATATTTTAATTAAGAGTATAAATATGTTTATTTTGCAATAAATTTTTTAGAATTTTAATTTAATTATTGAGAAATAATAGAGACTTAATTTTCACACAATATTTTATAATATTTTTAGAAATAGTGAGAAATCAAACGTTAAAATTTATGTTAAAAGTAGTTATGTTTTTTTAGTTATTATAATTAATTAATTAATTAAAAAAATATTATGTGAATATGACTTATAGTTTTGAGACAATACATTATAAATATAAATATTTTGATGTCTATTAATATTAACCAATCATTTAATATATTTAACTTATAATTATTTAAATTTAAAAAATATTAACTAAATAAACTTTAAATATATAAATAAATATATTTTTTTAAACCGTGCATAATAAATCTATACAAATTTCATAATTCGAATTTACCATTTTATAAAATTTTATTAAATTTTTATCCAAACTCATTAAAAATAAATGTAAAACCTTTGAAGTGCTCAATTAAGTAACAATCGTTCTCCAATACACATGATTTTTATAAAGACAATATGTCTTATTTTTGTTATCCATTTTTAAAATTAAGGTGTTAATTTCCTTCAATAATTCCGAAGGAATTTTTACTTCGGAATTTTTAAAACCATTAATTTTAAACGGAAGAGGAGTTTGTAATTTAATTATATAAATTACTATATTTATTTTATATTTATATTATATAATTTAAAAGTTCAAAATATGTATTGTTTTATTTTATTTATAAATTATAAATTTAAATTTAAATTTAAATTTAAATTGAGATTCAACAAATTTATAACTTATTAACAATAAATATAGAAAATAATAGTTGAAATGTAAATTTTGTGATACTTAAATAATTTTGAGTTAAAACTCAATCATCATATTTTAAATGAGGCCTATTCGAAGCTATATCATGGCCTATAAATAAAAATGACTTGCATTCATTAATAACAATGTATAGCTTTTCTTTAATTGTGGTGCACAATTCTTTCTTGTTGGCACTGATCATGATTTAGGTCATTGTCCTAGTTATAATGAGGTCCATGATTCACATCATTGTCTTAGTTATAATGAATTCCAACCTGCATAATTGAATTTAGGGTTTTTTTAATTCTTTTATAAATATTCCATGTTTTCTTGTTCTTCTTGTAGGAATATTTATGTATTGGAAGTAATGCTTCCATGTCATTTATAATTGTTAATATGAGTTAAGAGATATCAATCTAGAATTTGTTGATTCCTAAGTTATGAGTTGGAGTCATGTCATGTCTGAGTCATAATTTCTTGAAATCAATGATTTAAGTTTTATATATGTAATGTATGTATATGATCCATAAAATATAATGTGATTTGTGTAGTGTGTTTAATTGCTCTCTCTTCTTTCTCTCTATTTTCTAACATGGTATGTGAGAGAACCTTAATTTTATTCATCGTAAATAAATAGATTAGTTGGGTGTTTGATTTCAGTGTTTCTGTACGTAGATCTATGTATTTTGTATGTGTAGAATTATTTGTGTGTAGATGTGGAGTCCAAGCAAGATTGTGAAAAGGAATCAGAGTGTAAAATCGTTGTTTGGAGTTCTCTACCGCCCATACGAGGACAGATGATCACCGCTTTTGTTTTGCGGACGAACATTTGTAGGAAGGGTTCTATAGATTTATAGATGCCTGAGAGACGATAGCCTTGGGTAGTCTCGATTTCACAGGGAAAATAATGCAGTCACCAGAAGCAACAGCTAGAATTTCGGTTGTATTTCCAATCTATATATGGTTGGGTTTTCTAGCAAGAAACCCCGGAGCGTGAGATAAAGAGATGTATGCCGATTTAATCATGGCTAGAACAAATGTTATTCGAGCACGTGATTTAGTTAAGCAGAGGGAAATTTAGGAGGAGATTGATCGTGTGTCGGAGTTGATTTCTTGGAATAAAAAGACAGACTATAATCTTGAAGAATGAGCAAGATTTACCAGTTAACGACTGAAGCAACTGTTTATATGGAAAAAAATTGGTGACCAAACAGGGGTCTCGATTATGGAATTGATTTTTTATGAAGCAGAGATTGCAATCTAAAAGAGTGAGCACGACCTCCAATTGCAAGCCAAATCAGTCGTTTTAATGGAAAAAAAATGTAATTAATGTGAATAATTCCAAGTTACTTTTCCTCATCTCCTCGATTAATAGAAATTCCACCGTATCATCAAGAGTCAACGTGGTTATGTTTATCTAAATATCCACCTCTAGACTATCCACGGGTTTGGCAAAGAACACAATAGATTGATAACTTCTCTTCTCTTCTAACAAAGATATAAACCCTTAATCATAGTTGAATCCATGCAAATGTTCTATGACCAAATCACCCTCTGTTATCCTCCAAGGTACAATTTTTTCTAAGGAAACAACTTATTCACCAAAAAAATTTATTGAGCTAAGAGGCTCATTCTACAACCGAGGCCTAGTATGATGTGTAACCTATGTCCGTCATCAATGTTGAAATTTTGCTCATGTGGGCCAAAATAAAAAAATTTAAAACTCTAAAAATAAAAACATAAAAATAACTATACAAAACATTTAAATGATGTGCACTCATAAAATTTTTTTTCACTTGAAGTTGGATCCCTCTCTGCTCATGTTAGATCTGTATTTAAGATGGATCTATGTTGGTTGGCATAAGTTTCCTAACTTATTTCATAGTGCCTTGGTAATGTCTCGCCCAAGACATTCATCAGCATTGAATCTACAAGACAAAGTAGAAATCTACTCCTTGCCTTTCTTTTCAGTTTATTCCATTCCTCCATTAATGTTGACACCTAATCATAGGGATTGGGTGAACAACTGTAATTAATGTAAATAAATAATATAAAAGATGAAGAGTCACCGGGAGATGAAATGAACAGTCTCTCCCTCATGTATATAATAATGACCAACCTGAATGAATATTATGATTTGTTTTGAGGAGTTACCTCCTAGTCTGACATGGTATCAGAGCCAACACCATTTTTGGCTTCCCTCTTTAATTTGTAACTCCTTCCTGCCTTTGTTCTGCATTTTTGTAGACTGTCATCTCTATAAAATCTCTGTAACACTGTCCCTATGTCCCAAATTTGTGCACTACATATTCTGTGTACCTCGATACCAAAGGTACATAGAAACAAACTTGGTGCAAGAAGTCGTAAGTTTATCTTCCTGGGGTATTCAAACACCTCCAAAGCATACCGTCTTTATGATTAAGTCAATAAAAAGTTTTTTGTATCTAGAGATGTAATCTTTCTTGAATCATCCAAAACTGACAATGTTGTTGAGCGGCAACTTGATCGCTTGGATAGATTTGAAAATGAAAAATAATTTCAAGAATTTGATAATGAGATTCCACATCTTGAAGGGGGGATTCCTATACTAGATCAACCTGTGGAATCTTCTTCTGAAGCACTCTCTCCCCTGCATGAAACTCCAACAACGAATGATACTTTAAGTGATGTGATTAATAGAATTGGGAGACTCAATCTTGATTCAGTCCCAACTCAATCAACGGAGCAGCCTGGACCATCTGAGAAAGGTCCCCCAAAGTGATTGACAAAGACACTTGAAAGTGTTCATCCTGATGAGGTTGGAAAGACAGGAACTAGAAATTCAAATCGGAAAAATGGAGGTGATGGAGATGACTCTGATTCACCTGTTGATATGGATATTTCTTATGATTGTGAATTGAATTTGTCTACACATTTTGAACCAACTTCCTTCAAAGAAGCTACTTCTCATGATGAATGGAAAGAACCGATGCAAAAGGAGTATGATGTCGTGATAAATAATGGCACTTGGAAGCTGGTTGATCCTCCATTAGGAACCAAACCAATTGGCTGCAAGTGGGTCTACAAGAACAAGTATAAAGATGATGGCTCACTTGACAAGCACAAAGCCAGGCTTGTGGCAAAAGGTTTTTCACAGAAGGAAGGGGTTGATTATGAGGATACTTTTGCCCCCACAGCAAAATGGGCTACCATCCAGACACTCTTTGCCCTAGCAGCTCAGAATGGTTGGAAAGTCCATCAAATGGATGTAAAAACTGCTTTCTTGAATGGAGATCTAAAAGAGAATGTTTTTATGTCCCAGCCTAAAGGATTTGCTGTGAAAGGACATGAACATAAAGTATGCAAACTTGTGAAATCCTTGTATGGCCTCAAACAAGCACCGCGAGCCTGGTATGAAAAACTAACTGAGCATCTTCTGAAACTCAATTTCAAACATTATGATCTTGATGATGCAACTTTGTTTGTCAAGAAGGTTGGCAAAACAATTGTATATCTTGTGGTATATGTACAGGGAACAATGGAAGCTACATTGCATCCATAAATAAGGAATTGAGGAAACATTTTGAAATGACTGATTTGGGCTATGTTCATTACTATCTTGGTATTGAAGTAACTCAACATCCGAAGTCCATATTCCTTTCTCAAAAGAAGTACATTGGAGATCTGTTGAATAGGTTTGGCATGACAAAATGCAATCCTCTTACTACTCCAAAGGAACAAAACTTAAAGCTTACATCCATTGAAGGAAAAGAATTTGAGGATGCAACAAAGTATAGACAGCTTGTAGGAAGTCTCAACTACGTAACTACTACTAGACTAGACATTTTGTTTATTATTGGAATCCTCTCTAGCTTTATGCAAAAGCCTTGTGAGGGACATTTGTTTGCTACAAAAAGAGTTCTAAGGTACTTGAAGGGAACTCAAGAATTTGGAATCGAGTGTACACAAGTCGGCGACTTCAGCTTGATTGGATACTCTGATTCAGACTTCAATGGAGACAAAGAAACTGGGGTATCTACTTCAGGTTATGCTATGAGTCTTGGATCAGAAGCTATCTCCTGGAGATCACGCAAACAATCGGTTCTAGCAGATTCCACAATAGAGGAAGAATATGTGGCAGCAACTGAGGCAACGAAAGAAATTGTGTGGCTGAGGAAAATTCTTGAAGATTTGCAGGTAAAACAAGTACAATCGACTCCACGCATGATTGACAATACCTTGGCAATAAAGTTGGCCAAGAACCCAAAGTTCGATGATCGAACGAAGCACATCAATACTAAATATCATCTGATTCGACATCATGTTGAGGCCAAAACAATCCATCTCCGCCATTGTTCCACTAATAGCAAATTGTAGACATATTGACCAAAGCACTTGGAAGAGAAAAGCTTGAAAGATTTAGAACGATGCTTGGACTCACCAACATCCCTTCAGATTAGGGGGGGGCAATGTTGACACCTAATCATAGGGATTGGGTGAACAACTGTAACTAATGTAAATAAATAATAGCAAAGATGAAGAGTCAACGAGAGATGAAATGAACAGTCTCTCCCTCATGTATATAATAATGACCAACCTGAATGAATATTATGATTTGTTTTGAGGAGTTACCTCCTGGTTTGACAATTAACATGTCAGACGAAGGTGTTTTGAGATGCATAGTGATCTACTATTATGGATTTATGAAGAGATCCTCCACATTAATCTTTCAAGTCCCAAAATACTACCCATAAAAAGTTTCAATCTCAATTCTTGTGCTATTAGAAAATGTTATTTAATTGAAGTTTTACCTTAAGAATCTCACTAGAATAAGCTTATCTCTAATCTAATTAAGGGTAACACTCTTGAGAAAATCTAGGTCCAAAATTCAAAACTTTTGATTATAGAGATGCCCTTCTAAATACAAAATGAGCTCTAATACTAGATGTTGGAATTTACACACCTTATTTATACTTCAAATCAAAAAAGTCAAAATATAGAGACGACTAGACATTTAAACCATACTAGAAGCTCAATTAACATAAACCATACTAGAAGCTCAATTAACATAAACCTTGAAATATCACAGGAGAACATGGACCTTGGACCACACCTAAGACCAATGCATTCATACATCACTTGATCACTACCAATCATGAAGATTCATCATACATCATCATTATCTCGTCAACTTCACATTATGTTCTATTTAATTGAAGATCATAGTTGTGGTTGAATATCATTTGCTATGATCTAAAGAATCTTATATTAAGAGAATTTATAAATACCGACCACATTTCAGGAAATAACATTATCTATTAAGAATAAGTTAGCATAGATTAAATTAAAAATACTTAGTTATTAAGTTCTAAGTGGTGAATGAAATCCTACATTTAATTATAAGTTATTAAGTTTTAAGTGAAATCCTATTTAAAAAATACTTATAAAAAAATACTCATAAATTATTTTAAATATATAATAAATACCCAGCATAAGTAAAATAATCTTTTTTCCTAACCTATACAAAATAAATTACTTATATAATTTCAATTCAAAATTCAAATAATAAAATATAATATATCATTTCAGGTAAGAAACGACTTTTTATTTTATTTTTTATATTTTAAAATGTAATATAATATAATTTAATTAAATTATTATATTATATTTATTTAAAAAGTATATTACTTATTTATATAGAAAATTTACTAAGTATTTTATTTTATATTTTTTAATTTTTTATAGAATATTTTAGTTTATTAAAATATTGTATATAATATAATATAGGTTTAGTCTAATTTATAGATAAAATAATGTTTTTATTTGGATTCAATACTTCTAAAAATCTTTAAGGCACTCAAATTGTACAGATTAAACAACTTAAATTTAAGTTTTTAAAAATCTTTAGCGAATTTTGAATAAAATTAACTAAAAAAAATGTCCTGATGAAAAAGCTCATTTCCTCTATAAGTTAGACTACAGCTATAATATACATTATATTATATTTGTTTTAATGTATTATTAAAATTAAAATTTTTAATTTTATGAATTAAATATTTTGTAATGCTACACAGGCTACAATTTTGCACGGACAATTTTTTTCGCCATTATTACTTTAAAAAAAAATTGACTATTGGAATGTTTGTATCATTTATTTTACCGTGGAAATGGATTCAACCCATATTGCACTTAAAATTATGAAGCTTGAGAACTGTAACCTATTTCTAAAAATTTCTGCAAGATTTTGTCAAAATCTTGCCGAAATTTTCATTATTTTTGGGAAAAAATTATGGATTTTCTAGACTACTCTATTATTTAAAATATTAGATAATATAATATATTACGTAGTATTATATTGAAATATATTATATTTAATTACATTAGTAGTTTAATTATGTGTTATTATATGTTTTTTGATTCCATAAAATATTAAATGATTTAAATTTTAATCACGTAAATAAGAAGTTAATAATTTATATTTTATTTGAAGTTTTTAATTGTTGAAGGATATAATACAAAATGATTTTTTTTTTTAAATCTTTTTCTTTTTTCTTTTTAGTCATATTAATAATTTTTCTTTTGTTATTTTTACTTTTAGAAACCTTCCAATGCAACTTAATTATAGTTTTAGACAACTTTTCAATGCAACTTAATTATAGATAAATAGATTTTAGTGCAAAAGATGAATTATAAATATATCGTTCCTTTGCTACTCGTAGACAAAATGACTTATTTACAATACTTTATTATATCTTTTAGGAGTCTCATTTTAGACCTTGAGATTCCCTCAATGTGGAATTCCTAACAATTTTCAAACAATTTTGACTATAGTTGATTCCCTACCAGTAGTTGAAAATCATTACCCAAGATCCAAAAAATATTATATTAAAGAAATTTTGAAGTTTAAAATAGGTTTGAAAACAAAAAATGTATTATTCAAACCAACTTTACAAAAATCAACCACATTTTAGAACAGGACATCATCCCCTGAAAATAAGTTAGCATTGGTTGAATCAAAATTACCTAATTTTAAATGAAAACACAATTTATTGTAATGTTTTTAAAAAATACTTATAATAAAAAGGTACTCATAAATTATTTTAAATATATAATAAATACAGCTCATAAGAAAATAACTTTTTTATAAATATATACAAAATAAATATTAATGTCACTTTAATCCCAAATTCAAATAATAAAATATAATCTACCATTCATATAAACCTAACTTAATATTTTATTTTATAATATAATATAATTAATATAATTATAATATTATATATTTTATTTATTTTAAAAATATTTTCTTTTATAACTTTTTTATAAATATATACGAAATAAATATTAATGTCACTTTAATCCCAAATTCAAATAATAAAATATAATCTACCATTCATATAAACCTAACTTAATATTTTATTTTATAATATAATATAATTAATATAATTATAATATTATATATTTTATTTATTTTAAAAATATTTTCCTTTTAAATGTTGAAATTTAGAGTAACCATATCACTTAAATTCAAATAATAAGATATGATATACCACTGCATCTAACACACGGCATTTTATTTTATTTTTTTAGAATATACTTTAATTAAATTAATTATATATGATTTCATATAAAATTAAAATATATTTTTTAATTACACAAAAGATTACATGATTTATATTTTAATGAAGTAAATAAGAAATTAAATTTTTTATTTTATTTCAAATTTTTAATTATGTTAAAGGATAAAAGGCAAAAGCATTCGTTTTTTTTTTGTAAGCTAAGGCGATACTCTACTTTTCCATTACTGAAAATAAAAGACATTACATATATAGACAGGTCTCAACCCGCCCTTAAGGGAAACCGGGTTTCTTGACCATCTGAAGTTTTTAAAAGCCATCCAAAAAAAGTATATTACCAGTCTATCTACCCACGCTAAATATCCATCTATTCTTACTATAGTCAAACTGTTTTTCTTCTGAGTCATTAACATCTAAGATTCCAAAAAACAAAATAGAAATATATATAAAAAACCTCCTTGCAGCAGCTCCATCTTCTACTGATTCATTGTAGCTATCTTTGGTTCTTTCTCGACCTTGACTCCCATTCCACCCGCTTGAAGCATCTGCAGAATCTCATCCATCTTTCTGTCTTGCATAAGTAGAGTAACCTGGATATTCTTCAATTCCCTTTTCATGGTGGGAATTCCTTGGACCAATTCAACCATTTCCATAGCCACCTGCTCCATTGCTTTGGCCAATAACCGCTTCATTCCCCAATAAACATGTAATGATTGTTTATACAGGGACATTCGTCCTCTCGTATGCCCCGGATCAGGGAGGAACTGCTCCCAATCCTCCATTTCAGGATCTGAAATCTCCTGCATAGCTTCTTCCTCTAAATGATCAATAATCCTTCTGATATTTGGATTTGTATCATGGTAATATGCTTCTTCTGCTTCCTGTAATTTTTTCCTCATATCTTTCTTACCTCTCTTTCTGCCTCTTACCTCACTAGCTGCTCCCTCCTCAAATTCCGATCTCACACTCCTACTCCCTCGGCCGCCTCGTCCTCCAATCCCCCCTCTCCCTCTCTGGTTCACGCGCCCTCGCGTTCCTCTGCTCCGTCCGCGTCTGCCAACCTCCGCTTCTTCGTCGTCTTCCTGACCCTCATCCTCCTCTTCTCGGTCTCCCTTTTCCATCTCGTGCACCTTCCCCTTACCCTCTTTTCCATGCGTTGCTCGTTGGGGCTCCTCGTCTAAAATATAATTCCGGATGTCAAACTCTTCCTCCGACTCGTCCTGGATAGTAAGATATATCTTCTGCAAAGCTTCCTCGACCGTGCTCTTTCCTTTCTCCGCTGGATTTGCTGCCTTGCTCCTCGTCCACCTTCCTGCTCCCCTGTCTTGGTGCTCTGCCATCTTACTGGCCTTCTTCTGTTGCAATTTCCTACTACTCTTCCTCACTCTGCTTTGCTTCTCTCCTGGTTTCTCCCTTTGCTTTGTTCGATTGCATGCAGGCCCTATATTATCGCTGCGCTGCCACCTTACCTTCTTGAAACTTCTCTGCTGCCTGTCCTCGTCATTAATACCCATTCCATATGCTCTATCATGATGGGAAACGATCACTGTCTCGCTGACGTTTCCACCTCTCCTCCTCGGTACCTTGCCCGTTTTTCTCCTTGGGATGCTCATCCTTCCCGTGGGTTGATTGCTGCCATCCTTCATGACTTTAACTTCATAATCTTGATCCTGCAGACACTTTGATCGATCATTGATTACCCTGTCCTTCCCCCTCCTTCCCATAATCTGGAGGCGTCTAATTATTCCTTCCCTGTGCGGTCGCTTCATTATGATCCTGACTTAATAAATTTTTTAACTCGTTCCAACTTGGATCATCCTGTAATGATGTCCAGCTGCCATCCACGATCCTGGTCGATCCTTCACTTCCCCAATTGGCCAATAGATCAGCTGCGCGGTTTCCATTTCTCAGTACATGGTTTATTATTGTATATTCGATCCTACTCAGCAGTCCCTCAATATCCTGTAGGATCCCTGCTGTCCGCCAACTCTTCGTTACATGATCCCAGCTCTTACCATCCCTTAATTTCTTTAACATATCGATCGTAATTTGTGAATCTCCTTCGATTTCAAGATTCATATAGCCGTTTCTAACTGCTATCCGGAGTCCATGGTGCACTGCCCACAATTCCGCTTCGTTGTTCGTCATTTCCCCTCCCCACTCAGCATAAACCCATCGCGTATTACCTCTGCTATCTCTGAAAATGCCTCCCAAACCTGCTTGTCCCGGGTTACCCTTTGAGGCCCCGTCGAAGTTTAATTTAACCCATCGATCACCAGGAAGCCTGAAATGATTGGGGCTCTGCATTCCATTTCTAATCTTCCGCTCTGTATTAGGATAGATCATCTGAAATTCCATATTCAATTTGGAGACTATTCTCTGTTCCTCCGGGTTCAACCTCCAATCTTCTTCCTCCCAAACTTCTGACAAAACCGTTTCTTTAATCGACCTGCAGATTTCATCCCAAATTCTCGATTCTTGACAACTGTTATCCCTAAAGATTCGTCGATTTCGCTCTTTCCAAATCGCCCATATTACAAAACCTACCGCCAGGTTCCATATTCTCCTTACAACTTTGCTTTGGAAATTCCCCTTTCCCCATTGAAGCAGAGTATTCCTGATGCTATCTGGATCCCTTTTTGTCATACCAAAGAGCACCCTAATTTCTTCCCATAGGCTCTTAGTATATAAACATTTGTTCAATAAATGCTCCTGAGTTTCTATTTCCTTACTACAGAGAATACATCTTGATGGCCCAATCATTCCTCTTTTCTGAAT
The DNA here is from genome assembly GCA_031772625.1 of Pinus tabuliformis. NCBI lineage: Eukaryota > Viridiplantae > Streptophyta > Pinopsida > Pinales > Pinaceae > Pinus > Pinus tabuliformis. The sequence continues at coordinate 65,234,207 of CM062817.1, read as the reverse complement.
ATTATCCCATGTCAGGATCCTTCCTCTGCACACCAGCCATACGAAACATGTTACTTTTGGCCACCATGTTTCTCTTTCTCCGGGATGAATCTTTCGTCCAATTTTTTCCATTCATTGAGTAATTTATTCATTATCTTTTCTTCCTCGGTACCCACTTCTTTTATATTCTCCGTAACTATCATTGATTGTTCTTCTATATTCTCCTTTCTCTCTCCCGTTTCTCCTTCCGTCTCTCTACTTGGACTCATGCTTTTCCGTTTTCCATCCTTAATGATTTCCATTGGAGTTATCTCATTAACCTCCTTTACCTGTTTTTCCCCCTCCAGCTCCTCTTCTTTCTCTTGAAGGATATTGAACTTGTTTCGACTCTCAATTGATGAAGTGGTCTCCTTGAATTGGGGTTTTGATGTTCCCGGAATTTGCTTCCTTCTCCTCTGTACCTCTCTAAATTCATTTTCCTCCCCTTCCAATCCCTCTGCTCTCCTTATTTCCTCCCTGTTGTCCTTCTCTGCCGCTACTGATCGATTTTGTGGGCATTCCTTGGCGAGGTGTCCATATACATGGCATCTCCTACACCTGAACGGTATATGTTCGTAATCTATGGGCTGCTGCCATATTTCATCCTGATATTCAAGCTCAATGGATTCCGGTAAAGGGTCTGCTATATTCATATATACACAGATCCTAGCATATGAAGTATATTTTCCTCTTTTCGTCGATTCTGCCACCTTGACAAAAGTACCAATCGAATTTCCTATTCCTTCCAATATTTCAGGATCCCAGAATTCATCCGGTAACCCAAATAATCTGACCCATATCGGGGCTGCCATAATTTTCTCCTCATCAGGGTTGTATCTATCTTCCCAATATCTTGTGAACAAACCCGCATTGTTCATGAAGTGCGGTCCCTCCTCAAAAACCCTTTCCTTATCTGCAAGGTTTGCGAAGATGACTGTAAAGAATCCCTTAGCCCCCAATTTGAGATCTATATGCCCTTTTGGTCGCCATCTCTGCTGAATCCATCTCGTGAGGTCCCTTTCAGATGGCCAGTATCCTATAAATTTGCAGATTAAAGCGTGATCTCTCATATAGCAGCGGTAATTCTCCAATTTATTATTTGGAATCACATACCTCGGTTTTTTCTGTGCCCTAGGAAGGCATCTGTTTACCATTCTTGCTTGCCATTTATTCCCCAAGACTGGAGGTTCCCTGCTCATTTCCGGTCTTCCCCTTTGCCCTTCTTCGGTCCCTGAATTTCCTAGCATAACATTTCTGTAGGAGGGGATCTCTCCCCCCCCTGCCTTTCTTCCATTGATTCTCTCAGTCCTTCCCAATCTACTATTCTGCTTCAAACTTTACTTAAAGCTTCAATTTTACCTGGCCGTTACCTATACAGGTGTCTACCTGCCTTACTCCTCCTCGGTCTGCTCTTTCTTCGTTTTTTACCTGCGTCTCTGAAACCCTACCGTCGACCCAAGTTCGAATTCACTCCCATTGTCACGCTAAATCACTCATAATCATAGCTTTCACATATTACTACAAAAAAGTATGTTACTACAAAACTTTAGAAAGGCAAAAGCATTTGTTGTTAATTTGGGGTTGTACATATTTTATAGTGACATCAATAAATTTTTTGACAAATTTTTGATGCAACTTAACTATAATTATATGGGTTCTAGTAAAAAAAAATGAATTGTAAATATATCTTTTTTCTATTTACGTTCAAAAAATTGACTAATTTAGAATATCTTATTATAATCTTTGAAAGGCTTATTTAAATCTCAAAATTCCCCAACCATTTCTAGTTATAGTTAATTCTACCACATGTCTAATTCAAGAATACCCATATGTGCTACTGTGAATTCTTAGATTACTCAAGTAAATCATCGATTTTTGTTGGTGCTTCTGTGCTACTATGAATTCTTAGATTACTCAAGTAAATCATCGATTTTTGTTGGTGGTTCAACTGACTTCGACTACTAAGGTAACTGCTCTCAACTTCCATCAACCTATAGACTCAACCTTCCGCTTGTCTTCACATTAAATTGAATTATTAACTTGTTCCTAGTTGATTTTTCCTAATCAAACTTATTGAGGTTCATTTCTAGTTTTCTGGCACAACCAAATAATTGATTGACTAAACCCTAATCAATTTAGATTACCTATAAAGAGTACAATGCCACAACAATTAAAACTATTCTAATACCATTCTAATGTATTGTTAATGGGGCGAAATGCACCACCAACAGTTAGAGGATCTCTCTTGTTAGAGGACCTCACATATTTGGGATAAGAGTTTCATTCAGAATATTACTTGGGTTGTCATATTATGTTTGAGTGAGAATTAGATATTGGACAAAATAAACAAGAAGGGAAACCCAAATAATAATTTTGATGAAATGCAAGTTAAAGAAACTTATGAAAATACATTAAGCAAGAGATACAAAGAATATTAGAGTAGATTAGAAAGTGGACATGAACCTCAAAATAAAGAGTGATAGCAAACCTTAAGTAAGATGCATGAATAAATGAGTATACAAGTTACCAATTGTAAATTAGTTCACAATTAATAATTATCACTAAAGAACACAAATAAATCAACAAAGAATTTCAAGTAAGGTATAAGTTTCCAATTAATGAAATAATTCATTAGTTTCAACACATGAGGAACAATCACATCTTATTAAACAACCACAAGAATAGTTAACAAGGGCTTCACTTGGGGAACAATACCATACCACATGGGTTCATATTGGGGGATGTATATTAAGAAAAAAATGACATAATATATTGGGGGATATATAGGGGATAAAGGGTTTTATATTGGCATGTATAAAAAATGAAACTCCAAGTTAATGAAAAAATATAAAGGGGTATAAAAAATGTTAATGAAAAAATAGATATTTACAATATGAAGTAGGGGTTTTTAAATTGGGAAAGTGTATTGGGTTTGTATTGGTAGGGGGTTAAATAATGTGTGTTTTAGGGGTATTTTCCAATATATAGTCAAATTAAAGGTATAGTTTAATATGTGACTAACACACCTGATAAGTCCGAGATTTATTGAATGAAGCTCCGTGATGTTTAACAACACGCCAAAAAAATTCTTACCTCAAACCAAAAAAAATTCTCAATATTATTGTTAAAATATCCCATGCGCTATTACACAAAGCATCCATAAAACCTAATAGGGGAAATACAAAATTGTTACTTCAACTGTACAAACTTCCTTTTTCAAAGCGATCTAAAAGTTCCAAAAGTAAAATGATTTCTAACTATCGAGGAGCATAGATTTTAATTTATATAATATTACGAAGAAATAAACCAACCTGTAATTTTTGAAATTTCGAAGGCTCATTTTCTTACTTTATTAATTATTTTATATAATCATTTGAAATCAGATAAACAAACCTTTGCCTCCGACTTGGGAGGGAGATTTTTCAATTTACTATTCATACATGAAAGTACATCACAAACCAAATGCCTTGTCCAACAGGAAGAAAACAAGATTGCTGTATAGCAGATTTTCAGTTTCAATTTAAATTTGCCTTCAATTCACTGTAACATATTTTTGGTTTAAAACTTTGCATGGAAATGTTAGAGACGTTTTTCTAAAAAGAAGTGTTGGATTTTAATTTTTAATATAATACAATTTAATTTGATTGTAAATTTTAAAATAATTTAAAAATATAATAATTATGAGTAAAGTTAATTATTTGATTTCATATTGTCAAATTTCTAAAATATTTCACCATCTAACTAACAATATAAGAATTTATTTCCATCAGGATTAAAGTGAAACCTAGAGTTGGTCTATTCCCAAAAAAATTTGGGACTAAAGAATCTTCCTCCTTTACCAAAGTTAAAGATAAAAAATACTTTCTCTTGAATTGCTAGATCTCACATTTATTCTCATTTTCAAAACATTTACCATATTATCAGCGTTGTTAACTTGTTAAGTTAGCAACATTACAGTAATCTTAAAATTCTTCTCACCCTTTTTTTTAATGATAAAAACAAAATATTAAATATTCTAAGTTACTCTCTTCGTTAAAATCTGATAACCTATATTCATATTAGTGAACATTATTATTAAAATATTTTAAAATTTTATATTTATTTATATATTTAAAAATATAAATATTTATTAAATACAAAAATAAAGATCTAATAAAAAATAATCTTACCAATATTTTTTTAATTATTTATCATTCTTTAAAAAAAAATAAAAAACATTAATTATCAAAAATATTTAATTATACAAATAAACAATAAAATGATTTTTGAAAAAAGTATAAAATTATGATTCTTGAACAAATGTTTGTTTAAGAACCATATTACACAAAAAAAAAAAAAAAAAAAGCCTAGTATATTTTACAATCGAACCTTTACCCCACATATATATATATATATATATATATATATATATATATATAATTTAGTAGAGATGTATTGGAATTACACAATTATATTATGAATATATTATAATCTAAACTTTAGTAATTTTATTTTAAGAAATTAAATTTATATATACAATAAAAGAAATATAGATTTTAAATAACAACTAAAATTTATCTGATCAGAATTCAAACCAAAAATTACACCCATTGATCCTTCCAAGACACCGACCTCCATTGTTAACCAGACAACCCCGATTTAAAGGGGATTCTATCTGAAAACCCATTATAAAACCTGATCGATGGAAAGAGCAGGGGGGAGACATTTTGGCAGCACATTGTTTCGTTTAGTAGGAGGCCAAGAGCGCATACTTGTCTGTTTTGGACAATTTTACATGACTCCAGCCCCTTCATTGCTGCATACGCTTTGGTGTTGCTTACCTCTCCATATTATTCATCCATTTCCACAGTGATCTTTCAGATTGGAGGTATAAGCCTCTTGTGGACAGTTGATGAATGTAATTCTTTTCTTTCATGCCATTTAATAAGAAAGTCCTCCCCATTGTTTGAGTTGGGCCCGGAGACGCAGTCCGAATTGGACAAACTCCGTTATTAAACCTTGGCGTCTTCTTTTTGTTCCTTTTATGTGTTTACTTCTTCTTTTTCTTATGTGCACATTTCTGTGTTAAGTTGCAATTTTACATGTGATTATTTCTATACATATATAAGCGAAAACATCCTGGATCTAGTGGTATCAAAGCATGGATTTTTAGATGTGAATTGCATGTTTGCATGCTAACAAGAGGTAGGCTTCAAAGAGGCGAAGGGAATCTAGAACCTTTCGATCTAGAATCAGGGCGTGCACCTTGAAGGAGAAACATGGTAGAAGATGAAGCTCATATTGAAGAGGAGCATAATATCAGAAATACTTTCCATTCAATGGCAGAGAACATCAGTCAGCTGGTTTTAAGACTGGAGAAAGCAGAGAAGAGAAATCCAAAAGGACAAGGTTCAACACATGGAAATGGTGGAGAAGAAACCCCTCCTTCTCCTTCTGGTAGTGAAGGCTCTCCTTCCTCTCACCACCATAATCAGAGAAATTAAAGGATGCATCTAAGAAACCTTTTTTTAAATTAGATATTAAATTTGATCTTCCTGTGTTTAATGGTGAAAGTAGCGCAGAAAATCTTAACAAATGGATCGGGTAGATTGAGGTTTACTGCAGGATTCAGAAAATCGTAGAGGATGAGGCGAAAATCCAGCTAGCCTCTCTACGGCTGGGCAACATAACTCTTTTTTGGTGGGAGAGCAAATTACAGAGCAATAAAAATGTGGGTAAGCTCTTTTCTTCATGGTCGGATTTCACTTCTTCATTAAAGGAACCATTTTATCCCATAGGATACAAACATAAAGCTTTGATGAATTGGAAATATTTAAGGCAAGGCAAAGGGCAGGATATTCAGAGTTTTACAGAAGAATTTAGGAAGCAAGCACTGAATTTTGGTATTGCACTTGATGCACCTGAAGTTGTAACTAAGTATATTGGCTCACTGCATAGTTATATTAGGCATTCATTGTTATTGTTTGAACCAATCATTATTGATTCAGCCAGCATAAAAGCAGTTCATATTGAGAACAGGGGAAAGAACGAAAGAGAGGATCAGTCCAGAAAGCCACCATTCAAACCTTCCAGTGGCAAATCCAAAGCGAAATGGAAAGGGAAGGAGAAGAAAACAGCAGCAACCAAAGAAGGAGAGCGGCCCTATTGCAATCACTGCAAGAAGGAAGGCCACGATGATGATCACTGTTGGAAGTAGCACCCAGGAAGGCGTCCAAAGAAGTATGGAGGAAAAGGGAAGTAGAAAACAGTGGCAACAACACAACAAGACCTTGGATCAGATTCGAGTGAAGCGCTGGTCACAGCAGCAGGAACAATAGGTAACCTTACACCTCCTGTGAATTCTAAATTGCATGAAGGCACCAATTCTATAGATGAGTCCCTTTCGAATGACCAAAAAAGAATTGAATTATTTCATATCAGAGTTGCAGTAAATCATACCAAGGTTGAAACTCTATTTGACACTGGGTCCCAAGCAAACTTAATTGCAAAATCCCTGGTAAAGAAGCTTGGCTTAGAGACAAAACCACACCCAAAACCTTACCCACTGGGATGGATACATGATAAAGCGAAATTGAATGTAACCCAGTAGTTCAAGGTCAAACTTGTGATTGTGTCTAAGCTGGTAGACGAAGTAGAAATTGATGTAATACCACTGGATATTTGTGGCATGGTATTAGGGAGCCCATACCTGTATGACAGAAAAGAAGTATTTTTCCGCCTTGAGAATAAATATCACATTGTTACACAAAAATATCGTCACCATGATTATTTGCGGTCAGTATGGGTCTATCATCACTTGTACTGTCCTCTTAAGCAAGTCTCAGACCTCAGCTCTTCAAGTCAAGCTTTGAAAATGGGATAAGGACATTAAAAATCAAAGAAACTTTGGTTCCGCAATTTCTCTCACTGTCACCTGCGGTCCCGCACCTTCTGTTTACAAAAACTGCGGACCTGCCTGCTCTATCCCTAAAGGTGTGGGTGCGGACCCCTATGAAAGTCAAAAAGGCGCAAGTTTATTCTAAAAAACTCACTTTGGGTTAATTATAGATTATTCTAGAAGGAATTTTGACGTGGATTTGCCACTCTTACGTGGTTCATGCATCCCAAAAGAGAAGGAGCTAATCCCTTGATGAGAGGAGCTATCCCTTTGAAGGAGGGCTTTATCCCTTTGAAGGAGGACCTAGTAACCTCCCTCCATTGCACTATAAATTCAGGCATTGGGCTGGTTGCTGAGGAGGTTAGAAGCTTAACATTTTTTAGGGTAAATGCTGGTGAAATTAAGACTTCCTAGTTGAGCTTAAGAGGAGAGATCACATACCTTTTTTGGCTTCATTGGGAAGTGAGTGAAACTTGTCAAAGTAGAGGAGACTTCTTGCTGGACCCTGGGAGGAGCTTGTACAGCGTCAAGGCACAGGTGTTAAAGTTCTTCTTCTTTTGAATTAATACAATCAAACTCATTTTTCTCAACAAGTATCTCATGTTATTTGTTTCATGAACTCCTTGAATTTCATGTTAAATATGTTTTATGATATTGGCTTTTCAGGTGCTATTTAATTTGTTTGCTTGTTTGTGTTTGCAAATTCGTGACAAAGGAGCTCATTTGGATCGAAGGAGCGAGGGCATCCAAAAACTTGCATTGGACCTAAGGTAGGCCCTAAAAGAACTTGTTTGCCTTTGTTTATTAAAGCATATTTAGAGAAAGATAGTGTCTGGTTGGTTTTCTTGTCATTAGGTCTTCTTTAGATTCTAGGAAGGTCTATCTTGTCCGCAAGATTGACTTATTCCGTGTGACAAAATGGCGACTCCGCTGGGGACTTTATTATTTTCCTTGTTTTTACTTTGACCTGAGAAACTGTGTTTTTGTTTCTGTTTTTGGCTTGTTGTGTGTAAAATTGGGTAGAGTTTGTAGATCCAGGGTTATTTTTCGTTTTTCATAGCTTTGGGAGAGGACCGCACCCTATCCTTTTGATACAGTGCGTACCTATCCGCACCTTTGCTTTTAGCACAGAGAGGGACCGCACCTGTGTTAACTGTGGGCCTGCAGACCCTGTCAAAATTTTGAAAAACCTAAGATTTCCTCTGTTAGTCAGCTTAGTTTTTGTTTAGAAATTGTTACTCACTGCCCAAACCTGCATATAACTTGTCAGAAGCTTTCCTTAGGTTGATTTCATTAGTGTTAGGGTTTTAGGTGAAATTCATAGGAGTTTTGCTTGTTGGGCTTGTTTTTCATTTTGGTTATGTAGTGGCTCTAAGCTTAGAAGCTGTATGGACTTTAGATCACCTTGGTGTCTACCAGCCTTCTTATGAGTCTGACCATTTATGAAATCTCCCCTTGTTGAGGAATCCGCTTTGAGTTTTCTCTTTACAAAACTTCGAAAAGCTTGTGTTTAAAAGTTTGGATTTTCATTTTCAAAAAGAAAACAAAATTGGTTGTTCTTGACTGATTTGTGATTCTACATAAATTGGTCCTTAGCTTACATCTAGCTAAGTAAAACATCCTTAAAAAAGACATCGTGTAGGCTTTGAATTCAAATAGGTTTTTATAATTTATAGATCTCAAAGTTAATCATTTCCATAGTTTTGAGTGTTTTATAAAAAAATAAAAAATCTCTTTTGGAAATAAGTTCATTTTTGTAGTGGTTGAGTGCTTTGAAACGAAAAAGGGAAATTTTTGTGAAATAACTAGTTGTCTCGTTTTGAGTGCATTGGAAAGGACAAAAACTCTTCTTTTAATTTGTTTCTTAAGAAGGATTTGTGTTTACAAAATATTTGCATTCTCAAACTCTTTCTTAGTTTAGAAGTTCATCGAAGAGAAAAAGATTTTTTAAATCATCTTAGGTGCATTTCTAGTGATTTTGAGTCGAGTCTTCATACCAAGAGTTTCATCTCCGCACCTTTTGACTTAAACAAAAACCAATAAAAATAACGCTTAAAGTAAAATTCATCTAGTAACATTTTTATTTCTAGGGCTCTGATACACGAACTTAGCTTAGGCTAGTGTCTTGGAGTAGGAGAGTAATTAACTCTTCAAGACAGTAAAAACAAACAAGTAGTTGTATCTTGTGGTAGGGAAGAAATCCAATTGTTGCATTTATGCTTTGGGAAAGCTCCTCTTAAAGGAGAAGCACGAGATCGTGTCCGAACCAGTGTGGGAATCAATCCTTCCTCATTGGGAACGACGCCAGATATTCATGTATTAAAAACAGTAAACCTCAGATTAACCATTGTCGAAGATCCTGGGGTCACTTGTTGGTAAACCTTGGATTATGTCAAGGAGCCTTCAAGGGGATTGAGCTTGCTACTCTGCCCTTGCGTGCGTATCGGATCGTAGACTGTTCCCCTAGGTATATTTGTTTTAGTTGGTAACCTTAGTGGCCATATTATTTAGGATTCTTCCTGAGGTGACAGTGGTGGGAAGATCCCACTGTACCTGGAGCAAATTTCGGCTAGACTCACTTGGATTTTCTGGGGGGTTCTCTTCACTTGAGATGGTTAAGTGGAGGAACTTGTGCCAGTCTATTCATTAAGCAGGTTGCCAGGGTAACTGGTCCAACTGCCATTTCTATATTGAACTCTGCGATGTTGGATTTCATCACCAACTAGTGTTTTCAGTACGGAAAGTTATTATTTGTGTGTGTTTGATCTCCTAGATTCTTTAGGCATGTGAATCAAATTTGTTTGGTTCTTCAGAGGCTTTAGGTGGTTTTCATTGATATTTTACTTTGTTTGCGTGTGAAGTAGTTAAAAGTTTTTAACCGTGGCTGAATTGCAGAGGAAGTCCCCTAGACTTCGGGGCCAACCTCCTGAGTTTTCACCGAGCCAGCTTGAAGGCTTGAAAGTCCTCGTAACTCCTAGAGACAGTAGAGTTGGGTCACTTGAAGAAGGAGAATCTTCTTTGATAGTACATCCTGATTTTCAAGCGTTAGTAGCAGATTATAATCCACAGTCAGTGTCTGTTTCCGAAGTTACTGGTAGCTTTTCATCTACTAGTGATATAGGTGAGGAACCTGAAATATCCGAGCCTGAAAGTGAATTTGCTACTACTCCGACATCGGGGTTTGCTTCTCCAGCTTGTAGTGGTCCTCGTTCACCTAGGGTAGAAAGAGTAATCACCCAATATCTTCCTTCTGGACTTATAGCTATTGAAGAACTTGCTACTCCGGAAGAAGAAGTAGGCATCCCTATCCCTGAAAATCAACCTGTTATTGAACTAAGGGAGCGTGAATCAATTTTTTACAGTCCACCAAGGAGCAGTACTTGGTATCTTTCTTTGACTAATTTCTTAGAAAACCCAGGGTTAAGCTTTTCACCCCCTCGCGTTCCTTATCACCCAACACCTAGAGGTTATTATCCTCCGTTAAATATGTCAAGGCAGTCATCCATGTTTACTCAATCGCCTGAATCGTTATTGTACGGCGGTCCTTCTGTTCCCTCTGGGTATCAGTCACTTTCTGGTACTTTTTCGGGAGCATCTCCTCCACCCATTGAGCAAGGGTTATTAACTGGAAGCAATGGTACTAAGCCGTTGAGCGTAGAAGACATTCTCATGATGTCAGGTTCTATTCCCAATCCTCAACCTCAAGGTGGCCAGTTACCGCCTGGGGGGCAACCTCAAGTACAGTACATACCTATGGGACAATACATTCCTCAAGGTCAACCCCAGACTCAATATGTACCCCAAGGTCAACCCCAGTATCAATTTATACCTCAAGGTTAACCCAAGTATCAGTACGTGCCTCAAGGGTATCAGCCCCAAGGTCAGTACTCGAACCAAGGTTTCCAACCACCCTCTGGTCAAACGTATGTTCAAGGAATGGGAAATGTACCTTTAAATTATCAATCCTACCCTCAACCCGGTTATGGTCCTCAATATTCTCAACCTGTTATGGGTCAGTACCCCGGAATGAATATAGTGTGGGATCCATCGCAAACTCAACAGGTGTTGCAACCAAATGTACAGTTGTCATCTCAAACTGGACAACCCTTAGTTTCTGGTACACCCCAGCAACCAATCCAGTCTAACATTCAAACTTCTGTACCTTCGGTAGTTTCTCAGCCTGGGCCTAGTACAGCTCGTACTCCGCCTCAAACGACTGCTACAACTGCCGTAACATCTGTTCAATCTACCCCACCTACTTCTGGAGTATCGACAGCTCCGGTTTCTACTGTTCCTATATCTACTCCTCAAACATCTTTACCACCGTCTAGATCTATGATTCAAACTTCGGTTCAGATGCCTATAGGAAAACCTGGTTCGAGTACGGTTGTCACAAGTCAACCACAATTTACTTATCAACTGTACCAGGGACAGTACCAATTCGGTCCTGCTGTGCAGCAGCCAGTCTATTAGTGTTAACCGTACCCTGGGTACACTTATCAACAACCTCAACAACCCCAGTACGGTCCGGTTAATCCTGGTTTTCCGGGAGGATACAATATCCCAAATGCAATTCCTATTCCAAGTTATCCTGGATATCCTCCTCCTGGGGCTAGTCTCATGACCCAGAGTTTTAGGGACCCTAATCGTCAGTTACCATTTATCGCAACTTTGGACTTACCTAAATTGTCGTGCCTAATGAACGATCCCATTAATTATCTTCCGTTTTGGCCGCCAATGCCGAATAAGTTGCCTAGTGACATTCCTAAGTTCGAAGGTAAATCAAGAGAGGACCCGTCGAACCATGTGATGACTTACCACCTCTGGTGTGCGTCTAACTCCATTTCAGATGATTCAATCCGTCTTAGAATTTTCCAGTGCACTCTAATTGGTCTCGCAGCCAAGTGGTACATTAAGTTACCACGAGGCACTTTTTATAATTTTAGTCAGTTAGCTACGTCGTTTTTAACTCATTTTCAGTTGCCAGTCTGATATGACAATGACACGGAATTGTTAACTTCGTTAAAACAATCGACACCCACTTACATTTCAGATCATATTCATGAGTGGAGACGTCGACGACGTTTAGTGAAGGTTTTTATTCCGGATCAGATCTTGGCCGAGTGGTTTGTAAAATCTTTGTTGCCAAAGATCACTGAAGATGTAGCTAAAGCCAGAGTTGTTACTGAGGAGCAAGTAATTGCTCAAGCACAGTACCTTGACTTGGTCTATACTCAGTCAGGTACGTTACACGAGAAAATCCCCGATCTTCCCAAGCAAAATCAAATCGCTGCAGCTCCTTCGAGATCTCATGCCACCGATGGTATGATTGGTATGGTTAACACTAAAAGTAAGAAGAAGTCTTCCAAGAATTATTCTCCTATCATAACCTTTCCTGATTCCCCAACAGGAGATTCTTCTGCAGAGATTTCCACCGATATTCACGTTGTAGAGTCATCTACAGCCAAATCAAAATCCGGTGGGAAGAAGAAAGGAAAGAAGAAGAATAAAACAGACAAAAATTCAAAGGAAAAACCTGAAAAATCGGAATCCAATGATGAAAAGCGCAAACCTCATTATCCTTGTCTCATTTGTGACGATGAACATTTTACAAGAGACTGCCCTCGTCGTGCAGAGGTTGTGAAGATTGTCAAAGGTTCCCAAACTCCTGCTGTTTTGAAGGATCCTTTTCCAGCTCAAGACAGTAAGATGATAAGTTCGTCATCGAGCGCCAATGAAGAACCCATATTGATGATGTCCCATGTTAGGATTGCGACTCGATCGCAAGATTATGGTAGTAAAAGTCCTGTTGATGGTAAAGAAGCAGAATCTTATCACTCTAATCCATCAACCTCAGCTCCCGGTTCCGATCCACTACAGATCGAGAAACCTAATCTAGACTTGGTAATCAAACCGCCCGGCAAGGGTATACTTCGAAAGTTAGCTTTCAATCCACATGCGAGAGCAGCTCAGAACTATAACATTGTTGAGGATTTAGTTGTTTCACCCTCAGCAATGTCGGCTTTGGAGGTGCTGCAATCATGCCCAGCACAGCGCAAATTACTTTTGTTAGCTATAGGAGCTTTTGATGTTCAGGACTCGAACCTAATAATTTTTTATCTAGAAAATAGTACATCGCATTTTCCTCATCAAATGGCTTTCCATATCCCAGTGATAGTAAAAAACAGGCCTATTCATCGGACTGTGATTGACGAGGGAGCCTCAACGTGTATTATGTCGATACAGTGTTGGAGATCGCTTGGTTCTCCTTCGCTAAATCAATCCCCGACGATTCTAAAGGCCTTTGATGGCCGTGGGTTTCATCCTTTTGGCATTCTACAGGATTTGCCTATAGGGGTTGAAGGAAAAACCGTTAATCTAGATGTGGAGGTGGTTGATGCCCCTCTAGATTACAACCTTCTCTTGGGTCGAAGTTGGTCTTACGCTATGACAATAGTCGTTTCATCTGTCTTTCGGGTTATAAAGTTTCCTCATAATGGAAAGATCGTAACAATAGACCAGCTGGCTTACTTTTCATCTGACCTAGCCTCTTCGGAAAGTATTCAGCTTGTCGGTAAAACGACTATCCCGTATAAGGATGTTGGAGTAGGATTAGTTCAAGGTGCCGGTTTACTGGGAACTTTTCCTTTTCCTTCGATCAACGCATCGTCTTCATTTGCAACCATTCATATGATTACATCAGACACCATTGTTTATGATGATCCTTGGATCATTCCTTCTGAATCTGAGATAGACTCATTTAGTGATGTCATTCCTTTGAGTCCATATGAAATTGCGTATGAGGCTGTGAAATCATTTACCGACCCATTTTCAACCGAAAATGACTTCATGAATGTGGTCCGTGAGGAATCACTTTTCACATCAAGCTCGGATTTAATCACGTTTTCTGAACTTGTTCACTCTGATGAGAAAATTCGTGAAATCCTATGTGTAGATGATTTACCATGGGAAGATCTCCATCACAGATCTTCATTTTTACCCGAGAATGATCATTTTGAAAATGATTTCTCATCAATTTTTACGACTGAATATGTCAAGGAACCTCAGAATCCAATGAAGCATCCCGATTCAGAGTTAAATTTGGGAAACATCTCTCGAACTATTCCTATTGACATTTCAGTTAAGCCGGGAATTGTTGAGAACATTCATATAGGTGCCTCGTGTACAGATGACGAAATTCAGATATATAAGGCCCTATTTCAAGAATTCCGCGACGTGTTTGCCTGGTCCTATGAGGAAATGTCAGGAATTGATCCCACAATTGTTGTTCATGAGATCAAGACTTACCTGGACGCTAAACCCATCCCGCAACGTTTACGTCAGATTCACCCAAGAAAAGTTGCTACAATTAAAGTAGAAGTTGAAAAAATACTCAAAGCAGGTTTCATTTATCCGATCCCGTTAACGGATTGGGTATCAAATATTGTTCTGGTTAACAAAAAGCAGGGAACAATAAGAATATGCATCGATTATAGGGACATTAATCGAGCCTGTCCAAAGGAAAATTACCCGACTCCCTATATCGATCAAATCATTGATGATTGTGTCGGCAGCGAAATATTCTCCTTCATGGATGGTTTTTCCGGATACAATCAAATCAATATTCTACCTGTCGATCAACCAAAAACGGCTTTCATTTGTCCATGGGGGACATTTTCTTATTGCAAGTTACCTTTTGGGCTCAAGAATGTCGGAGCAACTTTTCAAAGGGCCATGTCTTATGCGTTTCATGACATCAAGCACATTGTGCAACCCTATCTCGATGACTTGCCTGCTCATTCATTACATCGAGCTGATCACCTCGTCCATTTACGAGCAATCTTCATGAGGTGTAGGCATTATCGGATTCGGTTGAACCCACACAAATGTGTCTTTTGTATAGAAACGGGTCGATTACTAGGATTTGTAGTTTCGAAAGCCAGCATTCGCGTCGATCCCTCGAAGGTCGAAGCTATCGTCAAATTACCTCCTCCTTCGAGTCTTCGCCAACTCCAAAGTTTGCAAGGGAAAGCAATTTTTTTACGACGATTCATTCCTAACTACGCCGAGGTTACAAAAGGTTTTACCCGGTTGTTGAAACAGAATACTCCATTCTATTGGGATGAGATAGCTCAGAAATCTTTTGATGCACTCAAACACGCGTTGACCCATGCACCGTTATTGCATCCTCCCAACTACAACCAGGATTACTTCTTGTATCTCGCCGCCTCTCATTCCACCATTGAAATGGTCTTAGTTCAGGAAGATGAATTCGGAAATGAGCATGTGATATATTACCTTAGTCGAACTTTAAATCCAACTGAGCTAAAATACTCACATGTGGAGAAATTGGCATTGGCAGCTGTTCAAGATGTCCAACGTTTTCGTCACTACATTTTACTACGTAAAACTACAGTAATTTCGGATTGCAACCCTATGATCTACATTTTGACCAAGAAATTGCTAGGGGGCAAGTACTCTAAATGGATTGTTATCCTGCAGGAGTTCGACTTGGAATTTGAGAAATCTAAGTCTAAGAAATCTTTAGGTTTTGCGGAGTTAATGTGTGATTTCCTGCGTACTGACACGGAAACTGTGGCGGAGGAGCCCATTGCGGACGAATCCTTGTTTCTAATTAGTACTTTAGATCCGTGGTATGGGGATATCATCGTTTATCTCCAGACCCAATCCTTTCGGCCAGAAATTTCAAGGTCAGAATGTCAGAAAATACGATTCCAGTCCCAACAATACAGGATTATTGGAGATACACTTTATCGCCGTGGGGCGGACTCTGTTTTTCGACGTTTCTTAACTCACGAAGAAGCTGAAAGGGTTCTAAATGACTGTCACTCTGGAGCATGTGGCGGTCATATGTCTGGGTATGCCACAACCCAAAAGATATTGAGCGTTGGCTACTTCTGGTCGTCTTTATTTAAATATTGTATTACGACGGTCCGAAAATGCCGCAACTGCCAAATTTTTGATCGAAAGATGCGCGCCCCACCTGCTCCTCTCCACCCTATAATTGCCGTTGGTCCTTTTGCCAAATGGGGTATTGATTTTATTACATGTAACCCTCATTCGGCCGGGGGGCATGCGTATATCATCCTTGCGGTAGATTATTTTACCAAGTGGGCCGAGGCGATGCCTACATTTGAGGCAGACGACAAGACAACTGCAATTTTCGTGTTCAATCATAACATGCTATTTTCGGCACTTTGGGCATACCGAACTTCAGTAAAAACATCAACAGGGTTCACTCCTTTCCAACTAGTCTATGGTCTGGAAGCTGTGTTACCCATTGAATGTGAAATCCTGTCACTGCAAATGGCCATCGAGTTACTTCCAGCCACTTCCGAAGAGGAAAGAGTTTGTTATACTTGGCTCAATTAGATGAGAATCGACGTGATGCTGCATTGGCGATCGAGACTCACGCAAAACGCATGAAAGCTCAGTATGATCGAAATGTGACCCCTCGAAATTTTTCGGAAGGAGATCTAGTCTTAGTTTACGATCAAGCTAATGATAAATTAGGCGCTGAAAAATTCGTTCCTATGTGGCATGGTCCCTATGTTGTCAAGTGAAAGCTAGCAAAAGGGGCCTATGAATTGGTAGACTTTGACGGGGACTCTTTGGGTAAACCCAGAAATGGTCTTTACTTGAAGAGGTATTATGCTTAAAGAATGGGTATGGAGATTTTTAGTTAGGATGGTTTTTCTTTCTAGCTGGTGTGTTTTAGTTTAAACAGTGTGCTTAGCTTAGAGAGTGTTTTTTTCATCATTATTCCTGCTTATCTTGGTTTTACTCTTGATATTGCAGATGTCGATGCCTCTCCAAACATACATTGGTTTCGCTGATGGTGCTTGTCATAATACACGGAACATTTCTTCCGCAGCTTGGTTTATCTATTCGCCCTCTGACGAGTTAGTATCTATGCATGGGGTAAGCCTCGGTCAAACAACGAACAACATTGCTGAGTATAGTGCAGTGATTCAGTTATTATCTGAATCTATTTCATTTGGGATTCAGAGTTTGATAGTGAGGTTAGATTCTGAACTCGTTGTATTACAGCTTAATAGAGTGTATGCCATTAGAAATCCAGTGTTATTAAGATTATTTTTGAGAGTGCGTCTCTTGGAATGTGAATTTCATTATATTGAATATCAGCATATTCCAAGATCTTTAAATACATAAGCAGATGCAATTGCTTCTCGAATGTTAAATAGACATTTGCAATAATCATACATGTAAATTTAAAACCATTCCATAACATGATTTACAAGATAAGCCAGTAATAGTGATATATATATATAGGAGTGTGTCAAAAAATACATCGTCCTCGATCATAGGTTGAAAAACACCTTATGATACGCAAAAATGATAAGTACAAAAAACAAAAATGTCATATGTGCCCATAATAGGCGATCATCCTATCACTGGTGATTATCTCGATAAGAAACCACTGCACAGGCCACCTTGCAAAGGAACCTCCTAAAAGGTCCCGGGACCCCAATCACATAGCGCTGAAGTTGACGAGGAATGTCATCTATAGTGGTCTCCAGAATATCTCATGTCAAGCGCTCCAGATGACCCTCCAACTCGGCCAAAACCTCTGCTGATTCATCCTGTCAGACTGGCGCGGCTGCAACTGGTTGTTTCCTCTCATAAGGCTGGAGAGCGGCTGGTCGTTGTGGACCCACATCTGCATTTGAAACTTTTGCTATTAGTTTTGAGACAATGGAAAAAAAAAAAAATTAAAATAGGAAAAATGTTGAAAATGATTTTACCTGAGTCATCCCACTGCTCTGCTGGTGGAAGAGCCATGTCTGGGTCGCCACGAAAATCTACCCCAGCGTAAGGGAAGTCCTGAATAGAAAAGACCTGGTTTTCCAACCATTGGAAATACTCAGGTTTGAATCGAGCAACCTTTGTCCTCTTGTCCGGGTGATGGGCCATAACTGCAACCCATCGCATCAGTTTGGGCTCTCGAGGAAGCCCAGCTCCAACAGTAAGGTGCTGCGGGATCAACATGGGAACCCTCTCCAGGCCAAAACTCACAACCAAAGCCCCATAACCAAAGGTCTTTAGTTGTCCATTTTTGGCCCTGGTCAGTTGACCTTTCAGATTGGCCAACACAGCATCGCACCAGTTGAAGATGGTGCCTCGAAAGCAATCAACTGCCATAAGCATCTGGGATCCGGTGGAAATATGTAATGCGGCAGCCCCGCAAAGTCTGGTGACAGTAAACGTAATCACCATGAGTTCAGGATGGGATACGGTCTTTATGTCTATCCCTTTGTCTCTAGCCTAGCTGTTGCAGAACTCTAGCCGGAGGCTATCAATAGACTGGCCACCTGGCCTAGCCCCAAATAGAGTCAAGTCTTCGCCTCTCTTAGGTAAACCAGTCAAGAAATATATGTCCGTCGGCTCGATTTCGAGCTGGTGGCCACCAATGAAGAAGCACTGGTCCTGTATGCTCCATCTGTCAACCAGCCACTGTAAGAAATCCACCTGAGCCCTCATGCCAGGAATGGCCCAGAATTTGTACAAGCTGCACGCCCTCAAAGCATCAAGTGAAAGCTGATGATTCCATGCAGCAGCATCCACGTCCTCATGCTCTTGTTCACGCCAATCTAGCATGATGTACTCTCTGCATCAAGTAAAAAGATAAATTAAAATGCTAGAAATTATTTTGTTTGGTCCAATTTTGAGAATTTTTGGGTTAAAAACCCTTGCGACGGGGACCACACCCTCCGGGTTAGACAAAGTGCGTGGGACCGCACCTTGTCTACATGGAAGGTGTGGACCCCTGACTTTTCCCAATGGAGAAAAAGTCGGGGTCTGCAGGCCAGCAGTGGAAAACTTGCGGGCCCCCGTGCGTGGGTTTTAAGCCTAAAAACCCTCCCAAAAAATGAAATGAATGACTAAAACAAAAATTGAAACGGTTAAAAATGAAGAGTAAGATGATGTGAATTACCTAGAGAAGGCGGTGTTCGATTCCGACGGTTGGATTTTCCGCAATCTTCATGGGAAGTTTTCTGAATGAAAGCACTATTTTCTCACCGAAAACTCAAACGGTAAAAATGAATTGACGAAGACCCTTTTTATAAGTTTTTTGAGTAAATAAATTGCAAATTTGTTTATGTTTCACTGTGGAAAGGTATTTTTGTGACATTTTTATCCATTTCAAACACGTATGAGTAATGTTTGCATTTTTGTTCAGGATAACGGATTATTCAGGTGAAATTTATTGTTTTCGACGAAAAAACATTTAGAGTCACCTTTAAGCTCTTTTCTCACTCCTAAAACATGAAAAGATCGCCGAGTTTTTCTTTTAAACTCGTTAAAACAGAATTAAAAGACGGTCCACTTACAACTCTTTTCCGACCGTAAAAACATGAAAAGGTTTTTGGATTTTTGTCGTTTCAAATCCGATATTGGTTATAAAACGACGTGTCATTGATCGCTTTTTTACTTTTTTCGGATCAAGGGTACTAATGACGAAAAGTACTCCTTGGTCGTAAAAGATCAAGCGGTTCTCTCAAGTATTATTTTATACTTTTTCGGGTTTGGGAGACACAAATTTACGAAAAAGGTCAATCTTGGAGTTTTCTTAAGTTTTTTCAGACTCTCTAAAATTGAAAAACGCTGAGTTTCTCCTATACTGGACTCGTTAAAATTTCACATTAAAGGACCTGTTCAATTACAAACAGGAAGGAACCACTCCTTCTTAGGGTTCGAATTTAAACTAAGTTGGACTCATCCGAAGGATGAGCTTATAATCAAGCAAATGTTATCCTCCTCAAGATTGTCAAAAATAAAGAGGTACTTGCCAGAAATGGTGGGGGAAAAGAGAGAAAAATGAGTCTGTTTGTCATACTTCATAACCACTCTTGAACACGACACTTTTATTCACCTGGGTTGGGAAATCCTTTGCCTAACAGTTGATCAAACCAGATTGAAAGTCTTCAGCCGATTTATTGGTATTAACTTTGGGACAATTGTCACCAAGCCATCTGTCGTGTCGTTATGTATTCAAGAGGTCACCGCCAATAAGCCATTCATCTGCAAAATATCTGTCATCCATCTTGACCATCCCTGAGTCAGTCCTTGCAACTAAATTTCTTCAACTTGATCTATGATTTCGTGTTGTGGGCTTGCCTGCGACGGATCACTTTCTATTGACTTCAGCTCATTATCTAGAAAGATGATCTAGAAATCATCAGTACCTTGGGATCTGCATGCCTCAATGGCAGGTTTCTCGCCTTTGACGATAGGTTGCATCATTGACCTTCGATCAAAGGATTCCGTGATATGTTCGACATCAACACATTTATTCGCATCTCATGGATTGTACCGGGTACTTTGAGAGCCATTGACATCACTGGTGGTTTCTCTCACACTTGTTAACAGTTTACATCATTGACTGGTAATCAAGTGGTTTCTACCATGTTCGACATCAACACATTCATTCGCATGGATAGAATCGTACTGTTTCGGGAAGTAGAAATGAAGACCCTAGATCCAGTTTCCACAATCCAGGCTGCGAGGAATTTTGAATTCATTATATAATGGACTATTCATAAACAGATGGCTGCGTCCATACTGTGTCCACATGAGTCTATACTTGTGATGTTTTACAAGATCATTCCTGTATCAGAGCAGTAGTTAGCTTTCTAAGTTAGTTTTGATCTGAGTATGGGAATGCCTACCTCAGCGATGATATGATCTCATATATATATCTTGCATTGAATGTTTTTACAGGTTCCAACCGGGCTCTCTACAAGATGATCCTCGAAATGATAAAGTACTTCACTCTTCCTAAATGATAAATGAAATCCTCATCTACTACAGACTTCGCACTTTAGGGGGCAATCTGTTACACAAAAATATCGTCACCATGATTATTTGCGGTCAGTGTGGGTCTATCATCACTTGTACTATCCTCCTAAGCAAGTCTCAGACCTCAGCTCTTCAAGTCAAGCTTTGAAAATGGGAGAAGGACATTAAAAATCAATGAAACTCTGGTTCCGCACTTTCTCTCACTGTCACCTGCGGTCCCGCACCTTCTGTTTACAAAAACTATGGACCTGCCCGCTCTGTCCCTAAAGGTGTGGGTGCGGACCCCTGTGAAAGTCAAAAAGGCGCAAGTTTATTCTAAAAAACTCACTTTGGGTTAATTCTAGATGATTCTAGAAGGAATTTTGACGTGGATTTGCGTCTCTTAGGTGGTTCATGCATCCCAAAAGAGAAGGAGCTAATCCCTTGATGAGAGGATCTATCCCTTTGAAGGAGGGCTTTATCCCTTTGAAGGAGTACCTCGTAACCTCCCTCCATTGCACTATAAATTTAGGCATTGGGCTGGTTGCTGAGGAGGTTAGAAGCTGAACATTTTTTAGGGTAAATGCTGGTGAAATTAAGACTTCCTAGTTGAGCTTAAGAGGAGAGATCACATACCTTTTTTGGCTTCATTGGGAAGTGAGTGAAACTTGTCAAAGTAGAGGAGACTTCTTGTTGGACCTTGGGAGGAGCTTGTACAGCGTCAAGGCACAGGTTGTAAAGTTCTTC
Organism: Pinus tabuliformis; assembly: GCA_031772625.1. Lineage (NCBI taxonomy): Eukaryota > Viridiplantae > Streptophyta > Pinopsida > Pinales > Pinaceae > Pinus > Pinus tabuliformis. Next base: position 65,212,744 of record CM062817.1, on the reverse strand, counting down.
TTCTTTTGAATTAATACAATCAAACTCATTTTTCTCAACAAGTATCTCATGTTATTTGTTTCATGAACTCCTTGACTTTCATGTTAAATATGTTTTATGATATTGGCTTTTCAGGTGCTATTTAATTTGTTTGCTTGTTTGTGCTTGCAGATTCGCAACAAAGGAGCTCATTTGGATCGAAGGAGCGAGGGCATCCACAAACTTGCGTTGGACCTAAGGTAGGCCCTAAAAACACTTGTTTTCCTTTGTTTATTAAAGCATATTTAGAGAAAGATAGTGTTTGGTTGGTTTGCCTGTCATTAGGTCTTCTTTAGATTCTAGGAAGGTCTATCTTGTCCGCAAGATCGACTTGTTCCGTGTGACACACATTGCCAAGGATGAGGTAGAATACATAGTGTGGGCTCATCAAAATAAAATTAATGCCAGCCTCGTAAGCGCTGGGCAAATGAAATGACTGGTGAATTCTAGTAAAACATGCATGCTTATGGTTGTAAGGGAGAAGGAGGTCAAATTTTGCTGATGCGTTCCAGGGCTGCGATGGGAAGCATTAACAAGAATTAATGGAATTGATTTCTTATTATAATGAACTGTTTCAGGAGCCGAAGGGACTAGCTCCGAAGAGGGAAATCCAACACGAAAACCATCTATTGCATGATGCCCCTCTGCCAAATATCGGCATGTAGAGATGTCGGTGATTGAAATGGAGGAGATCAATAGGCAAGTGCAGGAATTGCTGGACCAAGGTGTCATCAGGGCAAGCTCCTCTCCATGTGGTTCACCGATTGTTCCAGTGCTAAAGAAAGATGACAGTTGGAGGATGTGCGTGGATTACTGCGCGCTCAACAAGATATAGGTGAAAAATCACTATCCCCTTCCACGCATAGATGATTTATTAGACCAATTAAAAAGTGTTGTATATTTCACAAAGTTGGATTTGCGCAGTGGCTATCACTAGGTTAGAATTGTGGAGTAGGACGAGTGCAAAATCGCTTTCAAGACCAAGCAAGGGCTGTTCGAATGGATGGTGATGCCATTCTGGCTTTGCAACGATCCAACCACCTTTATGCGGGTTATGAATGATATATTTCAGCCTTTCATTGATGAGTTTGTTCTCGTGTATTTAGATGATATACTAGTTTTTAGCAAAAGTTGGTTTGAACATGTGAGTCATGTAAATAAAGTGCTTGATGTGCTGAAGAAGGAAAAAATCTTTGTAAAATTGTCAAAGTGTGAATTCAGGAAAACATCTTTGGGTTACCGCAGTCATATTGTTGGTCATGGTAAATTAAAAATTGATCCCTCTAAAGTTGAAGCAATTGTAAATTGGCCGAAGCCTACTAGTGTAACCTAGGTCCGTAGCTTTTTAGGTGCCGTCCAGTATTGGAGGAGATTTATTGCTAGTTTCTCTATTATTGTAGCACCTTTACACACCTTGACAAGTATGAAACAGGCCTTCCAATGGGGAGGAAGACAACAGAAGTCCTTTGAAACATTGAAGGAAAAAATTAGCACTGCGCCAGTCTTAGCCTTACCCGATCTCCAATAGCCATTTGAGATCAAAACCGATGCTAGTGATTATGCCATGGGAGTTGTACTGATGCAGAAAAAGAAGCTGATTTGTTACCATTCAGAGAAGTTTTCTCAAGCTGTGATAAACTATCCCACCTATGACAAGGAGCTTTATGCCTTGGTGCAGAGTGTGAAAAAGTGGAAACACTACCTGATTGGCAAGGAGACCATCATCCATATAGATCATCAGCCCTTGAAATAGCTTCAGTCACAAACTAAGTTGCAACAATCTCGTCATTTCAAGTGGATGGGTTTTCTTCAACAATTTCATCTGGTAATAAAGTATAAGAAGGGCACTAGCAATAAAGTGGCTGATATGCTATCTCACCCTCCTATTTCTGCTTCTATTATTTTGCATAATGCTTTGTTATATTTTGAAAGTTATGTTGAACAATATGCTAACGATGATGACTTTAAGGAGGTTTATGCAAAACTAACCCATGTCTCATAGGTGGACAACTATCACTTGTAGGGGAAATTGTTGTATCACCTTGGTAAATTGTGTATTCCCACAGGAGAAAGAGTACATGTAATTTGAGAGGCCCACACCTCTCTTATGTCTTGACACTTTAGTGTTGAAAAGACTTTATGTCATGTACAAAGATTTTGTTTTTGGCCTCATATGAAAAACGTCGTGATTCGTTCTGTAAAGGGTTGTGTGATGTGTTCTGTTTCAAAGTCCTCTACTAGAAAACTTGGGCTCTCAACACCACTCCCTATTTCGAGTCGTCCTTGGGAAAGTGTGTCAATGGACTTTATAGGAGGTTTACCTTTGTCTAGGAAGAGTCACGACTATTTGTATGTCGTTGTTGACCGTTTTAACAAGATGTGTATTCTTATGCCTTGTAAAAAGTAGATTACTGCAGAGCAAACTGCTTCTCTTTTCTTTCAGCATGTTTGGGTCCACTTTGGATTACCCACATCAATTGTGTCAGATTGGGACTCTCGCTTCCTTGGAAATTTTTGGACTAGCTTGTGGAGGATGATGGACACCAAATTGAAAAGAAGCATGACATTTCACCCGCAGACCAATGGACAGATAGAGGTTGTTAACCGTACTGTGGTACACTTATTACGAGTCTGTTGTGGGAAACATCCCAAGTTGTGGGATGAACATCTCCCCTATATACATCATTCCTACAATCGAGCAGTGCATTCATCTACGCATCGTTCACCATTCAAGACATGTTTTGGTTACTTGCCAAAGGACCCTTTTGATATGGTCTTTGGAAGGGAAGATGGCTCTAGTGGACGTCATGATAGGGACAAAGCTCAACTGTTCATTCAGCAAATCCAATTGATTCACCAAGCAGTGCAAGAGCAGTTGGAAAAAAAGTCAAGCCCGTTATAAGGCTCGACATGATAAACACTGAGTCGACCATCAATTCCAAGTGGGCAACAAGGTGTGGTTCCACATTAGCAAAGACGGGATGAAGGGAGAAGGAAACAAGTTGCGGAAAATCCGTTATGGACCATTCACCATATTGCAGAAGATTGGGAATAATGCCTTTCATCTTGACTTACCAGTATATATGCAGATGTACTCAGTAGTGAATGTGGAGAACCTAAAGCTGTATGAACCACCTTTGATCATGGACACTGATGAGGTGGGCACAGTTCCTACCGTCGATGATTTTGCACCAGAATATCTCGATGAGTTTCCCGAAGACATCATCCTCGACAGAAGAACCAGGACTTCATAGTGAGGAGATGTAGAGTACCTTTGAGTTGGATTCAAGGGAATGCACCCCGGCAAGGCCAGATGGCTGTAGAAGGAGAAAGTGAGGGAACAATTCCCTCACTTGCCAATTGACTAATGAAAAGATCTTGGTGGTCCAAAAGCTCCTCAATGTGGAGGATTGATCTAGGTGGATCTTCAGATACAATGGCATGGAAAAACTTAGAAAATCAAAGTGATCATAAGGAAGTCAACTCAGGATCAGAACGTAGATCTCATCATCCTGATTCCAATGGTGCAAACGGCACTTCAATCTGAGTTCGGATGATGAAGTTATTGCTAAAAGAAGGATGCTTTGATCCTTAAGAAAATGAGGATTTTTCCTTTGGAAAAGGGTTTTAAGCCTTAAAAGCCAAATCGCAATCAGAGGACTTGTGGAGGCAGAATTAAGAGTGGTGTAGTGGAACCCCCAATCGCCGATCTCCGATCAAATCAGATCGATGAACCAGAGATAATCAGATTGGAGGTCTTATATATAGATATGTATATCGGAGGTGGCAGGGTGCGATCGACGATAATGTTTCGGGCGATTTGCGAGCGGGACGCCGACGTGATCGATCGACGCCGATATCGGTGGTCGGCGCTTCCCCGGTCACAGGAATTTAGAGATTCTGATATGCCGATTTGCGACCTCAGGTCAGACCCAATATGTAAATGCGCCCGATTTCATGTTTTTTGAAGTCCGGGTAAATGGTTTTAGGGCAGATTTTTAGTGTTTTTTAATGATTTTAAGGCCTTATCGCCTCAACAATAAAAAAGTCATTTTAAGAGGTAGTTATGCCAGTCGATCCTTCCACGACATTGGCCTCCATTATTAACCAGACAACCCCACTTTAAAGGGGATTTTGTCCGAAAACCCATTATAAAACTTGATCGATGGAAAGAGCAGGGGGGAGACATTTTGGCAGCATGCTGTTTCGTTTGGTAGGAGGCCAAGAGCGCATACTTGTTTTTTTTGGACAGTTTTACATGACTCCAACCGCTTCATTGCTACGGACGCTTTGGTGCTGCTTACCTCTCCATATCAGGCATCCATTTCTACAATCATCGTTTAGATTGGAGGTATAAGACTCTTATGGACAGTTGATGAATGTAATTCTTTTCTTTCATGCCATTTAATAAGAAAGGCCTCCGCATTGTTTGAGCTGGGCCTGGAGACATAGTCTAAATTGGACGAACTCTGTTATCAAGCCTTGGTTTCTTCTTTTTGTGCCTTTTATGTGTTTACTTCTTCTTTTCTTATGTGCACATTTCTGTGTTAAGCTGCAATTTTACATGTGATTCTTTCTATACATCTATAAGCGAAAACATCCTGGATCAACATGGATTTATAACGTCCCTTCAGCATTCCGACAACACTGAGCTTGTATCTTTAAGAGCATAGTTGATTGGGTGTACTCATCTCTTTGATGGTGAACCTTCTTCATTGACTGATGAAGTGCACAGGGAAATAATCCTTGATTATTTATGTTCAATACGCAGGGTGAGTGGTATGTATGGAAAAACATCAATAAGTGCAAGCAGGGATTTCCATGCAACCTCCCATGGGTCAAGCCATGGGAAAATGAGAGTATTTTGTTGAATGTTAAATTGATAGATTGTTGCTATTTGTTGGGACATACTCCTAGATATTATGGTGATCCGGATTTAAACAGGAACGTAATAAAATACAGAGATAACCATAAAGACAAATATGCAGTGGAAATAATACTTCATTTCATTACTGTAAAATACTGAAATATGCTTACAAATAGAAATGGAAATAACCCAGCTAGGGCGATGGTAGCTTATCTCTAAGAAGAGATGTGTCAGCTACATGCCTCTGAACTGTTCTACAATGAGGGTCGAAGGCCTATTTATTGTTGAGAAACAATGGAAAACTCTTCACATTCCAAAACCTAACCCTAGAAGATGAAACGCCAAATTGTGGGCCCTGTTTTTGTTAGAAAATTATATATTATGGAGCAATGGAACACATAAAATATTGCAGAAATATAAACACAGAAAGCGCATAAAACAAGAAAGACACAGATATACGTGGTTCACCCAGTTTGGGCTACGTCCACCCCGAACAGCCAGTCCTTCCTTTCTATTATCCAGCAAAATGAAGAGACACAACCTACAACAAATCTGCTGTAATATCCTCTATTTTCTCTCACAGTCTCACCTCTCTATTTCCCGCTCACTGAATACACATCTATCACACAGCCTCAAATACAATACCCTCATAGAAAGAGAGGGGTTACCTTCTAGGGCAAAAAACCCTAAACTAAACATAAGTTCTACCGTCAGATCATCCGCCTAATGAACGACCCAGATTGACTAGAAATTACTATACTTTTACAAGGCAAGTATACAACTGTTTTTAGCTTCGGGGGCACTGCCCCCAAAACCCCCCGCCAGGGGCTCTCCCAAAGGTTGCAAGCGCCCCCCCCTTGACCCCCCCTTGCAGTGAATGTTTTATGGGCGGCGTTGCCGCCCCCATTTCAAACTGGGGTCCAATGTGGCGATACCTTTGAATATAGAAGATAATCAGGCTCCCCACCCAACAATCTCCCACTTGGAGACTGATTGTAGCAACTCCACCGCTGCTCCATTTGCTGGACAATGACTCCTCTTTGGACCTGGTTGTTTTTCATCTTCATCGTCATCCTTGAAGACCAATTGAAACTGAGCATATTCTCAGTTTCTCCCTGGTTACAACTTTTGTTAGCATATTTGCAGGATTCTGGCTAGTGTGTATCTTTTCCAGCGTCAACTCTCCATCTACCAACATTGATCGTATGAAATGGTACTTGAGCTGTATGTGTTTAGTCCTGGAATGAAATGTTGAGTTCTTTGCAAGATGAATGGCACTTTGGCTATCACTGTATAACATGCCCATATCATGCTCCTTACCCAATTCACCCATAAACCTTTGTAACCAAATCATTTCTTTACTAGCCTCTGTAGCAGCAACATACTCTGCTTCTGTTGTTGAAAGTGCAACAACACTTTGGATTTTTGAAACCCAACTGACAGCTGTTCCTCCAACAGTAAATACATATCCTGTAGTGCTCCTCCTGTTATCTCTGTCACCTGCCATATCTGCATCAACATATCCTTGTAGGGAGATGTTTGAACCACCAAAGCATAATGCTTGATTTGTGGTATCTTTCAAATATCTGAGAATCCATTTCACTGACATCCAATGTTCCTTTCCTGGATTGTTCATGTACCTACTTACAACTCCCACTGCATGTGCAATATCGGGCCTTGTGCAGACCATTGCATACATTAAGCTTCCAACTGCTGATGCATATGGAACTTTAGACATTTAATCCATGTCTTCTTGGGTCTTTGGGCACATTTCCTTGCTAAGTTTGAAGTGGCTAGCAAAAGGTGTACTAACTGGTTTTACATTGTGCATGTTAAATCTTTTCAACACCTTTTGTATGTACTCATCCTGAGACAATGTTAATTTACGATTTTTCCTGTCTCTAGTTATTCTCATACCAACGATTTGTTTTGCAGCTCCCAAATCCTTCATTGAAAATGAATTTGCCAATTTTCTTTTGAGCAAATTTATTTCCTGCATGTTAGATCCTGCAACAGGCATGTCATCTACATACAATAACAATATAATATAGCTGCCATCATTTTGCTTTTTCAAATAAACACAATGATCAGAGTGACATCTAGTATAACCTTGTTCAGACATAAACTTGTCAAATTTTAGATACCACTGCCTTGGAGCCTGTTTTAAGCCATACAAGCTCTTCTTCAACCTGCACACTAGTTTCTCCTTCCCTTTCACCTCATATCCTTGTGGTTGCTGCATATATATCTCTTCCTCCAAATCCCCATGGAGAAAGTCTGTCTTTACATCTAACTGCTCAAGATGCAAATCTTCAACTGCTACAAGACTTAAAATAGTTCTGATTGAAGTCATTTTATCAACAGGAGAAAATATTTCATCAAAATCAATACCTTTCTTCTGTGAAAACCCCTTCACCACAAGTCTAGCTTTATACCTTTGTTTTCCTCCATCTTCTTCCTTCAGCCTGTAAACCCATTTATTCTTCAATGTAGTTTTTCCTACAGCCAACCTGACTAAATCCCAAGTCTGGTTATGCATTAAGGAGTCCATCTCTTCTTCCATGGCTACCTCCCACTTCTTCTTGCTTTCAACCTGCATTGCTTCCTCATAACATTCGGGTTCACCAGAATCAGTCAACAATAAATAATATAATGAAGGAGAGTATCGTTCAGGGGGTCTACTTATCCTGGTAGATCTTCTAACACCACTTTCAGGTGTTTGGGGTGCCTGTTGTTGTTGTGGTGGTTGCTGTTGTTGTGGTTGTTGATTATTATTATTTTCAGGCACCTTTACTTTTTCAGTGATTTCATCAAGAATTGCATATTCCTTGTTTTCCTTTTCCTGTTTCTTTTCCTGCAACTGATTCTTATACAAGACATTTTCATTGAATATTACATCTCTGCTACTAATGATTTTGTGATTTTCGTAATCATATAAGTGATAACCAAAATCATTAACACCATATCCAATAAAGGTACTTTTCTTTGACTTTGCCTCAAGCTTTGTTCTATTTTCTTTATCAATATGGACAAAGGCCTCACAACCAAAAGGCTTTAAAATAGAGTAGTTTACCTTTTTACCTGTCCATGCTTCCTCTGGAACACCACCATCCAAGGAAATTGAAGGCTCTCTGTTTATTAGATAAACAGAAGTATCTACAGCATCTGCCCAAAACTGTAAAGGCAATCCTGCATGCAATCTCATGCACCTTGCACGCTCCATGATTGTTTTGTTCATCCTTTCTGAAACACCATTTTCTTGTGGTGTTCTTGGAACTGTATTCTCTCTGTGAATTCCATGCTCTGAACAGTACCTATCAAACTCTTTGCTGCAATATTCACCTCCATTGTCTGATCTAAGACACTTCAATTTCTTTCCTGTCTCAATCTCAACCAAAGCTTTCCATTTCTTGAAAGTATCAAATACATCAGATTTATTCTTAATACAATAAATCCAAGTTTTTCTAGTTGCATCATCAATAAAAGTAACATAATAATGAGAGCCACCGAGAGATGATACCTGAGCAGGTCCCCATAAATCTATATGCACAAGATCTAATTTTTCATTCTTCTTTTCTTTCCCAACTCTGAGAAATCTGACTCTCTTCTGTTTTCCATAAATGAAATTCTCACAGAAGTCCAAATCAACATTCTTCAAACCCAGCAACAAATTCCTTGAGTGAAGAATCTTCATCCCCTTTTCACTCATGTGTCTAAGCCTATGATGCCATAATGCTGCATCTGCTCCTTTGGAAGTTAAAGCATTAACAGAGTTAGAAATACCATTGCATAAATACAATGTACCAACCTTTTCGCCTTTTGCTATTACCAAGGCTCCTTTGGTGACCTTCCAAGCTTTATCTGTGAAAGTTGTCACATAACCTTCACCGCCTAACTGCCCTGTTGAAATCAAATTTTTCTTTAGATCTGGCACATGCCTTACCTCCTTTAATAACCATTGGTTTCCATTCTGTTGTTTTATAAGAACCTTACCCATTGCAACGATTTTACAGGGTTTATCATCACCCAGATGAACTTGTCAAAAATCTCCTTGAACATAGTCATGAAAGTATTTCTTATCAGGTGTGGCATGGAATGAAGCCCCTGAATCTACCACCTAGGAATCAATAATATTTTCGAAAGAAAGAATCAGAGCATCTTGTAACACCTCACCTGTCACATTTGCTTCATGATTGTTTTCTTGCTATGCATCTCCTTCTTTTCCCTTTCGAGATCTACAGTATTTCTTTAGGTGTCCTTTCTTTCCACATTTCCAGCACACTATCCCCGATCTGGACTTGGATCTGCCTTTCCTTTATTTTCTGCGATATCCTGAGCTCTTTCCCCTTTCCATTTTTCTTCCTTTAGACTCTGCACTCAAATCATTTCCCGATGTCTCACCGGAGCTTTTCCGTCGCATTTCCTCGCTAAGGATAGCACCGACAACATCATCAAACTTTAAAGTACTAGATCCAGAAACGGAGTTACTAATGGCCATTACCAAACCATTCCAACTTTCTGGTAATGAGCACAAGAATAACAGAGCTCTAACTTCATCATCAAAGTTTACCCCTACAGAACTTAACTGACTTGTAACTGTATTAAAATCATTTAAATGGTCTGCAATAGATCCACCTTTCGACATCTTCATATTAAATAACCGTTTCATAAGAAATACGTTGTTTGAGGCCGAGGGTTTTTCATATAGTTTCGACAACGTCTGAATCAAACCCTCTGTCGTGGTTTCCTTCGAAATGTTGAAGGTGACTAACGCAGTAAGGCACAACCGTATTGTTCCGAGTGCCTTTCTATCGAGAAGGTTCCATTCTTCGTCTGTCATACCCGTCGGCATCTTTGATTTTCCGCCCAATGGTAGGTATAGATCTTTCTGATACAGATAATCTTCCATCTGCATCTTCCACAGCGAGAAGTTTTGGCCATTAAATTTCTCGACCCTAAACTTACCATCTTTTGCCATTGCTCCCACTCGAACCAGGAACCCTTCTTTCCTGCGTGTTTATCAGCTAAATAGACCTTCGGCTCTGATACCAGTTGTTAGAAAATAATATATTATGGAGCAATGGAACACATAAAATATTGCAGAAATATAAACACACAAAGCGCATAAAACAAGAGAGACACATATATACGTGGTTGACCTAGTTTGGGCTACGTCCACCCCGAACAGCCAGTCCTTCCTTTCTATTATCTAGCAAAATGAAGAGACACAACCTATAGCAGATCCACTGTAATATCCTCTGTTTTCTCTCACAGTCTCACCTCTCTATTTCCCGCTCACTGAATACACATCTATCACACAGCCTCAAATACAATACCCTCATACAAAGAGAGGGGTTGCCTTCTAGGGCAAAAAACTCTAAACTAAACATAAGTTCTACAGTTAGATCATCCGCCTAATGAATGGCCTAGATTGACTAGAAATTACTATACTTTTACAAGGCAATTTTACAGCTATTTTTAGCTTCGGGGGCGCTGCCCCCGAAAGCCCCCGCCAGGGGGGGGGGGCTCCCAAAGGTCGCAGCCGCCCCCCCTTGACCCCCCCTGCAGTGAATGTTTTATGGGCGGCGTTGCCGCCCCCATTTCGAACTGGGGTCCAATGTGGCGATACCTTTGAATATAGAAGATAATCAGGCTCCACACCCAACAGTTTTTGGGTAAGTTGGTACATCAACTTCTTGGGGTCGCGAATTGGTCATATTATCTCCGTTTGATGTGCATGATAGCCCGTTGGAAAGATCTCTCCGAGGAATACGACGAAAAAGACGATTTTTTTGTTATAAAAATCGCTGGCGGTAGATTTCCCAAAAGATGTCGTTTAGGACCTCAAAACGGCTCCGGAAGTTTAGGACCCGAAAAACTGCTAAAAATAGTAAACTGTGCTATAATTAAGGAAACTGAAAATGCTGAGAGAAACAATGGTGGGGGTCCAGGTGGACTTGGCAGGTGGCCACCAATATCCACCTGGATCATTCCTCCCCCCTTAGGAAGCAATGGTCCCCATTGCGTTGAGTTCCTCCATGAGATGAGGAAACTTTTGCTGAACTTGGTCCCTGGTGAGCCACTTGCTCTGGTGAAGGAGTTGCCCTGCTTTGACAACTCGATACAATTGGATATTCTGTTGGTGAGTGTTCTTGATCTATGTGTCCATGATCCGATCAGTTGCAGATTGTTCCATGCAATCTGGATTTAATTCTGTGGGTGTGAGTTGTTCTGCAATGTCGGATGTGTCTAGCAATGGTGGAAAGTATGGCCGAAGGCGGTCCACATTGAACAGTGGGTGCAGGCCAAGGAATGCGGGAATGCTCAGCTCAAATGCATTGTCTCCCACAGCCTTAGTAATGGTGTAAGGACCATATCGGAGTGGTCTCAGTTTCCGATAGGCTCCAGTAAGGCGTTCCTTTTGCAAATGCAACCAGACTTTGTCGCCCACTTGAAACTTGTGTGGCACCCGATGTTGATCATGTCGCTGCTTGTACTTGGCATTTGATTTCTCCAGAATGTCATGGACCTGCTGGCGAATATGTTGGATGTGTTCAATGGAGCTGGTTGCCTTGTCTGTTTCGGACTGGACATGAGCGAATCTGTGTGAGTAGCTGCAAGTGGCATGTACACATCAATGGGGCATAGTGGCTGGTCCCAAGCCCACCTGAAAAGGGCTATGGCCATTCGAGCTGTGAGGAACTCGGTTGTAGCTGTGCTGGACATAGGGGAGGCTCTCATCCCATGTGCGTGGATGCTTTGAGTTGTACATGCGCAGAATGCGTACAATCATCCTATTGACAACCTCTGTCTGGCCATGAGTTTGAGGATGGAAGGCTGTGGACTTAGTGAGTTTGGTGTCTAGCATTGACCAGAGACTGGACCAAAATGTACTAAGGAACCGACTGTCCCGATCTGAGATGATAGACTGTGGGATCCCAAAGTGCACCCACACTCATTCAAAGAAGAGTTTAGCAGTGGCTTCTGCTGTGATATTCTTCTTGCAGGCTGCCATAATGGCCATCTTTGAGAACCTGCCGACGACCACAAAAACACAGTCATTTCCATGCTTAGTGGAAGGAAGGCCTGACATGTAATCCATGGAGATGGATTCCCAAGGTCGACTAGGGGTAGGCAACGGGTTATAGAGGCCTTGCTTCTTGATCGTTGGTTTGGCAATGGCACAGGTAGTACATGATCTGATATACTTCCCGACATCTTGTCGAAGATTCGGCCAATAGAAATACGTTTGCAGTACTGCCACCATTTTCTCGACCCCGAAATGCCCAGCAGTCCGACTATAGTGTGCTTCCCAAATCATCTTGGCACGCTCGCTTGAAGGAACACAAAGGTGAACCAGGTGGCATAACAGGGCATCCTCGAGGTGAAAATCTGGAACATGCCAACCCTCCAAGGGTGTCTATTATGTGTGGCCAAATTCTGGGTCGCTTTTGTAGAGAAGTGGCCAATCAGAAGTCTCGTGCCCACAAGAGTTGAGCACAATGGTTAACGCCATGATCGGTGGTCGACTGAGGCAATCTGCAACATTATTGGTGCTATCCTTCTTATACTTGATATTCAAATGGAACTGTTACAGGTATGTAGACCACTTTTGATGGTGATCATTCTGCAATTTCCCTTGGGTCTGTATGAACTAGAGGGGTCGGTGGTCTATGTGGATGACTGTTCCCTTCCCCAAAATGTAATGCTTCCATTGTCGGCAGGCCTGCTCAATGGAATACATCTCTTTATCATAAGTGGGATACTTCCGGACTGGGTCTGAAAGTGTTTCACTGTGATATGCCACTGGATGCCCATGTTGAGTAAGGACTGCCCCAATAGCATAGTCAGAGGCATCTGTCTCGACCTCAAATGGTTGTTGTAAATCTGGTAACGCAAGCATTGGTGCCATGTAGAGGCGATCTTTCAACTTTATGAATGCCTTCTGTTGAGATTCAGACCAAAAGAATTTTTCTTTTGCTCCTCCCTTGGTGACTTGACTCAAGGGCCAAGTGATATGAGAGAACCCCAACACGAATCTACGGTAGAAGTTGGCAAGACCTAGAAAGCTGCGGAGCTCTGTCAGAGTGGTTGGAGATGGCCAATCCCGAATGACTTGGATCTTGGCTGGATCCACATGCACCCCCTGTTCATCAATAATGTATCCCAGATACTGAACCTGGGTCATGCCAAAAGTGCATTTCTCCAAATTGGCACATAGCTTGTGTTGCCACAGTGTTTGGAGAACCTGTCGGATGTGGTGGAGGTGCTCTTCCCAACTCTGGCTGAAGATCAGAATGTCATCCAAGTATACCACTACAAATGAGTTGGTGAATGGCTGCAAGATGTCATCCATTAGCCTCATGAAGGTTGCAGGAGCATTCGTCAATCCAAAAGGCATAACCAACCATTCGAAAAGGCCCTCCTTGGCTTTGAAGGCAGTCTTCCACACATCAGAGGGTTCGATTGGTACCTGGTGATATCCTGACTTTAGATCGATCTTGCTAAAGTATTTTGCCCCCTTTAGTTGGTCTAGGAGGTCATAAATCCATGGGATCGGGTACCTATTACGGATAGTGATCTTGTTCAGCGCCCGATAGTCAATACAGAGTCTCCAAGTCCCATCCTTCTTCTGTACCAACACGATCAGGCTCCCACATGGCGATGAACTCGGACGGATGTGACCTTTCTGCAGAAGCTCCTGAATCGGCCTCTTGATTTCATCGTTCTCCAGAATGGAGCGCCGATAAATTGGTCCATTGGGTAGCGATGCACTTGGGGTCAGATCGATGGAGTGCTTGACCTGACAGTGTAGAGGGACCCCTATGGGGGAGGAGATGTCCTCATATTCCTCCATGACCTTGTCCATCTGTAGTTGTCATGCAGAGGGGCCCTGTCTAGAGGCTGTGGCCACCGTCTTCTTCTTTCCTTCAGGGCGTATCATCAGGAAGACAAATTTCCTGGTTTTGTAAATGAGCTTACTGCATTGTTTTGCAGTAATCAAAGAGATGGAGGTAGATGGTGCTACCTCTAGTATCCTGTACAACTTGTTTCCCAATGTAATAATAACAACCCGGGGCCTTGATTCATACACAACATATCGCTTCCACAAGTATGGTTGCCCTAATAATACATCACAAACTTCAAGGGGAGCAATGTCACACAATACCTCATCCGTGAAGGGCTTGATTTTGTATGGAAGGCGACACTGCTGGCTCACACGAAGATCCCGTCCTTGGTGAAGCCACCCGATGGTGTATGGTTATGGATGTGCTGTGGTCGGTAAGCCCAACCGCTTCATGACCTCTGCCAAAATGAGGTTCTTTTGGCTCCTGCTATCGACAATGAACTGTAGCAGGGAGCCCTTTACCCACATCTGGGAGTGTAAGAGACGCTCCTCCTCCTCTGGATCTTCGGGTTCATTTTTCTGGACCTTGGCGGTAGCAACAGTGGCGTTGGGATCTGCATCAATGATCTGCTTCCCTTTGTCATTCCGCTTGTCGAGTTCTGACTCAGAGTCAGAATATGCATCTGATTCTGAAACCTTTAGCTCAGCCACTAGTGACTGCTTGACCCGACACTCACTTGTGTTGTGAGTGGAGCTCTTATGGAACTCACACCATTTTCCCGTGTCCTTTTTCGGCTTCGCGGCACTGTTCTTTGCTTGCAGCTTTGGTGGGTTGTCTTGGGCTTCCCTGCCTTGGCTTTGTCCTTTGTTCTGTGGTTTAGGGGCACCTTTCCCTTGCTTCTGATTCGTAGATCCAAAGTCTCGCTTCTTTTGTTTAAACTTCTGCTCGACCTTGATGGCATATCGATATGTTGTGTCGATCGAGGAGATGTTTAGGAATTCTATTTCTTCCTGGATGTACTTATGCAGGCAACTGCAGTATTTGAGTATCAAATGCTGCTTCGTATCCTTGATACCCAACTTTGTGCAAAGGGTATGGAAAAGATTGGTGAACTACGTAACGTCTTGGTCCCTTCCCTATCGCAGCATGGTCCACTTTATGTATTCATCCTCATAGCTTCCGACAGGGTAGTACTGCTCCTTGATGGCATCCCAGAATGAATTCTAGGTGGGTGTGGATGAAAATAGTGAGCTAGTATTTTCATCCTTCTACTCGCAGTATGCTTCCCACCAGTCCTTGACGTGGAGGGCTGCTTTGAGAAGAGCAAAAACAATCTTTTCCCAACTCGAAAATTCATGAATAGAAAAATAACCCTCTAGCAGATTTAACCATTTATCTACGACATCTGCATCTATCTGACCCTCGAATATGGGGATTTCAAAATTAAGTTGTACCTTAAAGGGCATGGCATTTCCAGAGTAACTGCTGGAAGCCGATGCGTCGCCTCTAGGTACCTGCTGAAGGATCTTGGCAAAACTATCCATCATCACGTTCCGTTGTCGCTCGAGGGCTTCTTCGACCAAGATTTTGATAGGATATCCTGCCCCCTCGTCTTTCTTCTCATCCGCCATGGGAGGCCATCGAGATTTGCGAGGCTGGTCTCGCAAAGGTTCGACCAGTTCAAGCCCTAACTCCTTATATCCCGACCTCATTGGGGACATGCAAAGAACAACAGAGAAAAAGCAGACCGCTCTGATACCATTAATCCAGATTTAAACAGGAATGCAATAAAATACAGAGATAACCATAAAGACAGATATGCAGCGGAAATAATACTTCATTTCATTACTGTAAAATACTGAAATATGCTTACAAATAGAAATGGAAATAACCCAGCTAGGGCGATGGTAGCTTATCTCTGAGAAGAGATGTGTCAGCTACATGCCTCTGAACTATTCTACAATGAGGCTCGAAGGCCTATTTATTGTTGAGAAACAATGGAAAACCCTTCACATTCCAAAACCTAACCCTAGAAGATGAAACGCCAAATTGTGGGCCCCGTTTTTGGGTAAGTTGGTACATCAACTTCCCGGGGTTGCGAATTGGTCATATTATCTCCGTTTGACGTGCATGATAGCCCGTTGGAAAGATCTCTCCGAGGACTATGACGGAAAAGATGATTTTTTTGATAGAAAAATTGTTGGCGATAGATTTCCCAAAAAACGTCGTTTAGGGCCTCAAAACGGCTCCGGAAGTTTAGGACCCGAAAAACTGCTAAAAATAGTAAACTGTGCTATAATTAAGGAAACTGAAAATGCTGAGAGAAACAATGGTGGGGGTCCAGGTGGACTTGGCAGGTGGCCACCAATATCCACCTGGATCATATGGAGTGAAGTGTTGAGAGTTATTGATGTTAGGATAGAAGTAGCTATAGTGACCAATTTCATAAGCATTCCATCTTGTTACCTTGTAAGTCATATATAGAATGAACATGTTGTGCATTGTTTATGTAGTGAGGTGCTCATTCATAATATTCATACTGGGAAATGAAGAGAGCATATTGGATCTCTTAGTGACTATTCAGATATTCTGGTCATCAGTTTTGAATTTATGGCAATGTGGCAATGTTTCAGAATTCTATGGCCTTATCATGCTCTGTATTTGTAATGTCTAAATATATATTTTGAATGTGGGTATCAATATGTGGGTGCATGTGCTACCATAATGTCTGAGAAATCGGTGATTGCAACATCAAAACTATGTCAATTTTTCAGGATGCAAAATCATCTTTTTTTAAGGAGAAAAAAGATCATCGACTTCCCTTTGTTTAGAGCATGGAGAGCGTGAACCAACCTTGATATCATAGTCCTTCCCAATGCTTTTCTCAAGAGATCTTGCTTTACAGGAAAGCCCCACAAATCATAGGTTTTTTAATTGTTTCCTATCCAAGACTACTAGAAGCCTGACATACTTTGACCAACATTCGTAGTGGAGTTGTTTTGGCATCAAACTCTTCAAGAACTACTTGAAACCCCCAAACCTGACTTCACTATAAATATCGATCCCCTATTCGTAATTTTTTCACCTTTTCTAAAGTCAACCTCCAACATTTGAGGTGAATTTGACCAAACCAAATACACCATCCCCCTCTAAATTCTATCCAAGAATGATACCAATCAGAGGCAGTTGACAGCTTGGGACTTGACATATAGGGGTGTCTATACCTTACCCTTCATGGTTTGCCTTAGGGAATAGTGTTGTTTATGCCTTGATTCTTGAAATAGAGGTTGAGGGTCAAGGTTTGGAGTCATAGAAATGATGATCATGGTGATGGGGTCTTCAATAATTTGATCAGATTCATTTTCAACAAAGAGGGAATTTCTTTATTTAAATTGTTATGTTGTTGTCTATGTTAGATAAAAGTGGTATTCAGGTGGTTGCAACTGCTATTATAACATGGCTTGGTTGGTTCATTTATGGGACAGTTGGGAATTTTCCTCAAACATGGATCCCAACATCGATGGATGGATTTGAGTTGGCACTACAGTTTGGAATATCAGTGCTTGTCATTGCTTGTCCCATGGTCCTTCACAAAAAAACATGGGACCACCAAATTTTAATGTTCTCTAGATGTTGGTGACAGATCTTGTGTCTCTCTCTTTCGCTAGCTTCAGATTCCTGTAGCTGGCCATGGCATTTTTTTTCTCTTCCGTACAAGAAAAAAAAAGGAACATAATAGTTTATTTTACTCTCTCCCTTATTAATAGGGTGTAATATCCTTCCCCTTAATAATAAATAATAAATAATAAAAATAATAAATAATAAATAATACAAAATAAATAATAATAATATAAATAGTAAATAATAAATCACTTAATAATAAATAATAAATAATAAATGATATTTAAAATATACAAGAAAATAAATAAATAAATAATAAATAGTAATAACTATACTAAAGCTCTAAATAAGAATAAATAGAAATAAAACAAAGAAAACAATTTAAAAAAAAATCAGTAAAGCTATCAAAAAGAAGAAGATAAAACAAGAAAGCTAAAAATCAAAGTCGCATGTAGACACATGGAGTGTGTGCATGTGGTTCCCATCCAATGTTTGCTCTATTTATTAGATGGTGAGGAGGATGGGAGGCATTCCATGTTTCCGAGATTCTATCTTTCATTCTCTTGGGAGAATGGTGTTCTAAGACATAGGAGTCACTGGCAGTAGTACGTTGATTGAGGGCTCGGCGGTGGCCAGTTGTAGCAAATCCTTGCACAATTGAGCCTACGGTTGGGTGGAGAGTCATCCCCAAAACCTTGTTGCGGTAAGCCTACTTCTACCACAGGTAAGCACTATTCATAGTTGAATTTAATTACATGTTTATTTGGCTAGGTAAGTGCCACTCGGATTTAAATTTAATGTTAATTATAAAAGGTAATTAGATATTTATTTGTGGATTGTTACATATGGTATCAGAGCATGGCTCAACCCTTAGGGCCTATGGGCATCTTAGAAAAAAATAATTTATTTTGTTGGAATTTTTAACTTGACTTGTTTTGAAGTTACACGATGGTTACTTCCAGGAGGTTGCATATTTTTTCTACAAACCATCGCTATACACGTAAATTTTTTATTCAGTGGACACTTACTACATAGTTATATTTTGACGGTGTTCATTTTTAAAGTCATTCCTATGAGTAATTTCCACGGCTAATCTTATCATGTACATATTTTCATATCTGACTCCTTCTTGCTCTGTCCCCTGCATCTTTACTGGTTGTTTATTCCAATTTTCTTAATCCAGAGACCACCCAATTATTTATAATCAAATTTCTTGGGAATTGTTGGGGATTCTCAAGTAGAGCCCATGGAGGCATGGAAAGCTTTGTAATTGTACACAATGTAGTGAAAAGGCACAATTTAGGCACTCTCGTTCGCACTGCCACCACTTTCGGTGTGTCAGAGATTATTCTTGTGGACTGTTACTATTCTTTGTAACAGATTTAATACTTGGTGTCATTCTTTATAGCATCCTTTGGCCAGGATTTAGTTCTAAGAGGATGGTATTGTGTGTAATTTTAGTTTCACACCTGCTGGTATCTGCGATTGGTTTGCGCAGGTCGACTTTATTTTCATCAAAACCTTTATTTTTACTTATACATGAACTAGAAGTACACAAAGTTGGAGTCATACTCTTGACTGCATGGGTATCTATTGCATTATCCACGAATTGAAATGCATAATTATTGGGTGGGTAGTTCTTCTACTAAGATGTTATTGCAGCCTTTACACGGTTCATTTTCTTTAATCGTTTTATAGTTTAGAGTCTAGAGATATTGCTTATGCTGCTTTATTGTTATCTTGCTATTATCTCTTTAGCAGATGTGTGGAATTACTGTGATTTTTGGCACACTGATATCACACTTAATCTTGGAAGTATCAGGTTTAACTCGTACTTGAGAAAAGTATGTTTTTGAAATTAAATCAATCACTCTTTTTGGACGAGGGTGGCAGTTTGACGTTTAGGGATTGTGTTAATGGGCGTTGGTCCCTTAGGCATCTGCATGGATAAACTCTAGTTTTCCTTTTAAATCGTTGCCTTTTTCTATATTTTAGCTTGGTTGTGCTCGAAAGGCTGATTAAGAAACATAATTATTCTTGTAAGAGAGTAAATACCAGCTCTTTAGGTTTATGGAGGTTAACATTTTTCTGTTGCTTTTTCTCATTCACAATTTTGGGCATATTTCTTTTTGTTTAAAGGCCATAGTTCATTTCTGCAAAAGAGTTTGTTTTGCAACGAGGGAGTTACAGATTAAACATGAAAACACAGAAGCCATCATTGCATATTAGTCTTTTCTAAAAATAATCATTTCTCGGTCTTTGGTAGTTCTACGCAATGTAATGTAGGGTACTCAGAGAAATGGATGGCGCAATTGGCCTGATGAATAATCCTTTCATTTCATTTTCTTTAGAATTAGATTGGGGATACACATAATCCAATTGTTCCCTGATTATTATAGCGCTGAGCAGCAATAGAAGTTTATTGCTTTTTATGAAAATTTTATTTGTGAAATAACAGCAAATTAGCTGCAGAGCAGAGATCATGTAAAAACCACTTTGCACCATTCTACCTTTGCCAAAACCTCCTTGCATAGATAGGTGACTATGTGACCACACTTTTACCATTGGAAACCGCAAGATTGAGCATCAGGAAACCGAAAGTTTCATCGCAAATTTAAGTTTCAGCGTTAGCATCAAACCAATATTAATTCTCTGAGGAAAATTTGGAATCCCTGATCTTTGTTTTGTTGTTTTTAATGAACACAAACATTATGGTCTGACTGACTGACTTAGATGGCACATGGCCACAGATGCTGAAGCAGAGATTTAAACAAAGTCAACCATACACAACAGACTGAAAAAAATTAAACCCTCGTGATTCCAAGATTAGCAACACAGAGAATGAGTTAAAATTCATATCCCATTTCAGTCAATTTCATATGTAAATATTGCCTACCACATGGTCCAATTCATCACCAACAAATGAAAGTTAAAAATCCAAAAACAGAACTCTCCCCTAATTGTGCAGCAAAGAATTCCTATCTGTGCAGTAAAATAAATAAAGCCTCTGTACAATTGGACTCCGAGCTCGCCAAAGCTTAAAAATCCGCACAATTCAAGTCCGCACGCATGTCCAGCCACAATTGTCGCTGCCATATATTTTTCAAATTTCCTTTGTCCTTCTTCACAGCTCAGCTCAGCAATGGGTAGAACGAAGCGCTGGGCTTTAATATTTTAAACAGATGTTTAAATTCCCCAAAGGCAGATGTATGAGTGGGCAAACGTATAATTGGTTTAAGTGCTGGGATTGCACATTCAAACCACATAGCACGTCGCTTATCGTTAACAACAGAGTTTGATTCATTCTTTACACTGTTTGACTTTTCGATGTTAATAGAATTGTAGCATGCAGTATGTATTTGGCATTGTAGCACAATATATTGTTCCTTTTGGGTACTGTTTAAAGTTTCCATATAGTCTGCCACAGGGTCTTCAAGATCATAATGGATGACCAAGTTCTGATTTGCAAATAAGAACTCCTGTATAACTGCTGAATTTTGTGATAGAGTGTTGTCCAAGACATTATGAGAATTATCTGGAGCTGTTTGGACACTGTTACATACATTAGCATCTTTAATTTCTAAAGATATATCCTCAAGAAAATCGATGAAGAAATCATCTTCACTATCCCATTCAATAGTGAGTTGATTGATGTAAATATCATTAGCATGGTTTCATTTATTTTCTGTGATTGATTTCTTCTGGGTAGCTGAGTTACGATTCATATACAATTCTTCATCATGCACATTCACATGCATTTCCTCTTTCTGTTCTTTTCTTTGGCTGCAAATATTGTCCTCATCTCCATCAAGAATACATATGAGATTACTATCATTAGCATAAACGAGTATAAACAAATACCAGTTCTATATAATTTGTTGAAGGAACAATTATGTACCTTGGATGAGGAAATGGTACTATTGATTGTGTAAATGGTACTATTGATCTTATAGTGTGTGCATATTTCTCGACATTGTTGTCAAAAGAAACAATGGAATTGCAGGAACACGCATAGCCATGGCCGCAAGCTTACAAACTTCTGCCTTATGCAGGCAATTTTATGGCTAAATGTATTACAATTTAAGAGATTCGAAATGGTGTTGCCTTCGCGGGTGTGCTTGCAGGCAGACCATATAATTAATAAAATGATTTTTTTTTTCTTTGTTTTATTTCTATTTATTCTTATTTAGAGCTTTAGTATAGTTATTACTATTTATTATTATTTTTTTTCTTGTATATTTTAAATATCATTTATTATTTATTATTATTTATTATTAAGTGATTTATTATTTATTATTTATATTATTATTATTTATTTTGTATTATATTATTATTTTTATTATTTATTATTTATTATTAAGGGGAGGGATATTACATAGGAATACTCCTTTTCCTTTTTCAAACAACTAGAACATGCTTACACAGATGTACAGTGCTGAGAGGACATAATAACAATATTTCCATGTCTAAGTCTTTGTATTATGAAAATCCATTCCCTCTTTCTTAGCCTACAAAATAGAGGAAGAATACCAACTTGTGCACAAGATATTTTTCCATTACAGGTTCTCACAAACTATTCTGATATTTGTAGCTCTTTCAAGTTTGTTATTTATTAAAGTTGTTGCTCAATCCAGTCTGTGTAGGAAACATTGTGGTGGCTTACCCATCTAGTATCCTTTTGAAATTTATGATGGGTGTGGGAGTTTTGAATATAGATCATTTCTTGTGTGCACCAATGACACCAAATTTGAACTAAGGACACCCACATGGAGATATCTTGTGAAGAACATCAACTATGCGAATCCACATATAATTGTCTCAGATCCTTCTATGTGAAGTTGCAGTGGATGAGATGAACTTCCCAATAGCATAAGATTTAGTCTTGACATCAACAGAAAGTTCTCCATTTCCAATTTCAATACTTTTCTCTACTTCAATTGCAATACATCCTCTTTCCTTGTCAAGCCTTAGCCTAGTGATTGTGAGGGCCAGACCAACCGATGTGAGTCCATCTGTGATAGCAACAATTACCTCTGCAAAAGTTTTCCTGGTTTCCCAAAAGCTCTCTCTAGGCTTTCTTGCTGCTCTTACTATCCAAGACCTCAGATTCCTTGAGTCTTGTGCTCCAAAATTGTGAATCATACACTAGCATATATTGGGAAATTACCAATTCATCTGGAAATGCTTTCTATAACCAAATTCCTACCTATGGTATTCGCTTGAATTACGAGAATCTACACACAATCATTGCCTGAGTTGCCAGTACGATGGTTATGGAAGAGGGACCTGTGGCTATGAGAGAGAATTTGGAAATTTCCTATGTCTTTGCAAGGATGGGAATGTCAGTACTTAATGTTGATGTATGATGGCTTGAAAGTGCAAATTACTCTCTAATCTCTATTTACAAATCTAAATTTAATGCCCCTTTTATTTGATATGTATTTTTTGGTGAAATACAACTTGTGTATGAAAACCAAGCCTACATCAGTGTAGTTCATGGTTAACCATTAAAAAATAACATTTCTTTAATTGCAATAGCAAGGTGAATTAACATTATAATTATGATTTAGTCGAGAGTTACCAATTTGTGTTCCCAAACATTTGAATGGGTCTATGATAGATTTTGAGTTACTTGGAACGAGAGAGGTATATTAATATTGTAATTATGTGAGAGATAATAATGAATATTTTATAATAATAAAATTATTTGTTTGTTAAGTAAATTGGGTTTTGAAGTGACTGGTATGTCGAATTTGTGGTTTGAGTAACTATGATTTAGGGGTATCTAAATCATTAAAACTACCCAGGGATTGTATCTAGCTTGGGCCACCCTAATTCTTAGCATGACTAGATATTTTCCCACAAAGTTTCCAACCAATGACCATTTCACCATGGAGTGTCTTAATAGAGCACCCTATCTATTCTACTTCGCATGGGCAAGAACACCTCACAATAATTAAGGACAACAACTTATATTAAGATCATAGCAAGTTGGATTAAAATCATAACTTGAGATTCTTATTATAAAGACTTTTGGCTACTTGAAAAGACCAAGATAGATTAATATTATACCTTCGGTAAAAAAGAAAGATCTTGAATTAGTTGAGGTTGGCCAGCTAAATTAATAGTATATTTTTTGTTTTTGTGTAAAATAATTAGCCATAAAGGATATTGTTAAGGCACTCTTTGTATAAAAGTTGTTGACTCAAAATTCTGTATTGTACTAGGATATTTTCTTGAGGCGTCAACTTGTGCCATGAATCTTAACATTGAAATAATGTTGGAATTGTGCAAAAGTTAGTCCAGTACAATGATTTGAAGTGTACTAAATTTTGCTTCTCTTGCTACATTTAGATTTGCCTATTCCCATGTGATGATTGTTCCTCAATC
Source organism: Pinus tabuliformis (assembly GCA_031772625.1). Lineage (NCBI taxonomy): Eukaryota > Viridiplantae > Streptophyta > Pinopsida > Pinales > Pinaceae > Pinus > Pinus tabuliformis. Next base: position 65,188,999 of record CM062817.1, on the reverse strand, counting down.
AATTTATGCTTTACAAGGTTTCCTTTACAACTTCTGATACAAATACTAATTAATTATACAAATAAATAATAAAATGATTTCTTAAAAATGTATAAAATTATGATTCTTGAACAAATGTTTATTTAAGAAGCATACTTCCAGTGATATATGGTGGTTCTCAATGAATCGACCCAAAAAAAAAATTATTATATTTTTTACTTTTAAATCCAACCTTTATTGAATAGTAATATATATATATATATATATATATATATATATATATATATATATATATATATATATATATATATATATATATATATATATATATATATATATATATATATATATATATATATAATTTGGTTCAAATTTAGCAGAGATGTATTGGAATTACACAATTATATTATAAATTTAATATAATCTAAATTTTAGTAAATTAAAAAAAATAAAATTATATATACAATAAAAAAAATATAGATTTTAAATAACAACTAAAATTTATTTGATCAAAATTCAAACCAAAAATTTGGAAACATAAAATAATTAGAAAGCACGATTTAATTTTGATTTAAGTTTGAAAAGTTACAGGTCGAAATAGCTTTCCTTTTTATCCTAATCAACAAAAGAGACTATGTACGCTTTGCAACTTTTGAATCTGCAATTAATCAATCAACCATGCCTCATGATCTACATGTGTACTTGAAGAAGCCAATTACACATCTCCACCTTCATCTGAGGTGGTTTTTTCCTTTACAGAAGGAGCATCATCAGATCCCTTTCCTTTATTAGGAGCTCTAGATTTGCAGTCCCCTTTGAAGTGCCCTTCCTTTCCACATTTCCAGCACACCACCTTTACAGGTTTTCCTAGAGATTTATACCTCCCTCTAGATTTAGATCTCCCACTCGATGACTTATTTTTGTTTCTGTTCTGGGACTGTCCTCGTACAGACAAGGCATCACCATTCTGGCTCTCCATATTTTTTTTGTCTCATCTCCTCCGTCAGCAAGGATGAGACTATTTCATCAAAATGGAAGGCGGTTGCATTGCTACCTATTGCAATAACCAGACTATCCCACGAATCTGGTAGAGAACACTACAAACTGATGCACTTATCTTCATTTGAAATTTTAATATCAACAGATGGTAACTGACTTACCACAGTATTAAATGTGTTTAGATGCTCTGTCATCGATTCTCCATCTTTCATCCTCAGGTTGTATAGCTTTTTCTGCAAGAACAATTTATTCACCAGAGACTTAGATTGGTACAAAGTCCTTAACTTGTCCCACAAAGCCTTCGCCGTACCTTCCCCTGATACATTCAACAATACTGAATCTGAGACACACAATCATATTGTGCTCTTTGCCTTCCAATACAATTTCTTCCATTCTTCATCGGACACTCCCGTTGGTTTAGTACCTAGATCTACCTTGATCCATTGATCTTTATCCACCAACAGATCCTCCATCTTGAGTTTCCACAACTAAAAACTTTGACCATTAAATTTCTTGATCTATATCTTTCCACTACTCACCATCTTCTTTCACCACCAGAATTGATCTCGCAGATCTCCCACTAAACAGGGTCTACCACAGGCCCAAGCAAAACCCCTCAGCAACAAAGGCATCCCCTTGAAGCCAAAACAGCTCTAATACCAAATGTAGGTTTTAACCCTGTATAGATATTACCTGCATACGAATTCTAAAACACAGAAAATAAAAAATGCAAGAGCATAACACATAAAAAACATATACACAGAGATTTTCCCCTGGATCCCAAAACCGGGACTACCAGCTTGATTTTTCATTATGTTCCTTTCAATGTTACAATACATATTTATACATGCCGAAGCATTCAATACCATGGATCGAAAACCATCGCGTCCAAAAAACATGTGCGAAAATTATGCACAAAACCATAGGTGGGTCCGCCCAACCTAACATAGGGCCCAAAACCAAAATTTTCCAGGGCGCTGCCCTGGACCCCATAAAGTGGGGTTATGGGTGCCCTTCAAACCCCCTGTTAACTACATGGAAAGAATATAACACAACCCAACATAAGATGCTCGGAGGCCTTTGTTGCTTCTGGAGTCCATGAAAATGCATCTTTCTTCAATAATGTTGTTAGAGGTGCTGCTATTCTCCCATAATTTTTAACAAAATTGTGATAATACCTTGTCAACCCAAGAAATCCTCGCAGATGCTTTATGGATGTGGGGATTTTCCATTCCTTAATGGCTTTAATTTTGCTAGGGTCTACCTTAACTCCTTCATGAGATACAATATGACCCAGATATTTCACCTTTTGTACTCCAAAGAAACATTTGGATCTTTTTGCATATAATTGTTTCTCCTCCAATAGTTGTAGCACCTTGTCAGCATGTTCAACATGATCCTTCCAAGACTTGCTGTATATTAGTATATCATCAAAAAATACTAACACAAATTTTCTAAGGAAGGGTTTGAAAATGGAATTCATCAAACCTTGAAATGTAGAAGGTGCATTGGTAAGGCCAAAAGGCATGACCAAAAATTCGTAATGACCCTCATGAGTTCTAAATGCTGTTTTCGGAATGTCTTCAGTCTTCATTCTGATTTGATGATATCCTGAATGAAGATCCAACTTGGTGAAGTAAATTGATCCATGCAATTCATCAAGTAATTCATCAATGATAGGAATGGGAAACGTATCTTTAATAGTGAGCTTGTTGAGCTCCCTATAATCCGAACACATGCACCATGATCCATCCTTCTTGTACACCAATACTACTGGAGCAGAGAAAGAACTTTCACTAGGTTGAATTATACCAGCCTCTAGCATTTTTGCAACCATACGTTCAATTTCACTCTTTTGGGCATAGGGATATCTGTACAGCCTGATGTTTGGAGGAACACTTCTTGGAATCAGATGAGTAGCATGATCATGATCATGAATAGGTGGGAGACCTTTGGGAGTCTCAAATACCGTGGAATATTGTCCAAGACTTTTTGGAGATCTGGAGAAATAGATGATTTCGATGTGGAAACATCTAGCGAACATAATTGTGAAATTACACCTCTTTGTTCCTTTTTTAGAAGCTTTGTCATACCGTTAGAGCTAATTATCTTTCCCAGTTTCCCTGAAATACCCCTTAATTCAATTTCCTTTCCTTTCGCAGAAAATTTCATGAAAAGTTCTTGAAAATTAAAAGCTATTGTACCTAAGGATTATAGCCATTGGACTCCTAGTACAACATCAACACCTCCCATTGGAATGGAAAGCATTGGGCTAGTCAATACATATTCTCCCATGGATAGCTTGATATTATGGAACTTTTCAGAGTAGTTTATTGTTCCTCCATTTGAAACCATCACTTGACACCCTGGTGCTGGATATAGGAAGCAATTCAATTTTTTTGCTACCTTACAATGAATAAAATTGTGGGTACTTGCTGAATCAATCAACACTATTACCTTTTTCTTCTTGATTTGTCCTTCTATCTTGATGCTTTGAGGAGTGGTAATTCCCGCCAATGCATTACAAGATATGGTTGGATTCATTTCTTCTTTATCTAGGCTTTGTTCCTAGAGTATATCCTCTTCTTTTGACCTTTCTTGCTCATTTTCTTCTTCCTCTTTACAATCTATGTAGAATAATTTATTCTCAGCACACTTATGACCTTTAGTGTATTTGCTATCACAACTGTAACAAATCCCTTTTTCTATTTTTTCTTCCAATTTTTATGGTGTCAACGTTATAGGTTGTGGAAGACTAGGGGCAATAACACTTCCATATTTATAGTTGTGAGTGGTACGCTTCCTGGTTGCCATAATTTTCCTTTCCATTTTTCTTGCTAACCTGAACGCCTTCTCTAATGAATCAAGTTCCCAAAGGTGAACATCATGTTGGATATTATCCTTTAAATTTCCTATGAACACATCAATCTTATGCTCCTCTGGAACATTTTTTACCCTTATATTCAATTTTTGGAACTCTTCAATGTGCTCCATTATTGAACCCTTTTGTTTGAGACTTATCAATTGGCTAAAAAAAGTGTTGCTTTTTGTATCCTCATAATGTGCTGTCAATTCTTCCGTAAAAATTGCCCAAGTGATAATTTGCTTACGAGAGCAAAGCCATTGATACCATACAAACTGATTTGGTTCCAAATATAAAGTTGCAATATGTACCTTTTGTGTGTTTTGCACATTATTGAGATCGAAAATTTTCTCCATCTGTAATATCCATGTTGCAAGATCCTTGCCATCAAACTTCCTCATATTGATTTTTGGAATATGGTGGGTCTTCGATCCAAAATTACAGTCTATGAAATCATGATTAACATTTCTTTTGTTCGCATCATGAGTTTCCTTTACTACCCTTTCACCATTTGTAAGTATTTCTTGTAGAAAGTTTGTCAAATCTGTCTTCAAATCTACCATGTTTGTCTTCAAATCTACCATGTCTCTCTTCAAATCTGTCTTCAAATCTATCTTCAAATCATCCATCTTAGCTTCTACGCCATTCATCTTAGCTTCCACGCCCTTTATCTTAGATTCCATGCCATTTATCGTAGCTTTTGTTAGCTTTTGTGAGAGTGACATTTATTGCATTTGGTCTTGTAATTTTGATATATCATGTAGCATTTCTTCCTCTTCTTCATGAGTCATGCTAGAGCTTTCAGGTTACTTACTAGGTGTTTGCATTTTCTTTCCTCGAGGCATCAGTTACCGATAATAATGCTCTACTATGCCCTTTGAATTCCTCCAAAATAATTTTTCAAACCGAGCTTAAGCAAAAATTTAAAAAAATCTACACACCTTTTTTCACTTTGTAGGAGCTCGATGTTGCCTCTCATGTATCTCTGTAATTTCGAATCATCCAGTTCTGAAATTGCGACCTACAGTAGCCCTCTGTGTTCTCTTTCCAATGCCACCAGTCTCATCCAAATTGGATTCTCCAAGGAAGAGTTATGCCAAATCTCCCACAGTGACTTGATTATAGACTAGTTCAGTAGAGCGAACTTGTACGACATGCCACGTGTCTCTGTTTCGACCTTTGGCTCTGAAAAATATATAGAAGAAACTACAGTCCGTCGTCTTTCTGTACCTTCTTGCGAAACTTCAATCTGATGCTCAGAGAGAAAGTTATGACGATTTTCCCTAAGTCACCTGTTTGGAATGTAATTCAGGAGTCTGCAAAAAGACCAACTTCCTCAGATCATATCTCCGCCAATATAGCATGAAAATATCTGAAATTTGGATCCAAGGTTCAGTGCGATTTCGTCTCAAATGGGTTTTGTTTTTCTCTTCTGAAACATCGCAGAAAAAAAGTTATAGCGAAAATGCCACGATGACCTATTTGGAGCAGCGAAACCCTAGAATCCACACCTCTGATACCAAATGTTTTGAAAATAGCTCACAAAAATATAGATCAACGCCTTAGAAATTAGCCTTTTTGAGGGGGCAACCTCCTTTACATTACACAAATGAATGATTCTTTTATGATTCAAATGACAAAACCTCCTTTCTATATATAGGAGTCTAAGGAGTCACAATATAACCCAGTTGACCTAACAGTAATAATATAAAGGCACAAAAATAACAATAGAGGGATTCTATGGGGCACAGTAATAACAATATGGGGACAGTAGGGGCACAACGATATTAATAAGGGATATAACTACAATAGTAATGGGGTAATCACTAGTATTATAGGGACCTAACAGTCCTTCACAAAAAAACATGGGACCGCCAAATTTTAATGTTCTCTAGATGTTGGTGAAAGATCCTATGTCTCTCTCTTTCGCTGGCTTCAGATTCTTGCAGCTGGCCATGGCATTTTTTTCCCTTTTGTACAAGAAAAAAAAGAACAGAATAGTTTATTTTACTCTCTCTCTTATTCACAGGAATACTCCTTTTCCTTTTTCAAACAACTAGAACATGCTTACACAGATGTACAGTGCTGAGAGGACGTAATAACAATATTTTCATGTCTAAGTCTTTGTATTCTGAAAATCCATTCCCTCTTTCTTAGCCTGCAAAATGGAGGAAGAATACCAATTTGTGCACAAGATATTTTTCCATTACAGGTTCTCACAAACTATTTTGATATTTGTAGCTCTTTCAGGTTTGTTATTTATTAAAGTTGTTGCTCAATCCAGTCTTTGTAGGAAAAGTTGTGGTGGCTTACCCATCTAGTATCCTTTTGGCATTGATGATGGGTGTGGGAGTTTTGAATATAGATCATTTCTTGTGTGCACCAATGACACCAAATTTGAACTAAGGACACCCACAGGGAGATATCTTGTGAAGAACATCAACTATGCGAATCCACATATAATTATCTCAGATCCTTCTATGTGGAGTTGCAGTGGATGAGATGAACTTCATGATAGCATAAGATTTAGTCTTGACATCAACAGAAAGTTCTCCATTTCCAATTTCAACACTTTTCTCTACTTCAATTACAATGCATCCTCTTTCCTTGTTAAGCCTCAACGTAGTGATTGTGAGGACCACACCAGCCGATGTGAGAACATCTGTGATAGCACCAATTACCTCTGCAAAAGTTTGCATGGTTTCCCAAAAGCTCTCTCTAAGCTCTCTTGCTGCTCTTACTATCCAAGACCTCAGATTCCTTGAGACTCGTGCTCCAAAATTGTGAATCATAAACTAGCATATATTGGGATATTACCAATTCATCTAGAAATTCTTTCTATAATCAAATTCCTACCTATGGTATTTGCTTGAATTACGAGAATCTACACACAAATCATTGCTTGAGATTCCAGTACTATGGGTATGGAAGAGGGACCTGTGGCTATGAGAGAGAATTTGGAAATTTCTCGTGTCTCTGGAAGGACGGAAATGTCAGTACTTAATGTTGATGTATGCTGGTTTGAAAGTGCAAATTACTCTCTAATCTCTATTTACAAATCTAAATTTGATGCCCCTTTTATTTTATATGTATTTTTTGGTGAAATACAACGTGTGCATGAAAACCAAGCCTACATCAATGTAGTTCATGGTTGACCATTAAAAAATAACATTTCTTTAATTGCAATAGCAAGGTGAATTAACATTATAATTATGATTTAGTCGAGAGTTACCAATTTGTGTTCCCAAACATTTGAATGGGTTTATGATAGATTTTGACTTACTTGGAACGAAAGAGGTATATTAATATTGTAATTATGTGAGAGATAATAATGAATATTTTATAATAATAAAATTGTTTGTTTGTTAAGTAAAGAGGGTTTTGAAATGACTGGTATGTCGAATTTGTGGTTTGAGTAACTATGATTTAAGGGTATCTAAATCGTTAAAATTACTCAGGGATTGTATCTAGCTTGGGCCACCCTAATTCTTAGCATGACTAGATATTTGCCCACAAAGTTTCCAACCAATGACCATTTCACCATGGAGTATCTTAACAGAGCACCCTATCTATTCTACTTCGCATGGGCAACGAACACCTCACACTAATTAAGGATAACAACTTATATTAAGATCATAGCAAGTTGGATTAAAATCATAACTTGAGATTCTTATTATAAAGACTTTTGGCTACTTGAAAAGACCAAGATAGATTAATATTGAAGATTAATATTATACCCTCGGTAAAAAAGAAAGATCTTGAATTAGTTGAGGTTAGCTAGCTAAATTAATAGTATATTTTTTGTTTTGTGTAAAATAATTAGCCATAAAGTATATTGTTAAGGCACTCTTTGTATAAAAGTTGTTGATTCAAAATTGTGTATTGTATTAGGATATTTTCTAGAGGCGTCAACTTGTGCCATGAATCTTAACATTGAAATAATGTTGGAACTGTGCAAAAGTTAGTCCAGTACAGTGATTTGAAGTGTACTAAATTTTGCTTCTCCTACTACATTTAGATTTGCCTATTCCCATATGATGATTGTTCCTCAAACAATTTATGCTTTACAACTTCTCATACAAATACTAATTAATTATACAAATAAATAATAAAATGATTTCTTAAAAATGTATAAAATTATGATTGTTGAACAAATGTTTATTTAAGAAGCATACTTGCAGTGATATATGGCGGTTCTCAATAAATCGATTCATATATATATATGTATATATTATTATTTAAATCCAACTTTTACCGAACAGTAATATATATATATATATATATATATATATATATATATATATAATTTGCTCCGAATTTAGCAGAGATGTATTGGAATTACACAATTATATTATAAATTTAATATAATCTAAATTTTAGTGAATTAAAAGAAAATAAAAATTTATATATACAATAAAAAAACTATAGATTTTAAATAACAACTAAAATTTATTTGATCAGAATTCAAACCAAAATTTTGATCAGAATTCAAACCAAAATTTTGGAAACATAAAATAATTAGAAAACGCGATTTAATTTTGATTTATGTTTGAAAAGTTACAGGTCGAAATAGCTTTCCTTTTTATCCTAATTAACCAGAGAGACTATGTATGCTTTGCAACTTTTGAATCTGCAATTAGTCATGCCTATTTTCTCTGCGTTTCAATCAAGGAATGATTTTATGGGTTTTCAGCATATCGATCCATCCAAGACAAGACCTCTCTGTGTTCCTAAACCCCAGAAAACCATTGTCCTTGCTCTTGTTCATGCTCATGCTCACACCCTTCATCAAATTCCTGTTCAATGTTCTGTCAACAGATAACCACCATTGTTCGCCCAGTTCTTCAAGCCTGCTCTCCACAAGCCCCTTCTCCTTCACAATCTCCTCCCACACACCGCTCTTGCTTTTCATTTCATCGCCCAAGGAAAACCCACGCCCCTCATAATCACCCGCCTCCACCTCCAGCTTCTCTGCAAGCACAGTCCACAGATTTTTCCATCTGAACACATCCCCGTTGCTCACATTAAATACCTTGTTCTTCCCATTTGGTTCAACGCACGCCCATATCTGCTGCTCCGCAATGAGTTCCGCATCTGAAGCCTCCGAAACCCCCTCCCATGTGATAGAATTCCCCGGGAATCTGAACTGCGTGCCCTCCTTCTTGCAGATCGCAGCGTAAACTGCAAGAGAAACCAGGAGATTCATGGAAGAGTAGCTAGTCAAAGGAGAGAAACCCAATAATATGACAGCGGGGCGATGGATGGACCAGCTGATCTTAATATCCCTCTCTCCTCCTAATATTTCAAACAGTACGTCCTGCAACTTATCATGGTGGCTGAAATTTGAGCCATTAGTCAGTCTAGGAAGTCTCTCCTGATCCGGTACCTCGTCAGGATCAGTAATCAAATCCATAGCGGAAATATCATGAGCGCCCGGATAATGCTCCGTTCCCGTTTGCAGACACACATGTTCCAGATTGGGGGCGTTCAAAATAAGAGAATCCAGGACATTTGCAAGCATTTTACTGTTCAAATCGGCCTCTTCGATTCCTCGCCCGGCATTTGTGATCACCCAGAAGACGTGCGTGACATCGGTGAGAGCCGAGAATTTTGCCATCGTCTCATCTCTATCCAGCAGGTCGCACTGTATGTACTGCATATTCTTGTGAGGGCTAATGGGCCCGTGGGCTATTCCATACACCTTCCACGGCCCGCCTTGAATATCGTGTGTGGGCAGAATATCTGCCAGTCTGCTACCTACCATTCCTGTCACACCTACGATCAGCCCAACATGAACCTTCTTGTTCTTCTTGTTATCACTACTTCCTCCGGAGCTGCTGCCACTACTTTCGCCATTCGTGTACTGATCATCTCGCTCGCGTCTCTGCTTTTAAACAAAAACACAGCCATAATTTGTCAATTTGCATTTATAAATAACTTTAAGAATGAGATAGGAATAAATGCACAGAATCGAATATTAAGAAAGAGGGGTCCGATCTCTAACCTCTGGGGTTCCGAAGCTCCCCGTCCACCATGAATAATACCATGACCCCATGATTCTTACTGATTAACAGTACTGCACTGATTGATTGTAAGCAGATGAGGTAAACATTGATCCCTTGAAGTAGAGATGTGAGGGAGGTGATGCATTTTTATAAGCGCGTTTGAAGAAAAATGAAGCCATCGTAGCAAGTAGACAATTGGTGGTGGTTGGGTTGGTTGTTCCGTGTGGGAATCTATTCCTTGTATTCCTAAACTTCAAAATAAAAAAGAAATAGCTGCAGAGTCATACAACGTAATCAAGAACACAAAAAACATAGTCATACAACGTAACAATAAGGGTGAAGTTGCATAACGCAGGGATTGTTTGAAAGATAGACACCAAAGATGGGTAGGTGATGTCATCTTTCTTCCAAATTATAATAATATCCTTTATACTGATATTCAAACGTTTTCTATTTTCTAAAGTCCCTTTGACTCATAACTTATTTCAATTACTCACTCATAATCTTATTTACTTTTGGGTTTATTAGGTTTAGATTAGTTGGTTTATCTGACATTTAGATTCAAATGTTATGAGAAATTGAAAGTGGGAGTTAACTCTAAGTAAGACCAGCATTTTATAGAGTATTTAGATATGTGGAATTTAAATTCAAATTTTACAGAAAAGAGGTAGTATTTGATTAAATTTTACCCTGAGAAATTGAGAGTAAGAATCAATCCTAAGTTATGAAAACCATTTTATAAAGCATCCATACTCGCCAATTTTAATACTGTTGAACACGTCATTTTTCCAATTTTCCCCTTCAACATTGGAAACTATTTAATATATATATATATATCAACTTATATCTAAAAATTAACAAAACGATGTCATCCCTTTACATAAGAGAAGATTGGTTGAACCTTTGCTTACAGGTGGGACAGGTGAGTAGGCAAACAATTTCGACATGTTTTCCATTCAACCAAGTCTGTGATGGGGAGGAATTGAGGTAAAATGTATGACTGTCAAAAGAATATCTCCTCATCTCATGAAAGACGTGGAGCTTCTTGTTAATCCATTTATGCTACAATTCCTAAATGTCTTCTGCATTCCTTTGACTCGTCCCTGTTAGCAGATAAATACAGTTTTTTATTATTATTGTTTTTGTGAGTTAACTTATACTTTATTTGTGAGAGTTGGATTGAGAATTTATGTTTACTAGTTATTTTAATTTTGATTATTGTAAATCTCATAAATTTTATTTATATCTTTTGAATTTCCAAATTATTTTGATATCTGCCATTCAAATTCGGCAGCCTGATATATTAAGATGAAATTGTGAACAAAAACACTTCTGCCACTGCGGATAAGCATGCAGAGAAACCTGCAATAAGGATTATCATTTTATTTATATATATATATATATATATATATAAAATTAAAAAGATGGAGATGACCGATGGGAAGATAAGATATTCGTACCAATTCTACCAGTGGGGTGAGGTTGAAAAGGTCATCGAACATGCATGGGTTTGTATAAGGGTTTCTGCTGGCAAGATAGACATTGACGTGTCATAACTTGTCACAATTATAGGGGTTATAAAAATATTTTAATAATATCAGTTTAGATTTATTTTACTTCTGGATAAGTGCAGAGAGGTCTTAAATTTTTCACTTAGGAATGTAAATTTTTAGATTTCATTCTTTTTTTATATGGTAGATAAGGAGTTATAATCAAATTAAACTAGTGTAATTTTTAACCTTTAAATAAATTATTTGAGATAAGAATACTAAATTAGTTTAATTATTAGTCTTTAAATAAGTCAAACATAGGTCAAATGAGATTAGAATATCATGCAAAAAGCCATGAGTTAAGAATGTCATGGAAAAACCATGGATTAAGAATAATATGGAAAAAATCACATGTTGGAAAATTTTATGTTTTTATGTTTTTTATTTTTAATTTAATTCAATTTTCACTTCGTCAAAATGTTAAATATTACAACATCTCTACCATAGTAAGTTGGAGAGGGCCTCTTGGCACAATTAATTACAAGGAGACTTGAACTTAGAATGACATGGAATGTAGCTTTTCATTATCAAAGCTAATTGAAGTAGCCAATGAGCTTTTTCTTTTATTACCTTCAATAACAAATACAACACTAATTATATAATTAAATTGTCAACTTAAATGAGTTGATAGATGTGTTTTTTTTCCAATTTAAATGTGGTTCAGCATTACATCATCTTATTTTTTTCCTATTAATATTAATTTCAATAACAAATATATCACTAATTATATAATTAAATTAGCAACTTAAGTAAGTTAATATATGTGTTTTTATTTATTTATTTAAATATGGTCTAAATTAAGCTACAAAGACCAATTGACCTGGAGACTTATAGATAGGCGTGTTATTTTGGAATATGATTTCCATAATTTAATTTAATTATCAATAATTATTGAGTGGGTGTTTGATATTTAACCTTTCAATAAATATTTTAAAAGATTCTTAATAGTAGTTACATATCAAAGCTGTAGTTAAGTTATTTTTATCTTTTTTTTGAGAATTTAAATTTAATTATCAATAATTATTAGATGGATGTAGGGATTCAACCTCCAAAGAATATTCTATAACATTCTTAGTAGCATATACAAATCAAAGGTTTGGATTTAGCACCAAAGTAGTTATGCTTATGCCTTTGTTTCTCTTTTAATTGAATTGATTAATTAAAAAAATGTAATATGAAGAACTATGATACGAAGTGACTTGTGGTTTTTTGGGCATGCAATAGTGATAAACCATGTTATTGGTCCATATCATTGTTCCAAAGCCTCTTTAAAGATTAACCATAATTCTTTGTATAATTAATCATAAGTATAAAAATGAAGTTATAATTTAATTATTTTTTTATGATTTTTTTAATATGAACCATATAAAATGAATGATAAAATAAGCATTTGATGTCTATTAGTTTTTATTAGTTATTTAATTTATACCATCTTACAACCATCCACAGAAAAGAATCAAATCTATGAAAGTGTAAACATTAGAGGAAAAATTCATGAGAAAAAACATAGATTGTTAAAATCGAAAATCCAAGAATCGTTAATATTTACATAACATTACAACATCCCTTTGAAAATAACTCTCCCAACCATAATTATGTTAATTTAAACCTTTTATATTTTAATTTTTTTATTTCTTTACGCGTAGTATATTTTTACGAACAACCCCTTCGCTCAACCATTCGGCAACAGATTGCTCTGTGAGTAAAAATTGATTTAGACTTGCAACGAAATTTGGCAAGAGAATAAAAAAGAAAAATTGTGCCCTGCATCATTTTCTACGGAGTGGAAAGGTTGTCTTGCATCATTTCCTACTTCAATTGGTGATCGACAACCGTCATTGAATCAAATCTTTTAAGGCTCCTGGGCAAGTCCCACTCCTGGAATAGTCCCCTCTTGATTGTATATTTGGATATCCAAAGAATATGGTGTAAAGCCAGCTCAACCATGGAATCTATAATATAAAGATTCCATTGCTTTAGAAGCCAGCTCAACAATGGATTAGATTTCACATTCATGGCATGTGCATGATTAAGAAGGAAGTAATGGGTTTTATTGATTTGGTTCATAATGCATTATATATGAATGATTATAGAATTTAAAATATTTTAAAATTTTATGGATAGGAGCAAATACTTGAATTTATTCATATCTATAAAAATTGTAAAATATGTACAAATTTATAATTAACACAAAATTATTATGGTTATTTATTTTTACTATATAGTATATATTTATTTATTTTTCTCTTGAGTTTCCAAATCATATATTTCATTATTATTTTTGCACTTTAGAAATTTATAATTAACAATGGTTATTTATTTTTAATATATAGTATATATTTATTCATTTTTGGTAGCAAGTTTCCAAATAATATATTTCGCTATTATGTCATTATTTTTACACCAACAAGTTTTTAATGACATAATTTCAAAGTGTTTGCTAATTATAATAAGGTATTATATTGTGATTTTTTATTTTTATTTTGCAATAGGAGTTCTGAAATTTTAATTTAATTATTGATAATTACTAAGTGAATGGTAGATATTTGACTTCCACACAATATTTTATAATATTTTTGATAGTGAAAAATTAAAGGTTAAAATTTATGTTAAAAATAGTTATGTGCTTTTCTATCATTTTAATTAATTGATTAATTAAAAATAATGGTATGTGAACATGACTTATGACTTTGGGACATGCGATATTAGTAAGCCATGATATTGGTCCATGGTATTGTAACAAAGCTTACTTACATGTTTATAATTTAACAATTTCTTATGATATTTTGAAATATTTATAATGTGAAATGCACTATGAAATAAATTTTTTGATGTCTATCAATAATTACCAACTATTTAATATATTTAACTTATAATTATCTAGATTTTGGAGATATTAGTCAGCTAAATTTTGTATATATAAATGAATTTAAAATTTTGAAAAAACTTTACATACTAAAATTATACAAATTTCAGAATTCAAATTTATTATTGTAATAGATTTTGATTAGATTTTTTAACTTAACTCATTAAAAAAAATTAAAATTAAAAATGTAAAACCCTTAAAGTGCTAGCTTGAGTAACGCTCATTTCAATATACATGATTTCTAAATTTATTTTTATAAAGACAATATATTTTATTTTTGTTATTCAATTTTAAAATTAAAGTTTTAATTTTTTCAATAATTGAAAAAATAAAATTAAAACCATTAATTTTAAATGGAGGAGGAATTTGTAATTTAATTAATATAAATTAAATCTATTTTATAGCTATATTATATAATTTAATAGTTCAAAATAGGTAGTGTTCTATTTTATTTTTAAATTATAAATTATAAATTCAAATTCAAATTTAGATTTAATAAAATTTTAATTTATTAATCCTAAACATAGAAAAGAACCATTGAGATACAACTTTTGCGATATCTAATTAATTTTGAGTTAAAGTGAATCTATATTGATATATCTTTTGCATTTCATAATTATTATGATTTTGAATACATAAACTAGTAAAACCACATTAGAAAATGATGCAAGTTTAAGACATTATTTTCCATCATTTATATACCAATCAACATAATTTAAAAAATGCCTATTGAAAGCTATTTCATGGCCTATAAATAAAAATAACTTATATTCATCAATAACTATGTATAATTTCTTTTTTTAATTGGTGCACAATTCTTTCTTGTTGGTAGTGATCATGATTCACACGACATTGTCCTATTTATAATGAAATCCATCCTGCATAATTGAATTGAATTTTTTTTTTAATTCTTTTATAAATATCTCATGTTTTAGGGAAAATAATTATCTACAATCTATAATTAATTAGTAATTATTATATAAAGTGAAAATAAATAAATAAACCATAAATCTATCCATCCAAACAATATTGTGGCCAAATGAAAAACAATAAATCTATCAACCAAACACTTTTTAAGATATCTTTATTAGCATCCAAAGTATTGAGCTTCCTAACTAAACACACCGTTTTGACATCCTCTATGCTATATACTCATAATACCCATCCTACATTGCATATGTTGATATGGGGTCAAAGAAATTCTCCTTAGTTCACCTGTTTATAGACCCTTCATCAAACTCCTCACCAACGTGCTCGTTTTGGGATCAAATTTAACAGAAGCCGAGACAGTGGTATGATATAGGGTAAGAAAATATATGTGACCCATTCCAAGCATACACATCTATTTGACGAATTTGAGAAGAAACCCTTGGCAGAGATCACCAATACCTTACGTCTCCACATCAACTCGCACTGTTCTCATAACCTGCGATGGTTTCGCTTCAATGGGCTTAATGGACAATGAGGAAATTGAATATTGAAACATAACGATTTCAACAAGTCTAACAGTTCGACATAAATTCAATCTTGATAAATATTTTTTTAATAAATTATAACAATATTTTTTTAATAAATTATAACAACAATAATGTTGTATTCATTATTTTTTAATAAATTAAGTTGTATTCATTATTCTTTAATAAATTAAAGATAAGAGCTATTAAAAAAATTTAAAAATTATTCACATATTTTTTATACTATCCATTATATTCCTAAATTATTAAATCTCGGTCATTTATAGTTTGACAATTTAAAATTCCTTAATTCCAATTCCAATCATGTTTTTAGTGTAATTAATTACCATATATATATATATAGATATTCAGTCACATTTAATTTATTATTACTTATTCTTAATTATATAACCATATTATCTATTTATTATTACTTATTCTTAATTATATAACCATATTACCTTAAGTCAATGAGACACATTAATGTTACAAATATGAGACAAAATTACAATATCTTTAATGCAAAGATAAAATATGCTTTTCTAAATGTAACCAAAAAAGTTTATTTCTTTATTTTTATTTTTTTAATACAGAAGTAGCTTCATACTTCTAAAAAAAATTCTAATATAAATTTCTATATTTTAAAAAATTACATGTGATGTACTTTTTATACAATATAATGTTTTGTTTTTTTAATACAAAATTAGTTTCATACTTCATACAAATTAGTAATTCTCATAAATATAAAATTTAAATTTCTATATTTTAAAAAATTGTACTGACATGTATTTTTTAAAATACAATATAATTTTTTTGATGTGTAATGTATAATTTACATTTGACTGTGAGAAAATGTAAGATCTCAAACATCTAATTAATTAATGGATCTTGGCTTTTGTCTTTTCTGCATTTTTCTTATCACATTGATATGAATGATTAAGTGTCCAAGGTCCTTTGCAAATAAAACGTAGTCCTTTCTTTTTTAGTTCATTCTTGCTTCAGGTTTTACTACCTTTGTTCTTTCTTCCTCCATTAATTGTTTTAAGCTACTTCTTAGTCAGCACCTTTCTGAGAAATTTTATGTTTTGCATGACTAACTTCTCCACTAGATCATAGGCGATTGGTTATACAATCAACTCCTTCCTCCAAATGATCAATATTTTGGATCTTAGTATCTTGCAGATGTCAGCATTTCCTTCTAGGAACAAGGACACAATCTTTTGCATGCTTGTTTTAACATGGCCTAAATGAATTGATATAATGCTAGTGAAAAAGGTTCGGTGAAACTGAAAGATTAAGTCTTCACATTTCAGATTCAGCATGAATGTGCCAAAGATGAACTCTGCCATGAGTTCTAAGATTTTGCACCACTTCTAAAGGGTAGGAAGCATGATGATGTTTAACCCTTGAAGGGATTCTACTATCCATTGCAATATCTACCCCATGGTATAATTATTGTAAGGCAATAATGGTGATGTTAAAGCTATGATCTTGCTGAGACAAGAAGCAATTGTGAGCATGACCTCTTCACAAGGATGTTCCCAAATTTTGGGTTGTATCAATGCAAGCATGGATGGCTTGAGAGCCCAATTTACTTTCTTCCATTATGGTTGCCCCACCTTGGATAGACATGTTTCTAATTCCTCCAACTTATGAATCTTTATGACTAACTTTGTTTGTTGCAATTCAGATCCAAGTGCAAAGAGCTTAGCTCCTCTTCCCTATCCTTCATTCGCTTCCCATGGGTGCTTCTGCTGCAAAATGGCATAAAATCTTCTTGAAAAAGGTCTGCTTCTTTGACCATAATTTTGATCTAAGGAGGTATTGGTGCATAAAAGGCCATATATTTTCTCTATTTCATCAATAAGCTTTTGGGTGTTTTCTAGAGACTCTTCAAGACCCAATTTCCCACACTAGATATTATATGATACCCAGGCAGGATGCAAGAATATTGTAATATTCCTTAGGAGAAATACATTTTCTCTTTGCCTAACAAATTAAAAACAACCAAAAATAAAATTCCCTGTTAAGACATAATTATTTATTATTTTAATGCCCAAAATATTTCTCCACACATATTTCTCCAACACACATATTTTTGTTTGTTTCTTTTATAACCCATGATTATTTACACTATGATAACATACGTCCCCCTTCCCTTTGTTTATGGCTTGAATTCCTTCTAGGACTCCTCTTTATGTCGTCTCCCAACTCGGTGCAATAATTGTTACAACATTCCATGATTCAAAGAAGGGAAAAACACCTAAAGCATCACCAACCCAGAAGTCTAAGTGGAAGGACCCACCTCTGAGTTGCAAGGTCTTGGCGAAATTTGATGATTTATGCTTCCAATAATAAAACTTTTCCAATATTCGTACAACTTGTAATATGCTTGAGAGTTTCATTAACAAATGGATACATTACCAAATACATAACATAATTATTATACCCATTAAATATAAATAAAATAAGCATATCACTCATTCTTTCTCTATTAATCATCTCTTCCACTGATCATATCTCATAACCTTCATATGTTTCATCCTTATACCATTTCTATTCCACCTTTAAGTCAAGGAAATATGTATGAAACCCCTTCCACCCATATTCAAGCTATAATTCAATTCATGGATTCCCTCTTGGTCTTCAAAGTAGAAATTTCATATGGTGACATCTCTACCATTCTGAGCACTATCACCTTCAAGAATAAAATCACGCACTTCTAGAAAATCAGAGAGCCATATAAATGGAAATAATTATTAGTATTTTGTGGAACCCTGTACAAATTAAAATTGGGACCAACAATTTTCTTGGCCTTGTTTATTTCATCCTCCAACTGATAGGAATGCGACTGATCGTAAACTTTCACATCAGCTTGGTCTTGCAATTATGTGATCTGCAAAATTTCAAGCTCAACTGGAATCCTTGCAACTAATGATACTAGGATAGATTTAATATCCAATGATTCAATTTGATTGGATATTCTACTAACAGACTAAAGGACTTGACCCTCTGTGCACATCCCACTCGGCCTTTTAAATTGCAATGAACTTGTTGCTGTATGAATAGTGACTTCAAGAAATTGCGACCACAACAACAAATTAATTAAAATTCCAACATTTAGAGGGATATGGCTACACAACTATGTGTACTTAAAATATAGATCACCAACCTTAACAGAATATTGGCCTCGATGACAATAAAGAGCATCAATCTCCACTATCTGTGTAGGCATTCTTGCACGCCTTATGCTTGGCACCGTCATTAGATGAAGAGATGGCCTCTACACCTTCACGCTACTGATATTGTGAACATTACTTACTCCTGATCAATACTCTCTCCTTGTGCTCTAGGTGGTGCGCAGAGGGAATGACTCGTTGAAAAATATTTATCCCTTGAGTGGTTGTCCCTCAAATCTTCGGGAGCCATAGCTACCTACTGCTTCACACAAAATATGGCCTATCAACGCTTCAACCTTGATCGAACCACAACCTCTAATGTTCCCATTGCGACAATATATAATGCTCTCAACCTCTGCGAATATATGACTCCTCAACTTCATAGTGACTTCTAACAATTAGTGGACTGGCTTGTGATCGTTCTTGACCCATTGTATGAATTTAGTGTTGTTGTGTTTTTGCTTTTTGGTCCTCTTATGCTTATGCAAATGTGCCTTACAACCTTAAATTACTTTTCTCCTGGCAATACACAAAGTTTCTCACGTGTTTGATGCCACTATGAGCATAATGAAAATGTAATATCTCCCTGACCTTGAGAAGAGAGAATGATCAACTTGCCTTGGGAGATATACAATAGGTCAGTGCCCTTTGTGGAACGATTCAGATCTCAACAATTCATGACCTTATGAAATATTATGGAATCCTTAACCTCTCATAGGAAATAGCCCTGCCCCAAATAACCCCAGGAAAATGAATGTCTCAATTTTTTTGTTGTTGTTGTTTATTTATTTATTTTTAATTGGAAAATCCTCTGGTCCAACATAGATTAACATTTTTTCTTCTAATTTGTAGTAGGAAAACTTTTAAAAGAGACCAACTAGGGTGATATTAAATACCACTGAAGATGGAAATGTTGGCTAGGGTGATAATAAATCCCACCGAAGTTCCCTACTTAAAATGCTCAAGATGGTAGGAAGCACAACTCTGACACCATTGTAAGATCCCAAACCAATAATTAATCAATATATCTATCACATTTAAGTGTTCTAATAAAATATTTTCAACAAAACACCAAACGCCAAGGGATCTAAAAAGAAAAATCAAGGTAGTTATTTAATTAATTACTGTGAATAATACATGCCAGATTGATAACATAGAAACCCTTGCAAACGTCATGCAAGCATGCCCATTAAATGAGAAATCAAGACATTCAAACACAATTGTGGACCATGTATGGATTCACTACACAAATCACACCCATTGGGTTTTCGTAAATTGGAACTCGTCACCCCAAGTTCTCAAGAAAAACATAATAAGATAGATAAACACTCCATGATTCAAATGCCTAGATCTTATCCCCTTTAATAGGCTTGATGGACTCTCTATAAAACTTATTTTATTATTTTCCCTCGAACATGGGCAGGTCCCATGGGAAAACACCATGAGTAGATTCCATCCATTTTGACCATATAAAGAAAAGGGAATATTACAAAAAATCACAAAATTTTAAGTGAATAAAAAATATGTAACAACTCTAATATAAAGTTTAAATCTTATATAGATAGATGATTATCTTTAGTTATGAAATATGAATATATTTTTTTTCTTAGAAAAGGGCACTCGCACTTACACAAAAATGATGTTAGAAAAAACACAATGGGGTGCCTTGGGACATGTTCATGTTTTTAGAAAATGTTGTATGTAGTTGTGAGTTTGCATCCTCAACATTCATTGAACTGGGAAGAGGTTGTTGACTTACAACCAATCACTAGTACAAAATGACTAATTAGTTACTAAAAAAACGACTAAAAATTGCACATAAACAACTATTTTTCGGTCGGTGACCAATAGTAGCTAATTTATAGTATCTTATAATGTGACCCAATTTTATTCGTATTTAGCTTAGTCATTAATTGGTTGTCTGAATTTCATTATCTAGTAGTATATTTAGTCATAAATTCGGTCGCTAATTTAGTCATTGATTTTCACAATTAATGACCAAATATACAACAAAATATATTACTAAATGATCACTCGAGAAAACCAATTAATGACTAAAGAAATATGACCAAAATGTTGGTCGTGTTATAAGATACTGTAAATTAGCTACTAATAGTCATATATATGAAAATTTTAGTCATCGTTTGAAACCAATTAATGGCCAAATAAATATGACTAAATTTTGGTCGTGTTATAAGATATTGTAAATTAGCTACTAATAGTTGTATATATGCAAAATTTGGTCGTTATTTGTAATCACAAATTTATCATTTACAGTAGTCATTTATCTTCTTTTGGTAGTTTCATATTCATTGTATAAATGTCTACTTTAGGGGTTTATAGTTTTTTCATTTATTTTCATTAACAACCATTACAAGAGACTAATTTAGCTGTATATTCATTTTATTTGTGATCATTATTAATCAACATAAAATACTAATTTAGTAGTTTTATATTTATTTTATGCATTCATTATTAATTAACATAAATTAATTAGTATGATTTTGCAACTAAATTAAAAAAAATATCATACAATGTACATGTTCATCTAATATGAAAACGCAAAGTTATAAATGTTAATTATAATACTAGATACTATCAAGTGAAACTATAAATAATTTCAACCACGAAAATTATATTATAAAATGTCAAGTATTACAATATGAGTTTCCAACTTAATATTGGTTGGAGTAAAATTTACACATGAAATATTGTTTCATCACTTTAAAACATTATCATTTTGTTAAATAATTTCAACCACAAAAATTATATTATATAAAATGTCAAGTATTACAATATGAGTTTCTAACTTAATATTGGTTGGAGTAAAATTTACATATGAAATATTGTTTCATCACTTCAAAACATTATCATTTTGTTGTCAAGGCATTGTAGGTGAATTCACCAACTATGAAGACTTGACCATTAGTCTGTGTGTGTCTCTTATGTGGGATATTGGCTCTACAAGTATTACTAGACCTATTCTTTTCTCTCTCTCTCTTTAATTTGCATTTTTTCACTCTAGTGTTATTGTTCTCCTCTTTCTTCAATTCCTGCTTCTTACTATCAATACTAAGTTTCTTTTCTGAAAAATAAAGAAGATACAATGCAGAGTATAAGACATAAAATATGATGAACAATGGAAGATAAAATAAATGAGACTATATAGGATTTTTATGGGAATACCTTAACATCAACAATATTGTCAATGCGATTTTTCCCCATAAAAACAAGAAACTTGAACAAGTTTTCTTCAGTTGGGCAATAGTGGCCATTATGTGGCCAAATGACCTATACAAACAAAGAAAATAAAACATCACCATAGAAAATAACACCTTAGTAAACTTAGTATTCAACCTTCAAGGAATGTTAGGCACAATCATGCCAACTAAGTTACATGCGAAAAAAACTCAAGTCGTAGATTACTTATACAGTGTGGGAGTGCAAACAAAACTCCTAGAAAAAGCCAAAGCTAAGTCTAGAATAGAATTAAACGGAGTAAAAATGATACAATAATAGGATAGTCTTGTATACATGTATATAACTAGATAATGTAGAAGGCTAGAGGTCGATGATGTCAAGAATGCCCAAGTCTGATGAGCATTTCTTGAGATAATAACTACTATTTGGGTCTATTATCACATATGAATAAGCCAACTAGACTATATCAAATTATTAATTTTTTTCTTATATTTATGGATCACTACAATATAAGTGGATAAATTGCAAATATAATTCCCTTCCCATTGTGATCCTGACATGTGGTACAATATATTAGCTTTGATTAGAGAAAATTTCCAGCATCAAAAATATGTAGCAATCACTACTAGTAATCCCCCAAATAGGATTGTTTTAGAATGTAACTTTCAGATTTTAGTTGCTATATGATTCTTGAATGGAAAATCCACACTGAATTCCAACACCAAACTTCAAAATTGAGAGAACACATGTGGCCATCCTCAATCACTCAAACTCAAAACATTAGTGATCATTATAATAAAAAGATAAAATAAGAGTAGTTTTGATGTGTTTTGTAGATTTACATGCAAAGCACCAATAGTTTTCCCATATTTAACATATTTTTAATTTACAAGATATAACACATCGATTGATATTTTACAACAAATAATTGTTTCAATATGAAAATGGATTTAACATATTACAATGATACCACCAATGTTTGATTCTCAACTAGTTCAAACTAGTTAGCACAAAAACTTCAAGAGAGAGAAACAAGTAGAAATAAAAAATTCATCAATTAATAATCAATCAAAAAAGGATAAGATTTTTGTTGAAGCTTGATAAACAACTATAAATTATAGTGACAATCCAATGCAACTAGTGGTATTATTCAGAGAGCAATACTACCTAGAGAACTCATCTTCCAAATTATTTTCTCTATCCATGAAGCTTTATGATATCCTCAAAACATAATTCGCATTCAATATTTTAGGTTTTTGAAGCTTCCCAAAGGCCTTGCCAAATGAATTTGTGAATTTCATTGATTTCCATAAAATGCTTCTTGTACTAAAAAAATATAGTTTGACCATGTGATAAATAATTCAATCAAGTAAAAAATTGTGTACAATATTTCTTAGAAGGCTTCATGTTAAAAGGAAAACTTGCATATTTTAGATAGATAAAGAATCTTAATAGAGATGGTCAATATTACAAAACAATATAGTGGATATAAAATTGTACGTAGAACTAACAAAGTCTTAATTGTAATATAGTTGATTGATTATTCTAAGTGAAGCCAACTAGATACATACACGTTTTCATTTTCATCTTTCTTTCCCATATCTTCATTGGATGTGGAAGCTAACTTGCATGCATCTCACAAGGTTGTTTTAGAAAGAGTATAAGTTTCATTCTCATATTCCACAATTTCTTTTCCATGAACAATTGCAACAGGTATTGGAGTATTTAGTTGCTACATAAGTTGGGTTGTCAACTTTCATTTTCTCGATTTCTATTTTTCTGCATGTGCATTATTTGAGTTTTCCTTAGTGGAGTTTTAGATAAGAAAACAATAGGTCTGAAAAGAAAACACTCATCATGAAAAATAATGACCAATTATATGATTCCAACCCATACTTCTTTATTGTTGGAAGAATAACAGTCAACTACACTCAACTGACATCATTAAAGTTATCCAAAACCAACTTGGTGGACATTTGAATTTATGTTGCATGAACTTGTTCCTTTGTGTGTGGCAAGGGATATTAACTTTTCTTAGAGTGATGACTTATACTTACCATCATATTTTTTCGTTCCCAACTGATATTTTAGCATCTTGACAAATAATATTTTTTTTTGCATCTAAATTGTGTATGATCTCATTGCCTTTGACATATATGACCTACATGTGAGGCTATTGGTACAAAGAATATAACACATACCCAACAATCTGAAGGTCATTGATGATTATAGATTTATATGGATCAATGTTATAGCTTCTAGGAGTAGTTGGTTGTTTCCTAGAGATATTTTGAAAGGCCATAAGAGAATGAAGTTAGGACTGGTCAATGGTCCAAAATTGGACCCACTAATTTAATTTTTTTCCTTTACAAGTAGCCATGATGAATGTTCTTAACCCTTATTTTTATTATGTAAGAAGTTGTGAATTTAAATTAGTAATGTTCCTTGGTGGAGATACTTACTGGTGATATTTTCCAACATTCAAGACATTCCCTCTATTCATTATATTTCCATTTCTCTTCTTTTATTCCGTTGTGTATGATCCCCTCCGCAGTTATAATACATAACTAAAAGATTTCCATGAATTCATTCTCTTGTAAATTCATATGCTCTAGGCCCAAGGTGATTAATATGATATTGTTTGCAAGAAATATGAACAATATATTACAATAAACAATCACAAATGTGGTCATAATCTAGCAAGCCAACCAAAACAAGAAATAAGAAAAATGTCAAAGATGGTTGAGAGAGATGGAGATGAATATATAAAAAAGTGATATTAATTTGTATCATAATTCAAATAACCCTACATAGATCTATCTTAACCCTAGATCTATCAAGCATCAAGACAGAAAAAATCCTTTGACGTTTGAACTTTTCCTTAAGTTTTTGCACTCTAAAAAATGTTTGTACCTTGAATACCAACACATGAAAGATACATGGTTAATACGAATCTACACTAATTTATATTTTATTGATAATACATCAACTTTATATATTTATGGTTTTTGGCATACTAGAGATGTAGATTAGATAATGCATCTCTCGATGTAATGTCAAATGTCAATATATTTGGTTGAAAAACTACAAAGAGAGGATATTCTCTAATGGTTTCATTACAAGCCTAATATCATAGAAATTGGAGAAGTAAAGAGAAGAAAAGAAACTAAACACTGACAAATCAATTAAGAAAGTTTTTAGTAGGAGAAGTTGTTGATATCTTAAGCCATGTTTGCTCTAGCCCAACCATAAGACAAACAAGTGACTCAAAGGGATTTTAGAGACAATAGTCCTAAAATAGTTTAGGAAAGATTGAAGAAAACTAAAGGTGAGCAAGAAAAAGAGTAAAATTTATGTTAAAACACAACAAAAATAATATAAAGTGGCCTTAATTAGCCAATCACATGTGTTTTTTTTCATAGACTATAACCAATGTAATATCCCATCCATGAATTCACATTACCAAAAACACGTCATGCATTTGAGTAGGCACCCTCTAGTCTACAATGTCTTTCCTACCACTACATGCACCAAATTTCTTTGATAGGGTCATTCATAAACCCTCTCTGCTTGGTAATGAATTATTAGTTCACTATTCAAGTCAATAGGAAATTAATTTGTCCACAGGGATTCCATTTTCAATGTGCTTTGTGCCACCCAAATGACACAATTTTGAAAGAGATGGCACTGGGTAAAAGTCCTAGGTGCAAGTTCTTGGTGGAATTAGCCGAAATATATTCTCATGGTTCCCCCATCGATCTAGTAAAATTCAGTCAATTTTTGTAAAATAGTACATCACTGACAACAAAGTTCAGTCTTAAGGGGGTATTTTTCCATGTTGATTAGTGGTAGACAATATTGTTTTATCTCCAAGTAAAAAATGCAATAACCGGTTACAACAAATAAACATCATAATTCAAATGTGACATATCTCCTACCATATACAAACTTTTACATGAAATAGGGCACTCACCTATTTGATTATAGACAATGAATATGCACCTAGCACTGCAACATTTGATGAGCGTACATGTAGGGATATACACCATGAGATGTTCAAAACCACCACATCCAATTGTGTTATCCCAATGTATACCCTCTTAAATGATGCAGTGTTGTGTTTATTAATTGATATTAATTGTATCAACATATCTGTCATGACTGTCCAATGTTAATCACTATTATGTTAAGCTAAATATCATAATGCAACATTCACTAATATGCACTTAAACATAGCAGTTTACAATGTATCATCCAATATACATTACAAGGAGATAATGTCATTAATACATATCAAAATCCTCGTGGAAATATATGTCACTTCAATTTTTATTTTAAGTTAGCTTGCAATCAAAATGATATCACAAAGACAATAGGGAAACACACAAGTACCTCTAAGAAATGTTAGTGCCTAAATGAGGGATAATATGTTACAATTATAGCAAAAATTAAAAATATTTGCCTTAAGCTGATGAGAATACCAAGGAATATCTCTCATGTAGTTGATTGTAGGGGCAAATACGTCATGAAGGCCCTCCTATTCTAAATACTATTGTGCTATGCTAAATATCTAAACACCATCTTCACTAATGTGCATTTTTAATAGATATATTTGCAATGTATCATTCCATATGCATTACAAGGAGATAGTGGCTCTCATGCTAAACAAAATCGTCAAAAATGGATATGCCATACTAATTTTAATTTAAAGAACTTGTTGTGAAGAATGCATTACAAAGTCAACAAAGCCCTCAAAATGGAATATGATACTTTACTTTTAATTAATTTTCTTACAAACATCACAAATACAAGAAGGAACCACAAAGTGGACAACCATCCCTGAGCAATTTTAGTGCCTAAACAAAGAAATACACATTGTAGTTTGAGTAGTAAATATTAAAATACATAACTAAAAAATCTAATGTGAACACCAAGACTACGACGAGATGAAGAAAAATCCAGGAAAATGAAAATCCCATAAGTGAACAATGCCCATGTGGGATTCCTTGAATTACAGTCAAAGCACATCTGCCATGAATAAAAATCACATTATCCACAAGAAATCATAAATCCCTATATAGTTCTGGTCTTAAATTACCCAAATCCCATTAAATTTTGTTGTGAACAATAAAAAATAATACACCCACAACTAAACATTTTTTTTCTCGAGAGAAAATAATTTTCTCCCACTAAAGAAATAAACTAGTCATAAAGAATTTGAAGAGAAAAAACATCAGGAAATATGAATAGAAAATTGTTTCCAAGTTTTACCCAGAGATTTCTAAATAAAACCGTTGGTAGCAATTGGTGAATGATTAAGGTAATGATAAAGCAATTCCCGGAGTGCTCAAAGCTCAAATATTGGAGTACTATGTCTTCGAGAAGAGCAATTCCTTCTTCATGCGATCCCTTCTCAAGTATTGTTCGACTCTTCTCTAATGATTTGTATGTTTTTTGTAGCTGAAAATGTAAAGTGGTTTTTCAAATTATTCGCAGTTGTACTTTATGAATAATATACCCTTCCTATGGTTATTGTAGAATACTTTGTAAATCCAGGTTATAGTTATGGATTTTCAAGAATTTAGGTAACTTAGGGTTTTAAAATTTCTCCCTTAAAAATATAATTCAAATGATTTTACTGGCAAAACAAATTGCAAGATCCGGGCCAATTTTGGGATTTTCAAGAATTTAGGTAACATAGGGTTTTAGAATTTCCCCAGTAAAATTATAATTCAAAAAATTTTACTGGGAAATTTGTTTAGCAAGATCTAGGCTAATTTCGGGCTATATTTTCAAGAATTTAGGTAACATAGGGTTTTAGAATTTCCCCGGTAAAAATATAATTCAAATAATTTTACTAGGAATTTTTTTTGCAAGATCCAGACGAATTTTGGGCCATCCTCGCAAGTTTTTGGCCATCCTAGTTGTGGCCTTGGTAGACTATGCCATTTTTTTTGGCAAACTAATTTAAATTGTTATGTGGTTTATATTCAAATTTGATGGCTATGGTTGGATAGTCAATAATTTTTTTGTTGGTTTCCCTTTGAAGTCATTATTCCAAAGAGGTTTCATTACATAATTTGGACTTTTCTATGGAGTTCCCATTAGAATGTTGGTACTAATTACAAAAAAAGTTAGAGATTAAATAAATAGAAAAAAATTAAAAGTGATATGGGGGATAACTATCAACATTTAAATGTTGGGTTAATTAATAATAAAAATTTACAATAATAAAAATCAATTTGTTATATTTTGGTTTTGTTATTACTTGTGAATAGGCTTTGTTACAATACCATGGCTTATCAATACCACATTACCAAAAACCATAACTTATTTCACAACCAAAATATTTTATAATAATATCACAAGATTTTTAACCATGGATATTCACCCTCACATTAACATGGATATCATTAACCTATAAAAACTAGGCTTTGTTTCAATACTGTGGGCCAATACCATGGCTTATCAATACCACATACCAAAAGAACATAACTTATTTCACAATAAAAATATTTTAAAACAATATGAAAATATTATTAACCATGGATATTCTCCCCCACTTTACCATGGATATTATTAACTTGTAAATAGACTTTGTTACAATACCATGGGCCAATGCCATCACTTATCAATACCACATGCTTAAAAAAACATAGCTTATTTCACAATCAAAATATTTTATAACAATATGAAAAGATTCTCAATCATGGACATTCACCCTCACTTTTCCATTGATATTATGAACTTATGAATAGGATTTGTTATAATAGTATGGGGCTAATACCAAGGCTTATCAATACCACATGCCAAAAAATCAAAATCATAACATATTTCACAATCAAAATATATTTTAACAATATGACAGGATTATTAACCATGGATATTCACCCCCAGTTTACCATGGATATTATTAATTTGTAAATAGGCTTTGTTACAATGCCCTGGGTCAATACTATGGATTATCAATACCATATGCCCAAAAATCATAACATATTTCACAATAAAAATAATTTAATTTTATAACATTTTTTAACATTTTTTAAATGGAAGCTAAAAGAAAAAAGGTTATAATTACTTTTGAGATATATGTAAACTCCTTATCCTCACCACTAATAAAAATATTCCATAGAAATTAAATTAAGGTTTTAATAAAAAAAAATAATTGTAAGCTAACATGGTACCATTCATATTAAATCAAGTTAAAGCCTGTACAGACATACAGTGGCCTCAACCCGCCCCGAAGGGAAACCGGGTCTGTTGGCCATCTTAAGTTTTTAATTGCCATCCAGAAACAAAATTGACTGAGTTTACTTGTCCATGCTAAATAAACTACACATTCAAAGAGACTATCACTGTTTCCTATTTGCATTATAAAATATAACAAAAGGGAGAGCAGGCTCTCAACTTCCTAACTTAGGAGACGATTAACATATCTTGAAAAATCAGTCTGCCATGGTGCCCGACTGATAATCTTCCTCCTTTTCTTCGGGAATAAGCTTCTTTAACTGTTGTTGTATCTCATCAAGCTTACTATCTTGCATCAGAAGGGTAATCTGGAGATTGTTCATCTCTTTCTTCAGGTTTGGGATGCCTTGGGCCAATTCTGCCATCTCCATAGCCACTTGTTCCATAGCTTTTGCTATCAGCCTCTTCATTACCCAATACACATGGAGAGCCTGCTTGTACAGGGACATGCGTCCTCTAGTATTTCCTGGGTCTGGCAATAGATACTCCCAGTCTTCCATTTCAGTTTCTGACTGTTCCTGAGTCGCCTCCTCCTCCAACTGCTGGATTATCTTCCTAATATCCGCATTCGTTTCTTCACTATACGCCCTCTCCGCATACTGAACCTGTCGCTTCATCGTCTTCCTGCCTCGTCTTTTTCCTGCCGGTGGAGGGAAGCTCCGCTCCTGGTTTCCAGCCTGACGTCTTCTCCCTTTTCCTCTATGACCCCTTCCACGTCCTGCGCCAACTTTGTTGCCCTCCTTTACCTTACTTCCCTAACCAATTGTGCTTGAGGGGGTTCCCAGGCAGCCTTCCTCTCCTCTCCCTCTGGCTTTCTTTTCTCTAATGTCTGCCTCTTCTGGTTGCATGTCCTCCAAAGGTCTCCCTTTCCCCCTTCCGCTCCTCCTTTTCTGCATTTGACTGTCCTGTTCTGGGTTGTGCACCTCCTCCATGCCCACCTGGTTCTGTTCCTTTTCTTCCCAGGAGTCTACCGTATTGCCTTCGGTCCCCGAAGGTCTTCCTCCCCTGCTCTCAACCGTCACAACCATCCTCATTCTTCTCTCTGCTATCTTACACTTAGTTTTTCTAGGGACGGGAGGTCGACCCCGCTGCTTTCCCCTCTCTGCTTTATCTCTTTCTCTAGTTTCCACCTTCTTACCCTTGTCTCCGCTCACACCGAGGGTGTTAAATACATACCTACCCTTATGCCTCCACCCGTAACCGCTTCCTCTCTCTTGCCGCCCTTTCTTATGCTGCTGCACCGCCTCCCTCTGTCGCCTGCATTTGCCATAATAACCCACTCCTCCTCGGCTTGCCTTTGTGCGAGCTGACCCTTGTCCCATCACTAGAGCATTGTCACTTCCACCACCTCTAGTCTTCATAGTTCCCTCTCCGCTACTCTTTACAGTTATGCCCAGTCTGCCAACCGTCTTGTCCACCTGCAATGCTATCCTTGTGCAAGGTGGCTTAACATAGGCCCCCCTTGTCATCACATTAATCTCCCGTTTCGCCGCCTTATTCACCCCGATCGGGGAATGGTTTTAATAAAATTAAAATGAGATACTTTTATATTTAAAGATGTGAAATTTATATAATATAAATAGTGTTAGAAAAAACCAACATAGATGCATCTTAACTAAGCATCGAAGGGATGAAAAAAATAACACTGAAGGGGAGGGGAGGGGAGAGCAGGAGGGAGATAGTGACAAATCTGTTGGGCAGAGAGAGAGAGGGAGAGAGGAGAGGAGGGAAGACAGAGATAGGGGGAGAAGGGGAAAAGAGAAAGAGGGATACACAAAGATGGAGGGGGGAGAGAGAGAGAGATGGGGGGAGAGATAGAGGGAGGTGGGAGAGAAATGGGGAGATAGGAATCAAGAAAAAGAAGGAGAGAGAGATGGATTTGGAGGGGCCAAATAGATAGATATGGAGAGAGTGTCTGCATGTTTGGGGTTGAAATAGAGAGAGCGAATAAGAAAGAGACACATAAATACAAAAATAGATATTATATAGTATTATATAACCAACCTAGATCCGTATTAACCCCGGATCAATCAAGTGCTAAGAGGGATCAAACGTCTCGAGCTACACACCCTCAAGATTTGCACTAAAAAAGAGTTTTTTTCCTCGAGAAATTAGATCCCTCACGACACTTGATAGATCCGGGGTTAAGATGGATATAGGGTAATAATATGTATTTGAATTTTTTATGAGGAAAATCAAACTTGGATGTTTTGTATAATTTTAGTATAATTACATGTATTTGGTGTATGGTTTTGTATAAATTATAAATATATATTTTTCATGAAATTTATTTTTGCACATCAATACCAAAGCATGGAGTGTTTAACATGGGGTTTAAGGGGTGACACAATGTTCTTGTAGGATTCAAGGTAATGTATTGAAACCTCAACAACCTTTCATACAACACATACAACATTGTGCCTACCAAGTTTCAAACCCCATATTCACATTCAACAAGTTTGTGCACACCTAAGGGTTCACATGCTTATTATGAGGAATCCAAACAATCATAGAGCCATCATGGAAGCCCAACATTGACATATGGTACCAAGAAGATAAATAATAATCATCATTTGTATGAAATAAAACCATCTTTAGAAACTAAGCAAAGATTTTAGTAGTTGCATGTATTCCTACGTAAATTATGTCTAATAACTTACGTGGTGGGAAATGCAATAATTTTCTTTTCCAATAAGAAAAAAACATCATTTTTGTATTAATATTAATTCAAAGATATAATTTATGTCATCTAACATATACTAAATATTCTTTACATGAATGACATGATATTGTAATATGTTCAACATCTAATGTTCAGGCAACATCAAAATCCCCACAAGATTCAAAATAATTTCATAAGAGACTAGTATTTCTGTGTTCATAATGTATGTTCAAACTAGATAAATAATATGGTATCCAAGTTAAAAACTAGTATCCTAATTTCAATGGATATGACCTTTATAATAAAAAAATGTTGATATGCATGAAAAGTTAAGTCTTCAACTAAATGAAATTTGCCATCTACTAATAACTCAACAGTTCTTCTTCACTAGTACAAAATAGCTAATTAGTTATTAAAAAAATGATTTAAATTTGCATATAAATGACCATTTTTCAGTCGGTGACAAGTAGTAGCTAATTTACAGTATCTTATAACGCAACCAACATTTAGTCATTTTTAACTTAGTCATTAATTGGTTGTCTCAATTTTATTGTCTGGTAGTATATTTAGTCATAAATGTGGTCATTAATTTAGTCATTGATTTAGCTATTAATTTTCACAATTAATGACCAAATATAAAACAAAATATATTACTATATGATCACCATAGAAAACCAATTAATGACCAAAATGTTGGCCGTGTTATAAGATACTATAAATTAGCTACTAATAGTCATATATATGCAAAATTTAGTGATCACTTGAAACCAATTAATAACCAAAGAAATATGACTAAATTTCGGTTGTGCTATAAGATATTGTAAATTAGCTATTAATAGTCATATATATGCAAAAATGTAGTTGTCATTTGTAATCACAAATTTATGATTTGCAGTAGTCATTTATCTTTTCTTGGTAGTTTCATATTCATTATATAAACGACTAATTTAGTAGTTTATATTCATTTCATTTAGTTTCATTAATAATCATTATAATCGACTAATTTAGTTGTATATTAGTTCATCATTAATCAATATAAACTTCTAATTTAGTAGTTTTAGATTGATTTTATTTGTTCATTATTAATCAACAGAAATTAATTATTATGATTTTGTGACTAAATTAAAAAATGTCATACAATGTCATACAAAGTTATATATTTTAACAATACTAAACGATATAAGTGGAACTATAAAGAATTTCAACCATAAAAATTATATTATATGAAATGTCAAGTATTACAATATGAATTTCCAACTTAATATTGGTTGGACTACAATTTACACATGAAATATTGTTTCATTAGTTCAAAATATTATTATTGTGTTTCCAAGGCATTGCAGGTGAATTCACTAACCTTGAAGACTTGACCAACTCTATCTATGTGTGTATCTTATGCGGGATATTGGCTCTAAGGGTACCACTAGACTGATTCTCTTCTATCTCTCTCACTTTTTGCATTTGTCACTCCAGTGTTATTGTTTTCCTCTTTCTTCAATTATTGTTGCTTACCATCAATATTGAGTTCCTTTTCTAGAAACAAAATAAGATACAATGTAGAGTATAAGACATGAAAGAAGATGAACACTGGAATATAAACTAAAGTATACTATAAAGGATTTATACGACATATACCCCAGCATCAAAAATGTTAAAGCCATTTTTCCCCATAAAAGCAAGAAACTTGAATAAGTTTTCTTTAGTTGGGCGATAATGGCCACTATGTGGCAAAATGACCTATATAAACATAGAAAATAAAACGTCACCATAGAAAAGAACATGTTAGTAACTTAGTATTCAACCTTCATAGAAAACTTAGACACAATCATGTCAACCAAGTTACATACTAAAAAGCTCATGTTGTAGATAACTTGTGAAATCAAATAATCTGAGGTGTGATGTCTAATCCTTGTCATTTTATTCACAACAACATGTCATTCTCTAATGCATGAACTTGGTCAAGTATATAAACAACATGTGCACAAATAACATGAAATTAAATTTCTCTAATAGCGATGAAAATATTTTAACACAAAACAACTAAAATAATTTCAAAAAATTAAGTGTAATATTAATTTCATATTCAAGCTTTGGTTGTTTAAATGGACATGATACCAAGTATTTTCAATTTCATAGTTAAAAGACACCAAAAGTAAAAGAACATTCAAAATACAATCAAACAATAAAGAGAGGATATCATGAAATGAACATTGCAATTACAAAACAATTATTTACCTATCCACTGATGTGTTGTCTGGCATTTCTAAAACATTTGCTTGCCCAAAATAACAATAAGGTGAAAGAATCATAACATTGAAAACCATAGGAATCCCTACTAGAAACTCGAACAAGCTTTCTTTAACTGGGAGATAGTGGCTAGCACATGGTTAGATAACCTGTATAAAGAAAGAAAATGAAATGTCACCATAGAAAAGAACACCTTAGGAATTGTGTATTCAACCTTCAGAAAAAATCTTAGATATAATCATGCAAACTAAGTTACATGTTTTAAGGGCGAATTTGTCAATTAGTATACCAAATTTCTAGCTCTCCATTTTTTATTGAACCAAACCGGCTAACATCTAATCAAGAAAGCCAATTATTTTCATTATAGTGGATCAAAAAAGTTTCTATAAGAAACTTCTTAAGAAGTGCCTTATTCATTCTCTACTCAAGAGGAAAATAAAATGCTTGGTAAACATGAAGATCCCTTTTCTGGCTACTCTGAGGAATCATGTATATCAACATATACGAAACAACACTGTAAGAGGAAAGTGTGTAGAAAAAATATCTATAAAATTGAAATAGATGGCAATGATGACATAATGACAAAAAAATGAAAATTAAGAAACCTGATTTATTTGCACAAGGAAAAAGTCAAGTAGAAATCAGAAACCAATCTCAAGATTTACACAAGAAAAATGCCACCCTTATTACCATTTTGTTCACACCAGTGTTCCTATACATCATAACGCTGTTGTTATGAAAAAGTGTTGTTATTTTAAAGTGTATCGTGAAGAGGATGGTAAAGGGAGTAATGCACATGATTTCAAACTAACAAATTTAAAACAAGAAAAAACTTAATGTTGATCTTTCTAGGTTCCATAAACATTCTTTCAATATTAACAACCTTCTTTACAAAGCAAATATGCATTAACCAAAATCCCAAGGAATGCATTTGTTCTTTCACCATATCACAATTTTCTACTATAAAAGTTTACGAATTAATCCTAATGTCACTCAAAATTTTCACAAAACCATTTACTAAACAAATTGTCTCATTTATATTTGACAAGATGAAGTTTTAAAAGTGAAAATTGATTTTGACTTGGAGTTGGTGAGACTCAAAGCTTGAACATAATTCTATGCTTATTACACACCCACGTTCTCATCATGGCTTATGAGGTTCACACCAATCACTTTGAGAACTCTATATTGCAATCACCATGACCTAGGACCTTTTCATGATCACAATGGGGAGGGTGAATGGTAAAACCCCATTAGTTGACATATATGTACCCTGAGGAGAGTACAAGTCCTACCCATTTAGGTATTGGCTCATTAAGCATGTAAATATCAATAACATAGAAGAGAAAATGCAAACAAAGGTTGTAATAAATGCATCTAACAATAAGAATCTTATACTTAAAGTGAGATCATAATTGTATAGAAGTTTCCTAGATTCAAGAAGTAAAATTTTACTTTTAATTAAACAAGAAACCCAATGAAACATCCTTCACTTCCAAAAATATGTTTACAAAATCAAATTAATAAGATATATATTTCCTCATCTGCGTATCATAGTGAAAAACATGGATAAGAAAGATGAAACTCTTCGTCTAAAGTAATGCCTAAATGTTGCCAAGTGGCTCTTGATTAATGTTCTTTTCCACACCAATGTCTCCTGGCATTGTCATAACATTCTTTGTCTCAAGGAATAGGTACAGAACATCTCCCTCTACATCAACACCATATGAATCATTTTTATGATAAATAAGCTAACTACCATCTTAAGTAGTTTTATTGAAAAAAATCAATCCTGAGCTAACTATCAAGAAACCATATAACAACTTGTAGTTTCAATATTCTACCACAACTGCCCAAACAAAAAAATAGCAAAGCATTGAAACATGGTCCACCATTATCACCCAAACCATTAAACTTCAAGAAATATAAATAATAAAGAATTGGAACATTTTCACAAAGCATCAAACTTTGATCCTACATATTGTATTGAGATGTGCTTCCATTTATTGAAGGTCTTATGTGAAAATGGAAAACTTAGAAAATAAGATGGTAGTTATTGGGAACGGGATCCCCCAAAGGACAACTTTGGGGCTAAAAGCCCATGTTTTGGTCATTTTGTAATAAACTTGTAAAGACTCCGCATTTTGTGGTCACGGAGCACGAAGGTGTGATAAGTCATAAAGGGTTGACCGCCCTTAGTTTTGTAAAGTAAAGTCATTTGTAAGAGATCTACCCATGGTACGCGGAGCATGGGATTGTATAAAAACAGCTAAGCTCTAAGTAGTTTATAGTCAGCAATAGGTAAGAGAGTCATAGCTTTGAAGTAAGAAGTCTAAGTTCTGGGTCGTAACGTAGGTAGAGGATCTGTAGCTGAGTGCGTAGAGGCCTAGGGTAGAAGTCCACAGTTGAGTGCGCAGAGGCCTAAGGTAGAAGTCCACAGTTGAGTGCACAGAGGCCTAGGGTAGAAGTCTGCAACTGAGTGCGCAGACCCCTGTAGCTATGTGTGCAGGCTGGATGAGTCTGTAATCACTTGGATGATATCAATAAGAGAAGTATTCTGCAATTTTTGTGTCTTTGTTCCTATTAATTCATCTTGACATGTTATGTATGAATTTCCTTTATAATGCTTATGTGATACGCGAATATGTGTAATTATGTTGGTTAACTGAACATAAATAAGGATATCTATTTATGCAGTGCTAATTGTGAGTATTTAATAAGATAAGTAATATTCTTGAGATAACATGACAATATGTGCAATACGCTGCCTTAGCAGCGTGAAAGTCTCTCGATCGAAGGTTAGGGTTGCACGAAGGCCATCCGTACCCTTTCATTGAGATATCAAAGGGAGGAATAAGGGGTTAGGTAGACAGAGCCCTAGAACTCAGTAACGTGCACAAAGGAAGGAGTAGAAGGAATAAAATGACATCATGACCATCTCAGGCTGCAGAAACTTGGTTCTAGCATCCCCCCATATTGCTTCGGGTGAGACATCGGTCCGCGCTTTGCGGGCTGATGCCGAAAGGGCCAGTAATGTGGGGATTTGTTTGGATAACTAATGTTGAACCTCTGTCAGGCTCCCATAAAGCGAACAAATGGTTCCATTGCCGAGACTGGAATCTGCATAAGAGATGTGTAATGTCGTAGCACTGGAATCCAACTAAGAAAGAGATCAGAGACTGGTTGGATAGGAAGATCCACGAATTCGTGGCGTAGGAGAACAGAAACCTGTGACTGATAAAGGAACAATGGTTGGACAGATATCTATATACATAGGTCCACGAAATATTTTTCTGCTTCTTTCCGGTTGAGCTATACGCGTGGATCGCGAAGCTAGCAGATAGCCAAGGAAGGTGGAAACTTGACGGTCCTATTGTGTGGACACCAAGGCTAGTACCGAAATTGGAAGCATCTGAGGACAAGATCGCTTGCGTTGTCGATCATTGGCCTGATCGTGTCATAGGAGGATTTGTGACTGAATTCACGGTTGACACTTCAGTCAGCTATAGTGAGGCAGAGCGACTCTTTTTCAAAGGACCATGAGGTAAGTACATGAAATCTTTGAATACCTGGATTAAAATGTTGTTGTGCAAAAAATTGGTTATGCAGCTACCTTGATGTTCAGAGCTACGCAAAGCAGAAAAAATTACAGGAACGAAGGGAAAAAGGGTCCTCAATATAGTTCATTGATTTCACCTCCGCGAGGTGATGAAGAAGGGATAGCAGAGGTTTCTCTGCGAAGTTATATTCATATAATAAGACAAGAATTCCCGTGAATACCACCTCCACCCACACCAACTCCAAATTCACCACCATCACCTGCGACTTCACTCGTACCACCTCCACCTCCATCGCAATTCAGTATTGAAAATTCAATGAAGCTTCCTTTGTTTCAAGGCTTGGGGAATGAGGACCCAGACCAACTATGGTTCACTGTAAAAGCTGTATGGGAAGCTCAAGGTGTTATAGATGATAACATGAAGAAGGTGGCATTGGTTAGTGCTCTGTAGGATCACGCGCTAACCTAGTACATCAAGTACTCTAATGATAACCCGAATGCTGGAGTGGCATACATCCAGACCACTCTGAACAATGAATTCAGTAGGCCTAAATCTGAAGCACATTCTATTGTGGGGTTCAAGGAAACCGTGATGCAACCAGGTGAGACACCTAGGGAATTAGATTAGGTGTTGAAGTATAAAATCTGCGAAGCTAATATGAACTTGACAGATGGACAACATCATGAGTGGTTTGTGGCTTTGCTACTGCGACACTTAAGGTTTTCGCTGTCACAGCAGAAGATAAAAACTCAGGTGGAGGCCTTGGAGATTGCAATGAGACTGCATGAAACACCGATGCAAGATTTGAATCCAGGGGTTCAGTAGATCCATGTGCAGTTGAAAAATCTTTGCCTTGAACTGTAAATTTTCAAGCAGGATAGAATAGTTCGGCCAGAGGTGCGCGAAGAGGTATGGTGTATGAAATGCAAGAGTTAGGGGCATGACAAAGACCATTGTTTGGTATTTACGAAATATATTATAGGAGGAGGACCGATGCCTTTAAGGCCATAATCTCAAGCAAGACCAAGCGTGAATCTTGCATTGTGGTGCTTTATCTATCAGGTATTAGGCAAACATGCCATGGATAGTTGTCATTTGCTTCAGAACTTTGTACAGACATTGCAACAACTATTCTGCAACTTTTGTAGGTCATTAGGGCATGATGAGTGCAACTATAGAAGCTATGAGTTGATGATGGATAAAACACTCCATAGATCCCCTAGATCCTACTAAAGGATCGTGCTATACTGAACCAGTCTGTGATTATGAGAGCGATGATGATTTGGATTGTATCTATAAGATAACAGTGTGAGACCAAGATTGGGTGAATCCCACTGCGGATGGACGAATTACACGGGATAGCGAGATTTCCTGCACTGCGGACTCCGATGAAAAGTTAGAACACTAGCAGAATCAGTTACATGAAGTGACTACACTGAATTGCAAGATGATGAACCGGTCACTGCGTTGTGTGTCATCAGAGGTAATAAATCTACCTACTTATGATGGTCTGAATGATGTAGATATCTTTTTGGATGCATTTGAGAGGGAGGTACCAGAAAAGCAACACTTCCATGTGTTGGACTGGGCACTATGTGCTATGCCCGCAAGATGGTGGGGTACACACAAGGGAAGCTTCAATGATTGGTGAGAATGTAGGAAGATGATGAAAACTCACTTTGGGAAGCTGAAGGTGTGAATGACAGATAAGTATGCTGGTCAGGATGACCCGTGCGCGCACCTAGCCAAATGGGCTCTGGCTTATGGAGAAAAGCCCCAACCTGAATGGGTGCACTTGTTCTGTCACACCTTGGATGTCATTCAAATGAATTGGTATGTGGAAATAGAGCTCTGCCATCGTACAGGTGAATGGGACAACCTGTGCAAAGGATTCATCATGACATTCAGTTTTGAAGATGGGTTGTACTATATTGATGAGGTGCTACAAGATGTGAAAGCAACAATCTTTAGGATATTGTAGGATCTTGTAGACTTGATTCAGCCTAGGTGGTCCACTCACCCGAGTCACGCACTAGAATGCTATAATGTAACTTCTGAAGAAGAGTATGAGGATTTGCGAAAGATTAACATCCATGAAACAAAAGGTCACTGCGGAGTTGAAGGACCATAGATTGAGAACCCTGATATAACCGTGCCATTGAAAACAAAATAGGTAAACATTGGTACAAAGGCAGAGCCCAAATTCACGAAGATTGGAGATTAATGGGATGACGCGACAGTGGATAAGGTCTGTGAATTGCTCTGTGAATACTAGGATTTATTCCATACCAAGTTTACAGATCTAAAAGGGATAATCGGGGACCTTGGTGTTATGAATATCATGTTGAAGCCCGACGCAAAGCTAATTAAGCAAAGGCCTTACTATCTCAATCCAAAGTATAAGGAAAAGTTCCACTTAGAGCTAGTTTAGATGCTCATGGTAGGCATTATTGAGCCTATGGGAAGAATCTGACTGGGTAAGCCCAATGGTGGTACAAGAGAAGAAGCAAAAGGATGAAATAAGGATATGTGTGGATCTCAGAAAGTTGAATGATGCTTGTGTACATGATCCTTTCCTGACTTTGTTCACTGAAGAAGTGTTGGACAATGTAGGTGGCCAAGAAGCATATTCCTTCATTGATGGGTTCTCAGAGTACCACCAGATCAAAATCATGCTTGAGGATAGGAGCAAGACAACCTTTGTGATTGAGTGGGGTTGCTTCCAGTACATTGTAATGTTGTTTGGAATGAAGAATGCGCCTGCAATTTTCTCACGTGTAGTCATTGCTACATTCAAAGTGTTTATTCATAAGTTCCTGGAAGTATACTTTGATGATTGGACTGTGTTTGGGCTGGTCAAATGCCATATAGAAAGCTTGTGCTTGATGTTGGATACTTGTCAAAGATACCAGATCACGCTCAATCTCAAGAAGTGCTTGTTTTGTGTTCTCTTTGGGACCCTGCTATGTCATGTGGTTTGTGTTAGTGTCAGTCTTTCCAACCTTCCTCCAGTGATCAAATGTGCTCTTACAAAGTGGTCTCAGAGTGTCAAGGTCAAATTTTGTCATTTCAGTGAGTCTTCAAGCAAAATTTGGTCACTAGGCATTAGGTCTAGGCTTTGCCCAAATGTCAGTCCATGTCATCATTCAGCTGAGCCTATCATCATTCAGAGGGTTTTCATTATCATGTCAGTGTCTAATGAGTCTTTTTACAACTTATTCATGCTTCAGTTGTGCCTAGGCAAGCTCATTTTCCTCTCCTAGGGTTTTGAAGGCAATTTCTCTTGGGCGGCTAAATAATCGGTAAAACTCATATCCTGATGTTTATACACCTTCCCCTATCCTTCATGTACCTTATCAAATGCTTCCCATCACTGAGATCCCCCAAATTCCTCATTTTTGCACAAACCCTAGTTTCTAGCTACAACTTGGCAATTTTCTAGGTTGGGCCTGTGTTTTGCCCTTTTTGACCCCTTCCCCTCACTCAATCACTGATATTCCACTTTCCCCTGCTTCCTAACATCCCTCCCCCCTCCCACAAATTTCCCCAAGAATTTAGAAGCCCCCTATCCCCTTCATCTCGCTCCATTTCGACAAAATTCCTTGCTTCACACATCGGGACAAGTCGCACTCAAATGATGTTCCAGAGCAATCAAAGATGAATTTTGGAAAACTAAGAGAGGTTTTTTCTCATAACATGCCAAAGAAGAAAAACCTCCTTCACTTTTTACACAGGTTTCAAGGTTTGAGAGAAATGTCAAGAATTCCGTTGCCTCAGGAGATTCAAAGACACCTCTGAAGTGACCTTGGGAAAATCAAGTTTTCTCCTAGCTTGGTTGGCCAAATGATTTCTTTGATGGGTAAAATGATAACTAGACACAAAGATATTTCCAATGAGCTATCATGAGCTCAATTTGGGGTTGAGTACGGCATTCAAAAGTTTACTGCAACAACACTCTTCCTTCAGGCAGCCTTATTTGGCACATTTTGACCAGTCTTGGGAGATTTGATTTTTGATAGGTCAAATCAACTCCAAATTGCAAAATTCCAGTTGGGTTGGAAAGTAGACTCAAATAACTTTCCAACGCGCTATCCTGCGTCCAATTCGGACACCGGGAAGGCCTCCAAAAGCCTCTTGCAAGGTGCGCGACCCGTTGACCAGAGGTGCGCGACCCGTTGGGCAAGGTGCGCGACCCGTTGGGCAAGGTGCGCGACCCGTTGAGCTGTCTTGCTGCAAACTTCAAAAAAATTGCCCAATATTCCTCCAAATCATCAAATTTGTTCAAGATAGGCTCTTTACACATTGTTTTGGAGGTTGGTGATGGATGTAAGCCCTCATGCTATGATTTTAACCTCAAATCATGCGAATGAAAAAGACTTATATGGCTGCTTGTTAATGTTTGTAAAATGCTAGGGTTTGTGACTGTTTCAAGTGATTTTGTCCAATTTGGTCCCTTCCCTCTTTTCCTCTTTCAGTCATAGTCATGCTTGCATCTCTGTCCCATATTATTTGTACATAAAATGTTGACTTTTTCCCCCATCCCTAAGCTATAAACCCTACCCCTCTCACAAGCACACAAAACCCTAATTCCCTCTACCATACACATGCAAAAATAGAACAAAAAGAAAAGATGCATTTGGAAATAAAGAAAAGAGTCATGTGAAAATAAATGTTGCTGTATATCTAGAGTCATGTACATAACCCCTACATGCCCTTGGCATCCCCTTGTACATGAAAACCTTCCCTCTATGTTAAAACAATGTACATGTACTCCTTATCAAAAAATTTGCCTTTTGATACATATGAACTCCTATAAGTAAACTTGGTGTATGGTGTCCCTATGTCCCTATTGATACATGTATGCCCCTTCCATGTTCACTATCATACATGTTTTTGTCCCATATGAGATGTTCTTTGCAAATGATTTCCCAATGTTAAAATGTGTCCCTATTTGCATGACAATTTGTAAAGTTTCCCTTGAAATTCCCTATTATTTTCATATATTCCCATTCCTTGTTAAGAAGTTCCCTCCCCTAACATTCCCCTCATGTTTTTTCCCCTTGAAAAAGCATAGAGTTCAGTACTTTTGCAGGCAAAGGCAGCAGTTCAATTTGTCCACTTTGCTCCTAAACCATGTCAGAAACCGAAACTTATGAGCAAAGTGATGACCATTCGTCATCTACAGAGGTTGAGGTAGAGAGGAGGCCTCATAAGGGTGGAAAGGGTGGTCATCATAAGCGAGAGGAGCCCACCTCTTTGACCGATTTGCAGGGGTGGATTTTACAAGGCAAAAATGAAAGTGTTTCAAAGGAGGTCGACCGAGGCTCTTAAGAGGAAGAAGAAGACCAACCCCCTCCGCATCTTGGCCGAAGCTTCTCTCACTCATCATGACACCCACTAGCCTCTTCACAGCATCAAGTACAAAAAATTTTGGAAGTTTTGGCTCATTTTTGACATTTTTGGTCAATTTACAGGTTTTGGCTTCTCAACGGGTCTCACCCCCGGTGAGACCCTTTGTCATCGTAGCTCTGTTTTGCAAAAACTCAGAATTTTTGGATTTTTCATGCAAAGTTACATATGCCCATGCATTACCTTGAGTTTTCATGAAGTTTTGGGCCTCCAAAAGGTCAAAATACAGCCAAATTTTGACTTTCTGCCCCTTTTTTGAGCTGCAGAAGTAGTCTTGGAAGAATTGACTTTTGACTTGGAAAATGACCTCCAAATCCAAAAATTCTGGTTGGGTTGGAAAGTAGACTCCGCGACCTTTCCCACGAGCTATCCTGCACCTCATTCTGACACCGGGAAGGCCTCCAAACAGGGCTACGAAGTGCGCGACCTGTTGAGGAGGATGTGCGCGACCCGTTGAGGAATTTGTGCCAAA
This sequence comes from Pinus tabuliformis, assembly GCA_031772625.1. Taxonomy (NCBI): domain Eukaryota; kingdom Viridiplantae; phylum Streptophyta; class Pinopsida; order Pinales; family Pinaceae; genus Pinus; species Pinus tabuliformis. The sequence goes on along the minus strand of CM062817.1, from coordinate 65,145,305 downwards.
TTTGACCAGTTCAGCCCAGAATTTGCAGTTTAGCTCCAGTTTGACTTTCTGAGGTCGATGGTGGTCCTTTTGACTGTACTTGTGGCACTTTTTGGGTACTTTTACTCTTGTTTTACTCTTCTAGAAGTTTCTCTCATGTAAAAGGGTAAAATTGACTGTATGAACTGGTTTCCAAGTTTTTAGAGGCAAGTTGTTTTGACTGCCTATTTTGTAGTGCTTAGTTTAGAAGTTGTTCAAACAGCTCCTAGGATAGTGAGCTCGACCCCTAGAGGTGGGGAAGAGGTTAGATCATCTATATTATGTACTTTCATGCTCATTTTCATGGTTGGACTCTTGAGGGAGGAACTATCATTGTATATTTTGCTTGTATCTCTGCAATTTTTGGCTAAGGAAGACCAGGGTTTTGCAGTCATCTTTGGGATTCATGTGGACTCAGGTGTTGATGGTGTGTTTCTTCATGTTATTGTAAGCTTTGTTATGTGATTCATTTCCTTTCTATACTGCTGCATATTAAACAAATGACGTGATAAAGTCAGAATTCATGCTTGCCATGCTCTACTTTTAAATTTGTTTAATTTCTATGTTTTCTGCTGTCTAAAGAGAATTCAAATCCATTGTTTGCTCTCTTTAGCCTTCTTTTCTTTCTTCCTAATCATCCACTTCAGCTAAAGACATCAATACAGGTTCCTACCTTGCCCCAAAGACCCCCCTGCAGAAACTGTGTCCAATCCCCGCACCCTAAATTGCAGCTCCTCAATTTGCCACCAAAAACCCAAAAAACCCCCAAATCAACCTTTATAATCAGTTTACTAGCCTAATATCAGTGTTACCTTGATTGGTCATCTCTTCCTATTGAAAATTTACCGATATTGACCGGAGAGAGCCTTCTCCTGCCCCGTAGGGCTAGCTACGAGGCTGAATGGTTTGATGTAGCTTTGAGGTTTGCCTTTTTAGCCTGAGGTGAAATTTCAAGTGCTAACATACTGGCGACCATACTGGGGAGAACATCTAAACCTTTGCTCATTGACGTGTTATTTCATAAGTCTTAGACGGAGCCTGAAGTTACGCCAGGTAGCCTTCGAAAACACTCTTGTTTTACATCAGCGTTAGTAGATAAACGCTGCTTCAGTCAATCTCCGTGAGCTTGTGAATACAACACTTCATTTGCATTTTACCCCAGTACATGTATCAAGTTTAGATCTGATTGTTGATGGTGGACAACGATCAGACACTTGAAAGGCTGAAATCATTCACTTGGCGACTCTAAATCAGTTTTGAGATCAGATCCAAAGACTCCACTGGAGGATGATCCCGACCAGCAGAAACATGAAAGGACAACATGGACATATCAGGTATTCAAGTTGGAATTTTATCCAAGACATTTTGTTCTTTGTCATAAATTATTTCTTCTCTTTTCCCAAGAATGTCAAGAAGGCTTTGCAAAGTATATTATGCTTGAGAAAAGATCCTCGGCCTGCCGTTGATTCTTTCCCTTTGAAGATTGTGAATACCAAAGATTTGCATGCTTTTGAGCTTGATCAAGATCCTTTTTCCGAATTTTGTGATGAACCTATACCTGCTGTACATACCCCTATACCTTGTAAAATTCTAGATCGGTATAAACCTCTTGTTTTACCTTCTGTTCTTCATGCTTTTCCCAAAAACTATGATCTATACTTGCCGATGTTTGATGGTGAATGTAAGAATGTCAACGCTGAGCAACATGTCCAGAATTTTGAGAATTTTCTAGATCTTTTTGAAGTTGATGAAGAAGATGTTAGTATAAGGATTTTTGCTCTTTCTTTGCAAGCCAAAGTGAAGAGTTGGTTCAAAGCTCTGCCTGATGCAAACATCTCAGATTTCCAGCAGTTTGTCAAAGTTTTTCTCGATAGGTGGATGATTGGGCAGAACCCTTTCTTGATTGTAGAAGAGTATAACCAGCTGAAAAGATTGCCAGGTGAGACAGTACAACAGTTTTCGGCTAGATTTAATCAAGTTTATTATTCGATGCCAGTTGATATAAGGCCTACTCCTAGATCTACTCTCTTACACTATCCGGGTGCCTTTGATCCAGAAATGGAGTTTCAGTTGAGAGAAAGGGACATTGCAACTCTTCATGAGATGCAAAACAGTGCAGTAAATGTAGAGGCTCATCTGCTGATCTGAAGGGCAAGGTTGAAGGAAGAAGAAATGAAAAACATAGATCCGGCCGAATCAACATCTCTAGAGGTGAAGCTTGACATTTTGGTAAGTGCCATGGAAAAGATGATGGACAAGATCAACACAAGAAATGCTTATGATGTTCAAGCTCATGGCTCGCTGATTGAAGAAGAACAAGTTGCTGATCCAAAACATTTTCTTTCTTATCTTAGTTGTCATAGATCTGATAATGATTTTTTTGTAGATCACCTTGGCGAAGAAAGCACTGTTGATATGACCTGCATGCTTGATGATATGTTTTATAGTGATGATTTGCCTCGTTTTGATCAGTATGATGATGATTATGTTCTCCAAACAGAGGCTAATTTTGAAATCAAACAAGCAGCTAGTTTGTGGAAGGAAAAAGTTCATTTTCAGCAGCTTGAATACAATGTTCAGCCATCACATATCAGCTATGACATTGACAAGGAAAGTGCAGCACAGTTTGAAGTAAGTGAAGGATCTTTGCCTCTTTGTTTTGATTCATTTCAGTTCATAAGAGACAACTTCCATGAAATTAGGAATCAGCTGTCAACAAGTCTTGATCTAGACCATCTTGAAGGCAATAAAAACCTTGTTCAAGACTTCTCATATTCAGATTTGCAGCCCCCAAATGCCATTGGTTTTCAAGTTGCAGATGAAAGCATGGAAGTTGACATATTTGATCAAATGATACAAGAAGGTTCCCTACCTTTTTGTTTTGAATCATTTCAGTTTTTGAAGGGTAGATTGCATAGTAAATCTTCAAATGAACAGCCTATAACAAATCAGCAATCTCTCAGTGTTAATGTTGAGGACGAGACAAATAACAAAATTCTTGAGCAGCCTGTAGCATCAGATTTGCAGCTACCAAATGAAATTGAAAGGCAGATTACAGATGAAGCTGTGGCAGCCGAAATACATGATTTGATGATACAGGAAGATTCTATACCCTTTTGTTTTGAAGCATTTCAGTTTATAAGGCAGAATTCTCATAAAATCTCTCAAGAACAAGATGAACAGCTAGAAGGATGTCATACATTTTCAATGGATACATTGCAGCAGTCTTTTCAAGTTTTTCATGATCCAATAGCTGATGTTTCGGATGAGGTTTGCAGTCAAAGTCTTTCTCCATTGACCACATGTGAGCTTGAAACATGTGCTGATATGAATTTGATCCGGCAATCAGTTTCTTTGTCATTTTCAGCAGAGGTCTCGTCACAAGGCTCAGATCAAAGTGTGCATTCATGGTATGAGGAGAAAAGAAGTAATCCATTGGATGAGCTAAGTTCCAGTGTGCTTGAATTTCAAGATCCTTATGCAGTATTTTTGGAGGCGGATAGAGAATCCATAGCATTCAGCGGATCTGTTTCTAAGTTGTCATGGGAGTTGCCTTTCAGTAATTCTCTCTTGTTATTCATAAGCGAGAACTTGTGGAGAATTCGAACAACAGATCGGATACTTGCTTGGTTACATTGGTTGTTTCATTTCACTTGACCCGGTGATGTATGAAACTGTTAGAGTAGGTTGTGATGAATAAGCTCCCCTTTGAGCATCATTTTCAGTTTGTCGGTTGTGTTTAAGTATTGAGTCAGTTTTTAGTCGAGTGAGAGTCAATTTGTGTTATCAAGTCATCATTTTTCAGTCATGCATTTCAGCTTGAGTTTTTGACTCCATTGCCCAATAATTGTAAGGCACTGGTCTGCTCTCCCAGAGGTCTAAGGTTCTTGGCACCTCCAAGGAGCTACCATCCCCATTGGATCCAATGTTAGTGTCAGTCTTTCCAGCCTTCCTCCAGTGATCAAATGTGCTCTTACAAAGTGGTCTCAGAGTGTCAAGGTCAAATTTTGTCATTTCAGTGAGTCTTCAAGCAAAATTTGGTCACTAGGCATTAGGTCTAGGCTTTGCCCAAATGTCAGTCCATGTTATCATTCAGCTGAGCCTATCATCATTCAGAGGGTTGTCATTATCATGTCAGTGTCTAATGAGTCTTTTTACAACTTATTCATGCTTCAGTTGTGCCTAGGCAAGCTCATTTTCCTCTCCTAGGGTTTTGAAGGCAATTTCTCTTGGGCGGCTAAATAATCGGTAAAACTCATATCCTGATGTTTATACACCTTCCCCTATCCTTCATGTACCTTATCAAATGCTTCCCATCACTGAGATCCCCCAAATTCCTCATTTTTGCACAAACCCTAGTTTCTAGCTACAACCTGGCAATTTTCCAAGTTGGGCCTGTGTTTTGCCCTTTTGGACCCCTTCCCCTCACTCAATCACTGAGATTCCACTTTCCCCTGCTTCCTAACATCCCTCCCCACTCCCAAAAATTTCCCCAAGAATTTAGAAGCCCCCTATCCCCTTCATCTCGCTCCATTTCGACAAAATTCCTTGCTTCACACATCGGGACAACTCGCACTCAAATGATGTTCTAGAGAAATCAAAGATGAATTTTGGAAAACTGAGAGAGGTTTTTTCTCATAACATGCCAAAGAAGAAAAACCTCCTTCACGTTTTACACAGGTTTCAAGGTTTGAGAGAAATGTCAAGAATTCCGTTGCCTCAGGAGAATCAAGGGCACCTCTGAAGTGACCTTGGGAAAATCAAGTTTTCTCCTAGCTTGGTTGGCCAAATGATTTTCTTTATGGGTAAAATGATAGCTAGACACAAATATCTTTCCAATGAGCTATCATGAGCTCAATTTGGGGTTGAGGAAGGCATTCAAAAGTTGACTGCAACAGCACTCTTCCTTCAGGAAGCCTTATTTGGCACATTTTGACCAGTCTTGGGAGATTTGATTTTTGACAGGTCAAATCAACTCCAAATTAAAAAATTCTAGTTGGGTTGGAAATTAGACTCAAAGACCTTTTCAACGAGCTATCCTCCACCCAATTGTGACACTGGGAAGGCCTCCAAAATCCTCCTGCAAGGTGCACGACCCGTTGAGCCAGAGGTGCGCGACCCGTTGGGCAAGGTGCGCGACCCGTTGAGCTGTCTTGCTGCAATCTTCAAAAAAATTGCCCAATCTTCCTCCAAATCATAAAATTTGTTCAAGATAGGCTCTTTACACATTGTTTTGGAGGTTGGTGATGGATGTAAGCCCTCATGCTATGATTTTAACCTCAAATCATGCGAATGAAAAAGACTTATATGGCTGCTTGTTAATGTTTGTAAAATGCTAGGGTTTTGTGACTGTTTCAAGTGATTTTGTCCCATTTGGTCCCTTCCCTCTTTTCCTCTTTCAGTCATAGTCATGCTTGCATCTCTGTCCCATATTATTTGTACATAAAATGTTGACTTTTTCCCCCATCCCTAAGCTATAAACCCTACCCCTCTCACAAGCACACAAAACCCTAATTCCCTCTACCATACACATGCAAAAATAGAACAAAAAGAAAAGATGCATTTGCAAATAAAGAAAAGAGTCATGTGAAAATAAATGTTGCTGTGTATCTAGAGTCATGTACATAACCCCTACATGCCCTTGGCATCCCCTTGTACATGAAAACCTTCCCTCTATGTTAAAACAATGTACATGTACTCCTTATCAAAAAATTTGCCTTATGATACATATGAACTCCTATAAGTAAACTTGGTGTATGGTGTCCCTATGTCCCTATTGATACATGTATGCCCCTTCCATGTTCACTATCATACATGTTTTTGTCCCATATGAGATGTTCTTTGCAAATGATTTCCCAATGTTAAAATGTGTCCCTATTTGCATGACAATTTGTAAAGTTTCCCTTGAAATTCCCTATTATTTTCATATATTCCCATTCCTTGTTAAGAAGTTCCCTCCCCTAACATTCCCCTCATGTTTTTTCCCCTTGAAAAAGCATAGAGTTCAGTACTTTTGCAGGCAGAGGCAGCAGCTCAATTTGTCCACTTTGCTCCTAAACCATGTCAGAAACCGAAACTTATGAGCAAAGTGATGACCATTCGTCATCTACAGAGGTTGAGGTACAGAGGAGGCCTCATAAGGGTGGAAAGGGCGGTCATCATAAGCGAGAGGAGCCCACCTCTTTGACCGATTTGCAAGGGTGGATTTTACAAGGCGAAAATGAAAGTGTTTCAAAGGAGGTCGACCGAGGCTCTTAAGAGGAAGAAGAAGACCAACCCCCTCCGCATCTTGGCTGAAGCTTCTCTCACTCATCATGACACCCACTAGCCTCTTCACAGCATCAAGTACAAAATTTTTGGAAGTTTTGGCTCATTTTTGACATTTTTGGTCAATTTACAGGTTTTGGCTTCTCAACGGGTCTCACCCCCGGTGAGACCCTTTGTCATCGTAGCTCCGTTTTGCAAAAACTCAGCATTTTTGGATTTTGCATGCAAAGTTACATATGCCCATGCATTACCTTGAGTTTTCATGAAGTTTTGGGCCTCCAAAAGGTCAAAATACAGCCAAATTTTGACTTTCTGCCCCTTTTTTGAGCTGCAGAAGTAGTCTTGGGAGAATTGACTTTTTACTGGGCAAATGACCTCCAAATCCAAAAATTCTGGTTGGGTTGGAAAGTAGACTCAGAGACCTTTCCAACGCGCTATCCTGCACTTCATTCGGACACCAGGAAGGCCTCCAAACAGGGCTCCAAAGTGTGCGACCGTTGAGGAGGATGTGCGTGACCCGTTGAGGAATTTGTGCCAGATTTGACCAGTTCAACCCAGAATTTGCAGTTTAGCTCCAGTTTGACTTTCTGAAGTCGATGGTGGTCCTTTTGACTGTACTTGTGGCACTTTTTGGGTACTTTTACTCTTGTTTTACTCTTCTAGAAGTTTCTCTCATGTAAAAGGGTAAAATTGACTGTATGAACTGGTTTCCAAGTTTTTAGAGGCAAGTTGTTTTGACTGCCTATTTTGTAGTGCTTAGTTTAGAAGTTGTTCAAACAGCTCCTAGGATAGTGAGCTCGACCCCTAGAGGTGGGGAAGAGGTTAGATCATCTATATTATTTACTTTCATGCTCATTTTCATGGTTGGACTCTTGAGGGAGGAACTATCATTGTATATTTTGCTTGTATCTCTGCAATTTTTGGCTAAGGAAGACCAGGGTTTTGCAGTCATCTTTGGGATTCATGTGGACTCAGGTGTTGATGGTGTGTTTCTTCATGTTATTGTAAGCTTTGTTATGTGATTCATTTCCTTTCTATACTGCTGCATATTAAACAAATGAAGTGATAAAGTCAAAATTCATGCTTGCCATGCTCTACTTTTAAATTTGTTTAATTTCTATGCTTTCTGCTGTCTAAAGAGAATTCAAATCCATTGTTTGCTCTCTTTAGCCTTCTTTTCTTTCTTCCTAATCATCCACTTCAGCTAAAGACATCAATACAGGTTCCTACCTTGCCCCAAAGACCCCCCTGCAGAAACTGTGTCCAATCCCCGCACCCTAAATTGCAGCTCCTCAATTTGCCACCAAAAACCCAAAAAACCCCCAAATCAACCTTTATAATCAGTTTACTAGCCTAATATCAGTGTTACCTTGATTGGTCATCTCTTCCTATTGAAAATTTACCGAGATTGACCGGAGAGAGCCTTCTCCTGCCCCGTAGGGCTAGCTACGAGGCTGAATGGTTTGATGTAGCTTTGTGGTTTGCCTTTTCAGCCTGAGGTGAAATTTCAAGCGCTAACAGTTTGCAGATAGGGACTGATGGTAGACCTCATGAAGATCACGGTGATATTGAACCTGGAGGCACCAAGGAGTGTGAAACAGTTGTGCTCTACCTGAGGACATACAGGATATTACATAAAGTTTATCAAAGGCTATGCGCAGATCACCGGGCCTATGGAAAAGTTATTGAAGAAGGATGTCACATTCTGTTGGAATGAGGACAGTAAAAAGAGCTTGGATGTATTGAAAGAAAATATGGTCACTGTGCCAATCTTAGTCTTCCTGGATTGGAAGAAGGAGTTTCATGTCCATGTCGATGCGTCATGTATAGCGCTGGGAGCAGTACTGGCACAGGTTGGGGGAGAAGACTTGGACCATCCTATCGTGTTTGCAAGCAGAAGATTATCCAAGGCAGAGAATAACTATTCCACTGCTGAGCACAAAGGGCTAGCCATGGTGTATGTGCTCTAGAAGTTTAGGAACTACTTACTGGGAGGCCATTTTAAGATGTATACAGATCACTAAGCGCTAAAGTACCTGGCCAATAAGCCTATGTTGGGGGGGAGAATCTGTAGTTGGCTCTTATTGTTCCAAGAGTATGATTTTGAAGTTATCGTGAAGACTGGATTACTGAACGTGGGACCAGACCATATGTCGCACATTGAAACAGGGGACGAGCCCACTAATTTGGAGGATGGATGGCTTGACGCGCAGCTATTTGTAGTGCGCATCACGGATGGTCATTTTGAGGATATAATACACTTCCTAATGACATGAACTGCCCTAGAAAGATACATTCTCCAGTAGAAGAAGGAATTAATGGGGGCGTCGTGGGAGGACATTATGTAGGGAGAGTGACCACACAAAAGATTCTACGCACAGGGTTGTGGTGGCCAACCCTCCATCAGGATTCAAAAGCTTACTATAAGGTGTGTGATGTGTGTCAAAGCACTGGTAGACCATCGCAGAGGGATGAGATGCCTTTGAATACACAAATGATGTTGCAACCCTTTAAGAAATGGGCAATATATTTTGTGGGACCCATTCAGCCCCAAGGAAAGACAGGAGTAAGGTACATTATCATTGAGATGGAGTATTTGACCCATTGGGTGGAGGCACAGCCTATGATGGATTGCACGGGCAAGACTACTGCAAAGTTCCTCTTTGAGCATGTACTAATGTGGTTTGGTTGTCCAAAAATCTTGATGAGTGATTGATGTACGCACTTTCTGAATGAGAAGATCAGTGTGCTAACATAGGAATTTCAGGTATATCACCAGAAAAGCACGCCTTATCACCCGCAGGCTAACAAGATGGTGGAAGCATTCAATAAAGTGCTAGAGCATGCGTTGACCAAGGTTTGCAATGCTCCAACAAAGTGATTGGGATCTACACATACTTGTAGTACTATGGGCATATCGAACGACATGTAAGAAGTTGACTGGACAAACTCCCTTTAGACTGGTCTATGGCATTGAAGCGGTAATGCCTATGGAATATATTGTGCCTAGCAGCGCTCACACATATAACGGATAATGGAGCCCTAGAGGAAAGGCTTGCATAGCTGGATGAGCTTGAGGAAGAGAGTTTTCTAGTTGGATTTCACCAATAGGTCCAAAAGTAGTGAGAAAAAGCATGGCATGATCGACACATTAAGCTGCGCACCTTTAAGGTACATGACTTGGTTTTGCTATATGATAGTAAGTTTTCTAAATTTCCAGGGAAGGTTAGGATGCACTAGTTAGGTCCCTATGTCATTAAGGAACCAACAGAGGAGAGGTACAGTTGGTCAAATTAATTGGAGATCCCTTCCCAGGAAAGGTGAAAGGCAGTCGATTGAAGGCATACATCGGTGGTCTGGCCATGTTGTTATAGACATTTTTGGGCACTGCAACCCCAGTCATATATGTCTATAAACCAAGGGTTTCTGATTCCCTAAAAGTGTTGTTTCATGCCCTAAAAGAACAAGGTCAACTGATTACATCATCTCCTAAAAGTTCTCCACAGAAAACTGCTCAGAACTGGTCAAAATTGGACCATGCAAGTTGCTTAGTGCTAAGGGTGCGATGCATCTCACTTGCCCAGTGTAAAAGGTGTGATGCATACTGGAAAGCACTTCCGTAGGGTGAGATGGGAGAGAATGGACAAATGGCAGAGATAGTTTGCGAGGTGGATGATCATGGAATCTTCCAGAAACTTCTCCTGTGACGCTTGCCTCTCTGAATTCGCCCAGGGATGAGTAAGAGATCATTAATCACCAAGTGGAATCAAGAACTATCAGAGAGAAGAAACTAATCAAAATCCCAGAAGTTGACTCACCTCCCTACAATCATCTATAAATGGATCCCTCATCCCAGAGATCCAGAGGCTGGAATTTTGTATCTTGTAAGGAAGTGTTGTTGGTTTCTTGGTGGAATATCATAGTGTTAGGTGATCTAAGCTTTTCATGAGGTGAAGAAGGGCTTTCATGCTGGGAGGATGACGTTGGGTCAGATCAATGGGTTGTAATCCTCTCTTCTAATCTTTATATGAATAAAGCTATTCAAGTTTTCCTCCACATTCTTGTATGTCTGATAATATATGCATTTGTGTGGTCAATATATATCTGGTCCTATATTGCTTATGATTTTAGATCTCTGCACTTTGAAGGTATTATGCTGCTTTGACTTTACAGGTACTCTTTGAAGCAGAGTGGTCAAGGGAGAAGTGGCAAAGACTGTCAGTGAGGAGAAGGAACAAGCGAAGAACCAAGAGAAAGATCGAGGTTGGTATTCTTTGATCCTCTCCTATCTACTTCTCATAAAGGAAAACGAAAGTAACTTTAATATGTTTGTTTCTAATATAGCTACCCGTCTTAGTGGGACTAGCAGCTCTGCCTAGACACTAGATTTCCTGATAACAAAATGGCGACTCCACTGGGGAGCGAATAGTTTGTTTGCTTGTATATACTTGTTTGCTTTATAAACTACAGACAGAGCCTGAAGTTAATCCAGCTAGCCTTCAAACTGCATTTGCTATGTAAGTGCAAAGTAGATCAATGCTGCTTCAGTCTATCTCCAGGTTTTGTTTATAAACTGAAAAATCGATTTGCAAACATCCTAAGTGCCCTAGTGGTGGCTCTAGTAACCTCATTAGATCAGCCCCTGTGATTTCTATTTACTGACTATCATTAGCTCGGCCTAAATCCCTGAACTAAGCTGCAAACTGTGACCAAGAACCAAGTTCAAGTCTCGTCCCTGGACCATCACATCTTCTCCTCTTGGGAATTTGGATGCATTGCACCTCCTGCGTGTAGTAGGTGTGCTGCGTCACACTTTCCCTATGTTGTAGGTGCGCTGATCAGATAAGACCTCTTTTTCTTCCAGATTTTGGTTTCTTTGTTCACTCTCTTCAGATTTATTCAGGAGTTTTGTTGTCTGTGATTAGTATACCACTGTGGAAACTCCCTTCCTTTGCATGATTCTGCCTCCATAGTATAAAGAATTGTGAATGTTTTTATGTATTTTGCGCCATTTACAGTTCTCTTTTACAAAAAGTAGCGTAATCAAACTGTCGTCTTTTGATTTGGAAGTGTCGCAAGTGTCATTTTCAGTCAAAGAAAAGAATCCTATCATTCTTAATGGTCAATTATACAATTACTCTTGTATTTGATTTGAATTAGTAGTTTTTCAAGTGTTGAAAGCAGTTTTCAATTCAAAGTAGCAAAATGTCGTCATTATCTTCCTTTTGTTTTTGAAGAGCAATTTGTTAGTACTGTCACTTTGAAAAGATAATTCTGATTTGTACTCAGCATTATTTATGTCATTCACACATTAAGAAAGTGGAAAACAAATACATGCATGTGCATTTTCATTTAGACTGCTTGTTGGTTTGATTTAGAATAGTGCATCTAGTGTGTGCTCTCTGCTCTATGCTGAAAGAATATCATCTCTCTTTCTTTAGTAGCTAGGATTTTCATTGCAAAAAGAAGATTAAATGATTGTTTATCATCTTAGATTGCATTTTAGGAATTGTATATCTACATCACGCAGTGAACCTGAAAGGCAAATTTCTTAAGAAAGATAAACTGTAAAATAAATTCAATGAACATAAAAATGCTTTGGAACCTAACGCACAACATCTAGAAGTCTAGGCTAGAGACGTATTCCGGCATCGTAAAGCCTGGTAACTATCACTTTCATCGTAGGTTGGGTGATTCCTCCTCTTTGAGACGACACGTGCCATTATGGCCTTGTGCTCCCACGTACCATCGAGTATATATTGGGAGACCTCAATAGGCTATATCCTTTATCCATAGGAAGCCATATTTGCCGCCCTATCGATCGCAATGCACTGAACACAACAGTCGGGAAGATTGACTGCCGTACTATAAAAAGTATTCTGCAGTTTTGCAATTGGTTTGGTAATCCCTCTGTCTAGATTTCTAGAGTAGTCTCTTTCGTTCCTTTTCAGACTCCTTAAAGGAAAAGGTCCATCTGAGCACTTGTCACTTCAGGCTCATTAAAAATCGAAGGCGACTAGAGTCATCTTTTTTTTTTTCTCGACTCTTAAAAATTGAAAAAGCAAGTTGTGTCAAAGTGTCTAAAATTTATTTTAATCGGAATAACGTCACTGTTCCCTCGTTGGTCTTAGGTTGAGAAAATGGGGTCCACCAACCAAGGATTTCCCCTTGGAGGAAATCCTGGTCCTTTCTCCTCTTGGGGAGATGTTGGTGCACCTCATATGGCCACATTGTCACTTCCAAGATTAACGATTGGCTTGCCAATATGGCTCTTCTTGACCTTCGTCGTTTAGAATACCGTGATTCCTGACAATCAAGTTAGCAACTAGATGATACTAGAGTTACCCCCAACCTTCTACTTCGTCTGTTTCTCCCTCTCCTCCTTCCTCTTCACTTGATGAAGCTGGTAAAGCAAAAAATCAAGTAACTAAGAAGGAGAAGAAGGGAAAGAAGAAGAAGGAGCCAAAGGCGAAAGGGAACAACCATGCATTGTCTAGCAAAAATCCACACACTGCACTGTCCAAGCATAAATCTCCATGTGTCATTTGCAAAGGAGACCACTATCATCAATATTGTCCTTGCATCCCTCGGATCTTAAGGGGCTGGTCTCCTCGTTTGCACAATCCAGTGTCATCAACCTTTGATGATCATGTTGAAAGTACACTATCAACTAGTGAAAGCGAAGTATCTAGATAGAAAAGGAGATGCAAATTTCCTTTCAAACTGTGTGAGGGTGATTACATCGTCCACCATTGTCCCTTTCTAGATGAAGCTAAAATAGTCTTGGATAACCATCCTGCTTCACCGCTACGGCTTCCTCCTAGATACAAGAAACTCTTGCTGAGTCCATCACTAGTTGAAAATCCGATTGACATGCCATTGTGGTCAGTGGAAGCATCTATCATTGAATATAAACCCTCTGAATCCACACCAGATGAAAGTCAAAAGGTCAAGGCGATAGTTGACCTGGTCTTGCCTTCGAAAGGTCCATCTTCAAATGATACAGTCACCGAAGAGAATGAGAGCGACAGCGTTCAAATTCTTTTCGTAAACACAGACTCCAATGAACATGGGGGCAATCTACCCGTTCCTTTAACGTAGGAAGGAAGTTCATCAGAGTCATATCCGGTCATCTATTTGGTCCCACCTCCGAGCAACCTAGTCGTTTCCTTCGATTGGAATCTACTAGGCAGACCCCATTTATCGCCCATGTACCATTCCGAATCATTGTACAAGCTTACAAGATGGTCATGGTCGGTACCATCATAGATGAAGGGGCTTCTGTGAGTATCTTTCCTCAACTGCTTGGAAAGTGCTTGGTTCGCCATCGCTTATGCCTGAGATGAGAAATCTGACAGGCTTTGACAAAGGAACCCGTCAACCGTTAGGGATCCTTCCAAATGTGCCTATTACTTTGAGAAGGAAAACCATTTATATGAACGTAATGGTAGTCCAACGACCTCTAGACTATAATCTACTCCTTGGGGATAACTATATTTATTGCATAGGAGCCATTGTCTCCTCACTCTTTCGAGTAATATGTTTTTTGCATGAAGGCAGAGTGGTCCAGCTTGTAGACCAGCTTTCGTTCCCCGGCTCACACATAGCTAATAGTCAAATACCATCCCTAAATGGTCTTTTCATGCAAGGAATGTCTCATCAATCCCCAGTCTGACCACCTGAAGAACACGAGTAATTTGGGGGTCATGAATGAAACCCAGGGGGCATGCGCCCTGGCCTGCTTCGGGAGGGAAACTCTAGGTATAGAGTAGGTTTCTGCGAAGAATATATGACTAGTCCAACACCCGTCTGTATAGGAAAATGGGATTACACCGGATAAGATACCTCTGTTAGAAGGTAGGCCTTTCCCGATAGAACAAATGTTTTGTTTGCAAATTGAAGGGTAACCTCAAAATTCTACTTCGCTATACCTGGGGGCATGCAAACCTTTTTTTGTGCAAGTGAAAGGTGACCAATGTAACGCTAACTCTATAGTTCCACTGACTTCAACTGCTTAAGTTGGGTGAGTGGTCAAATCAACTGTTCACCTTTGCAGGGGCCAAATGGCACCGGCAAAGTAAAGGAAAAATTTCCTACCTGACCTTAGTAGTTAACTAACCCCTAGGACAGTAGTTGGTCGTTCCTAGCTTGTGTAACAAAAGGATATGGAGCAAAGCTTTGAAAGGTGCAAGCTCCATAAAAATGGAATCTACCAATGAGATGTCCTTATCATACGACTGACACGAGCAGTTTTTATGTGAAGTTCAAGCTCGTTAAAAATTAAACCTAAGCAATGAGAAAATGTTTCCCCCCAAAGTTTAAGCTCATTAAAAAATGAACCAATTTCTGTTAAATAACCACTGTGAATGCATTATCATCAGCTCTTGAGCCTTGGTCGTGTTCTTATCATCACCTCCACTTTGTTTTAGCTGATCATTCACCTACATTTGATTGTTTATCCCTTTTGAGTAACAGCTGCGAAGAGTGATCCTGTCAGCCATCCTTGTGACACTGCTGTGATTGGAAAATTCCAAACCTTACCTGGAATAAGTTGTTACCTAAAATTGTCACTTGTTCCTCAAAAAACGACTCTCCTTTAAGCTCTTTTCATCTAACTCATAAAATATGAAAATATTGCCGAGCAGTTGGCCTCTCCAGCTCGTTAAAGCTACTGGGAGTGCTATCCCTCCTCTAGATTTCAATCTTTTTGGACCTGAGGGATTATTACACAAAAAGATCGAGCACTTGTCTTGTTCGGCTCGTTAAAACTATTGAAAATTCATCCCTTTCATATTATTTTATACTTTTTCGGACTTAAGGGATTACATGACGAAAAAGGATCACTGGAGTTTCCTTTCCATCCCTTTTCAGACTCTCTAAAATTGAAAAGGGACCGAGTTGTCTTTGTCGTTAAACTCGTTAAAACCGATAGCGACAAACTTGTCCATACAGACAAGAACGAGTTTCACTGTCGCTAGGCTCGTTAAAACATAGCGATGGGTTTGCCCGAAGGGCAAATTATAGAACAAGCATATGTTATCCTCCTAAAGCTTGATAAAAATAAAGAGGTACTGGTCAAAAATGACTAGGGAAAAATTGGGAAGAAAAATAGAAGAAACTTTATTGGTAGCGAGTCGCTCTTGAACATGACACTTTCACTCCATCACCATGATTGAGTTGGGTTGGGTTATTCCGTTCACCGGTCATATTGCCATTGGTCCTCCATACCATCCATCTTTGGGGTTAACGCTACCAATCCATTTCAATGTCGCCGATATGTTCAAGAGAAGTCGATCAGAGAATTCACCAACCCATCTTGTGTCTCATTCACTGCAATACCTTTACACTTCATTCTTTCATGACCACCACCCTGAACCTCGTATCATCATATCATTTTCACCTCCAAAGGTCATTTTCTCCATTCCACGTCATAGATGTGGGATTCATTAAGGCCCTCCTACGATGAGTCACTTCTTGTCGACATTAACTCATTATCCAAGAAGTCGACCTAGGAACAACCCTTTCAGTATTTTGAAGCTTGCATGCCTCAATGGCAAGTTTCTCACTTTCGGTGACAGGTTTACATCAAAGGCCTTCGACCGAGAGAATTTGCGTGGTGTTCGACGTCAAGTCCCATTTTCACACCAAGAGAATTGTACTGTCGTACCTTGAGGGTCATCATCATTATCGGTGATTCCTCTCGTGCATGTTAACAACTTACATCATTGGCTGGTAATCAGGCGATGCCTTTCCATGTTCGACTCCAGAACATTTTTCACATGGATTGACTTGTACTTCGGGCGAAGATTGGATGAGTTTGAAGACCCCGAATCTAGTTTCATCCATCTGGGTAGCGATATATTCAGGAAAATAAAGACATCAAATGTACATCATTATTGCACAGATGATCATCCGAATCAAAGGATGGTGACTCTATCAGAATCATTAGTCTGCCACACAGACAGTTGTCTATCCTATGTACATGAAAATGAATCTATAAAGCTAAGCATGGGAATGCCCACCTCAGCTAGATCATGAAAATATTATGAAAATAATGTATTGTATTGTATCTTATTACAAGCCACCTTCCAGTTCGAAAAACCTCGGATCCTCATGATAAAGCATTTCACCTGACATCAAAAGATTAACGACCTCATGCTTTAGGGGGAAACTGTTATAGAAATTTTTGGGCACTGCAACCCCAACCATATATGTCCATAAACCAAGGGCTTCTGAGTCCCTAAAAGTGTTGTTTCATGCCCTAAAGGAACAAGGTTAGCTGATTACATCATCTCCCAAAAGTTCTCCACAGAAAATTGCTCAGAACTGGTCAAAACTGTACCATACAGGTTGCTCAGTGCTAAGGGTTCGATGCATCTCACCTGCCCAGTGTAAAAGGTGCGATGCATACTGGAAAGCCCTTATGTAGGGTGCGATGGGCAAGAATGGACAAATGGCAGAGACAGTTTGCGAGGTGGATGATCATGGAATCTTCCAGAAACTTCTCCTGTGACACTTGCCTCTATGAATTCGCCCAGGGATAAGTAAGAGATCATCAATCTCCAAGTGGAATCAAGAACTATCAGAGAGAAGACACTAATAAAAATCCTAGAAGCTGACTCACCTCCCTACAATCATCTATATATGGATCCCTCTTCCTAGAGATCCAGAGTCTGGAATTTTGTATCTTGCAAGGAAGTGTTGTTGGTTTCTTGGTGGAATATCATAGTGTTAGGTGATCTAAGCTTTTCATGAGGTGAAGAAGGGCTTTCATGTTGGGAGGATGACACTGGGTCAGATCAATGGGTTGTAATCCTCTCTTCTAATCTTTATATTAATAAAGCTATTCAAGTTTTCCTCCACATTCTTGTATGTATGATATGTTAGAGTCGGTCTGGTCAGCCCTCCATTAGAGATCAACGCTCTTTGTGCATTTCAATTTTAGGTGTCCCGCTCCATCCACGAAGCTGCATTTCGCTAGGGATATGCCATGATCTGACAGAGAAATTCATGCTACTCATTTCCCCTCATGTCTGGCCTCTGCTGGTTCATGAATTGGTCTGTAATCAATGAAATTCATGATAGTCAAGGACTGGTCATATTGTAGCACAGAGTCATTTTTTATTGTTAGGGTCTAGAAATTCATCAATTTGGTCCTTGAAAAAACATGTCCAGAACAAGCCATGTAGGCCAGAAGGAGATCTTATACACCTACAACTCAGAAAGCTTCATCATCACTGCAAGAGACATCGACTCTTCTTCAAAACTCTGTTTTGAAGAAAAGTCAAACAAGGTCAACTATGAATTTTTTTTTCAAAAATCGACAGTTGATATTTTCAGATGCAGTCATGGATTTCAAGGCCAGAGGCCCACAGACACAGTCCCTGCAAAGAAACGCCGAAAATTTCATCATGAGAGCCAAAATTTCAAAGAAAAAGGAAAAACAAAGTGTTTTAAAGGTCAATGAAAAGTGAAAAACTCAAACATTAGAAAGTGGGTCTTCAAAGAGGAAAAAATTAAACCCAACTCTCTCAAAGCCTATATATATTTGTTTTGGCCCAAGACTAAGTCATTATGTTATGAAAAAGCTTGAGAGAGGCATTGTTGAAGAAAAGAGAGCTAAGGAGGAGGAATTCGAGCAAGGAGGGAAGATTGCTAGGTGGCATGACGCACACACCAGGGCGCACGACGCACACGGAGGGTGCGACGCATTGGCAGCCATCCCATAGTGCAAAATCCACAAGGGCACGACGCACACAGACAGGGGCCTAAAAAACATTGCAATTCGATTCGGATCTCAGTGAAGTCAGCGAATCAAGAGGTAGGCCATGATTGACACCACTTCTCCATCACTTGTGTCATTAATTTGGGGTTTTTAAGAAGTCTAATGGTGCCCAAAGGCATAATGGCCATCCATGAAATAATCATCAAGCGAAAATGATAAACGAGGTTGTCAATTTGTAAAAATGCCACCAAGGTTTTGCTCCCCTCTCTTTTTCCCCTCACTCCTCATCGTTTTCACCTCCGTATCCCCCATATCTACCAAGAAAACCCCCTAAAATCCCCCTAAAACTCCCTCCCCTGTTTTTCAAACAAAAAACTGTGTCACTTGCCCACATGTGGCGCACACACAACATGGCACGGCGCACTCAGGGCGCGCGGCGCACTAGGAGCCCGGCCACAGTGTTAACTTTACACTGGCGCGGCACATACCTGGCGCGCGGCGCACTGGGAAAAGCGTGCGGCGCACTGGGAAAAGCGCGCAGCGCACAGGACTTGAGCCTAAGAATGCACTGAATCGCCCAAAAATTTTGGAATTGGCTCTTAAAATTGCAAAAGTGCCCATAAATATTTTCACCACTGATCCTAAGCTTAAAGAAAAATATGATGTTGGTGACGATGAGACCAAAAACAAATTTTTTTAAGCAAACACAAAAATGACACAAAAGGGTAAAAAGGCTAGGGTTTTTTCTACAGTAACACAATTGCTAAATAAGCTCCTACCTTACCTTGATCAGCTAATTTCCCTGGAGCATTTTCCCCTTATAGTTACCCTAGCTACATTGTAATAATATCCCTTTGTCCCCTTTACTCATATAGCTCAAAAGTTCCTTGACCCTACCCCATCAAAAACACACCCCAAACACTCCCAAATCCCTGATAAATTTCTCCTTTAAACCCCTATTCCCCTTTTCATCATTCCCCTCCTAACACTCCCCTGTTTTATTGTCCCCTTGGTAACAGATTTTCAGAGCATTCGTCAGTGTCATTGAATCCAAAGGGCAGCACTAAACTCAGGTTACAAGTAGCAGTGATGGCATCAGAAAATTCATTAGATTATGAGGGGGATACACACAGTGACATATCTTCAGGAGAGAGGGACCATAGGAGACATCGCCAGAGTGGTAGACATCTCAGAGATGAGCCCAACACCCTCACAGAGCTATAGGCATGCCCACTTGCCATGTCTTGTTTCCAGCGCTTGGCATGTTATGAATTTTTCCAAAGGGTGGAAAATGTCAGAGTACATCATGAGTTGGCCCGCATTTTCACACTTCATCTACAGGGAGGCCAATCTGTCCTGGCTGGGGTCACTTTCACCTTGACACCGGAGGCTATATCAGTGGCAACAGGGATACCTAACATTGGGGAGTGGTGGCATAAGAAAAAGAAGGTGGAGAGGCATCACTATGAGCCCTACATCAAGAACAGCTGCTTGAGCCAGCTCACTAGAGTCTTTCCTTTCAGATTTTTGAGGGAGGAGTATGCCCCACTCATGAGATTGATCATGAAATATTTCAGTTGCGAGGGGAGGTTTTCTCGCCTTTATGCTTATCACATCCGCTTGCTCATGCACTTCACCAGGGTAAAGATGATGAGCCTCCCAATTTTCATTTGCAACAACATTGAGAAGATGAAGAACTTCATGTAGTGAAAGACCCCACGACAACAGCTAAACAGTGTCTATCATTTTTCTCTCATCCGGATTTTGGTGGACCATCAGTTGGGATTGCAGGGTATTGCTTGGGAGGACTTCATCTCCCGTGATTTTTTCAGCGCTCCACCGGTGATATCAGAGGCAAAACATGAGATGGGAGGTCCTTCACATCAGTTAGAGCCTAAGATGGGAAGTCTTGCACATCAGTTTGAGAGCCATGAGACTGCCACCATGCCAGTATACATCACATATCAGAGAGGCTATCCGAAAGGCACTAGACCTTTGTTTGCAGCAGTAAAGCGAGTGTTATCTCCACCTGGGGAGGAAGGGGCCTCACTTCCTACATCGACGAAACAAGTACAGGACAAGGGAAAGAATCCCAAGCATGAGGAGGGGCCTTCAAGTGTGCCATCAGGTGAGCAAGAGACTGAGTTTGTTCTCCTCCAGGATTATGAGACAGATGCAGAACCTACAAATGCTGAGCTAGGAGAGATCATTCAGGAGCAGCAATCTGTGATTGAGAAACTATCCCTCGACTTGGATAGGTCCAAGTGGAACGTGCCATATCTAGAGCAGAGGAACAATAAACTTGAGGATCGGCTAGCCGAGATAGAGTTGCAATTGATCAAGGAAAATCGGCGACACATCCTAGCAGCGCAAGACAGACCTATGGAGCAAAGAGACGAAGACCGTGAGTACGTGCTAGAGAAAGTGAACGTTCACTTGGAGCAATGGTTGGACAAAGAAAACAGGGAGAAAGACATGCTGAGGCACATGACTCATCACTACCAGGCACGCAACATGAGTTCCAAAGCGAGAATCAGGAGCCTAAAGGCAAAATTGAGAAAAGCGAGAAAAGAGGCAAAAGAGGCAAAGGAGACAAAGGAGCAAGATCGGCTTTGAATCTTGGCTGAGGCTTCCTTGGCACAACAAAGCACTTCATAGGGAACCTCCAGCCCAAATTTCAAGGAATTTGGGCAAATTTTGGTCACAGGCAAATTTTTGGGCACAAAACAGGAAATTTCTCCTTGTGCGCCGCGCCACTAGCGCGACGCTAAAAATCTAGAACTCAGATCGAGGAACAACTTGCATATTTGGATTTAGCATCGAAAAATACGTCTACTGGTGTCCGAGCTAGAAATTTTGACAAGTTTTGGGTCTCCTAAAGGTCAAAAAACACCCAAAAATGGCCTCTCTGCCACTTTTTGGACACACAGAAAGCAGTCTTGGGAGAATGAAGTTTTGGAGGGGAAAATGAGCTTCAAATTCAGAAATTCTAGTTGGGTTGGAAAGTAGACAGGACAGGCTTTCCAACAAGCCCACTTGGGCACATTTTGGACACTTGAAAGTGCCCCAAAACAGGCTCCAAATTGGCGCGACGCACAGGGAATTTGGCGCGGCGCAGAGGGAAACAAAAACGACCAAATTGCTCCCGTTTCTCAAAATTTCGGGTCGCGACTTCTCCAAGTGGGCCCGGTCATTTTCTCTTTGGTTTTTTGGCACCAAGGGTACCTTTTAAAGAATTTTCTCTCCAGATGGGCATCGATCCAAGTGGAAAAAGAATGCAAAGGGTCACCACAGCCAAATGTCATGCTTGAGAGCGCTACACCTGTAGCTGATGGTTGGCTCTCCATCTCCTTTTCGAAATGATTTGAGTAACTTCCAAACCCCTGGGCATTCCATCTCTTCTCTACACTTTCTATATATTGTAATCAAGTTATTTGTAAAGGGTTGGCTGGCTTGTAACTTCTGAGAGACTGTGGGAAAGAAACTCTATTTCTACACTGTGTATTTTTGACAGAGAGTTAATGAAAGGCAGCGGCTCTGTTTCATGAGATTCTTGTGGTTGTGAGTGTAGAAAATGTGCTATTATGTTCCATATGTATCTTGTTATGTTTCATAATTCATTTCATGTTTCATTTCAGTGAAATTTTCTAAGTGAGATTAGGTAGAATTCAATTTATATTGCTCTGCATGTGGGAAAATTCCATGTGCAGTGTTATTCTTCTGTTGAAAAGGATTCATGCGACCATGCCCCTTTCACTATCTTTGGCGATTTTTCCATTCCGCATCACCTTAAGTTAAAATTGCTGTGCTTCCCACCTACCTTGCCTCACGGAATAATCTGTGCCTTCATTCTCAATTCTCTGTTCCTTGCTAAGCGCCAGTCCCATATACATCTCAGAAGTTCAGTCACTTCGAAAATCTTTTCCAAAATCCCTTTTCACTTACTAGCCTAAGGTAAACATCGCATTGTAATTCATCTCAGACCATTTTTCTTATCCATTCGCTGAGTGTGACTCGAAGAGAGCCCTCTCCTGCTCTCGTAGGGCTAGCTACGAGACTGAGCATGGTTTGTGGTTACCCTAATTTTTGCCTTCCTTCAGCCTAAGGCAAATTTAGGTGCTAACATGATAATATATGCATTTGTGTGGTCAATATATATGTGGTCCTATATTGCTTATGATTTTAGATCTCTGCACTTTGAAGGTATTATGCTGCTTTGACTCTACAGGTACTCTTTGAAGCGAAGTGGTCAAAGGAGAACCGGCAAAGACCTGTCGGTGAGGAGAAGGAACAAGCGAAGAACCAAGCGAAAGATCGAGGTTGGTATTCTTTGATCCTCTCCTATCTACTTCTCATAAAGGAAAATGAAAGTAACTTTAATCTGTTTGTTTCTAAGATAGCTACCCATCTTAGTGGGACTAGCAACTCTGCATAGACACTAGATTTCCCGGTAACACATGTGCCTAGATGAAGGTAGCAAAGTCTTAGTGCTCTAGGCAGTTGAAAGGAGGCGTAGAATATAAAATACACTGCCCAAGTTAGGGAGCTACGTGATTGGAGAATTTTGCAAAGCAAGGAAGTGTCACAGGGTTCGCAACAGCGCAAAGGGAGTTGTGCTACCTAGGGAGAAATCGCGTAGGTTGGTTGGAAAGTGAGAGTTAAAGTCACTATTCATGATTTGACGGTTGAAATGCGGCCAAATGGAGTGGGCAGATGGCATTTAAGATGAAATTTATGGCTCATATCCTTGAAAATCTACCGCCAATCCAGAATTAATGAACCGAATTTAGGGGGAACGATCGGATTTGAATTCAACATGCCCTATAAATTACAAGTGGTTGTCCAGTGGAAAGCACTTGGCATTTTGAGAATTGAGTTGTTGATCTCTCAGGTGCACATGAATCGCGAGCACTACAAACTTCTGATCGCTACTAAAATATTTGAGACTTTGTCGACGAAAACACAGCAGTTCTTGCGTAAAATCATGTTGGCACCCATAGAAGTTAGAGATACTGAAGGAGAAGAGTTAGTATCGGAAGTTGAGATGGAGGCAGAAGTAGTTTCCCCAGAGGTTGCCGAGGTGCTCGCTGAAGTCCCTAAATCACTGTTAACGTTGAGACTGAAGTTGACCCCAACAAAAGAGATTGTGAAGGATAAGGGCAAGCAGCCTGCACTACCGGTGTGTGCATCGCCAAGGAGAAACCCACCGAAGCCCACCGCATAGGAGAAGGGAAAAGATATAAACTTGGAGACAGAGGAGGAAGACATTGAAGACATCCCGATTAATGATGAGGATGTGGGAGTCGAAGTAGAGGAGGTTGGAACCCAGGGTGCAGACCTTATTACTCGGTTGTCACAGTATGTAACTCCGCACAGGCCTAAGACCGGGGTGCCAAAGGACATCAATGAGAGTACGACTCCCCTACAAACCCCTTTACTATTGGAAGAATTTTTTTTCGATGGACCCGGCTTGGCATGAGTGTCACTGCTAAAACTTGAAGACTGGGACTTGGCGGATCATTAGAAATTCCCACACCTAGTGAGTAGCTGATGCACTACATCATTGATACCAATATTGGAATGACCACATTGGAGCCGCAGAGGTGCCTCATGGGGGTAGAAAAGGCATGGTTTCTCAACCTACTTTGGGTGTTACACTACAACCACACCTTGGTGATAGTTTTGGTCATCAAGCAGCTGTTGTGCTTGGTGCAAGATGGGTGTCTGTGGCTGGAGGTGCCGATACCCATCACAGATAGGTTGATTCATTGGATAATGCAACTACCATTTATAGCAGAGAATCCGGCCATGATATTTGGTTGAAAAGGTGGCGAGAGTCTCTTGCAGAATCAGTGAAGAGAAATTTAAACTGGTGAATAAGTCATGTAGATAAGCTATATCCAACATCTGCGACCCTGCTGTGGAGGTAGCCACACAGATCTTAGTGGGGAAGGTTATTAGGAAGTGTCACATTGATGAGGTGTCGATGCCTATCGTCGTGCTCGCAGCACAATGTGCTAAAGGAGTCTAGCTTAACCGGTCGTACTACCTTCACGGAGAGTTCCTGGTGAACTCTCGTGAACCACAATAGCTCAGCAAGACATTCCACTACGTGTGGCTCTCGTTGTCAATTGTTCTGTTAGTGTGGGAGCTGCTAGAGGATAGCTAGTTCCCTTCGATCGCACTAGATCTCCCAGAAGTAGCGAAGTATGCTTCGCTATGGGTGACCAAGGATGTGCAGCGAGTCAGGGACAACAAGATCTTTTGTATCTTGATGGAGATGAACATCCGGATGGCCATCAATCGCAAGCTGCAATTGTTGCCTACGGTGTAAGCCAACCTGTAGGGCTACGCCAAATTCAAAGTCGACTTCCATTGAGTATCCATTAGGGCATGGAAGGACCCTGTGTAGAAATGGCATGACTTGCCCTATCTGGAAATGGATGACGCCATCGATGTGATGCTTGATCAATGGCCAGCGGAGTGGTGCTATACAACAGACTTGGCGGTGGGCAAGAGCAAGTCTGCCATGTAGAAGAAAAAGGAGGAGGCCAATCTTAAGATGACACAACTGGTCAAAAAGAGGAAAAAGAAGGCCACTGATAAGGCCCAGGTAGAGTGTGAGGCCACGCAGCAAGTAGGGAAGTAGACAAGTGGGACAGAGTGGGGATCTGACAAAGGCATGAGGTCGCCTTCACCTGAGATAGAGGAGGAGATGGAACAACACGACGTGGACCCTCAGGAGACATTCGCCTACATCAAGTGCCCAAGAGAGATGGAGAAGGGAGGGCCTAGAAAGAAGTAAAAGGTGACCAAGACCTCACTGGACCCCATCACATTAACAGAGGGCCTAGCCTTCAACTCCACTAGAAGTAAAAGAACAACAGGCAACTACTGTCATAGAAGTGGTAGTGGTGATGGATAGTGTAGTAGCAGACTGCACACAATTGTTTAACAGTCATTTGAGGTCCTAACCAGCATGCGGGAGGACCCCAATGTACAGTGCCTAGAGATGAAAGTGCACGAGATACATCAGCGCTATCATGAGCTTTAGGGCACATCGTGAATAGTAGCACTGACACAGAGACTACCCAAGTTGCAGTAGGCGAAGCAGATGAAGGAACAGGTGGATTTAGTGTTACACAAGGAAGCAGTGTTGAACGAAAGATTGAAGCCCTACCTGGATGAGGCTTATGCAGTGACAGTATCCATCAAAGGCAAGCTTGTGACTTTGCAAGCGACGTAGAAAAAGCTTTAGGCCGACAACGCAGCAGTAGTGACTAAGCGAATAGTGGAAGATGTGAAGCAGGCGGCAACTTAGTGCATGGCTGAGGTTGCAAACATACAAGTCGAGCTGGAAGGGCTTCATGCAAAGATATCTGCGCCTACTGAGTTACTCGAGGGTCAGTCATGATGTTTGTATTGGGGGCCTGTTGGGAACAAGATCCCCCAAAGGACAGTTTTGGCGCTAAAGCCCATGTTTTGGTCAAATTTTGTAATAAACTTGTAAAGACTCTGCATTTTGTGGTTGCAGAGTGCGAAGGTGTCATAAGTCATAAAGGGTTGTCTGCCCTTAGTTTTGTAACGTAAAGTCGGCTATAAGAGATCTACCGATGGTATGTGGACCATGGGATTGTATAAAAAGAGCTAAGTATTTTAGAGTAAGCGATAGGTAAGAGAGTTGTAGCTCTGAAGTAATAAGTTTAAGTTCTGGGTCATACCATAGGTAGAGGCTCTATAGCTGAATGTGCAGAGGCCTAGGGTAGAAGTCTGCAGCTGAGTGTGCAGACCCATGAAGTTGTGTGCACAGGGTGGATAGATTCTGTAATCACTTGGAAGATATCAATAAAGAGAAGTATTATGCAATTTCAGTGTCTTTTTTCTTGTTAATGCATATTGACATGTTATGTATGAATTTTTTTTATAATGCTTACGCGATGCGCGAATGTGTGTAATTATGTTAGTTAACAGAAAACAAATAAGGATATCTGTTTATGCGGTGCTAACTGTGAGTATCTAATAAGATAATTAAGATTCTTTAGATAACTTGACAAACTATGCAATACACTACCTTAGTAGCATGAAAGTGTCTAGATCGAAGATTAGGGTTGTGTGAAGGCCAACCGTACCTTTTTGTGGAGATATTGAAGGGAGGAATAAGGGGTTAGGTAGACAGAGCCCTAGAACTAAGTAACCTGCGCAAAGGCAGGAGTAGAAGGAATAAAATGACATCACAACCATCTCAGGGTGCGGAAACTTGGTTCCAGCATCCCCCCATACTCCTTTGGGTGAGAATTCGGTCCGCGCTTCATGGGCTGATGCCGAAAGGGCCAATAATGTAGGGATTTGTTTGGCTAACTGACGTTGAACCTAGGATAGGCCCCCATAAAGCCAACAATAGTTTTAATAGAACCCGAGATACAACTCCATAACCCTTTTATTATACTTTATGGCTTTGAAAATATGAATGATGGAAAATAAAGGGGTAAGGAAGATGCGATGTTAATTAGTAACTAAAGAAATTTTGCATGGTGAAACCAAGGAGAAAATCAAGGGAGGAAAGTAAAATATATGTCAACTTTTAAATGATAAGTGGGAAAAAGACGAAAATCTCTAATTTTTGAAGAAATTAATACACTCATATGAAATCCTACAACTTGTGAACAACTTGGGCTATTTTTCATGGTGTTTCAGAGATAGGGACGAGGGGAAGGGTTTCAAGGATGGTTAGAAGGTAACCCCAAATTTCAATGGGACAACCAAAAATGTTTTTTAAAAAACAATTTTTTAAAGAAATATAAAAATTAAAACAAAGGTTCTAGAACATAGTGCTATAATATAAATCAATAAAAGTAATTGCCATAGATAATAGATCTAACGTAACTCAATAATAGATCTTAAATATCTTTTCTACATATATATTATAACCCTCCCAAAAGAAAGAGTTGATAGAGGATACACAAACTTACCAAACATGGGAGGCAAAACTATGAAGGAAATTAGCCCTCGTTACAAAAACATACTACATAGTATCCAGGTTTGAATATAGAACAACATGCTGAATATTTTTATTTGAGAATTGGAACCAAATTGACACTAGTTTCGATATTGGGTATTCCAATTTCCACAAAACCATACCAACAGATCTCCAAGACTCCCTGTTTTTTGTAAGAACCATCTAGAGGATATGGGATAAGTCCCCAAAACCATCATAATACGTCTCCCAAACATCCCATTTTCTTGCAAGAAACATTTTGACAATGTTGGAGAGGATCACACATCCTCAGATATGTCTCGTTCAAAATCGGGACTTTCCCCTTGCTGCCTAAGGAGGGGAAAATATAGAGGATGCATCCTAGAAGTAAGGACAAGTCCCACTATGCAACATCATCCTCAGTGCATAATCCACATGATACATTATAAGTTGATATAAGAGAGTGACACATGAACATATGAACTCGTGACCAAGTGTATAAATTGACCTAAATATCCACAAGTAGAATGTATGTAAGGAAATTATGTGCTCATTCCACACATGCATGGAAGATAACCTCTATCATATCTAGTTAAATTTTAATACTGGCATCTCAACAATTGGGGGGCCTAAATTAAGGAAACAATGTAAACTTATAATTGGATATATCTATTGTACTTCCTACAAAATGAGAGTAGATTGTGGATTGAAATTTACAACCATGATTACATAAGAACTACTTGTAGGTTTCAAGGGACCCATACCCATGGGCTTCAAACCAGTAATGAAATGTTTTGAAATTCCCACTAATGGATTTGAGAGCATCCAAAACATTCCAACTACTCCATTCTTAGATTCACACCACTCTTTTGGGTGCTTCTTACACACTTCCAACCTTAAGGATAGTTTGGAAACTGTTTACTTGCATATCCCTACATGTCACACCATTGTTGGGCATTTAAATGCTACCTACAATTGTTGTCACTGAACCCTATAAGTAAATTTATTAATTTCCTACGGATAACCACAAAAGTAGGTTAATGGGACTAAAGAAGAGTGTATTCAATATGAATAAAATGTACAAGTGCAAGTGAATATCCTAAAAAAATTCTAAAAATAACATATGGATCAGATAAAGAAATTAGTGGTAATGTTGTTGCAACATGTTTATAAGAGATCGTGGTATAATAAAAAATACTCAATGACTTGCTAAAAAGGAATGAGTGAATGAGATGGTAAGGTGTTGCAATGGAGCTAGATATGTCAAGGGCTCCTGAGTTTAATGATTGATGGCAAGGAAGGTGAACTGGGTACAAATGCCCTGTCAAAGTCCCCTGGGGCCAATAGTGGATCCAATCGTATGATCCTGGGGGAGATGTATGAGCAATGGATACTCCTAACATCTGTGGTAAAAAGGAAGAAGCACTAAATAGGTATCTGGCCACTCTTATGGGATTGGGATGCATCCAGACATGTCAGGAGCACCTTTCTCTGGAATTGTATGGATTTGTTCCCTCTAGTGTTCTAAGAACCTATGAAACTGATGTATGGTCTAGCATCATTAAACTAATATCAATGGTATATGTCGATGTACCCAACGGGAAGGCTAAGAAGAGACCCAAGATCTCACCTTTTTAATAGCTATAGAATTTTGAACCTCTACATGTTCTATGTACCTTAGACATTATAATTTGTTTCATGTCACACCTCCACCTCTGCTACCCAAACAGGTGCCTTCTGATGCCACAAATGTGCACTGTATTTTAACATTTTTGGACGTCTCAAATCACATTTTTTTAAAAATAATCCTTTTAATTTTAGTTTTATTTTTTGCATGGTGCCTCATATTACTGTTCCTTTTTCTGAATGTGTCAGGTCTAGGTAACGTTCTAGTATATGTTTTCCCATTTCCTAGTTTGATTTCAAAAATATTTTTCTTGTTGTTGACACTGATGCCTACGTGGAAAAAAATACTTTCCATTCAATAAGTAATCCAATGCCTGGTTCATGGATTATTGTGTTAGGAATATTTCTCATTGAAAATTCATATTGATTATTTGTAGACTCATTTGCAAAGTGTTGTAGAGATTTTTCTTATGAATGGAATTAGGTCTTCCCTATTGCATTGCACCTGTTCACCGCTAAGAAGTATTGTGGATTCATCAAGTCATATAGTATCATCTGATTCCATCATATAAATGAGTGAAATCATCATTGATTAGGTAATCATTCCACTCTTTTTTATGGAATATCAATAATCTAATTATACCGCTATCAACATTTTATATTACTTGACACCACCTGCAGTCTTCCTTTGTTGCTGACAAATATAGCCACCAAATTTGCTATTGTTGCTGGAACAATTGTTGTTGGATATTCCATATGAATTTGGTTGGCATGTCATTGATTATGTTTGAGAAAACAAATTATTTTGATTTAGATAGTGACATTCCTATGGTTGGTACTTATTATTTCATGCAATGGCTGGATGTAGAGACTAGTGAGCCATTCCCTTCAACAATGATTCTTATTCTTTATTTGAATTGTTCTTAGATAAGTTATCTTAACTAATTTTTAAATGTAATGAGAAATACAATTGTGATAAATCATTTTTCAATCGTGATTATTACATTGTGTTAAGTCATGTATCATTCACTACAACAAAACCCTGTGATTAGTGTCCCTTTTTTGTTTCCTTTTTTGCTTCTAGAGCCCATTTTTTGTGCTATTTGTGTCCATTTATCAAATATGGTGCAAAACTTGATGCAAAGTTTTCACCAAGTCTTACACCAAGTTTAGCACCAAGTATTGTAATAGGTTTTACACCAGATTTTACACCAGGTTTTACGTTAGGTTTTATGCGAAGTTTTGTGCCATCCTTTGCACCATGTTTTGCATCAAGTTTGAAACCTAATTTTGTTTCACCAACTTTTTCATCATCTATTGCATCCACTTTTGCACCTATACTTGCATCATCTCTTGCATACTCTTTTGCATCATTTTTAAAATCATTTTTTGCATCCCCTTTGCGCCAAGTTTTGCACCGAGGTTTGTGTCTAGTTTTACATCTAATTTTTCATCTACTTTGTTGCATCCACTTTTACATCTTGTTTTTCACCCATGTTTACATCCTCTTTCTCATCTGTTATTTTGTCCACTATTGTATCTAATGTTCTTGTGCCATAATTTGAACGTAGTTTGGCACCTCCCTTTGCACCCATTTTTGCTTCTAAATTTGCATCCACGATTCCATCCTCATATACATCTAGCTTTTCATTGACTTTTACATCTATTTTTGCATCCCTTTTTGTATCCACTTTTATGTCAAGATTTGCATCAGGTTTTGTGTCTCATATTGCATCTACTTTTGCATAGAATTTTGTTGCATTAACATTTGCATCCATTGTTTCACCCATGTTTATGTCCACTTTTGCATCCCTTTTTGCATCTTATTTTGCATCTGCATTTGATTTTTTTCATCTATCATTACATCCACTTTTGTTGTGACACAAGATATTCCCCCCTCTGAGTAGATGCTGAAATTTCTTATTAAGCTACCCCTTTGTACATGCTTAGATGCACTAAACCATCCATGCTCCCCCTTAGCACATGTAGAGTCTGCAAAAATATTTTCAAAAGAATAACATGACTCTATATCTCAACTCAGTGAATATGACCTTCCTATCACCAATGAATCATATATACATCAATCTCTCAATCAAGTGTGGATACATCAATTGTTTATACATCACTGACATAGAAATTATTACATCATCCTTCCCATGCATAGTGGGGTTAAAAATGAGGTCTTTTCATGACCTTTACATGACATTTAAGGACAACCGATTTAAACAAGACCATGATAGTCATTAGTAACTATCATACACCATATATGATCTGCACCATCAGCAGTATTAGGATCAACAACCTGTATATTTCCATCATTAAAAGAGTAACCTGAATCAAAACAACTATGTGGATCAAGCAATATAAGCATCTTCAAGTACCAAGATCTTCTAACATAATGGCAACAATTCATTATTAGAAGCATATATTCCCCTTGAACATGTGCCAACTATTCATTGTTAGATCTGATCATTACAAGTATCAGTGAGAGTCATCAAGGCATCATCATCAATAAGATATACATCAAGTTATCAACAACTTGTGAGGATAAAAAGCACTTCTAAATAACATCCACAGACTGTAGTCATCTATCATCACGATAGAAAATATAATTGATAATTGTCTGAATCATATCAAATCAGTTTATTCTGAGTATATCCCACTAGCTTTTTCCTCAAACCAACATATACGCGACTTGTCTTCATGGAACTTGCATATGAGAGTTGGAACATTGGAGTTGCACACTTGCAGCCCCCTTTGAGTTTGTTATGTATGTATACTCTGATATGCCACATCCTTTTGATTGTACTTCCTTTTTCTTCCATATCTTCGAGTGTGATGATGTTTTATCCCTTTGGTATGGTGGCCGAAATTTTCTCATGCATTCCTTTTCTATATGTCCAAAATTTTTACAAGCGTAACATCTTACATGTTTCATATTCCTTCTATAGCAGTCAATGGCTTTGTGACCAAACATATTGCAAGAAAAACAATATCCCTTAAAGTACTTGGAAGTTGATGATCTTTCTATGTGACGGTCTTGAACCATTCTATTTCTGCATCTCACTACAACATGTCCAAAATTATGACATGAAAAACATTCAAAATTATTCATCAGAGGAAATAACTAACTATCACTTCCACAGTTAGGAGTAAAAGATTTTATTTCCTTGGTTGTTGATGGGTTTGACCTCTCATCTCCTTGTTGAACATTTCAGATTTTGCATTAGAGTTCCTTGCCTCACCTTGTGAGCTAGATTCTCCTTCAACAGATTCATGAAAACCAAGACCAATTTTGATGGTAGGAGACCTTTGACTACTAAGAATATTATCCAAAATCATAGTACTGTCTTGAAATTGTAACAGTTTATCCTTTTCTTCTAATTTAATTTTTAAGATATTTACCTCAACTTGATATTGCTCTTCCTTTTCCAGATATTTCTTCTTCAAGATTTCTTCACCCTTCCTTCCTTCTTCCACTTGTTGCCTTAATTTGAGAATCTCATTTTCTTGTTCTTCATCTGCTTGAGGTAGTTTTTCATTCTGCTTATTTTATAGATCTTATTTTAGAGAGAGGATCTTAGCTTCAAGACTTACATAGTAACTGGATCTATCTTTAAGTATCTTGATTTTTATACTCTGATCATTTATTTAATTTCTTAATGATGTCACTTCATCCTGCAGCTTTTGACATTGATCTTTCTTTTCCTTGTACTACTTCCTTACTTTGTTTCCCTCCTCTAGCTGAGCTTTTAATATGGTAACTTCTTCTTTGAAGGCACACTCCCTTTTGTTAAATAGATCTTGTTGATCTCTGATTTTATCTACGAGTCTTTTAACTTCTATCTCTATGTTTCTTTCACGATCACTTCCAATATCTCCAATATTGCATGAACAAAGAAAAGCATCACTAGAAGACCAAAAATTTGTACTTGATGCTTCATTTTCTTGTCCATATTTAATTTGAGGTGATTTGGAATATGAATACTTTCTTCCACCTAATGGCCAATTGTATCT
Source organism: Pinus tabuliformis (assembly GCA_031772625.1). Classification (NCBI taxonomy): domain Eukaryota; kingdom Viridiplantae; phylum Streptophyta; class Pinopsida; order Pinales; family Pinaceae; genus Pinus; species Pinus tabuliformis. Next base: position 65,112,678 of record CM062817.1, on the reverse strand, counting down.
ACCGATGTCGTTGTTCCTTTGAGCTATCTTCTTCTTCTGAGGCACTTTCTTCTTTAGCTTCTTTCCCATTGTTCTACAGATCTCCTTCAAGCGATCAAGCTTCTACCAAAGGACCTGCTCTGATACCAATTGTTTGAAATAATACTAAGAGGGGGGGTGAATCAGTATTAGTAAAATCAATAACTTTTTCTTTTCATATTCTGATTTATATACGCTACTTCAATGAAGGTAACTTGCGTGTAGATGCAACTGTATTTAATGCAACTAGCGTATAACTAGCAAACTTATGATTTAGTTAATTCATCATATGCTGATCTTTAATCAGTGCATCGGTACTTCTTTAACCATATAAACAGTAACCATGTGTGGTAATAATAGGACAAACCATCATGTATAAGAAACACACATGAACACCAAGATTTAAGGTGGAAACCCAATGCGGGACAAAAACCACCTGCTGTTGTCTTCTTTTAATGTAAGAAAAACATGTTTACAATCCTGTACTAGTGCAGACTCATACTAGTACACAGGCACCCACCTGCAGAAGGCTACAACCTTATCTCATTCTCCAGCTTCTACTGGAAGGGAGCTACAACTTCCTAGCTCTTGTACTAGTCGATCTGTTTACTAGTACGTAGGCACTGAACTACTGAAGGATCCAACCTTCACTCGTTTTCCAGCTATTACTGGAAGGGAGCTCGAAGCCCCTAGCTCTTGTACTGACCGATATGTTTACCAGTACATAGGTGCTGACCTACAGAAGGCTACAACCTTCTGTCTTCCTCCAGGGACCATGTTTCATAAATTTTCATATTGGATACTCCTAGAACACAACACCACAATATGAAGGTCGCGTTTCATCCAATTTTCATACTGGACCCATCAACAACAGTGAAGCTCAAAATCAATCACCACTCTAATACAACCAATCATTGAAACTCAATCATCAATATCTGAATCACCCACAACTGAATCACTGAAGGCCCATCATCACTGAAGCAAATCACAATCAACCAATCTAAACATTCAAAGTACTATCATGAAAACACAGTCACCAGAACACATAGCAGAACCCAGAACTCTATAACAACCACTAGAACCAACTGCAAATTCAAATATCTTATTTCATAATTTATACGCTACTCTGATGAGCTGAACCAGTGTGTATACGTGCTTTTACCAAAGTGAACCAGTGTACAGATATGCAAATACTAACTTAAAAACTTCACAGCTATTTTAGAATCTAGTCATACCTAGATCATAACATTTTTAGAATAAAACATGTGTCAGTATTTAGATCTATACTATCCATGATCAAACCACATAATGATAATACATTTAAGGTCTTATGATCCCGATCCATCATCCATCATCAAAGCATCAAAAACCCATAACCTACATACTTTATCTCACACTTCATCAGATATTCAATACTTGCACACATTGGCCTAATTATCTTCTCCTCCCTATATAGTTTTAGGCCTTTCTCAATACCTTGGACCAAAACCACTTAGTATTAATACCTTGGACCAAATACCTAGGGTCAATACCTCAGACCAAATACCTTGGATCAATACCTTGGACCAAAATACCCTCGACTAAATACCTCGGACCAAAACCTTGGTTTTCCAACATGTACATGCTTTTCCTGCTGTAAAAGTGCGTGTATACGTTATATGCTCCTTTTTTCCTATTAACCTACATGTATACGCTCCTTGGACAAGGTGAACCTACGTGTACCTCTCTTACTTCATTCTTTGGAGTCTGATCTGTAATCCTTTGTTGTTAACCTGCTGCACTGTCATCTGAGTGAGTTGCCATCAAGGACAAGACTTGTATCATAGTGCCAACACCATGTTTTGTACTTATTGTTGTACCCATGTTTGCTTCCAATTTTGCATCCATCTTCGCATCCTCTTTTGCATCAAATATTGCATCTATTTTTGCATCCACTTTTGTGTTGGGTTTTTCATCTCATTTTTAATCTTATTTTTCATATACTCCCATTGCATCCAATTTTGTTTCTCATGTTGCACCCATGTTTTCATCCACTTTTACACCCCTAATTGCATCTTGTCTTGCATCTAAGTTTGCATCTTTATGTGTGTCTATTATGACATCCACTTTCTCATCCACATTTTTTGTGCCATGTATTGTGCCTATCGTTGCAACCCACATTTGCATCCTATTTTGTGTCTAAGTTTACATCAAATATTGTTTATGTTTTTTGCATCCCATTTTTCATCTGCTTTTACATCCACTTCTGATGCATCCAATTTTGCAATTAATTTTGTGTCCACTATTGCACCCATGTTTGGTCCATGTTTACATCCCTTTTTGAATCCAAATTTTCCTCCTTTTCACATCCAAGTTTATGTCATTTTTTGTGTTCATTGTTGTATCCACATTTGTTTCACAACAATTCATGCTAAGTTTTATGCCTACTATTGCACGCATGTTTTCTTCCACTTTTTTATCCATGTTTTAATCCCATTTTGTGTCCAAGTTTGCATCAACTATTGCATCTAATTTTTCATCCACTTTTGTGTCAATTTTTCTGTCTTGTTTTGTATCTACTTATGTTGTGTCCACTCTTCATCCAATTTTACATTTATTGCTGCCCCTATTTTTTTTTCACTTTTGCGTCCCTTTTCCAACACTCATCGTATTTTCTTCATTGATGATACTTCTTATGACATTGACAATTATGAACAACTGATGACAATGTCAATAATTATGACGATGATGATAATGAAGATGATGGCGATGACATGAATTGTGATTATTATGATAATGAAAATAATGATAAAGACAATGGGGGTGAAAATGATGATGATGATGATACTAATGACCTTGGCCAATGTTCCCAATTTTTAAATATTATCATGGTCATAATCATAATCATTATCTTTGGCATCTTCTTCCATGTCATCATCATATGATTATCATTATCATTATTTTCATCTTGTTCATCATCAACAAAAATAATGGCATGAATGATGATTATGATGTTCATGATGAAGATGACAACAATGATGATAGAAATTACATTAATTATGATGATGGGGATGATGAAAATTATAATGATGATGATAATGGTAGTGATGTTGATGATCATTGATCATCTCTAAAAAATAAATTTTTTATTTCTCTTGCATATAGCATGTGTCTTAAGAACCCTTTTTGAGCAATCGTAACATTTTTTGGGTTGATGATATTTCTTACAACACCTATAATTATGAACAATGATGATAATTTCCATAATCATGATGATGATGATGACGACATTAATGGTGGTTATGACAATAATGCAATGATGAAAATAATGATGACGATGATGGTGGTGATGATGACGATAATGAAGATGATGACACTCCCTCTAAACTAGGGAGGTACTCATAATGACACAAAAGTACTCTCAAGTTGAAATATTCATAGAAGAAGGGATCTGGATTGATAAGCATTAACGATGACTTACATCATCATAGCAAACATTGTCAACATAGCAAGGCCTTGACTAACAAGTTCTATCTCTCCATTAGATCAAAGCACAATGTTGGGAGGCATAAATTTGGACACCAATACCTCTCTAGGCACTTACCCCACCAGGATGTTCACCAGGTATGTCCTCACATGATCATTTCCTAATCCAATGTCACAATATTTGACACCAGGAAATGTCTATCCTCATTGACTATTATTATATTAGATTAATGTACTTGACTTATGGTGATTATTCCTAATCAAAGTACAAATTATCAAAGAATATTGGTCCTATATGTTTATCCAATTCACCATTCTCCCTATTGGGGTCTTTACTAGGCTTACGTTTGTTAGTCTGTTATGAAACCAGCTCACAGAAATATAGAAAATATAGATCAATGCCTTAGAATTCAGCCTCTTCGAGGGGGAAACCTCCTTTACATTACACAAATGAACAACTCTTGGATGATTCAAATGACAAAACCTCTTTTCTATATATAGGAGTCTAAGGGGTCACAATATAACCAAGCCGACCTAGCAATAATAATATAAAGGAACAAAAATAACAGTAGAGGGATTCTATGGGGCACAATAATAACAATATGGGGACAATAGGGGCACAACAATAATAATAAGGGATACAATGACAATAGTAATGGGGGAATCACTAGTATTATAGGGACCTAACATGCCCCTCTCCTTCAAAAAAGTGTTTCCCTCAACGCTTGAGTAGTTCTGGATGCTTTTGTATAAAATTCTCATCCTCCCATGTGGAATCTTCAATGGGTAAGTTCTTCCACTTAATGAGATACTTTGAAATTAATCGATTTCGTTGCTCTTGAGTTCTTATTTCTTTGGTTGCTTCAGGTTCCAATATGATTTTTCCTTCTTCATCAAGTTCTGGAAATATTGTTTGCACTGGAAGCTTGTCACCTATAACCTTCTTTAAGCATGAAACATGGAAATCTGGGTGCACTGGGGAAGCTGCAGGAAGCTCCAATTTGTATGCCATAGTACCTATCTTTTGCAACACCTTGTATGGACCATAACACTTTGGTGATAATTTACCATCCTTCTTAGCTTGCTTGAGGGAAATTTGTTTATATGGTTGTATTCGTAGGAATACCCAATCACCTACATCAAAACTTCTTTCATTGTGATGTTGATCTGTCTACTGTTTCATTCTATTCTGCGCCAAGGTGAGGTTATCCTTTAAGATTTGGAGAACTTGTTGTTGATGCTCGATGTGATCTTCCGCTGCTTGAAACTTAGAATTTTCTCTTAAATATGATGTGATGGATGGTGGATGATATCCATAAAGTTCCATAAATGGAGTCGTTTTTGTTGCAGTATGGAAGGAAGTGTTATACCACCATTTAGCCAGAGGCAAGCATTTGACCCATTGTGTTTGTTTATCAGATACAAAGCAACGAAGATATCCTTCCAAACATTTGTTTACTATCTTAATTTTCCCATTAGATTGAGGATGATAACATGAGATATGAGCTAACTGAGTACCAAGACAAGAAAATAATTCCGTCCCAAAATTTCTAGTGAAAATGGGATCTTTGTAGCTTACAATAATCTTTGGGTTTTCATGTAGCTTTTGAATTATTTCCATAAATGTAGTAGAAACTGTACTCGCTTTAAATGGATGAGATAATGCACAAAAGTGTGCATACTTGGTAAGTCTGTCAATTACCACCATGATAACACTCTTTCCTTCAGACTTGGGTAAACCTATGATAAAATCCATTGAAACCTCCTCCCAATGTTGGATTGGAATGGATAAAGGTTGTAATAGTCCTAGGGTCTTAATTGTTTCAACTTTGTTTTGTTGGTAAACCAAACATTTTGCCACAAACTTTTTAATTTCTGGTTTAAGGCCATCCCAAAAAAAATCCTTCTTAACCCTATGGTACGTTTTTAGAAATCTTGAGTGCCCTCTTGATCTGAAAATCACTCTATGAGTGATCTCAGTTAAAGATTTATTAAATGAAGGTATTACAAGTCATGTGTTGGTGTGTGTCCATGTTAGTTTAGGAAACAGATCGATCAGATTGCAAAATACACAGACATTGGAAAATGGAAAACAGCAGAGAACACAGTAACCAAATAAAAGAACACAACAAATTAATAAGGAGTTCACCCTATTCTCCAGGGCTACGTCTCTAGTCCAGCTTTCAGTGGTGGCCTTCTTTTATTGTGTCTTAAGAAGAGAAATATAATGAAGGAGCTCAATATGAGTCTCCTGAAATAGAATTGTTTGGCAGGGTGGTTCTTGGATTCCCCAAGCCACTAGAGTGCACAGACTCTTTTCCTTACTAGCTCTTAACCTTTCTGGTCTTTAATGGAAGGAGCCCAATGTGGTGCTCAGTCGTGAGAGATCCTCTCAGGGATGGCTTGAACCTCTCAAGCTCTCTGATGCTCGATGCGGCCTATGGTCAGCTTGGCCCTCTGTCTTTCTGCTTTTTGTTTCACTATCTTTTCTTCCCTTTCTCTGTCTTCTTCCTTTACTTCTCCATCTTTTGTGTCTTTTACTTTGTCTGTTCATGGCTTTAAAGCCATTCAATCTCATGGTTGTTCGATTCCCCTTCCACCTCTGTCGGATCGCCTGCTGCAGCTTCGCTTGGAGTTCCCTGTCTCAGTGTCATCATCAGACTCACAGGGAGTGGCCACTTGTCCTCCTATGAACGGCACCAGCTTTTTCCTCGTTGGTTCAATTCTTCGGTTACGTCGTGGAATGAGTCATCTGCCACCTCGGCGATCAAATCAGATGTCAAATTTCTCTCTGTCATGGCTTAATCCCCTGTAAATTCCGGCTTTCCCATCGAGTGTGATCTTAGCCATTAGATCTGGAGACCCCAGATCCACTGCCATTTTCTCGTTTCGCGGGGTTGACTTGCTCGACCATTAACGCGATGAGCAGCAATTTTCTCTCTCCTTCGCTAACCATACGTCAGGCACTGAGTGGAATCACTAGGTTTTGGCCAAATCAGCTTACTGCCCAAGGGTACCCCCAATAAATACTGCTGGTTTTTGGAGCGCGGGTCCCACCTTTAGCCTTTGGTGCTTTTTCCCCACGGTTCTCCCGGCTTCCATACGACCGAGCACTCAGGGCCTTTCCATTTCGAGGGGTTTTGCCCAACGATGCACGCTCATCAGAAATTGCCTCCTTTTCCCAATCTGGGCTTTCCAAGTGCTAGTTTCGCCTCCTGTGCAGTCTCCATGGGCCTCGATCAACGTGCTTTGACTGAGGTCCTCGTCATTCCATGTTGGCTGCCTACTGCCACTGTTTAAAGTTTTTTCTGATTGGTCTATGCTCTTTGAATTCTAAGTTTTGTCCTATTTTGATATAGTCATGGTGTTTTGATTTTTCTTCATGGATCTAATTCGGATCACAGCCTTCCCACTGGAAAAGCTTTTGGACCACCAAAAGTTAGTTTCTAAGCATCAACTAAGTGAGAGTACTGTAGTCTCACTTGTCCAATCTCAATCCACTTTGCACTGCTCGGCTTTGAACCATTTAACCCTACTCTAAGGTACTCAACATCTCATTTGCGGTTCGTCCTCACCTTCCCATCTAGAACTGTGTCTTCCTGCAATTCATTAAGATGTTTAGGTAGCAAGTCATCAATAAAATGCAATTGACTCTACTCTTAGAGATCCTCAATTAGAGAGGGTTCAAACAATCTCAAGAAATCTGCATTTACAACTCAGTAGATGTGCATGTAAGCTGGTAGATCAAGGCGAAAAGCATTTTCACCAATCTTCTCAAGTTTTTTGAAAGGTCCATACCTGATGGGATTTAGCTTTTTACCTTCACCTTACATCATGTCCTTGCTGATATACAGCCAAAATTGGTCACCAACTTGGAAACTATGCTCCATCTGATGCTTGTCATGCCTAGCCTTGTATTTGGCTTGGATCTTTTCACGCTGTTCCTGTACTGCCTAGTGGATCTCCTGGATTTGTTCAATGAACCTAGTTGCCCTATCCACATCACTGTGTCCCTCAACTATGGTATCTTTACCAAAGACAAAATATAAAGGATACCTTGGTGTGAAACCAAAATAGGTCTCAAAAGGAGATCTCTGTGTAGAAGAATGTTTTTCTCTATTGTAAGCATGCTGCACATGACACAAATGTTCATTCCAAAGCTTAGGATGTTTGCTGCAATATCCTCTGAGTAGCTAGATCACCGTCCTGTTAACTACTTCTGTCTGGCCATTAGTTTGTGGATGAAAAGCAGTGTTTTCCTTCAGTTTGGTGTCCATCAATTCCTATAGACTTGACCAAAACTTCCCCAAAAATCGGGTGTCTCGATTAGATACAATGGAAGTGGGTGATCCAAAATGAACCCATACATGTTCAAAGAACATATTTGCAGTTTGTTCAGCTGTAATTTGTTTATTACAAGGTATCAAAATACACATTTTGCTGAACCTTTCCACAACAACATATAGATAATCATGACATTTCCTAGATTTAGGCAGTCCTCCAACAAAATCCATGGAAACACTTTCCTAAGGGTGAGAAGGTATTGGTAATGGAGTGTACAAGCCTAGTTTTCTGTTGCTAGGCTTGCTTTTAGCACACATAGTACACCCTCTTAAATATCTAGAGAATGTCTCATTCATTTATGGCCAATAACAAAATATTTGCAGCTGTGCAGCAGTTTTACTTAGCCCAAAGTGACCGGATATCAAAGAAGTGTGTGCTTCTCTAATTATCTTTACTCTCTCAGTTTGTGGAATGCAGAGTTTCCCACAATGGTATAAGATTCATTCCTTTACATGATAATCCAATTCTTCTACCCGTTTGCCTTGACTCAAGGTTGCATATACATATTTAAAGTCTATATCTTGAGAATATTGTTCAATGTAACTCTCATGTAACACAGAATTATGCTTAAGTATAGTAGATGCATTTATAATGGGTCTAGATAACATGTTTGCAATTTTATTGTGTATGCCCCTTTTATATCTGATGACTAAATGAAACTTTTGTAGAAAACCCATCCATCTATAGTGTCTTGATTGCTGCATCTTAGTTTGGGAGTGTAGATATTGAAGTGGTCAATGATCAATATGTATTACTGTCTCTTTGCCCATTAAGTAATGTTTCCACTTTTTCACACTCTGAACTAATGCATACAATTCTTTATCATATGTAGGATAGTTAACTACTGCAGGATTAAAAGTCTCAGAATGATAACATATGGGTTTACCATGCTGTGTCAACACTGCTCCCATGGCATAGTCACTGGCATCTGTTTGGATCTCAAATGGTCTTTGTAGATCAGACAATGCTAGTACAGGTGCTGTACTAATCTTTTCTTTCAAGGTATCAAAAGCTTTCTGATGTTTGCCTCCACACTGAAACACCTTGTTCAATCTTGTTAAAGCGTGGAAGGGTGCTGCAATTGATGAAAAGTTAGAAATGAACTTCCTCCAATATTGTGTTGCCCCTAAGAAGCTTCTCACTTCTGTCGCAGACTTGGGTGTAGGCTAGTTTACAATGACTGCCACTTTAGAGGGATCTATCTTCAATTCACCACCCCCTATTATATGACCCAAATAATTTAGAGATGTTTTTCCAAATTCACATTTTGAGAGTTTAACATGAAGTTTTTCTCTTTTCAAAACATCTAATGTCTGCTTAACATGCTTTAAGTGTTCTTCCCACGTTTTACTAAAAATCAGAATGTCATCCAGATACACAATAACAAAATCATCAAGAAAATGTCTGAGTACATCATTCATTAATCTCATGAAAGTAGTAGGAGCATTAGTTAAGCCAAAAGGAATAACTAGCCACTCATACAATCCTTGCTTTGTTTTGAAAGCAGTCTTCTATGCATCTTGTTTTGCCAGTCTGACCTGATGCTATCCACTGTGTAAGTCTAGCTTGGTGAAATAAACAACTTCCTTCAATTGATCTAAAAGATCATGTATGCGAGGAAGGGGATAATGATTTTTGATTGTTATCTTATTGAGTGCTCGATAATCAATGCACATTCTCCACGAGCCATCTTTCTTTCTCACCAAAATGATTGGTGACCCACATGGTGATGTGCTAGGCCTGATGAACCCCTTCTCGTGCAATTCCTACACCTGCTTCTTGATTTCACCATTCTCTAAAGTAGACAACCTGTACATTCCAATGTTAGGAAACGGAGCATCTTGCTGCAAAATAATATCATGTACCATTACCTTTTTGGGTGGTAGACCTTTAGGTTCTTGAAACAAGATATCATACTTTGAAACAAAATTTTCTAAATCAGCTTGTTGTTTAGCATTACAGTGCTCAAATACATCAATTTTATCAGGTTTCTTTTCCTTTACAACCATTAGTAAGAATTGTTTGCATGAATTTATCATTCCTTTCATCTGCCCTAAGTTTATGAGAGTATAATTATTCTTGAGCTTATGAGCTCTTACAAAGTATTCGATTCCATCTTTAACAAGTAGATACTTGTTCTCAGCTCTATAGAAAATAGATTTTCTATCATACAAGAAAGGACTTCCTAAAACAATTCCACATATATCCAAAGGAATTATGTTTAACTCAACCTCATCTACAAATGTTGACCCAAAAGAAAACTTGAGTTTGCACTGTCTAGTCACTTGTAGTTGTGCTTTATCATTCAACCATCCTAATGGGTATGGTTTCTTGTGAGGTGTATTTGACAATCTCAATTTCTTTACAATTGCTTAAGAAATTAAATTTACTTGTGAGCCACTATCAAACAAAGTATCAATCTTTTGATGTTTGGAAATAAATTGAATATGGAAAATCTCACGTCTTTTTCTATCATTTTCTTCATCAATAATAGATTGTGCATAATTACTAGTAGATGCTTCAGAATTCTTACCTTTTATGCCTGTGGCTGCAATGGTTGTCTCATCTCCTGAGACTATCCCCAAATCTTTCTGAATAGCTGCAGCAGTCTTCTTCTTCTTGCCCTTGAATTTCTTAGGTCTCAGCTCTGGATGCAGAATCCAACAGTGCTCATCATCATGCCCATCCTTTTTACAGTGGGTGCATGAGGCCTTGCTTTTCTGTGCAGTGTTAGCCTTCCTTGCTTTCCACTTCTGCTTTCTTTTCTCCTTGCTCTTGCTTGCAGTGGATTTGGATGGTCCCCCAACTTCTGGATTTCCATTCTTTCCTCTAGCTTTTAGATGAGTAGCTTGTACAGATACCTCATCTATACTAGTGGGATTGAACATGAGGATGGTATGCCTCATGTAGCTGTGTAGACCACCAATGTACTTCAACAGAGTCTCTGGTGAGTCTAATGAGATTACTAGAATCAATGCTCTCTTTCTAAATTCTTGAGTGTACCCTTGCACACTTTTCCCTTTCAACTGCCGAAGAGTTTGCCAACTCATCATGGCTTGTTGCATGTATGCCAATGGATAGAATTGCTTTTTGATTGCAGAAACAAATTCGCTCTAGACAGAGATGGTATTACCATGTCTTTTCAAGTTAGCTTGGGTTTTGCCTTCCCACCAAACCAAGGCAGTGCCTCCTAGGCATAGGCTTGCTAGCTGAATCTTGCTCTTGTCTGAGTTGATGTTTTGTACTCTGCAATAAACATCAATTTGTCTAATCCAATTGTCCAACTTTTCTGCATTTAGCTCTCCATCATATATAGGCAAATCAAATTTAACATCTAGCTTGATCAAAGATGCTTTCTTGTTATATACAGGGCTATTAGGAGGTGTGAGAAAGATTTCCTCTTTCCCTTTTCCTTTTGAGTGGTCATGGAAATGTGATCCATCTTCTCCTTTGTCTTGTTTAGAGCCTGATGAATCTTCATCCTTATGTTTTCTGAATTCCTTATACATTTCTTCTACCATGGACTTTATGGCTAGGAAACTCTCTATGAATTAATGGTGTGGACCCATAGGACCTTCCTCTGACATCATCTTCCGAGGATAGACTCTCCCAATCTCAGGATTAGTTTCGACCAACTCTCCTTCTCCTAATTTGAGCTTTGATCTAGTGAGCATTCACAGCTAAACCAACACAAGCTTGTCTAACCTTATAGCCTAAAGCTCTGATACCACTTGATCTAAAAATCACCCTATGAGTGACCTCAGTTAAAGATTTATTAAATGAAGGTATTACAGACTCATGTGTTGGTGTGTGTCCATGTTATTTTAAGCAACGGATCATTCAGATTGCAAAATACATAAACACTGGAAAATGGAAAATAGAAGAGAAACACAGTAAGCAAATACAATAACACAACAAATTAATAAGGAATTCACCCTATCCTCCAGGGCTACGCCTTCGATCTAGCTTTCAGTGGTGGCCTTCTTTTATTGTGTCTTAATTAGAGAAATACAATGAAGGAGCTCAATATGAGTCTCTTGAAACAGAATTGCTTGGTAGGCTGGTTCTTGGATTCCCCAAGCCACTAGAGTGCATAGACTCTTTTCCTTACAAGCTCTTGATCTTTCTGGTCTTTAATGGAAGGAGCCCAATGTGGTGCTCAGCCCTGACAGATCCTCTCAAGGATGGCTTGAAGCTCTCAAGCTCTTTGGTGCTTGATGATGCCTGTGGTCAGCTCGGCCCTCTGTCTTTCTACTTTTTGGTTCGTTGTCTTTTCTTTCTCTGTCTTCTTCCTTTTCTTCTCCATCTTCCATGTCTTTTTCTTTGTTTGTTCATGGCATTAAAGCAATTCGATCTCATGGCTATTCGATTCCCCTTCCACCTTCGTCATATCACCTGCTGTAGCTTCACTTGGAGTTCCCTGTCTCGGCATCATCATTAGACTCATAGGGAGTGGCCACTTGTCCTCCTACAAACTGCGCCAGCTTTTTCCTTGTCGGTTTGATTCATCGGTTACGTCATGGAATGACTCATCTGCCACCTCAGGGATCAAATCGGACGTCAAATTTCTCCCTGTCGCGGCTTAATCCTTGTCAATTCCGGCTTTCCCATCGGGCGCGATCTCAATTGTTAGATCTGGAGCCCCCAGATCCGACGACATTCGCTCATTTCGTGCAGTTGACTTGCTCGACCATTAGCGCGCAATGAGTAGCTGTTTTCTCTCTCCTCTGCTGGCCATGCGTCAGGCGCCGAGTGGAATTGCTAGGTTTTGGCCAAATCTGCTTACTGCCCAAGGGTGCCCCCAATAAATAGCATTGGTTTTTGGATTGCGGGTCCCGCCTTTAGCCTTTGGCACTTTTTCCCCACGGTTCTCCCGGCTTCCATGTGACCAAGCGCTTGGGGCCTTTCCAATTCGAGGAGTTTTGAATCGTGCAATAGACACTGCCTCCTTTTCCTAATCCAAGCTTCCCAGGTGCTAGTTTCACCTCTCGCACAGTCTCCATCGGCTTCGATCAACGCGCTTTGACCAAGGTCCTCGTTGTTCCACGCTAGCTACCAACTGCCAATTTTCAGAGGTTTTTCTGATCGCTCTATGCTCTTTGAATTCGAAGTTTTGCCCTATTTTGATACGCTCATGGTGTTTTGATTTTTCTTCATGGATCCAATTCGGATCACATCCTAAGGGAAATATGTGCAATTCCCTAAGAATATTTTGTTTGAGTTAGGAATTCTTACATAGGTATAACCAATCCTTGTACCATAACGAATCATTTTTCCAGCTAAATGTATCAGATGTACTGGGACCTTGTTGTATCTTTTGAATGAGTGCCCACACATCCTTGTCATTCTTCCATTCATCCCTTGCTTAGTTTATCCAATTTGGTTGGATAATAGAAATGGCGAAAAGATATGCTTCCACATGCTCATCCTTTATTGAGAGCGCATCTGCCACAACATTTTGCTTCCCTTTTTTGTAGATGATTTCAAAGTCATAACCCAACATCTTTGTGACCCATTTTTGTTGTTCTTCTAAAGATAATATTTGTTCTAAAAATTATTTAAGGCTGTCCTGCTCTGTTTTAACCTTGAAGTATCTTCCCATTAGGTAGGGTCGCCATTGCTTAAGTGCACGTAGTATTGCCAACATTTCCTTCTCATAAATAGCTTTGTGTAAATACTTTCCTTTGATTGGACGGCTTTCAAAAGCAATGGGTATTTCTTCTTGCATTAAAACAACACCAATTCCATTTCCTGAGGCATCACATTCCACAATAAAGGTTTTTGTGAAGTCTGGTGTAGCTAAGACTAGTGCTTGGCACATTACCTCTTTAAGATATTCAAAGGCCTTTGTTGGTTTTGGAGTCCATGAAAATTCATATTTCTTCAATAATGTTGTTATAGGTGCTGCTATTCTCCCATAATTCTTAACAAACTTGTGATAATACCCTGTCAACCTAAGAAATCCTCGTAGATGCTTTATGGATGTCGGGATTTTCCATTCCTTAATGGTTTTAATTTTGTTAGGGTCTACCTTCACACCTTCATGAGATACAATATGACCTAGATATTCCACCTCTTGTACTCCAAAGAAACATTTGGATATTTTTGCATATAATTGTTTCTCCTCCAATAGTTTTAGCACCATGTCAACATGTTGGACATGATCCTTCCAAGACTTGTTGTAGATTATTATATCATCAAAAAATACTAACAAAAATTTTCTAAGGAAGGGTTTGAAAATGGAATTCATCAAACCTTGAAATATAGAAGGTGCATTAGTGAGGCCTAAAGGCATGACCAAAAATTCATAATGACCCTCATGAGTTCTAAATGATGTTTTTGGAATGTCTCCAATCTTCATTTTGATTTGATGATATCCTGAATGAAGATTCAACTTGGTGAAGTAAATTGGTCCGTGAAATTCATCCAATAATTCATCAATGATAGGAATGGGAAATTTATATTTAATAGTGATCTTATTGAGCTCCCTATAGTTTGGACACATGTGCCATGATCGATCCTTCTTGTGAACCAATACTACAGGAGTAGAGAAAGAACTTTGACTAGGTTGAATTATACCATCCTCTAACATTTATGTGACCATATGCTCAATTTCACTCTTTTGGACCTAGGGATATCTGTAACACTTGATTTTTGGAGGAACACTTCCTGGAATCAAATAAATAGCATGATCATGATCATGAATAGGTGGGAGGCCTTTGGGAGTCTCAAATACCTTGGAGTGATTGTTCAAGACTTTTTGGAGATCTAGAGAAATAGATGATTTCAATGTGCGAACCTTTAGTGAACATAATTGTGCAATTATGCTTCATTGTTTTTTCTTTACAAGATTTGTCATTCCGCTAGAGCTAATTTTCTTTCTCGGTTTCCCTGTGATACCCCTTAATTCAACTTCCTTTCCTTCTAAAGAGAATTTCATGAAAAGTTCTTGAAAATTAAAAGCTATTGTACTTAAGGATTGTAGCTGTTGGACTCCTAGTACAACATCAGCACCACCCATTGGAATGTAAAACATTGGGATATTCAATACATATTCTCGCATGGATAGCTTGATATTATGGCACTTTCCTAAGCATTTTATGGTTCCTCCACTTGCAACCATCACTTGACACTCTAGTGCTGGATATAGGAAGCAATTCAATTCCTTGGCTATCTTACAATGAATAAAATTATGGGTACTTCCCGAATCAATCAACACTATTACCTTTTTCTTCTTGATATGCCCTTCTATCTTGATAGTTTGAGGAGTGGTAATTCTAGCCAATGCATTACAAGATATGGTCGGATTCATTTATTCTTTTTCTAGGGTTTTTTCTTGGTGTATATCCTCTTCTTTTGACGTTTCTTCTTCCTTTTCTTCCTCCTCTTCACAATCTATGTAAAATAATTTCTTCTCATCACACTTATGACCTTTAGTGTATTTGTTATCACAACTGTAACAAAGCCATTTTGCTCTTTTTTCTTCCAATTGTTGTTGTTTCAACCTCATAGGTTGTGGATGGATAGGGGCAACAACACTTCCATCTTTATGGTTGTGAGTGGTAGGCTTCCTTGTTGCCATAATTTTGCTTTCCATTTTTCTTTCCAACCTGAATGCCTTCTCCAAAGAATCTGGTTCCCAAAGGCGAACACATCAATTCTATGCTCCTCTCGAATATCTTTTACCCTTATATTCAATTTTTGGAAGTCCTCAATGTGCTCCTTCATTGAACCCTTTTGTTTGAGATTTATCAATTAGCTAAAAAAAGTGTTGCTTTTTGTATCCTCATAATGTGCTATCATTTCATTTGTAATAATAGCCCATGTGACAATTTGTTTACGAGAGCAAAGCCATCAATACCATACAAACTAATTTGGTTCCAAATATAAAGTTGCAATGCTTACCTTTTGTGTGTTTTTCACATTATGGAGATCAAAAAATTGCTCCATTTGTAATATCCATGTTCCGGGATCCTTGCCATCAAACTTCCTCATATCGATCTTTGGAACATGGTGGTTCTTTGATCCAACGTTAGAGTCTATGAAATCATGATTAACATTTATTTTGTTCTTATCATGAGTTTCTATTATTACCCTTTTGCCATTAGTAAGCATTTCTTGTAGAAAATTTGTCAAAGCTGTCTTCAAATCCTCCATGCCTTTCTTTAAATCATCCCTCTTAGCTTCCACGCTATCCATCTTAGCTTCCATGCCGTCCATCTTAGCTTCCATGTCATTCATCTTAGTTTCTACGCCTTTCTTTAAACCATCCATCTTAGCTTCCACACCTTTCTTTAAACCATCCACCTTAGCTTCTACATCTTTCTTTAAACCATCCATCTTATTTTTTGTTACTTTTTGTGCAAGTGAAATTTGTTGCACTTGGTCTCGTAATTTTGATATATCATGTTGCATTTCTCCCTCTTCTTCATGAGTCATGCTAGAGCTTTCAGGTTTCTTACTAGGTGTTTCCATTTTCTTTCTTTGGGGAATCAATTACCGATAATAATTCTTCACTATGCCCTTTGAATTCCTTCAAACTAATTTTTCAAACCAAGCTTATGCAAAAATTTAAAAAAACTACACACCTTTTTTCACTTTGTAGGAGCTCGATATTGAATCTGATGTATCTCTGTAATTTTGGATATCCCAGGTCTGAAATTACTTCCTGCGGTAATCCTCTTAGCGATATTTCTAACCCCACAAGTCTGATTAAGATTGGATTCTCTAATGAAGAGTTATGCCAAATCTCCCACGATGACCTGAGTATAGACTGGTTCAGTAGAGCGAACTTGTACGATGTGCCACAAGTCACTGTTTCAACCTTAGGTTCTAAAACTACTACCCAAAAATACTACATTCCATCCTCTTTTTGTAACTTCTTACTAAAATTCAATCCAATGCTCAGAGCGAAAGTCATGATGATTTTCTAAAGGTGACCTGTTTGGAATGTAATTCAGGGGTCTGCAAAAACCCTAACTTCCTTAGACTATATCTCCGCAAATATATCGTGACAGGATCTGAAATTAGGAACCAAGGTTTAGACTGATTTCTTCTCAAATGGGTTTTTGTTTTAGCTTCTGAAACTTCGTAGTGAAAGAGTTATAGTGAAAATTCCACGATCACCTGTTTTAGATGAAAATTCTTGAGCTTGCAAAAACCTAACTTTCTCAGATCATATCTCTGAAAATATAGCGAGACAAAATCAGAAATTTAGACCCGAGGTTCAAAACAATTTAGTCCCAAATGGGTTTTTTTTAGCTTCTAAAACATCGCAAAAAAATGTTATAGTGAAAATTCCACGATGACCTGTTTGGAGCAGCGAAACCCTAGAATCCAAAGCTCTGATACCAAATGTTATGAAACCAGCTCACAAAAAGATAGAAAAGATAGATCAATGCCTTAGAATTCAGCCTCTTCAAGGGGGAAACCTCCTTTACATTACATAAATGAACAATTCTTGGATGATTCAAATGACAAAACCTCCTTTCTATATATAGGAGTCTAAGGGGTCACAATATAACCAAGCTGACCTAACAATAATAATATGAAGGCACAAAAATAACAATAGAGGGATTCTATGGGGCACAATAATAACAATATGGGGACAATAGGGGCACACCAATAATAATAAGGGATACAACGACAATAGTAATGGGGGAATCACTATTATTATAGGGACCTAACATAGTCTTGGCCATAGTACATGACACATGGATAATATGGTGTCCACCCTCACTCTCTCTCAACTAGGGAGGAGACAACCACAATCATGAGATTTTCTCAAGAATACCCATCATTTTCATAGAGAATAACATCATTATTTTTTTCACCACATGACACCTTTATGATTAATCATTCATAGATTTGTGGCAAAATATTTCCCCTTTTGTCATTTGTGATGAAAGAAAGACAAAAATTGAAACCCAAAATCACTAAACATACACTATAATGATTTATCTAAGTCTAAACTCTAAGGTTGAAGTTAAAATTCACGTAAATTTTATATCTATGAGTTATGCCAAACTTATGAAAACCTTATTCCCTAAGTCCTATATATAAGAAAAAGAAAAAGAAAGAATAAGGGCCAATGAATGGTGAGTCATGTATTCACTCCCCCTTTGGAAAACATTGGATTATATACACTCCTAGTCACACTTGATCACATGTTTTTGATGGTTAAATCATGAAGTCCTCTTTTCCCCTTGCATTTTAACTTCACCATTTAAGAAACTAATTGAGGATCTAGGGAATGTTTGTTGCCTAAGGGTTTCATGTCTACTCTTAGTTTACTTATGTCACACTATGGTCAATTTATGTGATGGAGTGAAATACTTAAGTTTGTGGAGTTATTAGAATAGTGTATTAAGTTAGTCACCACACACACATGTATTACATCTTATTGATCGACATGTGTGGGTTGGAGACTCATTGCTTGAGAACTTTAATGGAAACTACTTTAGGGCTTTGATCGTATATCTTACAAAATCTCTTGGTGAACATTGTGATTCATCCTTTATTTTCCTCGAGACACTAGATAATATTGAAGTCACTCCCAATAATCCATGGAGATGGGGGGTATAAATTACTTGTGCTGGAAATAGAATTGAGAAATAGAGGTTTTCCATTTGTGATATTGGAGTCATATACATTGGATACATGGTAGTAGTTATCGACGTCAATTAACTAAAATTGTATTGTAATAATGTGAAAATAGGTAAACATATTGGTAACCTTGATGTCCTGATCATTCCAAATAATAGCCATTCCACCCAAGTATCTCTAAGTATCAATCACTACTACTTGGCAATTGCTCCCCCATTTTCTAATTATATGAGGTAGAACCTCACTCAATATTTTTGTTTCTTATATCAAAATTATTGATGGGTGCTTTGCGTACCATTTTTCTTTTAGGAGTCTTTGTTTTCCTTTACTATTGAGGCCCCTCATGTTCCATGAGACTATTTTCATGGAGAATTTACACAGAAAGGAAGTATAATGTGACTAAAAAAAATATGTTTCAAGATTTAATTGCTTGTACAATGCCACTTCATGACTCCTATATTTTCTTAACCTAGGACCAAATGGTGAACTTGATGGCCTTAAGGCAAATTGACGAATGAATAACTCAAAAAGAGGTGACTTTTTACTTTATCACATACAAGTTAATATACTTAAAAATATATCCATAGCAATTTCATCAATCAATGAATCATTAAAAAAAATATCCAAAACAATTTCATCAAGCAATGAATCATTACATTATAAAATACAATCTATAAACCTTTTGGGAACTTTTTTCTAAACCATGCTCAAAACTAACATATTTAATATTAATATTTAACAATAATATGGACAATAAAACATTTTCATAAATTAAATAACATGTTATCAAGCTAAGAAATGTCACCAACAGAAAACTGAAAAGCATGCAACTAATGGGAGTGACCACTCAAGGCCACCATAAGAGAATTAATCTATTAAGAGCAAGATTAATGGGGACAAGGATCTACAAAGGACAAAGGCAAGCTTATTTTAACTTTATTGTTTTATTAGGTGCAAGTTGAACATCTCAAGATATAATGAAGAACATAATTAATTTTATTGCATTAAGAAAACCCAAGCACATTCTATAACTTAGCAAGGAAGAGATGGAAAATACCTATCTCAACGACATAACACATGGCATTAAGTTACTTTTTTATATATAATTTAAACTTCTATCATAAAATCACAAAATTAGCATGGATGAAATGTTTAAAATCCATTTTTATAAAAACAAAATATAATTTTTGTTAAAAAAATTACCATAAACTAAATATATTTTTTTATTAAAAAAAAATACTAAAACTAAATATATATTAAACAAAATATAAAACATAAGATTGATTTTTTTTTTTTTTTAATTTAAAATAATGTTTAGAATTGTTTTAAACACTTCCCTCCATTCTAATAGGCAAAAATAATAATAGAGAAAAGGACAAACCAAAAATTTTCCTTTCCTTGGTAAGTGTTCCCACCATTCATTCCTGTCACTCGAGTTATTTCATAAAACAGAGATAAGTGTTATTTCACACTCTTTTGGCAAAGCCTATTGAGCTTCACCTATGATATGTCTATTCCTTCATGGAGTAATTGATATATTTTTCAAGTTTTGATTCACTGGAGATTAATTAGAGAAAATAAAACATGAGTACTCTTAATTCCAAGTTCAATGCCTCTGATGGTGGACACAAGGCAAGGGATGGGTTTCTATCATGGTCATAACTCCAAGTTCATTGTTCATATTGTATGCAACTTATTTTTTGTTAAAAACAATCTACTTTTTCATGTGACATTCTTTTTTTTGTTAAAATTTCTTCTATTTCTAATATGAATTACAATTGTAATTTGAAATAAGGCTTCCAGTAACTCTTAATTTACCAATAATGCACGCACATCATAAGGAACATTCACAATATAATATGAGGAACAAATGGGTACCCACTTCATATGCATTAAAAAATGCTTCTACTACTTAATGTGAATTACAAGTGTAATCTTAGTTGCATCTCCAATAAATCTTAAACTATATTTTCATTTAATTTTTTAGTACTATTAAATGTTATTATGTCCTACCTCATTTTATGGTTAGCATTGTAATAAAAATATGCATTGTGCTATAGAATTAGTAATAACATGTAATATTGATTTTTTTTCCAGAACGCTACAGGTAATGACCATGAAGATGATGATCTAGACTATGTTTAGATTACATCATATATTGGAGCTGATGAGGATGAGGACAGTGATGGTGTTGGTGATGATTATGTGGATGATATTATTAGGATGGTCACCATGATGATCACGGAAATGATCACGAAGATGATCTTGACTATGATTTTCGTGGTGCTAGCTAGCCATGTGTTATTTTTTATATTTAGTTGGGATATCATAATATGGTAATCATACATTTGAATTTTAGTTGATTCGAATAATGATGATGATACTATTGGTACTATCTTGTTACCTTATGAATATGTTGAAAATTATTTACATTTGTTTTATGAAGAATTATTGTGTATGATGAGATTCCTATTTTTTATGGATGTTGTGAATTTAACTTAGAATAATGATATATATGAAACATTTTTATTTGGTAATCATACATTGGCTTTTAGTTGATTTGATTAAATATGATGATGAAATTATCATTTTTTCTTGTTATTTTATGTATATATTGAAAATTATCAATATTATTTTGATGGAGAACTATTATGTATAGTGATATTATATTTTTTGATGGATGTTGTGAATTTACCTTAGAATAATGGTGTTCACGAAAGATTTTAATGTGATAATCACACATTTGAATCTTAGTTGATTTGATTAAAGATGATGAGGATATTATTAGTATTATCGTGTTACTTTATATATGTTTTGAAAATTGTCAATGGGTTTTGATGGAGAATCATTATGTATGATGATATTACTATTTTTGGATGTAATGTTGTGAATTTATCTTGAAATAATAATATCTTTGATAAGTGTTGATTTAGTAGTCATATATGTATATTGAAAATTATCAATGGTTTTTTGATGAAGAATTGTTATATATGAGGATACTGCTATCTTTTTAATGAATGTTGTCAGTTACCCTTAAATTTGTTTACAAATATCAGTTATCAATTTGAATTGTGATATCTTCTTAAATGTGTTATACATGAAAATACATCCTCATCATCTTGGAGGAGAACACTATGTTGTTGGTTGAAATACCCCTTTCTCCTAGACTATATAAGTCTATAATACAAGTTATGTACCATGAGGACCATATTATCCTAGTCTATAACAAGTTGTCCCCTTCATCTAACTTTTGTTTCCAAAATTATCACTTAGTCACGAGGAAAAAAGCTCGAGTTAACTAGAATTTGACACTCTTGTTCACTTTTTGAAACTCATATGGTGGAATGTGATCTCTTGATCCTCATCTTTATATTTTTCCTAAAAAATAAAAGCCCACAAAAGTGGGAAAGAGCCATAAAGCATGGGGAAGATTTTTCCTAAGCACAAAAGCATCTAAAAAGTGGAAAAGGCCATTTTATATGAGGAAACATTATTCACCCAAAAGCTTTTTCCTAGATTGAACTAATGAGGAATTTGGGAAATATTCATAGCTTTCACTTTCCTATATATTGGAGGCTTTGCCATTGAGAAAAGGATGGGAATTCTTGTATTGTCACACTGCTGAGATACATCTTGAAAGGGAGAGTTTTGGAGCTAGGATTTGGGGGAGGTGTTGTTGCAACTGCATCTAATGGTTGTAACTTTCCTCCAACTCCTTTATTAATATAGATTGGTTGTTCTTTCTTCCATATGTTGCTATTCATTCTTTACTTATTCTAATAAACTAATGAATGTATGGGATTTTGGTTTATATTTATTTATTCAGTAATATTTATATGTTTCTGATAATTTTGATTCTCAGGATATTATGTTTGGAAAGTTGGTTTGTTCTCTCTCTTATGTGTAGGACCAAGCTTTGGAGCCAGCTAGGAGAACTTCCCAGCTACACTAAAAACTCCAACAAGACCTACATGTGAGGACTCACAGGAATTCCTTATGTTTTTCTTAATCTATGCTCGACATCTTGATCTACTAAGAATCTTGAGCATTAGAACAAAAATTCTCTTAATTCATTTGTCCTCGGTTTCTGGGATAAACTGAGAGGGTTTTATGTTCATCTAACCGTGCATTAAATCCTATAGCAAAATGATAGTTAGAAACTGTAATATATTTCACTATGTAATTGAAATTAGTAAAATGAACCCGTAAAGGGGGTCATAAATGGAAATAAAATTAAAACTCTAAAAAAGAAGCCAAAAGTGGATGTAACCATGGATGCAAAATTGGGAGTAGAATTGGGTGTTAAACTAGTCATCAAAACAAAAATGCAAATAATGACACAAAAAGGGTTATAAAGTAGAATTTAAAAAGGGTGCAACACCAGACAAAAAGAAGGGAACAAAATAGAGCATACAAAAGGATATCAAATTGGGTGCAAACAAATATGCAAAAATGGACACCAAAATGGGGATGCAAAAAAGGGTGTAAAATTAGGTTGAAAAATTGGGTGCAACAAGGATGTAAGAAAAGACACAAAACAAGATGCAAAATGAGGCTATAAAAGGGTGAAACCAAGGATGCCAAAAATTATGCATAACTAGATGAAAATTAAAACTAAAATGTATATGCAAAATGAGATGCAAATGTGGACACAAAATGTGGTAGAAAAAAGGATGCAAATTTGGATGCCAAAAAGGATGCAAAATTATACACAAAAAAGGATGAAAATTTGGACATAAAAAAAGGTGAAAATTTGGACACAAAAGTAGAAAAAATGGTACAAAAATGGGCATAAAAATGACTAATTTGGATGAAAATTTAAATCCAACATTGGATGCAAAATGAGGTGCAACAAATGATTCAAAACTTGGTGCAAAAATAAATGCAAAAGTAGATGAAAAAAATGGCTCAAAATTGAACATAACATTAGACACAAAATGAGATGCAAAGGTGGATGCAACACATTGTTCAACATAGAATGAAAATTTAGATGCTCAAAAGGATGAAAAATTGGATGCAAGAAATGGTGTTAACAATGGTTCTAAATTGAATGCAAAAAATGATGAAAAATTATATGCAAAATATGGTGCAAAATAGGATGTAAAAAAAGGAAGACAAATAAAACACAGAAGTGGATGCAAAAAATGGTGCAAAAATGGATGCAAAATTTGGCACTAAATCAGATTCAACATATGGTGCAAAATTGGATGCAAAAAATGGTGTAAAAAAGGCACAAAAACTGGCACAAAAATAGATGTAAAAACAAGTATGCAATTAGAAGCAAAAAATGGCATAAGACTAGATGGAAAAACTAGCACAAACTGGATGCAAAAAAGGGCACTAAATCAAATGCCAAAGATGGTGTAAAACTTGATGCAAACTACGACACAAAATTAGAAGCAAAGAATGGCACAAAACATGAAGGAAAAAATGATGCAAAAATAGATACAAAAAATGGCACAAAACTAGAAGCAAAACTTATTGTAAAACTAAATGCAAATCTTGGTGCAAAATATGATGCAAAATTTTGCGTAAAAAAAGATGAAAATTTTTTCACAAAAAAGGAAGCTTTAAAAATTGTACAATAGAGCTAGATTTAGTGCTAGGCTGCTCATCCCAATTGAGAAAAAAATACACTAAAATCTAGTGCTAAATTTGGCGCAAATTGCTTGTTTTGTTGTAGTGATTTAACACATGTTTTAAATCGCATGTTAAATCAATTATCATTTAAATCATGTATAAATGAATTTTTATGTTACATGTAATCATGTATGTTATTGGTGCATTGTTATGTATAAGATTTCAATTATTTATATTTCAGTTTTCATATATTTTAATTTTAATTTTTAGTATTTGAGATGGGGTTCCCTATGTCGAAGACCTAGACATCCCTTGTGATGTTCACTAGAATTTGGGGGATGCTTCCACATGTCACCCAAATGTGTTTTACTGCTTCCACATCCCGAAAGCTTGGTGGAATATTTTACTTTCCATTGCCTTCATGATCATACTTTGTAGGGAAAGAAATCTTAAGATGTTTACCCACTTGAGGTCTTTCCTTCATGTAAATTTCTTCCCTTTATCTTTGTTGATAAACTTAAATAAGAGGGGATTATTGCCTTCAATTTTTATGTTCATATGTATTTTTTTGAAACTCTTAAACCAAAGCATCATATTCTCCATATATTTCACTTTGGTGGGGGATAACTGCTAACCAAGCTTTGATACCATGACTAGGGCTGTGTTTTCTCTCATCTTTAACAATTACACAAGATCATAAAGATTAATTATTATATAGTTAGTATAAAATGCATGATAACTTGAGTGACTTCAGATATGTGGTTATTAGGCCAATGGATTGTTTGCATAGGGGATGGTCATGCAAAATAAGGGACAATTATATGACCAACACATGGAACTCCCAATGGATACCCTATTCAAAACATTATCACCATGCCTTGATTACTGCCCCATTATATAAATTAGTATCTCAACATGAATTTACAACCCACAATAGAACCATGAGAATGAAAAGTAACTTTAGACATTGTGATCCCATTACATGTTAGATAGTGATATAACATGTCGGATTATGCCAAATGGTATGAATTATTCCTATGTGGTAAGTTTGTTGATTAGAGTAGTACTATAAGTGCACATGTGATTGGTCGAGGCCAGAGGATCCTTATAAAATCCTGTATAAAAAGCTTGGTCTTCCAATTTTGGCATATATGGAAGTGCAAAATCATTTTGGGATCATTTTCTCTTAGTATTCTTTTGGAATTGTATTGAAGATTGATCACCTTTGGATAAAGGGCTTCCAACGACTTTATGCTATTATTCTGTGTCAATCTATCATGTTTGATGTTGTAATTCAAATGTCTTGTTGATATGGTCATCAATTGGTCTCATTCACTATTGGAGCACAAACTTCATAATTATATGGTAATTTATATGTGTTTGGCATTGCTTAAGGGAGAGCTTTGGTGTGGATGTAAATGGAAATCATGGTTTTCCTCCCTAATTATTGCTTGGAGATTGTTTCAATTCACTCCTCACGTGGTTCCCTAAAAATGGGTCCTAGCATTATACAATATGGTGACAGGTTAAAATTTTGTGTCCCACTCCCCCATTCACAAAACACATGAAAATTTATACTACACTTCATTTCATGTTTTGATGAGTACTTTCTATAATACATGGGATTGGAGGCACAATGGATTGGGAAGTAAAGAAATTCTCATAAACAACAAAGACCACATGCATGTTCAAGCTTCATGGTATTGTTATAGAATTTACTCAAAAAGGAAGAGTGCACTGGCATTATGATGTGAATACCTAATTGAAATCTCTTGTATGATACAATAAAACATCTAACAAGCTATATGATCCAACTGTCATTTGATGTTAAGGACCACACACTGCCACTAGCTGTGCTAAAGCCTATGAAACAAATACAAGAGATTGACTTAACTCCAAGGCCATATGGTTTTCAAAATGATTTTGATGAACCATTAAGTAGTTTATGAGTTGAATTTAGTACCTTTGTCCCATAGTTAGCAACATCATCAAGTTTCCCCTTGTCTATAGTAGTTTTTAATGATTCTAACAGGGTTCATTCATTTGTAGATATGCAACTTGCTATAAAAAAATTGAAGGAGAGTGAGATTTCCAACATGTGAAAGTAATAAGTTAATAATACACATTATGTACTAGACATGACTATAGACAACTAAAAATAAAATAGTAAATGTCTTCCCTTACCTTATACACTGGAACCATGTTGATAATGTCTACTTTCTTAAATGGGTTTGGGTTGTCCATGTCATAATATCTAGGAGCCAACTCAAGTCCCACCCAAATAAATAAATATTAGATATGCTTAATCTATTGGAAGACCATAATCCATGTTATGATAAAGGAGCCCTTAATCACTAAATTTTCTAATAATATTTTAGAGGTCTTCAA
This sequence comes from Pinus tabuliformis, assembly GCA_031772625.1. Taxonomy (NCBI): domain Eukaryota; kingdom Viridiplantae; phylum Streptophyta; class Pinopsida; order Pinales; family Pinaceae; genus Pinus; species Pinus tabuliformis. Next base: position 65,086,278 of record CM062817.1, on the reverse strand, counting down.
GTGCTTCTGGGAAATTGTTAAAAGGGATGCGGTGTATGCAATAGAAATTCAAGAGCCTCGAGGTGAATTCTTAAAACCCTGAAGAATTTTATAGCACTCCTTCCAAAGAAGTATGAAGCAGAGGAATTCTTATCCTTCAGGCCTATCTCTTTTTGCAATACAATTCATAAAATAATATCTATACATATAGCTAGAAGGCTTAAGAAATTCTTGCAATACAACTCATAAAATAATATCTAGACAGATAGCTGGAAGGCTTAAGAAATACTTGAGTAAGATGCATTTAGAGTAACAAGGTCACTTCTTAATAGGAAGACAAATCAAAGAGTCTTATAGTGGCCCAAGAAATTGTTCACTAAGTAAATCTCAACAAAGATAAATGTATGCCCTTGAAATTAGACCTAGCAAAAACTTATGATAAAGTTGGGAATTGTAAATAAGATTTTGTTTAAATTAGACTTTTGGTTAGAAGGTTTAATTGGGTATATGAATTCTTTTACATAGAATCCTTTGTTGTCCTTATCAATGGATCCCCATCAAATTTTTTCATAATATTGAGTGGGATAAGATATGGGTGCCCTCTTTCTCCCTTTCTTTAGAAGCTCTAGAATTACTCTTGTTGGAGATCGCCTCTTCCTAAAAATGTAGAACTCATTAGCACAAAAAGTGTTCATTTTCTAAGTTCATGATAGCAGAACTGCACTCAAAGATTCTACTCTACAAATGAAATTTAAAATGTTAAGAAAGACCAATTAAATATTCTGATTTTCAAAAACTAAAGGCATGGGAGTGTGGATTAATAGATTAGATATTGCATATCTGAATCTTAGAACCATTTGGAAAGTGATGAATTGTAGATCTGAAAAATAAGAATTATGCAATCACAAACCAAAAATTATGATTTATGTAACAAGAAGCTACTTTCTAGGGGTGGCAGGGGGCATTGTACTAGATCCCAATGGAAATCTAGAACTTACCATTAGTTTGGGAAACTGAAGTTGAAGATCTCACCTTGGAATGAAGTGGAAGTTCCTTATTCCAAGGCCTTGTCATTGTGGAAGGCAAAGAAATTTGACAAGCATCAGTAGTGGCGCACTCAGTGTTAATAATCAAAGTTCTTTGATATCAAAATCCTCCCAAGGCATTTCCCCTGAATAGGCTCGTCCAAAACAATTCTCTGAAATTCATGTCATGGAGCATATAGAGTTTTTTCATATTCTCCAAGATCAAAAGAAGTGAGCAATGTTGAAGCTAACTAAGGAACTAGGCTAGTGAAGGGCATGTGTGAGATAAATGGGGAGTTCATCCCTGTAACACCCGTATAACCATGGTTTTATAATGAAATGAAACCATCACCGTGACACATAATGTAACATGCAAATCAGAAATTATGCATTGGAATCTTCACCAATTATTCTTGCCTATAGGTCAACAGAGAGAGGCAATACATTGTACAATGGTGGTTGCAATGATAAATGTGGGACTTTAATCCCCATGTTTTGCATTTGGGAAGAATCACCTTCCATCCTATCAATTGGACCTAGAAACTAGTATGTAGGTGTTTCCCTAAAGCTTGGCTCCTAACCATATATTTTCTTCTCTATTGTCTATGAAAGAATCTATATCCATGAACATCCTTGTATGTAGTTGGGAACAAGGCCAGTAGTCCTTCTCTCTCATTTTCAGGTGAAATGTTTTTCAAGTTTAATTGCATGCTGGGTACAGATTGGTTGAAGCCTCAAAAAGTTTCTAAGGAAATAGAATATAGTGGAATCATGATGGGAAGCTATCACCATACGCAAGGTTGCCACATACTCGATGAATTTTAACATGGTACAATGTGGACTAAGAAGAAAAAAAAGGACTTCATTGAAGCCTAATGTGCTGTTCTAAACTAGACAGTGTGCCAGAATTTCTAGAAAGATTATTTCACTGACTAGCTTAAGCAAGAAAATAATGCCAGGATAACTATGTGATCAACTCTACAATGCACATTCTACACCACTTGAAGCTAATTTTAAGAATAAGCTCCTTCCAGCAGCTTATTGAAAGAACTATGGTTCATCTTGTCCTACCCATGGAAGTATCCTCTCCTCCCTTTTTAGAGGACATTACCTCTAATGAGGACCCAATCCTTAAAAATCATTCTATGGCCTCAAAGAGAGATGAAATTCAACTATTTTACACTTCATATTGTATGAGGTTCCACATTGTGATTGCCGTCACATTGATGGAGTTTACAACTAGTACCCTTGGAGATTTTTGGATGGATTGGGGGTACACACTCTTTCTTTTCTCGAAGATGCTACTTCTTGGTTGCATTAGTGTTTTCAGTTGGATAAGATTGACTCTTATTTGGTGGATGGTTATGGTTGATGGTATTTTCATGGTTGTGGATGTTATTTCATGCCTTAAAATACAAAGATATCTTATAAAGTGGAAAACAAATCCTATGTTGGCACAGACCAAAGTAATTTTCATTCCATGAAAGTATTAGCAAGAACACAGAATTCCGAATAGCCTACCTAAAATAACTACTAACCGAGGTAAAATAGTTAGTCAGAGATTAACTGGTGTTGCTAGTTCTTATGGTTTTTGTTGGCTATAAATCAGTAGCTCTATCCTGCAAAGGGTGAGAACCTTTCCCCAAAAGTTTCATTTAACAAGTGTAATAGTTTTAGTATGTTGGTGGTTTTTTCATTATATCTATGTCATCATGATTGAATCCAAGATCTATTGCAGCAAGACCATCTGTGAACAAGTTCACACACAAAAGTTGCGTAGGAATAAAGCCTTCTGGAAAGCCTAATGCAGCAATTATAAATATAGAAACCACCTCAATCACATTAGATGATATCATGTACCTACAACAAATGTTCAAAAAATATGAGTAGGGAATAGGAGTATGCTAGGCTAGAAAGAGAAAAAAACCCACAGACTAGGAAAATGAACCTACCAAGAACTACCATATCAACAATAATACATTTTCATGTTGATCTCAAATTTGTGTTTTTAGAAGTAAAGATCCATGCCTTATGAAATCTTTCATGTTATTGTAGATGGAAAAACCTTCTGAAATGGCTTAAACAATAGTACTAAAATTGTCATAAGTTAAAACCATATCTAATGCTTCCTTTCCAACTTGAAACACAAATGAAATGTGTACAAGGCTTGTAAGGCTCAAATTCCTTATATGATAGATGTAACAATGAAAGATGAACTATGTAAGTCATTACATATTAGATGGAACTTACTCTTGTGTCACCCTTGTAGGTTTTGGAAGGCTAGGAGAAACAACACTTCCATGTTTATAGTTGTGAGTGGTAGAATTCCTTGTTTCCATAATTTCACTTTCAATCTTTCTTGCCAACCCGAATGCCTCCTCTAATGAATCAGGTTCCAAAAAACGAACCTCATGTTGAACGTTATCCTTTAAAGTCCCTATGAAGACATCAATCTGTTGCTTCTCTGGAATATAAATATAATTTACCCTTCTGTTCAATTTTTGAAAGTCCTCAATGTGCTCTTCCATTGAACCCTTTTGTTTGAGATTTATCAATTGGCTAAAGAAGGAGTTTCTCTTTGTATCCTCATAATGTGCTATCATTTCCTCCGTGAAAATTTACCACATAACAAGTTGTTTACGAGAACAAAGCCCTTTATACCATAAAAATTGATTTGGTTCTAAATATGAAGATGCAATACATACCTTTTGTAACAGTGGTACACCATGTAGATCAAAATATTGATCCATTTGAAGTATCCAATTTACCAGATCCTTGCCATCAAATTTCCTCATATTGCCTTTTCTCGATTTTAGGAGCTCGATCTTCAAATGACTATAACTCTGTAATTTCATCTCTTCCAGTTCTTAAATTGTGACCTGCAGTAGTCCTCTATGTCCTCTTTCCAATGCCACTAGTCTGATCAAAATTGGATTCTCCAAGAAAGATTTATGCACAATATTCCAAGATGACCTGATTATATACCTTCTCAAAAGAGTGAACTTGTATGAAGTGCCACGTCTCACTGTTTTGACCTTAGGATCTAAAAAATATACACAGGAAACTACAGTTCGTCCTCTTTCTATAACTTCTGATGGAATTTCAATCTGATGCTCAAAACAAAAGTTATGACTATTTTCCCCAGGTCACTTGTTTGGAATGTAATTTAGGAGTCTGCAAAAAGACCAACTTCCTCAGATCATATCTCAGCAAATATTGCACAAAAAGCTCTGAAATTCAGACATGAGGTTCAACACGATTTCATCTCAAATGGTTTTTTTTTTCGCTTTTGAAGCATTGCAGAAACAAATTTATAGTGAAAATTCCACGATGACCTATTTGGAGTAGTGAAACCCTAGAATCCAAAGCTTTGATACCAAATGTTATGAATCCAGCTCACAAAAAGATAGGAAAGATAGATCAACGCCTTATAATTAAGCCTCTTTGAGGGGGAAACCTCCTTTACATTACACAAATGAACAATTCTTGGATGATACAAATGACAAGACCTCCTTTCTATATATAGGAGTCTAAGGGGTCATAATGTAATCAGAGTTGACATAACAATAATAATGTAAGGGCACAATAATAACAATAGTGGGCTTCTATGGGGCACAATAGTAACAATATGGGGACTACATGGGTACAACAATATAATAAGGGGGTTGTACTAATAACAATAAGGGGTCACACTAGTAGTATAGGGGCCTTACACAACAATTCCCATGGAAATTCCAATGTCTCCAAGCTTCAAGGCAGGTGCATTGTTGACACCATCTCTAGTCACTGCCACCACTTTGCCAACTTATTTGAGAATCAAAATATATCCTGCTTATGCTTTGGATTTGCTCAAGAGAAAATTTGACCACCAGTTCTTGCAAAGATTTCAACATGCTTATCCATAGATAATGCCATGAATTCTCTTCCAGTAACACTTTTATCACTTAGATCCTCTCCTTCATAGAAGACACCAACTTCCTGACATATGGATTCAACTATGGACTTGTTATCACCAGTAATCACCATTACTTGAATACATGTGTTATGTACCTAGGGGGGATAATATGGGGTACCAAGGGAGGTACCCAAGGTAATAATGTAATAATGGGATGGGCCATAGTAATAAATAAGGTGGTTAACCCATGTCATGTAAGGGTCCACAAGTAGTTAATAATAATGTAATGGGCCCATGGTATTAGTTGATGGTATGAGGAAACCATGGTAATGATGCATGGTATTGTATGTATGAGGCCTATATAAAGGCAGAGACCCACATAGGAAGATGAAGAGAAGTATTCTTGTATGAACAGGCATATGGCTTGTGGAGTGTTCTCCTTCCTTAAGGAGTGAATGTATGGTGTTGCCCTACCTTAAGGGTTTAGATCAATAAAGCAACATTTCTATCTATGTCTATCTTATTGTTCTCGGGTTTCGAGGGCGGCGACTTTGCAGGTCAGATATGTACATTTAGGTGCAAGATCTGTAACATATAATTACAGATCTGAATCCTTTGTGCAAAAATAGTCGAATTCAAAAAAAAAATCAGTTGAATCGAAGTCCGGATGAAGGAGATACCACTAATCTAAAAATCAGTGGGGTTGTAGACAATTTTCAGGGCAGCGACTTTGCGGCGTAGATCTAGACGTCCTAGTACAAGATCTACAAAATATAATTGCAGATCTGGATTCTTTGGGAAAAAATACCCAACTTCAAAAAAACAATCAGTCGAATCGGAGTCCGGATGAGGGAGATATCGCTGATTTAAAATCAGCTCTTTTTGCAGAAATTTTGGGTGACGCTGGGAGAGTAGCAGAGCAGATATGAAATTCCAGGTCTAAATTAGGATTTCTATCACATGGGCAGATGCAGAATGGTTGTTCCATTTCCAAAAACAGGCTATAATAGAGATTCTGAGCAATATTGACGAAACTGTGACAATTACAAATTTTCGCCAAGTAAGTGAATTTATCTCATGGAGAATTATTATTTTACAGGGAAAGATAATGGTCTTACTATTGAAGAATTCATAAAACGAAAAAAGTCAGCAATGGCAAAATATTGGAGGGATTCAGTGTGGTATGGTCTCAAAGATGATGCTTACAAATGGTATTTCTCACTTGATATCAAACAGTTGACCAAACTCTTAGATGCAGAATTTGAAAAAGTCCTTTTAGACAAATGGTCTCGGGCTAGAAAAAAGGAGAATGAGACACATAAGGGTTTAATTGCTACGGGTGTCTCCTTATTGCAGGTTCATGGATTGATTCAGAAGGAGAAAATCATTATGTATATAAATCCGAGTTGCAAGCAAACTCTCATAAATATCAACTTGACAAAGAAATTGCAAGTCCCGGCAAAACAAATTGAAAATACACAAGTAGATGATAAGGATGTTCAAATCTATAAGGATTTGAAGCTTTCTATGGATAAGTATGTGTTTCATGGTGATTTTTATGCTTCAGAGATGGATAATATCGATGTTGTTTTGGGATATCCTTGGATGGAATCTGTGGGTACTATCAATATTAATGTGCAGAAGAAATTCTTGAAGCTATGGTATAAAAAGAAGAAAATTACATTACAGGATATTTCCATCCATAAACAGGTAGAGTCCACGGAGGTTGACGCACAAGATGTTACAGGGACTGACATATCAGATGATGAGCAGTTGATGGTCGACAATCAAACACAAACAGAGGCTGAAGCAGAAAAGGTTACAGGTGCTGATACATCTGAGGACGATTCAGTGGTTGAAGTCATATTGAAAAAGAAGACACCACAACAGGCACCACAGCAAGATGAAGTCAAGCAAAAGCCATCGTGGTTTAAAACTTCAACATATCATCACCCACATCACCCCGCGAGACAACCATCAAGATGGAAACCAAGTCGTCACATGACAGATCGCGAGGAGAGAAGATCCACCCACTGCACATCAACACAGAAGAGCTGCCACGGTCAACTTCCATCTCAAGCGAGCGAGGCAACAGCGAGATCGAGGGTTCACCTTTCTCTTGGATGGCTAGATGCGCGTGCATGGTATCAATGGACTACTCTATTGAGTAGATCTTATTATTTGTGTTCTTCCCATGTTTCGGGGACGAAACATGTTTAGGGGGGTGGAATGTTATGTACCTAGGGGGGATAATATGGGGTACCAAGGGAGGTACCCAAGGTAATAATGTAATAATGGGATGGGCCATAGTAATAAATAAGGTGGTTAACCCATGTCATGTAAGGGACCACAAGTAGTTAATAATAATGTAATGGGCCCATGGTATTAGTTGATGGTATGAGGAAACCATGGTAATGATGCATGGTATTGTATGTATGAGGCCTATATAAAGGCTAGAGACTCCACATAGGAAGATGAAGAGAAGTATTCTTGTATGAACAGGCATATGGCTTGTGGAGTGTTCTCCTTCCTTAAGGAGTGAATGTATGGTGTTGCCCTACCTTAAGGGTTTAGATCAATAAAGAGAATCATTTCTATCTATTTCTATCTTGTTCTTTCTTGGGTTTATTTCTGTTATCATATATCTTTTGGATCAGATCTACAACAATTGGTATCAGAGCTGCAACATTGAGACTTACCTCTGTGCTAGCAGCCATAGCAAAGTCATTCAAAATTTGTTTGATCATTTTGGCTTCCTTGACTGTAGGTAAGCCCTGCAACATTGTGTCATCCACAAATTGCTGATGTGTGTTTGCTACTCCATCCAAGGTGAGTTTGATGCCTTGGATTCTTCCTTCAGCATTAGCCATTTTAATTGCTCTACCAAGCCCTTCCATCATGATAACAAAGAGGAAGGGTAAGAGAAAATCCCCTTGTCTCAGACCTCTGGAGGGTGTGAAGAGTCTTGAAGGAGCGCCATTAAGCAGGATGGAGAAACTAGTCATGGTAACTAGTGCCATAACCCATCTTATCCAGTTTTGGTCGAAGCCATAGGCTTTTAGAACTTCCCTTATATAAGACCAACTTAGCTTGTCATAAGCTTTCTCTAGGTCTAATTGAATGTTCATACCATCTTGTTTGTTTCTTTTGAGAGAGTGTACCACCTCATGAGCTTGGATGATATTATTAAGGATTTGTCTTCCTTCCACATAGCCTGTTTACTCCTCTGAGATGAGCGCTGGTAAAAGGGGCTTGAGTCTATTGGCGATCACCTTGGAAATAATTTTATACACCACATTACATAAGGCTATGGGTCTGAAGCCATCCGGAGTCATGGAATTTTCATTTTTTGGGATCAAAGCTATGAAGGAAGCATTAAATGCCTTCAGAACCTTTTTGGATCTTCTTGAGCCTTCCACCACCTCAAGGATATCCTGTTTGACTGTTTTCCAACATGCTTTGAAGAAGTCTACCTTAAACCCATCCGGGCCTGGAGCTTTTCCATTTTGCATTTCATTGATCACCTCACCGACCTCCTCTTTCAACACTAGCCTGTTAAGATTGTGATTATCTTCTTTGGTGACCAGCTGAGGGATATACTGAGTGAAATGGTTGATGAACCTGGATCTATCCTCCAGAGGCTCCTCTGCAATACTGAGGAAATTTTGTACAAGGAGAGATTCCATGTCTTTGTGAGAGAAAATTTCTCTCTCTTGAGAGTCTTTGAGCTTTGTAATTTTGTTGTGTGCCCTATGATCCATGGTGGATTTGTGAAAGAAACTCATGTTTCTTTCTCCCTCTAATCCAATGTATCCTTGAATTCCGTCTCCAGAAAATCTCTTATTGCAAGCATCAATCTTCCCATTCTTCCTGCAAAGAATCAGCTAGCTTTCTCCACTCCTCAGTAAAGCCCTCTATGATGTTGATCTGATTGATTTCCTGGAGTTTCTGCTTAGCTACTCTTTTGGCTTTGAAGATATTTCCAAATTCCTTTTTGGTCCAACCTTTAAGCTTGGATTTGATATGTTTAAGTTTATGTTGGAGCATGAACATTCTAGTGCCTTGAATGTTTAGATCCTCTTTCCACCATTTGTCAATATTACTGTTGAATTCAGGGTGAGAGAGCCAGGCATTCTCAAACCTGAAAGGTCTGTTTCTTGGTGTACCCATAAAGTGGCTTCCAATTGTATAGGCCAATGATCCAAACCTCCAAAGGAAAGAATATAAGCTATCATGGTAGGGCCTGAGAGAAAGAGTTCCTCTGAGATAATAAATCTGTCTAATTTAGAGGCGACTTGTGAATCCCCTCCCCTCTTGTTGTTCTAGGTGAAGGTCCCATTTATTGTTTCCGTGTCCACTAATCCCATGTTCATTATGAAGTTCTGGAAAGCCATGGAGTCTCTGCCTAGCTGCCTGATGCCCCCTTTTTTCTCTGTAAGAGATCTTATCATATTGAAATCTCCTACAACGATCCAAGGCATATTAGGATATCTTACTCTTAGTTCCTCAAGGGAGGTAAGAAGCTTGAATTTTTCTTCTTTCTTTTGAGGGCCATAGACATTTGTGATCATGTATATCTCCTTATCCCCTAAAGGTTGACATACCAAAGCAAGATAGTTCCTAGATGCCTCAGCATTCAGGATTCCAATTTTTTGTGGGTCTCATAGCATGAGAATCCCCCCGCTGAGTTTTTTTCTTTAACCTCTAGATACTCATACTTGATTAGCCATTTATTATGTATTTCTCTAATATTATCCATCGAACATTTTGTTTCTTGAATAAAAACCATATCTGGTTTTGCTTCTTTTATTCTATTGCTGAGATTTCTTTGTTTCCTTCTATTTCCTGTGCCTCTGATATTCAAGGTTGTGAGCTTCATTAAGAAAGATTAGTAAAGGAGTAACTGGTAAGATCTTTGATCTTACCTGAGTTAATCAATAGTTTCCCACATTCATTCAGTAACTCCTTCTGTCTTTTTCTTCCTCTTTTCCTGCCTGGGTTCTTTGGAGATTGTGCCTGTGTCTCCTCCATCATTTTGACCCCTCTATATCCTTGGCTTTCATGATTTCTTTTGACTCTAGTTCCCTTCGATTATGATCTCCATAGGAAGAGCTGTTGAACCCTGTCATATTCCTCTTTTAGCAGGGAGTCCACTCCTTTGGTCGTCCCTTATTCCAGAAATTTCTTTAGATTAAGATTTTCCCTATCTAGAATCTCCTGCAGTTCCTGGTCCTCTGTTCCTATCTCACTTGGAGTCATCTCATGGTCCTTATTTATCTCCCTAATGGTTTCTATGATATCTTCCATGCTTTCATCCCTTTCCTTCTCAGTGATAATGTTCTCCATTTCCTGGTTTGTTTCTTTGTTTCCTTCATCTTCTTCTAAGATCTTGAAGCTATTGTGGCTCGGTTTTTTTTCCTCATTGATATTATTTTGCTACGTCTTTCCGCCTTTCCCTTTTCCCGCAACCTTGGTAAAACCCTCAGGATTTTTTTCCACCATGGTTTTCACATTTCTCTCCATGTTGTTTGTTGGGCAGTCTCTATATAGATGCCCATGCTCATGGCATTTGCAGCACCTAAATGGGATGTGCTCATAGTCCACCGCCTGTACCCATTCTTCATCATATACTTCTAGCATTATCACATCCGGAAGTGCTCTAGATAATTCCATTTCCACACATATCCAGGCGAAGGAGGTGTATTTTCCTTTCAGAGTCGCATCTGACATCTTTAGAAAATGCCCCAGTTTGTTGCCTATTTTTTTCAGAGATTCTGGTAGCCAATAATCCAGAGGAAGGGAGTATAGTCTGATCCATACCGATATCGATGTAAATGTCTCACGTTCCAAAACAAAGTTCATCATCCATGGCCGCATGTAGAGGCCTTCCGCAACATAGAAACATGGTCCTCCTTCAAACACTCTGTCTTTATCCTCTAGGCTTGTGAATACCATTGTGAAGAAGCCCTTGGATCCCAGATGAAGGTGTGTTTCCCCATTTGGCTTCCAATGGCTCCTTATCCATACATGCAGTGCCCTTTCTGTCGGCCATATCCCCATGAATTTTCATATGACCGCATGTTCTCTCATATGATCCCTATGCGCTTGTAGCGCTGGGTCGCTTAAGATGACCCGAGGAATGATGTTCGACTTAGGTTTGTAGACTCCAATTGTCTTTATAGAAGTGGGTTTTTGACTGCTACCCCCTTTATCCTTTTCCTTACTAGCTTCCTACTGATCCCCTTCCTGTTCATGAGTTTTGTTGCCTCCCAATATGTCCGTGTTACTTTCCCCTGTTGTCTTCTCTAGAGGTTTCTTGAAACACTGCTTTCTCGCATCCTTGCTTCTATCCATAACTACTTGACTGTAGGAGGGATCATCACTCCCCCCTGCGCATCCCACCATGGTGCCCAACTTCAAAACCCTAACCCTTAGATCAAGTTGCAGAGCCCTCTTCCGAAATTAGCCTATCGCCGATGTGTATCTGCTGCTTTTTATATTCATTTTCCTTCTCTTCTAGCTATTTCTCCCTCAAAATAATTTTCTACTTCTAATCTTATTTTTCCTTCAGAGCTAAACTCAAAATCCTCTCTTTGTCCCAAATAATATCTTCAAGCATATTCTTCTTCTCCCTCAGCTCTGCAGATTCTTTAATGGCCAAATTTAAGGACATAGTGTGGTCCTTGATAGTCTCTTCCACACAAATTCTCAGTATGTCTATTTCATTCTTGTTTGTTGCTTTGATATCTTCCTTCTCATTTTCCAATTCTTCTATCTGCACCGGTAAGTAAGCTTCTCTTGATGACTGTTCTAATCCTATACCATCAAATAACTCTTTGGATTCCTTTTCTTCCCCTGCAATGAGCTCCAACATACTTATATTATCATCTTGCAATTCATCCTCCAACTCAGAAGTAATTGCAGACTCCTCATCTGAAAATCTTCTTGACACCACCAATTGTTCATTCCCCTTAATAAATTCATCTAATTTTTTAGTCATATAACCAAGATTTATTTTGAGTGCAACTATCTCTCTGCCATTGCATCTTTCTCTCAAGCATTGCCTCTTAAGCCTGTAAATCTCTTCTGTTTTTTCAGACAGGAGTATCTCTTTATCTCTTCTCAAAGCAGCCACCACCCTTATATAATGGGATATTAATTTCTCTTTTGACATGATTTTCAATGGTGACTCTAGAATAATATCTGCAATCTCTATAGAGAAATTGTCTAACAGATATGGGTCTCTAGTAACATGGTCTTCAACAATCTTTGCTGTCCCATTAATGGTAGAATTGTCCTCCTACATTGCCCAAATGTTTCTCTGAACATTGATTATGTCTTCTTTATTCCCTTCTGCAAGAAAATATGGCAAACAAATGGCATTGGAATTCCTACTCAACGTTTTTGCTGACATCTCAAATTTCAACAGTTCTAGCTCTTGATGAGAACTAGAAATCTGATTTTCTATTATCAACTTTTCCCTGTAACATTTGGACTGAGGCAAGGACAAATCCAGAGAATTTTTTGTATCTGATCTTCCCACAAGATCATTAAGAATTACCTGATGTTCAGTTTCTCCCCTCTTTGTACAATCTCTGACAACATGCAATGTCTGTAGTAATTCATCATTTTGCCTCTGAAAAGTTGACATTCTACCTCTGTCCATATTTTTCTAAAAGAATTCTTTCCAAGTCCTCAATATGTGCATTTTTGTCTTTCAATGCAAGTCGTTCTTGCAAAACCTTGTTGCTAATTGAGAAGAAAATTGACTCATTTCCCATTTATATGCTATCGAGATCCTCATGTAAGGTTAAATTTAAGCTTTTGTTTCAAGTGACTAATGTCTGTGTTTTAACTTTTAACAATGTAAACTTTGAAACAGGAACTATAAACTCAAAACGAGAACTCTGGCCAAAAAACCCCGAAAAAACATCAAAAACAATGCTAAAAACGAAAAGTGTGTATACTGGAATGATGATTTTTATTTTTTAGCGGTCAATTTTGAACACGTTTTAAAAATGGCAGTGACTACGAAATTTACTATGAAATTTTCGTGCAAAATATAGCTTCAAAACAAAAGTGATGATACTAGAACAATGAATTTTTTTTTAGGGTCAATTTTCAAACTTTTTAAAAAATGCTAGTAAAACCAAATTTTTATGTGCCAAACAAGGTTGTTTATGAGGAAAAAAACACATTAATGTTTTTGGTAGAATATCATTTTTCTTTCCTAAGTATACATTCAACATGTTTTCAACCATAACATGCTAGATACAGAAGAAATTGAAATTTTTTGAACTATAAAATTAAAAAACCATGACATTATGAACAAATTACATCACTAAATGAATTCAAAAGTCATTATTTGTATATTGAATAAAACATACATTATATCTCTAATTTAATATTGCATCGTAGATATTTTAAAGAATAAAAATTATCATAATTAAGAAATATAGTCCAACAACATAAAAATGCCTCATAAATTCTTATTTAACACCATATGGAAATCATTAATTTTATTTCAAGATACGATGCATACATCAGTTATATAAACTGTCTTAAATAATTATTCAAAATCACTCATATTTTCTTGCACACCATCAGAATTCACATCTTTAGATGAGTGACTGGATGCTGATGAGGATGTTCCATATTCTTCTCTTTCATCAACTAGTGCCCCATCTGAGTCCACATGCATGCCCAACATTTCAGGTTTCAAAATTCTTCTAGATCTATGATTGGTTTCAGCAGACTCCCATCTCAACACTGTTCCTTCTGGTAACAACCTTTTCAGAATCTCTATCGTCTTGAAGCGAAGAGTTCCTCTCTTTGTTAAATTGAAGTCATAAACAAGTATGTCAACATCCTCCAACTTTAATATGTCTGTGTGGCGGAAATTTATATTTGTCCCCTTTCTTTTTCTCTTTCTGCCATTTTTTTTGTCAACTACCATCTCTGGCTTATACACACCATTGAATGGGTGTGTATTTTTGGCACACCAATGTAATTCAACACTTGTAACATCCTCATTTTATGTAAAGACCTTTATAACTTTAGCAACCCAAAATGGATAGCCATTGGGATCTCCATCTGCTAGCACTGTAATCATGCAACCCTCTTTAATATCCTGTACCGAACCCCTGTAAAGGTCTTCCATGACTTCACGTTCTGCATGATATCTTCTGGAACCAATATACATCTCTCTTTCCTCTGCCTGTGAAGAATTAATAATACCTTGAGATTGTTGCTGTTCAACAATGTTTATTTCCTCATGTTCATTTGACATATTTTGTGGCCAAATAAATGGATTTTTCAAAGGTATATCTTCATTTGTTGTTGTTGAAATGATATCACTTTGATTATTGAAAAATGACTCCCACCAAACTGAATCAGCAATGTCAAAGTACTCATATGTATATCTAATAAATTTTTTTATTTCTTCCAGGCAATCAGAATAATTTATATCTGTATTTTTTCTGCATGCATTCTGAACTTCACCAACTGATTGTAATATCAATATTTTTGATGCAAATATTGGATGATCTAGAATGAACTTCAAAAATTGCAAACCTAATGACGACGCCCATTCTACAGTAGTTGAATACTTCTTGCCCCATATTAGTGTTTTCCCATCAATTTTTTTGATACGAAATTGATGTTGGAAGCTAATGTCATTAAGTTGTTCAATGCATTTCCCCTCACCATATGATCCCAAAATAAACCTTCACATGTCAACAGTTTCTTCCAACACATCAAAAGTAGGCTCTGCCATCTATGATTTCTTAATACATTCAATTAGTGATGGAAACCTCCCAACTTCCTTCCTCCTCAATGTGACTGAAAAACAACTGAACATCTGATCAATATGGTCATGGGTGTGCCCAACAAGAAGGAAATCAACCTTTACCTTTTGAAAAATTCTCAATTCAACAAGCATGTTTAGATATCCAAAAACAACCTGATTTTTGTTTTCACGGCAAGTGTTGTCCAATTGTAGATACAAAACTTCAGGAATATTACCAGACCAATGAGAAATCACATCATGAATTATGGTTATGGTCAGATTTGCATCATTATGAATATTTGGAGCTGTGAAGTACATCCTTGGCAACATTTTCCCATTGAAGACCATACAACCGATCAAGTGAAACTGAACAAAATTTTCCTCCTGTAAATTTTTGGGTGTGCGAACAAAATGTGATAAAAGTGTTTTCCTCTGGTCCATACCATCAATTATCAAACCCAAATATTTATTCGGATTATCATAACACTTCTTTCGATGCTTGTACAACTTCTTCCTTTCGTTTGTTTGTTATTCGCGATGCTCCTGAAGTTCTTTGACAATTAAATCTACACAACATAAAAGAAATTCATTAAGAAATATGTTTTCATAGTTGATGACTATACAATTTTAAAAGTTAAAGTTATGAATGCTTACCTCTTTCTGACCCTTCACATTTGTCCCCTTTTTTATTTAAGATAAGCACATGTACTGCAAATCCCCATCCTTGTCTTCTTAGGAATATGGATATTGTTGAATTCTTTCTTCCATACCTTCACAAAATATTGATATGTAATAAACCGGCCATGTCCCTCAGTACCTTTTGCATATTCTTTGTATAAGTTGTAGATTTCTCATCTTGAAAAATTATCTGGAATATGTATTGTATCTCTATTTGGAATACACTCTCCGTGCTTTGAAAAGAAATCTTTCATCCATGACATTGCAATATTTGATAATGGCCCAAACTGTCTTTTATGACGTACTTTTGAATAAAATGTGGGATCCTTTTCTAAATTTTCTTGAATTCTCGAGAGACGAAAATTCCCAATCAAATGAAACATTTTGAAAGCTTTTCTACAGATAAATAGAGTCCTAATACGATAATCATAACCTGACAATGTATATTGCATGCACCCAACTAAATATTAATTTTGCATGCTTTTATTCAATGACAAATATCTCTTCCTGCTTTCTAACGCAAATTTGAAATCCATATGTTTCAAGCAATCTTTTTGGAAACATTCACTTGAAATGAGAGCACTGATAGAACTTCTTCTCGTCAGATATTTTGCTCTACTCCTTGTATAACTAGAACAACTTGCATTGATACGAAAAGGTCTGCTCCTACTCCTTGATACAATATTTCTTGGCAACATCTCCATCATTGGATCATCATTTGTATAAGGATTTTCATCATCACTAAGAGGAACGTTATCCACACTATGATCAACTTTGCTTTTCAAATATTGACTTGGAGGATATTCTTCAACTTCCCCTTCTTCAGTGCTACTGTCATAGTCCTTAGAATTCAGACTGAATGGAAAATTTGACTCGATGTTTAATGGATATTCTTCCTCATGTGCATTGTCAGTGCTACTCTCATAGTCCATAGAATTAGGACTACGTCGAAAATGTGACTTTTTACTTATTGAAGATGCTACATCCTATCCTTTGTCAGTGCTACCTTTATACTCTTTAGAATTAGGACTAAGTGCATCATCCTGTCCCTCATCAATGCTGCTCTCATAGTCCTTAGAATTAGGACAAAGAGGACACTGTGACACTCCATTCTTTTGAAATTCATCATCACGCTCTTCATGATTGTTGCTCTCATAGTCGTTAGAATTAGGACTAAGTGGACACCGTGACACTCCAATCTTTTGAAATTCATCACCCCGCTCTTCATCACTGCTGCTCTCATAGTCCTTAGAATTAGGACTAACTAGACACTATGACACTCCATACTTTTGAAAGTCATCATCATGCTCTTCATCACTATTGCTCTCATAGTCCTTAGAATTAGGACTAAGTGGACACTTTGACACTCCATTCTTTTGAAATTCGTTATCACGCTCTTCATCACTGCTGCTCTCATAGTCCTTAGAATTAGGACTAAGTGGACATTGTGCCACTCCATTCTTTTGAAATTCGCCATCATGCTCTTCAAAAATGCTGCTCTCATAGTCCTCAGAATTAGGACTAAGTGGACACCGTGACACTCCATTCTTTTGAACTTCACCATCGTGCTCTTCATCACTGTTGCTCTCATAGTTCTTAGAATTAGGACTAAGTGGACACCATGACAATCCATTCTTTTGAAATTTGTCATCAAGCTCATCATCACTGCTGCTTTCATAATCCTTAGAACTAGGACTAAGTGGAATCTATGACTCTTTATTTATTTGAAATTCCCATCCCTTTCATCAGTGTTGCTCTCATAGTCCTTAGAATCAGGACTAAGTGGAAGAATTGACTTTCTATTCATAGTGGAAGAATTCCCGCTATATTCATCAATATGAATAGAGTTGTTACGCGATGAATATGTTGATGGTGTATAAATCGAAACTTCACTATCAGAACAATCCATCCCTTTCAAATAGAAGATGTTGAATGATACAAATGGAGAGTCTCCTAAAGATATTATATAGCTTAGAGAATGAAATTTTCCCTCCAAAAATTTTCCTTCCAAAAAGTTTCGTTAAAATATTTCCCTCCAAAAATTTTTGCAAAAATATTTCCCTCCAAAAAGTTTGTTAGATTTGTTTACCTTCATTATTTTATTCTACAATTTATTGAAAAATGTAAACTAAATTATTTTATGAAATAAATCATTAAAATTAAAATTGTAAACTACAACTTCTACATTAATTATTTTAATAATTAAAGTATATAATATTTACTAAACAATTGAATATTTTTTTTAATTTTTTATAATATATTCTAAAACAAATTAATCCCACATTCAACCCGTTGTAAAACAATTCTACAATATTCGCTTTATAATATTTTAAAACAAATTATCCCACTTTAATCGTACGGTAAAACATCTCTGTAATTTCACTTATATACTAGATTTCATTATCACTATTACTCACATCACATCCAGGTTTTTTGAAGTTCGTTGAAAGACTTGTGAATTTGTGGAGAATTTACATTGCTATCAACAACATATTCAACGAAGAATTCTCACAATTGAAAGGTAAGTTAAATTTTTTTCCTTGAAAATTTTCATATTAAATTAGTTTAATAAAGAAGAATTTTTTTTTTAAATAATAATTTTTCTGAGGCAAAATAACAATTACGTCCATTGTGAGTATGGTGGGCCCGACCAAACTCAATTTCCCAACAGCCGTGGGCGGGCCGCCGTGGTGTCGCGGGGTTGGCAGGGAGGGTGGGCGGGCGGGTAGGATGTGAGGGCGTGGGTGGGGCGGTAGGGGGTATGGGGGCGGGTGAGGTTGCGACGCCAACCCCGGCGGCCCGCCTGCCCACTACGAGGGTTGGGTGATTCTCAGAATCGCCCAACCCTCTCAATGGGCGGGTGGGCGTCGCAGCCCCACTCACCCCCACACCCCCTACCGCCCCCCCACGCCACCCCACACTCTCACCCCCTCCACCCACACCCTGCCCCCTGCCCCCCTACCCCCTCCCCCCACATCTCACCCCCTCAACGCCAACCTCACCCCCTACCACCAGGCCCTTAGACCCATCACCCCCACATCCCCACACGACCCCCCAACCCCCCCCATCCCTACCCGCACCCGCCCCCCTTCCACCCTCACGCGCCCACGCCGCCGCTCCCCCCTCACACCCACCTGCCTCTCCCCCCTCACAAACACCCACTCACCCCCGCCACCCACCCACCCACCCGACCTCCCCCCCCCCCCCCCCCCCACACAGAACTAACCCCCCCGCCTCCCTCACCCCTCCCGCCCCCTCACACACCCCCCCACCCCTCCCACCCCCTCACACACCGCCCTACCTGCCCCCTCACACCGCCGCCCAAACCTGCCCACCCTTCCACCCACCCTCCCCCACCCTACCCGAGCCTACCCTTCCACCCGCCATCCCCAGACTCGCCGCCCACGGCCGCCCCCTCACCCGCCCTCCTTGCCCATGGCCTCCCCCTCACCCGCCCTCCCCCTCCCCACCCACCCTTCCACCCACCCTCCCCTGCCCACGCCCGCCCCCTCAGACACCCCGCCACCCCTCCCGCCCCCTCAGACACCGCCCTATTCGCCCCCTCACACACTGCCCTCACACTGCCGCCCAAACCCGCCCACCCTTCCAACTGCCCTCCCCCACCCTACCCTAGCCCACCCTTCCACCCGCCATCCCCACACCCACTGCCCACGCCCGCCCCTTCAACCGCCCTCCCCACCCACACCCATGCCTCAGTCGTGCCACCCCGGCAGCCCACCCGCTTGGTGGCTGGGCGATTCCTAGATGCCTGCCCGACCTCCCCCTCCCCGCTCGCCCACCCACCCAACCCTTCCTCGATATCCCCCACCTCGCCCTACCTCCCCCTCTCTGCCCACGCACCCATTGCGCCCTGCCTCCCCCTCCCTGCCCGCCCACCCACTCCACCTGGCCCCCCCCTCCCCGCCCTCCTTGCCCGCCTACCCACCCTGCCTACCCGGCCTCCCACTCCTCGCCCTCCCTGCCTGCCTACCCACCTCGCCTGCCTGCCCTCCCCCTCCTCGCCCACCCACCAACCCGCCCTCGCCCGCCCGCCCACCCACCCTCGCCCGCCTGACCTGCCCGCCCACCTGCCCTCGCCCGCCTGACCTGCCCTGCCCTCGCCTACTCGCCCACACCCGCCCGCCCTCACCCGACCCACCCCGCCCACCCACCCATCCTCGCCCGCTTGCCCTCACCTAGCCCACCCTGCCCACCCACCCACCCTCGCCCACCCCCGCCACGCCCGCTCGCCCACTCGTGCCCGCCCTCACACACCCGACCACCCGTGCCTACCCTTGCCCACTCGACCACCCGCGCCCACCCGGCCCGCCCCGCCTGCCCATCCTCACCCAGCCTGCCCTTGCCCACCCCAACTACCCCGCCCTCGCTCGCCCCAACTGCCACCCCTTCCCTCGCCCGCACGCCCGCCCACGCCCACCCTTGTCTGCTTGCCCACGCCCGCCCACCTCACGAGCCCACCCCGCCCACACCCACCCTCCCTTGCCCTCACCCACCCGACTCGACTCGCCCTCACCCGGCCCACACCCCCACCCACCCGCCCTCGCCCGCCCGCTCACCCGCGCCCGCCCTCACCCACCCACCTGCACCCACCCGCACCCGCCCGCCCATCCTCACCTAGCCTGCCCTCGCTCGCCCCACCCACCCCGCCCTCACCCACCCTCGCCTGGCCCGCCCTACTCGCCCGGCCAACCCCACCCACCCTCACCTGGCCACCCCGCCCGTACCCGCCTGCCCACCCGCACCCACCCCCCCTCCGCATGTTCGCTCCCACCCGTCCCCACCCACCGCCCACCCCGCGCGCCCACCCGCCCACACCCGCACATCCCGCCTGCCCACACCAGCCCGGCCCGCCCTCTCACCCTCCCTTGCCCGGCCCACCCTCTCGCCCTCACCTGCCCGGCTCGCCCTCAGCCACCCGACCCGCTTGCCCACCCCTGCCGACCCCGCCCGCCCTCACTTGCCCAATTTCCCACGCCACCCCGCCATCCCTCACCTGACCTCCTGCCCGCCCACCCACCCACCCAACGTCGACCCGCCCGTCAGGGGTGGCTGGGTGATTCTGATTATACAAATAAAAAATTTATGATATATTTTCGTTGTTGATTTAAGTTAATATGTTTTTGTTATTTACTGATTTATGTGTTTCTATTTTTCACGGAAATAGCATCAAAGAATATTTCTGTGAATCTTTCTGGACCAAAGACTCTTAAAGGTGCATCTTCAAGAAACATTGGTGAATGAACTCCACCTGAGCTCATGGCTACAAATCTTTCAAGTGCCTCAAGTGATAAGAAGATGATTTCAGATTGGAAGAATTCAAAAGAGGTGAAATTTCCATCAAGAATCTAGTATGTGAGAGAAAGAGAAAGAAAAAATGTGAATATATATCGATATATTGATATACCGAATGACAATGGAATTTTTGAGGTGATGGGAAGAGTCATAGATATGTGTTCGGTACCGGACACTAAAGTTGTTTAAATACTTACAAAAGCTCCCAAGTCACATGAAAGGATTAAATACCGACAATCATATTCATTGTATGACACAAGAGAGGTATCTACAAATTTGTGTAAACAAATCGTAATTAAGATGACACAAAACATCGTAAGTATTGTTATTTATATTTGTATTTCGCATTCTTGAAAGTGTCTCGCTATATTTTTTTAACTTTGTTTTTATTGACATATGATATTTTGTTTGGCAGAATTTTGTTGAAAGTTGTTCAATTAGGTTGGGAGGCATTCATTTCATAGAGCATGATATCATGAAAGTTGTCAGCATTTTCTACTCAGTGTCAGAAGAAGATATGGAAAACAAGCAAAATGTATTAATTGATGATGCTACAAAACTACATCCAAAGAATCAGAAAAAAAGGCCTCTGGTGGGTAAATCTAGCAAGGGTAAACAAGTTACTTTTGAGGACGATGAAGTTGAAACTGATAGTGAAGCATATGTTGCCATTACTGAAGATGACATTGGAACTGAGAAGAGCCGTAAAAGACCAAAAGTAACAATGCCCAAGAATAATTCTATTGAGAAAGTTATGACGAAGAAAAGTAAAGTTGAAGATTTTGAAGTAGTCATTAGCAACACTCAAGAACCTAGTGAAACTTCAAAAGAAAGCAGAGAAATCATTACACTAGGAGCTAATTTAGAGGATGGCATTATCAAAACAAAACAAAATGCCATTCGACAGAATTTGACAAAGAGAAACTTAATTGATGGTGGTCGTACATTTCAACTTAATGTTAGACAAACCTATAAGGCAAGTGAAGGACAATGTCAATATCAAGTCAGAAAGCCACATCATTTGCATGTTCACAACTTGAAGACATTGATGAGGTACAATCCATATGCTCATGTGGTTAGTTATGTGCTTCTTGTTAAACCACTTCAAGTTCCCAACAAAGAAGCATTTGATAAGTCAAAATGTTTTGAATGCAATTATTATGTGCTTGGGGGGAACCATTCTGTAGAATCTCAAAGACAATTGATGGAGGAATATCCTAATAACCCATGTTTTGAAACAATGAAATGTATCATTTATGCTGGTTTATCAGATACAGAAGCAAAGTTAGTGGCATGGGATCATAATTTAGATAATGAATTTAGGATGTCTATGACTTTCATCCAAAGGGTTAGATTTATTCATAGTGAATTTCAAGAAAAATGTGGGGGGGATAGGATAAATGTTACTACAGATTTCCGAAAGGAATGTTGTATGGAAATAGGCTATCAAATTGAAGAGAAAACCAATTCAAAAGGTGGAAAAGTCAACAAAAATAGTGATTTATTCAGAGGTGTTGATAACATTTTCCAATTGACATTTAGAACTGGAGATGTTTGAAAGTTGATTGATGAGATTTTTAGCATGTGGAAAGACATTGGCATTAAAAACCAGAGGGTCAAAAATTCTAAGCCATTGATATGTAGCAATAGTAAATCATCTCCTTAAATAAAGTAGCTTCCACATGATATGACTATCACACCTTGGAGGGCGATGCAAGGAGTGAAAGATGAAAAAATTGTCAAAACATTATTATCTCATGTGAGGTCAAGGGAATTATCATTGGAGGAAATTTCTGAAGAATTTCAAAAGTAAGTTTGTTGAATTATTTTTATTTATTTCTAGATTATAATTATCTTTTAAATAAAACATGTTGTTCTTGGTAGTATTTGTTATACATATCATTATATTAACTTTTTGTTACTTTATCTATGCAGTCACAAAGTTTACATGAAAATTCAAGAACAAATGGTTAGATTGTTGAATGAAGATAGTTGGGATGATGTTGTACGCAACTATCCAGATTCAAGTTCTACATCAACATTAAAAGCTTTTTATCTTGCATTTAAAAAGGTATCTTGATTTATACATTCATTTTTATTCATCTGTGTACTATTTTTAATTTATAACTTACACATATATTTGTTTATTTTATAAAAGATGAGGAAGGATGATAATGGAGCACCAGATAGTTTCAAAACCTTTATTGAAAAAATAAAGATCGAAAGACTGAGGAAGCAACGTATTAAGAATGTTGAACTTGATCCAACTCTTAATCATTTCATTTGGAATGGGTTAGACACTATTCAATATCAAGTAATACAAGACGACTATGAAGACATTGCTAAACTCATACCTAAAAGAGATTATGCTCTAGTTATTGTAGATATTCCCCATGGTTCAATATTCCAAACATTGACTATGATAATGACCCTTATACTTATCAAGCTCTTAGTAAAGTGGTTGTGGGATTTGTAGAAGTCACGTCATCACCATTATGGAGATTTGTGACATTTCATTCAGACACACAATTGGCAATGATATTGTCAATCTTCAAGGGGAAAACAAATTCAAAGATGCAGCTTACATGGTAAGACGTTTAAAATGCATGTTTGATTAATGTTGAAAAATTCATTTATGTACAATTTAATTGAACTTTTACTATTTCATGTTACAGACAAAAGTCAAATCTTCTTAACAATGAAGATCAACAATTTATAAATGATTGTGAGTTCATTCATATTGATAGTTGGGCAGAAGATGATAGACATGTGTCTATGATTTTTAATCAGGTAGACAGAAAGAGTCATAGCCAAATATTGATTTATGATTTTGTTGTGAGAAAACTAACATATGAAGACAAAGAAGCAAAAGGAGAGATAGTTAACATTTATCAAAAACCACAATTATTAATTAACTATCTTATAGACATATGTTCAAATGAAGGAGATTGGGTTCTGGATTTATTTTCTGGCTTAGGTAAGTTTTATTATATGGAATTGAATTTCAATATGTTATTTTTTTAATTAATATGTCATTGTACTAATTTAGTTCATTATTTCTTTTTTGCTTGACAATTAGGTACAACACTAGCATGTTGCCGTCAAAAAGGAAGAAATTGCATTGCAATTGAAAAAGATCCAGTACAATGCAATTTCATTCAGCAAAGAATTAATGCTCTTCAATTTCTTCCAGATGTAATGCAAGAAATTGGGTTGAAGAAATGGGACTTTAGTGAATCACATGTGGCAAAAAAGGCAAAGGAACCCCAACCACCATTACATGGAATGTTTGGAAAGACATACATTGGGAGATTCGCAGACATCAAAGATCCATTAGAAGAGGAAAATGAGCAAAAGGAAGCATAAAATATTGTGGAAGAAGACAATAATGAAACTCTAGAGGATGAAGAGTTTGGATTATGTGACATTGTTGATTAAATTTAAGTTATGCTTGGAAATCAAGATTTGTAATGTTTTGACTTTGACATTTTATGAGAAGAATAAACACTCAATTAAGGTTGTTATGCATTCAATATTTGTAATATGTGATTTTCGCATTGATTTTTAAGTTAATCATTATTTTTTGAAAAAAAAATGATTATTATTATTTTTTTGACATGAAATTCATAAAAAAAACTATTATTTAACCATTTTTAGTTAAAATTTTTGTATAAAAATTGTGATTTTGACATGTCAATTCTAGCAAAAAATTATCAAAATGTGTAGTTTTTTAGTTATATTTATGTTAAAAATGGTTATTTTTATGTCCATTGTTAAAAAATATTGTTTTTTAGAAACAATTATTTCATGTGGATTGAAAAATTAATTAAGGATGTATAAATATGTAGAATATCGAAAATTCAAAATATCGACCTTCTAATTTAAAAATGCAAAACAATAAAAACCTCACTACAAAAAAATTAAAATTAAAATAAAAAACAAGAAAATATGAAGAAAACGACCACTTAAAAAATGATCAAATTTACAAAATAATTATTTACATTTCATACATTATAAAATTTAAAGTAAAAAAATAGGTCTTTTAAAAAAAGGGTCTGATGCAGAATACCCACTTTTTAAAATCAGCATGAAAATCACTACCATTCTAAAATGTAATGTACATAAAAAAATTAAAGTGCCAAAAACTATGCTCTAAAAAAAACATGTGTGTTCTGCATCACCCCTTTTCAAAATCATGTCACTTTTTTGCTATCTCTACGAAACGGGTAACAGTATCAGTTCCCGTTTCAAAGTTTACGTTGTTTTTTTCCATACCTTTATTTTTATGTGAAAGACAATCCTGATCTCCTTCCATTCAAATGTATTTGAAAGGATTTCTATATGTCAATGGTATTGTCATGTGAACTCACTCAAAGACAACAAATCTGAAATTCAAAGCTTCCATTAGACAAATGGATTATGTGACAACTTTCAAACACTATATAGATTGCCCTGCATGAGTATATTATTATGGAAAACTACTTGCTACCAAAAATTATTCAAAAGCAGGCCTGAAGTTCTTTCGAAACTAGAACCATTCAAAATACAAATGCATAGGTAATATTCCAAACTACTCATTCCCATCAAGTGCACTCCCAGTATAATAACCATGTTAAAGATAAGCTCCCTTGAATGAAAATGAAAAATTAAGCTACAGTTAGCCGCTGTTTCATAGTGTTTTCCCCACTCGCCGGATTGGAGCGATCGGTAAACATTTCTACGCCTCAAATGTCTATTTCTTGAAGATCAGTTTGGTCACCTTAAGGTAACTATGGCTTGCGCCATATAGAAATAACTGTATTTCAATTAGAAAAAAAGGCATGCGAAACATCATTTCCTGATAAATTCACGATTATGCTCTCATGGAAACTGAGTTGCGTATTTCGCAATAAGTAACGACAAAAGTTTATCCACCGGAAATGGTTAGCCACCTTGAAATAATGGAACGCTTGATTCTGGCACCTCCTAGCATCAATTAACCTGCAATTTACAGATGGTTCTTCTATCCCTGAGTGAAAGCTATTAAACAATACATAAATCTCTACAGTTTGCATGCTCACACAATTTAAACCAAAATCTTGCGGGAAAACTGATACCCTGACTCAACTCTTTCGATTTTTGTATGTATCTGCATTCACAACTGGATGTGACCGGATTGTATGAGGAAATAATCTTCATGGAGAATATTTCCTCATGGGTGAGGGTTTCGATCTCGAGATCTCTATAGATGTGGGTTTGGTGCCACATCCCACTCTAATTTTGTGAGTATACTACAAAATTTGTTTTCCTTAATTTTAGAAATATATGTTGACAATTCGGCAGAATCAATTCATGATTTTGAAACATCTAGGTGGAGAACTGAGTTTGTTAAGTCCATCCAAATTTCTATTCCAACACTTGCTCTGATTTTAAATGAACTTGTGCACTGATATCAATAGAATAAGCTGAACACGGTTATGTACTCTACTCAACTTCTTAGGTTGCAATTCAATGTTCCTGTTGAAAAAAAAAACTTACATTGATTTCTTTTCATAGCCCTTGCAACCTTCTCTAGCTTATCACATGAGCCTTAGTAGTGCTCATTGTGCTAGAGCTTCAACAATGCCCATTGTGCTAGACTCTTGTAGCACAAGGCCGTGAATGACCATGCTTGGCATCTTTGACTCTAGTTCAACAATCAACAATGAATTATATTTAAATCTTGTTGCTTCTCAATGCATCATCGTGATTGTGACTGCCATCAAATTTAATAGGAGATAAATTAATTTTTATTCTATAGTTTGGGATTCTAAATTTACAATGTTACCTCCTCGTATTATTTTGATCATGACATAAAGGCCTTTATTCATTGTTATTGTTTTGTACGATTGTGGAAGAACTAGCTTCCAAAGCTTCGATATGAAGGAGCCTTTCCCCAGTCATTGTTCCTGCATTTTGTTTTTCATTAGACTCTGCCATAATGGCATAAAAGAGTGACCTTTAAACTACACCTTTGTGGGAAATAAAAACCTCTGCTAAAATAAGCACTCTACTTAGAGGAGAGGGCACCAAATAAATTCAGATTGTGCTCATAATATACTCCAAATTCAATATTCTCTCTTTTAGATTTTCAACAATTGTTTTTCACCCACCCTTTGTTGCATAATTGATGTCCCTTTTGGTGGATGTCTTGATGACATGGAAAAGTGGTTGTGGTTTGTTAGAAGAATTCCAATGGATATTTACAGTTTGGCTATGATGTGACATGTTGTGAGTAGTTATTTTCTTGATATAGGAAATCACTCCACTTATTTGGCATCTTCTCATTCGTTTGGAGGCATTCATACCTTGCTCAGGTGGTCTTCTACATTGACACCATGGTTTTGGTCACTTGGTATGTTATTTTCACATTGTATCCTATAATTTCTCTTGGTTTGGGAAGATCCTTTATTATTATATTGGAGAGTGTCCTAGCCTCATTACACAATCTCTTAGGGTGAACTATTTATCATATTCCTTGGAGGAGAGGTGTTGGTACATGTGCATTTAACCACTTTGGCACATTGATTGAGGACACCCCACTTCTTTGAGGAGGTTACAACAACTTTATGGACAATTGTGGCACATGTTTCTACGAGATTACTATTTATGGCCAATTTGGTTGATCATGGGAGATAATTCCCTAACATCTTTATACTATTTCCATTTGGAGGAGTTAAGTTGTTTGTCTACAAGACTCTAATTACCTTGGCATATTCTTTGAAGTCACTCCACTTGTAAAGGTGGTCATGACCATTATTTGCAAGTATCTTTTTTTTTATGGATTACTCTTGAAGGATGAGTTGCTCTCTTCTTGGATAAACAACTTTAACATATTCTATTTTGGCCATATATTTGGCATCTCTAGGCGGATAACTACCCTGTCTAAGGGACTGCTCCCATTTTGGGATGATTATTTATAGGTGAAGTTATCTAGCTACATGGGTTACCCACAAAGATCATTTTGATAGGGACTCTCGCTTTACATATACATTTTGGACAAGTTTGTGGTTAGTGTTGGGGACTTAGTTAAACCTTAGCACTGCATATCGTCTATAAATAAATGGAAAGACTGAAAGAGAAAATCAGGTTATAGAAGATATGCTTATAATGTATGTCATGGATAATTAGACTCAGTGGGAAGAGTACTTACCATTGGTAGAGTTTTCCTATAATAACAATTACCACAATTCAATTAGGATGCCTCCTTATCAAGCTCTCTATGGGAGGCCATGCAGGACACCATTGAGTTGATGAAAGGATGGAAGACACAATAATAGTCACGATATGATTGTTTCAAAAATGGAGGAATAGGTAAGATAGATTCAACAAAGTTTAAAGGAAGCACCAAATAGGAAAAGAAGGCATGTTGATGCACATAGTACCGATCGAAGTTTTAAAGTGGTGGACTGAGTTTTTATTTTTATTTTTTTGGTTATTCATAACACTATTTGGTTTGAGAAAGGTATGAATTTACCGCCTCAGTTTATAGGACCTTTTGGAATCAAAGAGAAAATTTGACCAGTGTCCTATTATCTTGTACTACCACCCCAATTTCATAAAACTCATAATGTTTTTATGTATTTGTCCTATAACATTATGTTTCTGATGAATCCCACAAACTTGACTGGAGGGAATTATAGGTCTCAGACATAGGAACCATAATGATCAAAGCAATATGAATATTATACCATAGGGTTCGATAGCTCAGGCATCACTTGGTGGACCAAGTTAAGATACAATGGGACAAGTCTAACCCAAGATCTGCTACTCGGGAGGACGCAAAGACTATATGTCACAGTTACCCCTCACTTTTGACCATTTAGGATGTCCATTTTGACTTAGATAGCTACCTATTCTAAGGATCTATTTGCAGTTCCATGTTATTTATTTATGA
The DNA here is from genome assembly GCA_031772625.1 of Pinus tabuliformis. Lineage (NCBI taxonomy): Eukaryota > Viridiplantae > Streptophyta > Pinopsida > Pinales > Pinaceae > Pinus > Pinus tabuliformis. Next base: position 65,057,686 of record CM062817.1, on the reverse strand, counting down.
AAGCTATGCAATATTGATGCATTTAGTTGGACAAGTGAAACTACTTATATAAATCATTAGATGAATTAGGTATTGATGATGGAAATTTTTGATGTATGACCTAATGTATGACTTACTTGGTTATGATTTATCTAGTGCATGACTTATCAGAGTTATTGTTGTTTCATGCATGGCTTAAGTGGATATGATTTATCCAATGAATGAATTAGTGAAGCTATGATTTATCTAATGTAAGATTTATTTCTAGTATGAACTACAAAATTGACACTTGGATACTAAACTTAATAATATGATGTTTAAGATCACATATCTATATATATTTTGTTGTTATATATATATGCATGGATGAGAACTAACCTGCAGAATGGAAAGAACTATATGATAACCAAGATCTACTCTTCCATTGGGGAAGGCCGAGACATCGAATGAGGAATGGTATGATGTACATTGTTCTATTACATTTGGTATCTACTTGATATGCACTTTTATGACATGGGTAAAATGTAAATGCAAGGTGACAAGACTACCTAACTGGCTTATTCAATGAAAAGTATCCGAACAATGTTGTAGTGTGGCCCATATTAAGGTGTTGACCCTAGCTTAAGGAGGGGTGGAGGCATTTCCCATCATGTAACCTCCAAACCTGGAAACGTGGGAGGGCAGTGATGGAAACGCTCCCCTAGACATGTGATGACAATTTCCAGTTGGTGTTGACTCTAGTGTAAGGAGGAGTGGAGGTATTTCCCACTGTGTAACCTCCAAACCTGGAATCGTGGGAGGGAAATGATGGACATGCTCTCCTAGATGTGTGATGATGATTTGCAGTTTCCTTTTGGGGAAGTTAGGTTAATATAGTTGATGCTTCTGCCATATTGGTGTTATCAGTGGTTAGATTGGTATAACCGATGCCATAGTATATAACAGCAAGTGATGGATAGGGTGGGAACGAAAGTAGGTTAGGAAGGATAGGAGGATATAGATTAGTTGGAGACTCTTGATGGGAGGTGGTATCATTGCCCGACTTATTAAATTTTACTACTATAACTTTCTCTCTCTCTATTTTGTTATGTATTATTTTCAAACTGCTTTCGAACTCCTTATATCTTTTTCACTCTAACTTTCGGAAGAATTTTTCTAAAGGAGGGGTGTATGTAATGCCCTAGTTAATCTTATCATGCAAATTTTATTAGTGTTTAAATAACCTAAAAATATTGACTTTGAATTATCAAGAAATATTGGTGCATACCTACATTTGTGAAACTGTAATTTTATTTACTGATATAGATTTTATTATTGTTATTATTCAATTCCAAACTTGTCTTCTCAAATTTAAATTTGGATAGGATATGGTCTCCTTCCATTTATTCCAAATCAAATATCCATATCCCAAGGTATCTTCTCAAAATCTACTTGGGAGAAGATATGGTCTTCTCCAATTAATTTCCAAATTAAATATTCATATCTTATCCCCAAAATGTCATCTCAAATCTACTTGAACAAGATATGGTAAGAAAAGTCAAGGATACTAAATGAAAAGATGAGTGGGTAGTCATGGCATTAATGATAGGTGATTGAGATGGATGGAAGAAAGAGACATAAAAGGGGAAGGGTGGTGAGAGGAGAGGGGGGATTCTTGGTTTTGTTTTGGTTTTTTTTTGGAGGAGGGATGTGGAGAAAGAGGAGGGGGATCAAACTTGGATCTGGAGAGTGTTTGTTAAACTTGGACACACTACATCTAGTTGGACTTGGGCTCAGAGGGCTAGGGAACCTGTGGAGGTTCCCTGGGCTAGAAAATACTTCCTAGTTTTTTGGGAGGAAAATCCAGTTGGGTAGTCAAGAGGAGCATCCCAAAAGAGTCAGGAGCTCAGGAGCATCTCAACTAAGCTATTGGAACAGGTATTCCTCTATTTATTTACTTATGTAAATGGTTGCAATGAAATTATTACTTATTTAATTTGTGGTAAATTAATTTTAATGGTATATTATCATCAAATAAGTGTTTAGATATAAATCAATAATTTCCCATCTTATTTTATTTCAAATTAGAGAAATTTAGTTTTTAGTTAGAGGACCCTAGGAGGGAGCCTCACAATCCCTTGCGGTCCTCGAGGAAGAAGTGGGGGAAAACCAAAATGACAATTATCTCACAGCTATGCCATATGAGATGACTATATCATTACATGCCTTGGCCGGCATTTCTTTACCTCAGACTCTAAAAATCCGAGGCTTCATTAAACATCGACCAGTAGTGGTATTGATTGATAGTGGAAACACTCGTAACTTTACCCATAAGAGAGTCACAAAAGTTTTTCATTACTTTGTATAGGTGGTATCTAATTTCCAAGTCCTTATCGCTGATGGGGGGACCATGAAATGTGAACAAAGTTGTGAAAATATTAAGCTTTGAATAAGAGACTACCAGCTAAAGACCCACATGTTTTCCATTGAAATGGGTGGTTGCGACATTGTCCCGGGTGTTGAATGGATTTGCACACTAGGCACTATCAGAATGGATTTCCAAGAGTTATATATGAGCTTCAAGTAGAATGACCACATTCATACATTAAGGGACTCTAGGAAGGTTCTCCTATTATCATCAACTCCCATTGAATGGAGAATATTTAAAAAAAGGACCATCATGGAGTATTCACCCAATTTAATTCCATATGGGCCATTGAATCCACTACTCCTCATATTCATCCTCACATGCAACAGGTATTGGATTGCCACTAGAGGGTATTTGACAAACCTAAAGAGCTTCCACCCTCTAGGGGTGAACATGATCATATCATCCCTTTCGTCCTAGGTGCCCAGCCGCCCATATCGATATCCTTTTGCCCAAAATAATGAAATTTAAAAAATCATCAAGTAACTCCTTGAAGCCAGTGTTATCTATCCTAGCATCAACTCTTATTCATCTCTAGTGGTCATGGTTCTAAAGAAAGATGGAGAATGACACATGTGTTAGAAATTGTGGGCCCTTAACAAGCTCATTATCAAGGAAAAACTTACTATTCCGGTTGTTGATGATCTGCTTGATGAATTGCATGGTGCTAAATTCTTTACCAAGATAGACATCCACTGTTATCACCAAATACACATGAAGGAAGTAGACATCCTAAGACCACCTTCCGAACTCATGAAGGCCATTATGAATTCTTGGTCATGCCATTTGGTCTATGTAATGTTCCATCTACTTTTCAAAGCCTCATGAACCACCTTCTAAAACCATATCTCCGAAATTTGTCCTAGTCTTCTTTGATGACATTCACATCTACAACACAACCTGAGACAAACATCTTCAACATGTAGACAAGATATTACAACTACTTTGAGATCACAAATTATTTGTCAAATTATCCAAGTGCTCCTTTAGCATGGAAGAAGTAGATTATTTGGGACACATTGTGGGTCGTGAAGGAGTGAGGGTTGATTCGAAAAAAGATTAAGGAAATGCAAGATTGGCCCCAACCAAAAACCTTGAAGAGTTTGAGGGGATTCTTGGGTCTCATTGGCTACTATCACAATTTTTTCCACTCACTAATCTTCTCAAGAAAAATTTATTTCTTTGGATTGATCCAACTCAACACACCTTCTTGGCTCTCAAATGGGCGATGTGATCCAATATTGTATTGGCCCTACCCAACTTCAACAAATCTTTTATGATTGAATGTGATGCTTTAGGTACAAGTATTGGCACTGTATTAATGCAGGAAGGTAGACCATTGGTTTTCACCAGTCAACAAATCAGTGACAAACATCTGGGTCAATCTACTTATGAGAAAGAATGACAGCCATCTTACATGCAGTAGACGCCTGAAAGCCATACTTATTTGGGTGAAGTTTCCAAATCCAAACAGGACATCACATCCTAAAATATTTTCTAGAGAAATGTCTATCATCGGCACAAAAAAATAAATGGCTTTCCAAAATGTTGGGATATGATTAAAAGATAATTTATAAGAAGGGACATGACAATGTAGTGGTTGATGATTTATCGTGCCAATTCGAGGATGAGAGCACCCTTCTATCAATCTCTCTACCCATACTAAATTGGATTGAAGAGGCCTGCAAGGAATGGTTCTCCCACCCCTCTCTTTCCCAACTCATTAATAAATTAAGAGAAGATCTTACTTCCTCAGTAGACTACTCTTGGAAGGATGGTATTCTTCACTACATGGATCAAGTAGTGATATCCCTAGCCTCCACCCTCAAAACCCACATCTTGGACGAGCTGCACTCATCTCCAATTGCAGGAAGTTCAGGATTTCAAAAGACCTATGATCGCCCACATCATTCTTTCTTTTGGAATGACATGAAAAATGACATTATCACTTTTGTAGTTGAATGTGATGTGTTCCAATGAAACAAAGTGGAAACCTTGCAACCATTTTCATTCCTTTCTTCTTTTTGGATGAATGTTTCCATGGATTTCTTCATAGGTCTCCCAAAGTCATGAAACAAATCAGTCATCATGGTGTTTGTTGATAGACTTTATAAATATGCTCATTTTTACGCTCTACCACACCCATTTACCCCCACTTTGGTGGCTCAAGTTTTCTTGGACCAAATCTTCAAACTGCATGGCATGCCAACTTCCATTATGTCTAATCGTGACCCCACTTCCATCAACAAATTTTGGCAGGAAATTTTCAAGCTACAGAGCATGCAACTCCAACTAAGTACTGCATATCATCCCCAAACCAATGGTCAAACATAAGCGGTTAACAAATGTTTAGAGACCTATGTTAGGTGATTCACTTTAGACAAGCAACATCAATGGGTATAGTGGCTACCTTTAGTTGAATGGTGGTATAATACTAACCATCATGAAGCCACCAAGATGAATCCATATGAGGCAGTGTATGGCCAACTCCCACCTTCACCTATTTATTATATCTCTAGATGTTATAAAGTATAGGAAGTTGATCAAATCCTACATAAACGTGCCACCATGATCACTCTTCTCAAAGATAATCTACATAAAGCTCAAAAACGAATGAAACAATATGCTGACTAACATCGTTTCGAGTGCTCATTTCAAGAAGGGGACCAAGTATTCGTGCAACTCCAACCATATATGAAAACATCTCTCAAAGAAAAGGGTTTCTGGAAACTAGCACCAAAATTCTATGGGCCTTATCAGATACTTCAGCATATAGGAGCAGTCGCCTACAAATTGGCCTTGCCACCTACTTCAAAAATCCATCCGATCTTCCATGTATCATGCCTCAAGAAGTTGTGGGGAATAATTGTAAGGTTCAAACAAGTCTAACCTGTGGTGAGATGGTATGATAATTCTTGCATGACATGCTTGTCAGTGGTATACCTAGGTTAAACTTGCAGAGGCTTCTCTCCATTGAACACTCTAAAGAAAGTGCCGCCTAGTGAGGCATACCAATCTACGATGTCTGCTATTGCCTCGATTTATCCTAGTGACATGCAAGGTGGATCTTCTTCAAATATAAGCTTGTAAAGTGGGATGATGAAGTGGTCAGTTAGCTGTGCCATTATTTCTCGATGACTGCAATTCGAAAGCAACTAGAAATAGATATGCACGATAGGTTCTCATGGTGCCCATGTATAGTTCATGCCAGGGAACTGCTACTATGAACATATTGCATCCAGTAAATATGAAGACATATAAAACCTTGCTCGCTCACCATCGGGAGGACTCCGGGCCTATGCTACATGGGCCCTCAACTGTTGAGCCAACATATCTGACCAGTTAAATGCCTTCCCCTCATTCACAACTTAGTCTAATAAGACTGCTCACCTTTCAGGAAAGGTTTTTGTGCTTTGCTAAACATGGATCCTACAAGCTAAGATAACCAAGAGCTCGCAGGCCTTCCTCAGGGACTTTGTCTTGTATACATGGGTGGGTGTCTGCCGAAACTTCAATGGCTCTTTCACCTAGCGTTTGACAATGTCTCTTGTGTTCACATAGATTTCCGTGGCATAAAACACTGAGCCCATTAGCTTCATTGGCTCGGGAAAGTGATACATGTGCTAACAATATTTTTCTCAAAAGGTTGTAAGATTTTGTTCGCTGGAACAGCTCAATTTCATGCTTTTCTTATCAATGTGTGAGATAATCTAGTTGATGATATCTGCACACGGGAAGGATGGATATTTGCATGAAACCTTGTAAAGTCCTGACTATTGGATGTTGAGGTACACCTTTCGGCCCTTTAAGTCTACCTCAAAGTCCTTTGCAAAAGCATCTTTAACCTACTACCATGTTAGTGATGATCCCTTCTCCATAAAAAACTGAGTTTCGGCATACACTAGCAAGTCTACTGGTGCTTTCTCAACTGCTTCCCCAATATTGTTTTCAGTGGTTTCTTTTGAAGAAGCTCTCTGAGGTGCCATGGTAACAATGACTGTTGGAGAGGCACTCAACAAATGTTGTACATGTGGGACAGAAAAGACACTCATGGCAAGCAAACATTAGTCTTTAGCAATTCTACTTTCAAGGCATGTTCAAGAAATAAATTAGGCACTTGATGGGAAACATTGCGTAATTTGTGTTTACAAGGGAGACTAGTTGACTGTGGGAACTGTGCACTACACAATCCCAATGGCCAGAGTTGAAGCTTGTGGCTTGAAATTGAACAATGCACAGTTCAGCTTGGGCAGTGGTCTGGGAGAGATTACACATTGCATAGTCTCAATGGCCAAGGGGACAGGATGGCTCCTGGAACTATGCAGTGCGTAATTGGAGCCAACTTTTACTATGCGCTACATAATTCCAGAGTTCAAGCTTATGGTTTGAGGCTTAGGATTAAGTAGTGCCCAGCTAGGCAAAGTTAAAACTGGCCAAGGAAAGTGCAGATATGCCCAAGGGAAGTGTGGAAAATGAGTAGATCTAAGAGATAGTGTGAGCTTGAGTGAAGATATGATTAAGTATGAATAAATCCATGTAGATCAAGTGCATCAATTAATCAACAGAAGGAAAATAAAGTATGTGAGGAGAGTCGCCACAACGAGTACTTGTTCATATTATATTTTTCCAATTAATCAATTGAATTAAAAGGGAAATAAGGGCATAACTACTTTTCAAATAAATCTGAACATTTGTTCTATAACTATTATTAAGAATATTTTAAAATATTTAGAGAAGGCTAAATCCCTACCACTCACTAAATTATTATTAATAATTAAATTAAAATTATGGAAATGTTATTCCAAAATAAATAAGTCTTTCAACTTACTTAACTTGAAAATTAAAAATAAATAGTAAAGTAATCTCCATTAAACCATAATTGAAACAACTTCAGTTAAAATGATTAACTTGATGTCCTCAACTAACTTTTCTATCTATCTTCCTCTTCCATTAACCCATATTTGAAACAACTTCCATTAAAATGATTAACTTGATGTACTCAACTAACTTTTTAATCTATCTTCCTCTTTACATACAAATAAAAATATAGAAAATGAAACTAATTGCAGTCTCTATCTATCTATCTATAAACATTATGACTTATCAAAATAAAAATTAAAAATTAAAATAAAATATAAAATGAATAATTATAGTTAATGATTAAACCCGTGTAATCTATTTTAATTCTAGATTTATTAAGCACTGAAAAAGATTAAATCTCTTGAGATGTAAATTTCTCTTAAATTAAAAAAATATTTGATTACCCTCCGTACTTAATAGATCTAAAATTAAAATAAATCTACACTCATATAATTAATAAATACTAATTCCCGGATGCGGGTGGAGAACAGGCGGGATAGACAGGTGTCGGCGGTGGCAAGTCACGTGGGCGGTCGTATGCCCGAACATGCCACGACGCACCTGACCGCAGAGGCAATAAAAGCGATGGGAGGCTCCGCATACTCGGCTTCAATGCTGGGTTTATGGCTGGTTCGATGTGCATTCATTGCGCAGCTCGGTTCGAGGCATATGGCGCTCGTTATTTACGCTCCCCCGGTCGCCTGGATTCATACCTGCAAACATTCCAAGCAGAGGATAGCGGAGGAGATTCTGAGCACAAATTCTCTGTGGGATTCTGGTTCGAAGGTTGAATTGACGATGCCGCGGGAGAGGCCAAGGATGGGTAGTCGCAGGGGTGGTTCACGGGGCAGCTCTGCCACCCAGCGCCCTGTCAATTCACCCTCCTCCTCGGCGGAAATAGCATATGAGCACATCAGAAGCTCAAACAGACCTGTAGGACGCGGAGCTATGCGTGGGTGGGGAGAAATTCCGGAATGTGGGCATCTGGAGCACCCGGCTGTTCGTTACCGAATTCCTTGTACGCTGGAAAACAATACTCTGATAGTTTCAGTCATGGTGGAACACTGCAATAACCACAGAGGTCCTCTGGATAATCTGGGCGCGCCGGTGGTCGATATGCAGGTCCCTGCGGTCGATATGCGAGGGCCTCCCCCAAATTACGCTCCCCCAGCCACTCAAATGGACGAAGCAGGCCCTAGTGTTCCGGTTCAGAGAGCGTTGAGCGCGGAAATGAGGGTCTCACAAAAGCCCAAAGGGCAGGTGAAGGATGGGGAGGTCTTGCAGAAGCTTAAAGGTCCGGCGAAGGAGGAGCCCCAAACGACCGATGAGGATTAACTCCGTTGTCATCACGCTCAATGCTGCCAGGAAAGCAACTCTTTTTGCTCCATGTCGATATACTGTGCTCTTTGTCTTTCTGTCTATGTGTCGTCCATATCGGACTTTGTATCCACTATGTCAGTCCACCGTGTCAGTTTGTCGGTTTGTCAATCCACCGTGTCAGCTCACATATCCATTGTGGCGGCTTCTAAGTTTACTGTGTCGAATCATTTTTGTAATGATGCTACTCTGAAGGTTTTTCATGAAGACAATCCCGCTGAAGATGCAGGGCCACAGCCCTGGTGTAACTTTGATGTAAATTTTGTTTTTTGTAATATAAATTAGCCTAGATTTACGGAGAAAAAAAAAATTAATAAATACTAATTATATTTAATATTAAAATTAATTAAAAACAAATAAATTAAAAAATATAATTAATAAATAACCAGATACATACATACGCGTTGTTAAATTACTTTTATAAATCATGTGCTAAACTTGTGACACATCAATGTTTATCTTGCCCCAGAAAACCGTTAAAGAAAACCATGCATGTTCGACGACCTATTCAACCTCACCCACATGTAAGTTTGGTATTAATAGCTTCCGTTTCTTTTCGTTAGCTCCAACTCTTCAATTAAGATATTATATATATCTATATATATATATATATGGTTTCTCTACATGCTTTTCCAGGGTGGCAGAAGTGTTTTAATACAACCAGGCAAACAACGATGGGTAAAGCTATCTTGTGCACGATATCATTTCAATATATCATATTGGGTGAATTCGAATTGAAGATTTTGAAATTTCTAAACATATGAAGAAAGTCTACTCTAATGATTTTCAAACTATTCCAAAAATCTACACTCAACAGACAAATGCGGGAGAAACATAAATTCTCAATCTAACTCTGACAGATAAGCATGTGGAAACCTAAAGAACCCATATTGATATTCCACGAAACAGGGACGAGCCAAAGCAATGCAGAAGATGTGAACTCATTCTACCAATTGCAGCCTGAAATGAATTTTGGCTATTATAAACAAGAAGCTCCATGTCTTTCATGACACGAGGAGATATTCTTTTGACAGCAGTAAGCTTTTGTGCGTCATGATCCGAATCACATTTTACCTCAAGTCCTCCCAATCACACACTTTGTTGAACGGAAAACATGTTACGCATGATGTTACAATATCTCGAAATTGTTTATCTACTCACGTCTCCCACCTGTAAACAAAGGTTCAACCAATCTCTCTATGTAAAGGGATGACATCGTTTTGTTAATTTTTAGATATAAGTTGATATATATATTAAATAGTTTCCAATGTTGAAGGGGAAAATTGGAAAAATGATTTGTTCATGTTATTAAAATTGGCTAGTCGGGATGTTTCATAAAAATGGTTTTTATAAATATGATTGACTCAATTGTCAATCTCTTTTGTGAAATTTGAATCTAAATTCTACATCATTTTTATAAAAAATGAATTTAGATTCTACATGCCTCTCTAAAATAGTTTTTATAGCTTATAGTGAACTCTTATCTTCAATTTCTCATAAAATTTGAATCACAAACAAACCAACTAACAAGTAAGTAAATAAGATTGTCTGTGAGGAAAGGAAATAGGTTATAAGTCAAAGGGACTTAAAAAAAAAAAAACATGTTTGAATATCATTATAAAAGATATTATTATAATAAGGAAGAAAGATGATATCACCTACCCATCTTTGTTGTCTGTCTTGTCAGCAATCAATCCCTGCGTTATGCAACTTCTTCCCATGTGTTCATATTGTTTGTGTTCTCCATTGATTACGTTGTATGAGTATGCAGCAATTTATATTTTATTTTGAAGTTTAGGATAACAAGTAATACATTCCTACACGGAACAACCAACCCAACGCCCACTCCAGATGACTACATTCCACGATATCTTAATTTGTCTTTAAATTACACGCTTATAAAAATGCATCGCCTCCTCCATATCTCTACTCCAAGAGATCAGCGTTGATCTGATGTGCTTGCAATCAATCAGTAAGAATCATGGGGTCATGGAATTATTCATGGTGGACGGGGAGCTTCGGAACCCCAGAGGTTAGAGATCGGACCCCTCTTTCTCAATATTCGATTCTCTACATGTATTCATATACTTATTTATAAATGCAACTTCACAAATTATGGCTGTGTTAATTATATGCAGAGACGCGAGCGAGATGATCAGTACACGAATGGCGAAAGTAGTGGCAGCAGCTCCGGAGGAAGTAGTGATAACAAGAACAAGAAGAAGGATCATGTTGGGCTGATCGTAGGTGTGACAGGGATGGTAGGTAGCAGACTGGCAGATATTCTGCCCACACACGATATTCAAGGCGGGCCGTGGAAGGTGTACGGAGTAGCCCACCGGCCTATTAGCCCTCACAATTACGAGGATATTCAATACATAGAGTGCGACCTGCTGGATAGGGATCAGACGATGGCAAAATTCTCGGCTCTCGCCGATGTTACGCACGTCTTCTGGGTGATCACAAATGGCGGCCGAGGAATCGAAGAGGACGATTTGAACGGTAAAATGCTCGCAAATGTTTTGGATTCTCTTATTCCCAATGCCCCCAATCTGGAACATGTGTGTCTGCAAAAGGGAACGGAGCATTATCGGGGCGCTCACGATATTTCCGCCATGGATTTGATTACTGATCCTGACGAGGTTCCGGATCAGGAGAGAGTTCCCAGGCTGAATAATGGCTCGAATTTCAGGTACCATGAGTTGGAGGACGTGCTATTTGCAAAATTAGGAGGAGAGAGTGATATTAAGATCAGCTGGTCAATCCATCGCCCCGCTGTCATATTATTGGGCTTCTCTCCTTTGACTAGCTACTCTTCCATGAATCTGCTCGCTTCTCTCGCAGTTTACGCTGCGATCTGCAAGAAGGAGGGCACGCAGTTCAGATTCCCCGGGAATTCCACTACATGGGAAGGGCCCACGGTCGCTTCGGATGCGGAACTCATTGCAGAGCAGCAGATATGGGCGTGCATTGAACCGAATGGTAAGAACAAGGTATTTAATGTGAGCAACGGTGATGTGTTCAGATGGAAAAGCCTGTGGACAGTGCTTGCAGAGAAGCTGGAGGTGGAGGCGGGTGATTATGAGGGTCGTGGGTTTTCCTTGGCAGAGAAGATGAAAAGTAAGAGCGGTGTGTGGGAGGAGATTGTGAAGGAGAAGGGGCTTGTGGAGAGCAGGCTTGAAGAACTGGGCGAACAATGGTGGTTATCTGTTGACAGAATATTGAACAGGAATTTGATGAAGGGTGTGAGCATGAGCATGAACAAGAGCAAGGACTATGGTTTTATGGGGTTTAGGTACACAGAGAGCTCTTGTATCGAATGGATTGATATGCTGAAAACCCATAAAATCATTCCTTGATTGAAGGGCACAGAAAGTAGCCATGACGAATTGCAGGTTCAAAAGTTTCAAGGCATACATAGTTTGTTCTTGATTAGGATAAAAAGAAAAATTATTTCGACCTGTAACTTTTCAAAGTTAAATCGAGTTTTCTCAATAATTTAGTATCGTAATTTTTGGTTTGAATTAAGTTAAATCGAGTTTTCTCAATAATTTAGTATCGTAATTTTTGGTTTGAATTTTGATAAAATAATTTTTAGTTGTTATTTAAAATGTGTTTTTTTACTTTATATATAATTTTTGTTTTTATTTACAAAATTTAAATTATAATGAATTCATAATATAATGGTGTAATTCCAATACATTTCTACCCAATTATATATATATATGAGTTACTGTTGGGTAAAGGTTGCATTCAAATAATTTTAAGTTAAATTTACTAGCTTTTTGTGATGATTCAGTGGACCGCGATATATCATGGGAAGTACGGTTCTTGGACCAACATTTTTTCCAGAATCATAATTTTATAGATTTTTTCAAACAATCATAATTTTATTTATTAAACATTTTTTATAATTATTTTTTTTGAAAATTGTTTTTTAATGAATGGTAAATATTAAAAAAATAAAATTTTCAGATTTTTTTTACTACATATATATTTTTATGTAAAATAAATTTTTAAATATATAAATAAATATAAAATTTTTAAATATTATAATAATTATAGTAATGATTAATGTTTATTAATATTAATAAGGTTTATCACATTTTAATAAAGACAGAAAATTAAGATTGGTTAATATTTTATTTTTATGATAAAAAGAAGGGAGAGAAGATTATTGCAGTTTTGTTAACTTAAAAATTGGTAGTGTGACAAATGTATTGAAAATAAGTCGATCAATTCAAAAGAAAATGTTTTTCATTTTCAATTTTTTTAACATGGAAAAGTTGACAGATTCTTTCATCCCAGAATATTTTGGGAATAAACCAACTCCTAATTTCACTTCAAAGTTTATAAAAATTACTTCTTATATTATCAATTAAATTGTGAAATATTTTAAAAATTTAACAATATAAAATCCAATTATTAATTTTTCTCATAATTATTATATTTCTGAAATATTCCAAAATTTACAATTAAATTATATTAAAAATTAAAATCTAACCTTTCCTTTTAAAAAACTTCTCTAACATTTCCCTGCAAAATTTTAAACCAAAAATATGTTATTGTGATTTGAAGACAAAGTTAAATTGAAACTGAAAATCTGCTGCGCAGCAATCTTATTTTCTGCATGTTGGATAAGGCATTTGATCGTGATGTACTTTCATGTATGAATAGTAAATTGAAAAATCTCCCTCCCAAGTCGGAGGCAAAGGTTTGTATCTGTTTTTAAATAATTATATAAAATAATTAATAAATTAAGAAAATGTGACTTCGAAATTTCAAAACGTACAGAGTGGTTTATTTCTTTTGAAATATTATATAAATTAAAACCTGGATTGGGGTTTCGAAATATCATATAAATTAAAACCTGAAGTGGGGTTTGTGCTAGTTAGCTTTTTTTTTTTTTGGGTTGTTTAAAGAATCTCAAATTGCCTTTGGCTGAAATTGCAGGAAAGGGGTTAAGGAAAAAATTATATTGATCATCCAAGTTCATGAGAAACTAGGATAATGAGAATTTTTTTATAGAAATTGTGATCAGGTTTCGCAAAATGTCGTAGTTTAATGATTATGTGTTTTTGCTTTGAAAGTTATAAAAATTTCAGTTATATTTTGAAAAAAGATTTGTAGAAATTTTTTAAATCTAAGTAAAAGTTGTCAAATTTCATAATTTTAGGTGTATTAGAAATTTTTAATGGTGCTGAATCTATTCCCACCATTAAACACATGATGCAAACACTACATCTACAAATTTTATTTATTTTTTTTACTCAAATTTCAACCATTTTGACCATTCAAACGATTCTTCCACCTCCATAAACAACCCGTCACAAAATAGTCACCATTAAAACATATGGAGAAGTAAAGCAAGAGCACAGCATCCAACCAGAAATTCAAGACTTTAGAAAAACATACGAGCTCAGAATAATATCAATCCCACCAAAAAAAATCTATATTGAAACACGTGGTGAAACCAACATACTATATTGAAACACGTGGTGAAACCAACATACTATATTGAAACACGTGGTGAAACGAACAAAGTTGCATACGATGCTTTCCACACAGGTAGACATGAAAACAAGAGTGTCTGATTCTTGGGAATTTGAGAGAACCTATTAGAGCCTTATATTGAGCAAAGTGTTATCCATGGCTATTGATTACAAATCATGGCATACTTAACCGACTCAAGAATTGCAAGTCCAAACCATACGTTTGACCAGTTGTCTATAACGTTTGACAGCTATTTAGGAATTAATCGCAAGTTTGCGCACAATGAAAGGAGGCTGAATCCAAATATGCAGTTAAAAAGCCATTTTAACTGCAAGAAATCAAGATTTGACCTCAATTCTTCCGATTCCGTCATTTCAAAAAGTCGCATTATAGACAACTCCATTAGTGCGCCGAAGGAGGTTTATTTTATTATTATTGTTATTATTTTTAATTATGTCATAGTAAATAAATAAAATTAGAATTAAAATTAAATAAAAATAGACATTAGATGTAAAAGAAGTTAAAAATTCACGAGGGTATTCAAAAAGTCATGGAAGGTAAAAGAATGTTTAGTTTTCGTTTGAAAATGAAAGCGTGTATATTTTTTGTGAAGTTTAAGCGACAATTTTTGTATTTTTATTATTAGGTTTTCTAGATGTTTTGTGTATGACTGTATGGAATATTTTAACGAGAATATTGAGAAAAAAAATTCGTCCAATCTAAGAATTTTTTTTTGCGTGTTGTTGAATATTATGAAACTATTCTTGTGGTTGTTCGAATGCTATGGGATTGTTTTTTATGCATTGAAACTAATGAACTTGCAAAAAAAAAAAAAATTGTTGATTTATTTGTGTTCTTTCATGACAATTATTAATTGTGAATTAATTTACAATTGGTAACTTGTATATTCATTTATTCATGCATTTTATTTAAGATTTGTTATCACTCTTTATTTGAGGTTCATGTCCACTTTCCAACACAGGAAGTGGCACTCTTTAGAGTAAAAAAATCAGGTGTTGAAAGTCGGAGTCAAGATCAGGGGTTGGTTAGGCCGAAGGCTCAGGTGTTGAATCAGATGGAGTTGGAGTCAAGATCATATGGAGTCAGAGTCGAAGTAAAGATCAGATGGAGTCAGAGTTGGAGTAAAGATCAGATGGAGTCAGAGTCGAAGTTAAGATCAGATGGAGTCAGAGTTGGAGTCAAGATCAGATGGAGTCAAAGTCGGAGTCAAGATCAGGTGTTGAATCAGGTGTTAGCTCGAGGCATATAGCTCAGCGGTAGAGCCAATAAGTAGGGTCGCAGGGTTCGAGTCCCGTTATGTCCATCTTGGATCAATATATTCCCCACTGTATTGTTTCCCGGAATTCGGGTATGCAGTCTTCATGGTTCATTACCATTGGAGGTGTGGCAACTGTATTACTTAGGTGCCTTAGTCAGGTTTTCATCTTGGATCAATATATTCCAGCTATATTGTTTCCCGGATTGCGGGTATGCAGTCTTCAATGATTCATGACCATTGGAGGTGTGGCAACTGTATTACTTGGGTGCCTTAGTCAGGAGTTTGTAGTCAAGAGTACGGTTTTGTTGGTCAGGAGTTTTTGCCCATCTTTAGGATGCACTAGAAGATAAAAGATAAAAGGTTGTTGGAGGGCTGGCTAAAGGCTCATTTCAAGAGACCCACACAGGGCTAAAGGCTGGCCGATGGCTCAAGGTTGGCTGAAGGCTCAAGGCTGGTCGAAGGCTCATTTCAATACCCTGCCTTGGCGGGTGATGGAGATTTGTGGATGACCCAAATCTCATTTGAAACAAGGCAGGGTCTTGGGGCACCATCACCCCACCTTCCAACCAAACATCCCTCAGCCCTCCAACAACCTTTATATTTTCTAGAGATGTAGAGTTCAACACACCCAAATCTGACAGTGCCTCCTAAACACTTGATCTTGAACCATCACTTGACCTTTACTTTAATATTCTTTGTACCTCTTGCTTAATGTATTTCCATAAGCTGCTTTAATTTTCGTTTCATTAAAAGCTTTATTTGAGTTTCTTTTCTTCTTGCTTACTTTGTCCAATATCTAATTCTGAATCAAACAAAAGATGGAAACTGAAGCAATATTCCAAGTGAGACCCTTATCCCAAATATGTGAGGTCTAATTGGGACTTCATACCAGAGAGATCCTTTAACTATTGATGGTGCATTTGGGCACATCAAAAATGCATTAAAATGATATTAGAGTGGTCTTAATTGTTGTGGCGTTGTGCTCTTTGGAGGAGATCTCAATCGATTAGGGTTTAGTCAATCAATTATTTCGTTGAGCAAGACAACTAGAAATGAACCTCAACATGTTTGATTAGGAAAAATCAACTAGGAATAAAGATAATCAGATCATCAAATTCAATTCAGTGGGAAGACAAGCTGAAGGTTGAGTCTATAGGTTGATGGTCAAGTTGAGAGTCGTTACCTTAGTCGAAGTCAATGGGCATTTGAGCAACCAACAAAAATCCATGATTTACTAGAGTAATCTAAGAGATCATAGTAGCACATATGCGTATTGTCGAATTAGACAGGTGATCAAATGGCGGTAGAAGGGAATCAAGACAACTAGAAATGGTTGAAAATGGTTACAAATCTTGCATTAAGAGAATTTTGAGGTCTAAAATAGGCCTTCTAAGAATTATAGTAAAATATTCTAAATTAGACATTTTGTGGGGGAAGGTAGGGGAAGGGGTGTATTCATAGTTCATCTCTTTTACTAGAATTCATGTAATTATGGTTAACATGCATTAAAAATTTGTCTAATTTTTTTTTTTTAATTGATGTGGCTAAAAAAGAGGTATACACAACTGAATTTTCAAAAAAAAACATCATCCTTAACAAATGATGCTTTTTCCTTTTATCATTCAACAATTAAAAATTTGAAATAAAATATAAAACTTTAACTTCTTATTTACTTTATTAAAATATAAATCATTTAATATTTTATGCAATTAAAAATTATATAATAATACATAATTAAACTATTATAAAAATCTAATATATTTCAATATGATAATACATAAAATATATATTATATTATGTATTAATTTTATATTACATAATATTTAATTCGTAATATATATATAATTTAGTAATACATTAAAACAAATATTATATAATATAATATTATATTATATTATATTATAGAATAATTTAATTTAATTTAATTGAAATATATTCCCAAAGATTAAAAACTTTAAAATAGAATATCAGGTGTTAGATGTAGAGATATATCATATTTTATTATTTTGTATTTGAATTTAAGTCATCTCGTTACTCTAAATTTCTATATATATTTAAAATAAATAAAATATGATGATGATGATGAATGTCCACTAAATAATGTGGTCTATTGGACCTCAAGAAAAGAGAGTCTAATTGTCATTTTTCAAAAACTTATTTCTGTTATCAAGGAGTAGGGAAAGAAGCATTCCAAGATCGCTATAGTTGGGTTGGCTTAATAAATTAAGAAGATTGGAGGTCTAGCTAATGATAGGGAATTGAGAGCGGATGTGGGCAAGAGTCAGAGAGTCTAAAAGGAAGTGATTTTCATCTTCCACCTTCTTAGTATCACAAATCTAACAAATTCTATCGTCTGAGGGTCTCTTGGGAGTATACCACTTGGTCTCAATCCGAAGCTCATGAGACTTAGTTCTAATCCTAGTGATGTTCATTTTCTTCTGCTAGTCAACATAAAGAGATAATTCTAGTTATCAAGGGTGGGGTTGATCACCTCGTTATAATACCTTAGCTTCCTTTTACGCTCCAGCTCCTCAGCATCCCACATCTTATCCTTAAAACTGGAGGTGATAATATCTTTGATATTTTCCTTCCTTCCCATGATGATCTCCTCGTTAATCCCCCAAAGGTTAAGCCAAGACTGAGCATCCTAATGCCATCCACAATTGAGGTGCAGGTGTGGGTTTTGACTAAAGTTAGAAGCAATTTTTCGGAGCCTATTGGATTCCATATTGTTGAGATTCTTCTTATACATCAGAT
The DNA here is from genome assembly GCA_031772625.1 of Pinus tabuliformis. NCBI lineage: Eukaryota > Viridiplantae > Streptophyta > Pinopsida > Pinales > Pinaceae > Pinus > Pinus tabuliformis. The sequence continues at coordinate 65,039,534 of CM062817.1, read as the reverse complement.
ATCTAAACATAGCCTCACTTTCAATGGGGGACAGACTGACTTCGATCAAGAGGATAGGGTAGGGAGTATTTCCCTTGATCTTGAGGTTATAGGTTATGAGTTGCTTTTGGATCATGTCAATCTTTCTCCATGACTCCCTAGATATATTGCACCCCCAAACTTCACATCCGTATAAGATAACTGGGGTGACAAGAGTCTCAAAGAGGAACCTTTTTTTACTCCAAATGTAAAGATCGATTGACTTACAATTTTTTCAAGTTCATAATAAGCTTTCCAACCTCCAATAATTCATTTCTCAATGCTGTAATTCCACTTGAGCTGATGAGGAAAGTCAATACCAAAATATTTATGAGAAGCAACCTACTCAAAGCAATGGTTATCATAGATGAAACCACCATGGGTGATCTTTTTGAATTTAATGATCATGACTTTAGTCTTGTTGGTATTAACAATCATACCCATCTTGGAGCAGTAGACCTGAAGAGTCTTAAGCTACTCATCTAGGTCATCATATTTCCTTTCAAGAAGAATGATATCATTATCATAAATGAGAAGAGTAATGATAATAACAATGAGCTTGGTGCCTTTGCTACCCGCAGTTTCCATACACTCCTCTAGTTTATTGATGTAAATACCAAAAAGGGTAGGGGAAAGGGGACAACCTTGCTTAACCTCGATATTAAATTTAATATCTTTATACCATCCTTCGTTGGCCTTAAGCTTGGCAATGAGAGTCTCGTAGAGGCAGATCACAATAATCGTTAGTTCAGGAGGAACCATGATCTCTTCAAGCCTCTCCTAGAGCTGATCTGAAATGATCATAAATTACTGATGTAGAAGTGATTAGCATTATGATTTGAATGTTAACTGAAGGTGTGGAAATTGAAGAAAACTGCTTGAGAAGAAGACTTTACGACAACTGATTAAACATAAATACAATTCATAACAGAAGTGAAAATAGAAAAACACAGTTATACCAAACAACGATATTGATGACAAAGATTGTCCCTGATGGACTACGTCTTCGGGTCCGCTTTCAAGATGGGCGATCTTTTTTATTAGGAATGAAGAGGAGTTGAATACACATATATTTGATCAGTCTAAATGTGCATGCAAGCAATTCTGATCACTATCATCAAATATCAATGGTTGTGGTTTGTTAGAAGAATTCTAAAGGATATTTACAGTTTGACTATGATGTGACATGTTGTGAGTAGTTATTTTCTTGACATAGGAAATCACTCCCCTTATTTGGCATCTTCTCATTCGTTTGGAGGCATTCATACCTTTCTCGGGTGGTCTTCTACATTGACACCATGGTTTTGGTCACTTGGTATGTTATTTTTACATTGTATCCTATAATCTCTCTTGGTTTGGGAAGATCCTTTATTATTATATTGGAGAGGTCCTAGCCTCATTACACAATCTCTTAGGGTGAACTATTTATCATATTCCTTGGAGGAGAGGTGTTGATACATGTGCATTTAACCACTTTGGCACATTGATTGAGGACACCCCACTTCTTTGAGGAGGTTACAACAACTTTATGGACAATTGTGGCACATGTTTTTATGGGATTACTATTTATGGCCAATTTGGTTGATCCTGGGAGATAATTCCCTAACATCTTTATACTATTTCCATTTGGAGGAGTTAAGTTGTTTGTCTACAAGACTCTAATTACCTAGGCATATTCTTTGAAGTCACTCCACCTGTAAAGGTGGTCATGACCATTATTTGCAAATATCTTCTTTTTTTCTGGATTACTCTTGAAGGATGAGTTGCTCTCTTCTTGGATAAACAACCTAACATATTCTATTTTGGCCATATATTTGGTATCTCTAGGCGGATAACTACCCTGTCTAAGGGATTGCTCCCATTTTTGGATGATAATTTATAGGTGAAGTTATCTAGCTACATGGGTTACCCACAAAGATCATTTTGATAGGGACTCTCACTTTACATATACATTTTGGACAAGCTTGCTATTAGTGTTGGGGAATTAGTTAAACCTGAGAACTGCATATCGTCTATAAATAAATGGAAAGACTGAAAGAGAAAATCAAGTTATAGAAGATATGCTTATAATGTATGTCATGGATAATTAGACTCAGTGGGAAGAGTACTTACCATTGGTAGAGTTTTTCTATAATAACAATTACCACGATTCAATTAGGATGCCTCCTTATCAAGCTCTCTATGGGAGGCCATGCATGACACCATTGAGTTGACGAAAGGATGGAAGACACAGTAATATTCATGATAGGATTGTTTCAGAAATGGAGGAATAGGTAAGATAGATTCAACAAATTTTAAAGGAAGCACCAAATAGGAAAAGACGTTATGTTGATGCACATAGTACCGATCGAAGTTTTAAAGTGGTGGACCGAGTTTTATTTTTAATTTTTTAGTTATTCATAACACTATTCAATTTGAGAAAGGTATGAATTTACCACCTCGATTTATAGGACCTTTTGGAATCAAAGAGAAAATTTGACCAGTGCCCTATTGTCTTGTACTACCACCCCACTTTCATGAAACTCATAATGTTTTTATGTATTTGTCCTATAACATTATGTTTCTGATGAATCCCACAAACTCGACTGGAGGGAATTATAGGTGTCAGACATAAGAACCATAATGATCAAAGCAATATGCATATTATACCATAGGGTTCGATAGTTCAGGCATCACTTGGTGGACCAAGTTAAGATACAAGGGGACAAGTCTAACCCAAGATCTGCTACTCGGGAGGACACAAAGACTATATGTCACAGTTACCCCTCACTTTTGACCATTTAGGATGTCCATTTTGACTTAGATAGCTACCTATGCTAAGGCTCTATTTGCAGTTCCATGTTATTTATTTATGAACGCTATGTAATATTGATGCATTCAGTTGGACAAGTGAAACTACTTATATAAATCATTAGATGGATTATGTATTGATGATGGAAATGTTTGATGTATGACCTAATGTATGACTTACTTGGTTATGATTTATCTAGTGCATGACTTATCAGAGTTATTGTTGTTTCATGCATGGCTTAAGTGGATATGATTTATCCAATGAATGAATTAGTGAAGCTATGATTTATCTAATGTAAGGTTTATTTCTAGTATGAACTACAAAATTGACACGTGGATACTAGACTTAATAATATGATGTTTAAGATCACATATCTATATCTATTTTGTTGTTATATATATATATATATGCATGGATGAGAACTAACCTGCATATTGGAAAGAACTATATGATAACCAAGATCTACTCTTCCACTGGGGAAGGCCAAGACATCCAATGAGGAATGGTATGATGTACATTGTTCTATTACATTTGGTATCTACTTGATATGCACTCTTATGACATGGGTAAAATGTAAATGGAAGGTGACAAGACTACCTGATTGGCTTATTCAATGAAAAGTATCGAAACAATGCTGTAGTGTGGTCCATATTAGGGTTTTGACCCTAGTTTAAGGAGGGGTCGAGGCATTTCCCACCGTCTAACCTCCAAACCTAGAAACGTGGGAGGGCAGTGATGGAAATGCTCCCCTAGATGTGTGATGACAATTGCCAGTTGGTGTTGACTCTAGTGTAAGGAGGGGTGGAGGTATTTCCCACTATGTAACCTCCAAACCTGGAATCGTGGGAGGGCAATGATGGACATGCTCTCCTAGATAAGTGATGATGATTACCAGTTTCCTTCTGGGGAAGTTAGGTTGATATAGTTGACGCTTCCGCCATATTGGTTTTATCAATGGTTAGATTGGTATAGCCATGGCATAGTATATAACAACAAGTGATGGATAGGGTGGGAACGAAAGTAGGTTAGGAAGGATAGGAGGATATAGATTAGTTGGAGACTCTTGATGCGAGGTGGTATCATTGCCCGACTTATTAAATTTTACTACTATAACTCTCTCTCTCTATTTTGTTATGTATTATTTTCAAACCTCTTTCGAACTCCTTGTATCATTTTCACTCTAACTTTGGGAAGAAGTTTTCTGAAGGAGAGGTGTATGTAATTCCCTACTTAATCTTATCATGCAAATTTTATTAGTGTTTAAATCACCTAAAAATATTGACTTATAATTATCAAGAAATATTGGTGCATACCTACATTTGTGAAACTGAAATTTTATTTGCTAATATAAATTTTATTATTGTTATTATTCAATTCCCAACTTATCTTCTCAAATTTAAATTTGGATAGGATATGGTCTCCTTCCATTTATTCCAAATCAAATATCCATATCCAAAGGTATCTTCTCAAAATCTACTTGGGAGAAGATATGGTCTTCTCCAATTAATTTCCAAATTAAATATTCATATCTTATCCCCAAAATGTCATCTCAAATCTACTTGAACAAGATATGGTAAGAAAAGTCAAGGATACTAAATGAAAAGATGAGGGGGTAGTCATGGCATTAATGATAGGTGGTTGAAGGAGATGGGAGGAAGAGACATAAAAGGGGAAGGGTGGTGAAAGGAGAGGGGGGATTCTTGGTTTTGGTTTTGGTTTTTTTTTGGAGGGATGTGGAGAAAGAGGAGGGGGATCAAACTTGGATCTGGAGAGTGTTTGTTAAACTTGGACACACTACATCTGATTGGACTTGGGCTCAGAGGGCTAGGGAACATGTGGAGGTTCCCTGGGCTAGGAAATACTTCCTAGCTTTTTGGGAGGCAAATCTAGTTGGGAAGTCAAGAGGAGCATCCCCAAAGAGTCAGGAGCTTAGGAGCATCTCAACTAAGCTATTGTAACATGTATTCCTCTGTTTGTTTACTTATGTAAATGGTTGCAATGAAATTATTACTTATTTAATTTGTGGTAAATTAATTTTAATGGTATATTATCATCAAATAAGTGTTTAGATATAAATCAGTAATTTCCCATCTTATTTTATTTTAAATTAGAGAAATTTAGTTTTTAGTTAGAGGACCCTAGGAGGGAGCCTCACAATCCCTTGAGGTCCCTGAGGAAGAAGTGGGGAAACCAAAATGACAATTATCTCACAGCTATGCCATATGAGATGACTATATCATTACATGCCTTGGCCGGCATTTTTTTGCCTCAGACTCTAAAAATCTGAGGCTTTATTAAACATTGACCAGTAGTGGTATTGATTGATAGTGGAAACACTCGTAACTTTATCCATAAGAGAGGCACAAAAGTTTTTCATTACTTTGTACAGGTGGTATCTAATTTCCAAGTCCTTATCGCTGATGGGGGGACCATGAAATGTGGACGCAGTTATGAAAATATTAAGCTTTGGATAAGAGAATACCAGCTAAAGACCTACATGTTTTCCATTGAAATGGGTGGTTGTGACATTATCCCGGGTGTTGGATGGATTTGCACACTAGGCACTATCAGAATGGATTTCAAAGAGTTATATATTGAGCTTCAAGTAGAACGACCACATTCATACATTAAGGCGACTCTAGGCAGGTTCTCCTATTATCATCAACTCGCATCGAATGGAGAATATTTAAAAAAAGGACCATCATGGAGTATTCACCCAATTTAATTCCATATGGGTCATTGAATCCACTACTCCTCATATTCATCCTCACATGCAACAAGTATTAGATCGCCACTAGAGGTTATTTGACAAACCTAAAGAGCTTCCACCCTCTAGGGGTGAACATGATCATATCATCCCTTTCGTCCCAGGTGCCTAGCCACCCATATCGATATCCTTTTGCCCAAAATAATGAAATTTAAAAAATCATAAAGTAACTCCTTGAAGCCAGTGTTATCTATCCTAGCATCAACCCTTATTCATCTCTAGTGGTCATGGTTCTAAAGAAAGATGGAGGATGACGCATGTGTTCGAAACTGTGGGCCCTTAACAAGCTCATTATCAAGGACAAATTTCCTATTCCGATTGTTGATGATCTGCTTGATGAATTGCATGGTGCTAAATTCTTTACCAAGATAGACATCCACTGTTATCACCAAATACGCATGAAGTAGACATCCTAAGACCACCTTCCGAACTCATGAAGGCCATTATGAATTCTTGGTCATGTCATTTGGTCTATGTAATGTTCCATCTACTTTTCAAAGCCTCATGAACCACCTTCTAAAACCATATCTCTGAAAATTTGTCATGGTCTTCTTTAATGACATTCACATCTACAACATAACCTTAGACAAACATCTTCAACATGTAGACAAGATATTACATCTACTTTGAGATCACAAATTATTTATCAAATTATCCAAGTGCTCCTTTGGCGTGGAAGAAGTAGATTATTTGGGACACATTGTGGGTCATGAAGGAGTGAGGGTTGATTCGAAAAAACATTAAGGAAATGCAAGATTGGCCCCAACCAAAAACCTTGAAGAGTTTGAGGGGATTCTTGGGTCTCATTGGCTACTATCATAATTTTTTCCACTCACTAATCTTCTCAAGAAAAAATTATTTCTTTGGATTGATGCAGCTCAACACACCTTCTTGGCTCTCAAATGGGCGATGTGATCCAATCTTGTATTGGCCCTACCCAACTTCAACAAATCTTTTGTGATTGAGTGTGATGCTTCAGCTATAGGTACTGGCAAGGTATTAATGCGGGAAGGTAGACCATTGGTTTTCGCCAGTCAATAAATCAGTGACAAACATCTGGGTCAATCTACTTATGAGAAAGAATGATGACCATCTTACATGCAGTAGAAACCTGAAAGCCATACTTATTGGGGCGAAGTTTCCAAACCCACACAGAACATCACATCCTAAAATATTTTCTAGAGAAATGTCTATCATCAGCACAAAAAAATAAATGGCTTTCCAAAATGTTGGGATATGATTATGAGATAATTTATAAGAAGGGACATGACAATGTAGTGGTTGATGATTTATCGTGCCAATTTGAGGATGAGAGCACCCTTCTATCAATCTCTTTACCCACACTAAATTGGATTGAAGAGGCCTGCAAGGAATGGTTCTCCCACCCCTCTCTTTCCCAACTCATTAATAAATTAAGAGAAGATCCTAATTCCTCAGCATAATACTCTTGGAAGGATGGTATTCTTTGCTACATGGATCGAGTAGTGATATCCCCAGCCTCCACCGTCAAAACCCACATCTTGGACGAGCTGCACTAATCTCCAATTGTAGGAAGTTCAAGATTTCAAAAGATCTATGATTGTGCACATCATTCTTTCTTTTGGAATGACATGAAAAATGACATTGTCACTTTTGTAGTTGAATGTGATGTGTGCCAATGAAACAAAGCAGAAACTTTACAACCATTTTCACTCCTTGCTTCTTTTTGGATGAATGTTTCCATGGATTTCATCATAGTTCTCCCAAAGTCACGAAACAAATCGGTCATCATGGCGTTTGTTGATAGACTTTCTAAATATGCTCATTTTTGCGCTCTATCACACCCATTTACCCCCACTTTGGTGGCTCAAGTTTTCTTGGACCAAATCTTCAAGCTGCATGGCATGCCAACTTCCATTATGTCTAATTGTGACCCCACTTCCATCAGCAAATTTTGGCAGGAAATTTTCAAGCTACAAAGCATGCAACTCCAACTAAGTACTACATATCATCCCCAAACCGATGGTCAAACATAAGCGTTCAACAAATGTTTAGAGACCTATCTTAGGTGCTTCACTGCAAACAAGCAGCATCAATGGGTATAGTGGCTACCTTTAGTTGAATGGTGGTATAGTACTAATTATCATGAAGCCACCAAGATGACTCCATATGAGGCAGTGTATGGCCAACTCCCACCTTCACCTATTTAGTATATCTCTAGATATTCTAAAGTATAGGAAGTTGATCAACTCCTACATAAACGTGCCACCATGATCGCTCATCTCAAAGATAATCTACATAAAGCTCAAAAACGAATGAAGCAATATGCTGAATAACATCGTTTTGAGTGCTCATTTCAAGAAGGGGATCAAGTATTCCTGCAACTCCAACCATATAAGAAAACATCTCTCAAAGAAAAGGGTTTCTAGAAACTAGCACCAAAATTCTATGGGCCTTATCGGATACTTCAACATATAGGAGCAGTCACCTACAAACTGGCCTTGCCACCCACTTCAAAAATCCATCCAATCTTTCATGTATCATGCCTCAAGAAGTCGTGGGGAATAATTGTAGGGTTCAAACAAGTCTACCCTGTGGTGAGATGGTATGATAATTCTTGCATGACATGCTTGTCAGTGGTATACCTAGGTTAAACATGCAGAGGCTTCTCTCCATTGAACACTCTAAAGAAAGTTCCGCCTAGTGAGGCATACCAATCTGCGATGTTTTCTATTGCCTCCATTTATCCTAGTGACATGCAAGGTGGATCTTCTTCAAATATAAGCTTTTAAAGTGGGATGATGAAGTGGTCAGTCAGCTGTGCCATTATTTCTCGATGACTGCAATTTGAAAGAAACTGGAAATAGATATGCACGACAAGTTCTCATGGTGTCCATATACAGTTCATGCCAGGGAACTGCTATTGTGAACATTTTGCATCCAGTAAATATGAAGACATATAAAACCTTGCTCGCTCACCATCGGGAGGACTCTAGGCCTATGCTACATAGGCCCTCAACTATTGAGCCAACATATCTGACCAGTTAAATGACTTTCCCTCATTCACAACCTAGTCTAATAAGACTGCTCACCTTTCAGGAAAGGTTTTTGTGCTTTGCTAAACATGGATCCTACAAGCTAATATAACCAAGAGCTCACATGCCTTCCTGAGGGACTTTGTCTTGTATACATGGGTGGGTGTCTACCGAAACTTCAATGGCTCTTTCACCCAGCGTTTGACAATGTCTCTTGTGTTCACATAGATGTCGGTGGTGTAAAACAATGAGTCCATTAGCTTCATTGGCTCGAGCAAGTGATACATGTGCTAATAATATTTTTCTCAAAAGGTTGTAAGATTTTGTTCACTAGCATTGCTCAATTTCATGGTTTTCTTATCAATGTGTGAGATAATCTAGTTGATGATATCTGCACATGGGAAGGATGGATATTTGCATGAAACCTTGTAAAGTCCTGACTATCAGATGTTGAGATACACCTTTTGGCCCTTTAAATTTGCCTCAAAGTCCTTTGCAAAAGCATCTTTAACCTACTGCCATGTCAGTGATGATCCCTTTTCCATAAACAACTGAGTGTCAACATACACTGGCAAGTCTACTGGTGCTTTCTCAACTGCTTCCCCAATATTATTTTTAGTGGTTTCTTTTGAAGAAGCTCTCTGAGGTGCCATGGTAACAATGACTATTGGAGAGGTGCTCAACAACTGTTGTACATGTGGGATAGAAAAGACACTCATGGCAAGAAAACATTAGTCTTTAGCAATTCTACTTTGAAGGCATGTTCAAGAAACAAATTAGGCACTTGATGGGGAACATTGCATAATTCGTGTTTACAAGGGAAACTGGCTCCCTGTGGGAACTGTGCACTATGCAATCCCAGTGGCCATAGTTGAAGCTTGTAGCTTGAAATTGAACAATGCATAGTTCAGCCTCGGCAGTGGTCTAGGAGAGATTGCACATTGCGTAGTCTCAATGGCCAAGGGGACAGGATGGCTCCTGGAGCTATGCAGTGCGTAATTGAAGCCAACTTGTACTATGCGCTGCGTAATTCAAGAGGTCAAGCTTATGGCTTGAGGCTTAGGATTAAGTAGTGCCCAGCTAAGCAAAGTCAAAACTAGCCAAGGAAAGTGCAGATATGCCCAAGGGAAGCGTGGAAAACGAGTAGATCTGAGAGATAGTGTGAGCTTGAGTGTAGATATGATTAAGTATGAATAAATCCATGTAGATGAAGTGCATCAATTACTCAACAGAAGGAAAATAAAGTATGTGAGGAGAGTTGTCACAATGACGACCATCGGTGCAAAAACAAAAAAATGATGCGACACTTGTGAAAGACAAACGAAAACTTAAAACAACACTTCTACAAGTTAAAACAAGTTGAAATGCTAGCAACTATGAAGAGAAATAAGTAGAATAACACTCACATAAGAGAAACAACAAAAAATGACAGAAAAAGTGGCAAAAGATGATAAAAGCGAAACTCACCCGGAAAACCAACGGCGCTCACATCGAAGGTTCCTTGATCTCCTCAAGAATGGTATATATCCAAGATCGAATGTGAAAATGATCTCTAGAGGCATTGATTAAACAGATTTGAGCGAATTAGGGTTTATGATGCGCATGCCTAAAATCAAGGAAAAACGACACTTGGTAGAAGTTTCTAAAATTAGCAAAAGTGCCTCCTTATGGATACTAAAAATAGATCCATATTTTTTAGGGATGCTTTTTTTCCTTTTTTATTTATTTATTTTTCTGGGGAAACTCACTATGAACACTACCAAGAAAGACTACACAGTTCCGGGGAATTGGGTAACTTTTCGGCTTAGTGCATTGCACAGTTTCTGAGCTTAGTGAGGGATTGCATAGTTTCTGGGCTCAGTGCTGGGTTGCCTTCCATGACTACATAGTTTATGAGCTCAAGGATGACTGTCAGTCAACATTGCATAATTCCCACCATCAAGGCTGCTTTCCCTCATTGATTGTGTAGTTTCTAGAGGCAAGCCCATAACTAATGTGGGACCAAGTTGGGAGATCATCTTTTGAGTTAAAAGGATTAGCTAAGTGCAAAAGAAAGCAAGTACAAGAATAAATGAGAAATATAAGTCTCAATCAAAGCAAGAATACTTGATAGCAGTGCAAGATAACGTCTTGTGAAAAGAAGGTTAGGCTTTGAAATCTAAGCATAAAATTTTTTTTGGAGGGTGCTTTTAACCGCTACAACAAAAAGATACTTTTGTTTGCAATCATAAATTTCGCATAACAATCATTATTATATTTCATTAACAATAACATCAATCATTTTTACTTATCTAATGGTTGTGCTAATTTCCAAGGACTCCATCACGTGGTTCTATTATAAATTCTTGTTCATGAAAGTGCCAAATATTTACTTAGTAATAATATTGCAATTTTTTTTTAAAGATGGATTACTGTTAGTGCGTTATCATACTAGGTAGCATTACTATATTCTTATGCTTTTATGTTCCATATGCGTTAACTATGCCTCAAGTAGACATTAGAGGAATTTTGAGGTCTAAAATAGGCTTGCTAAGAAAAATGTACAACCAAAATAAAATTTATAAGTACCAACAGGATTCAAGATGATGATGTCAACCATTGGGGATGATTCACCATTTATGGAGTAAAAAAGTAAAAAGATTAAAAAATAATAAAATAACAAAACTATTTTTTTGACTCGTATTTTCAATTTATCTCCGTAAGTTTTTATTCAAATTTCGAGTGAAAGCACTCATTGGATGCAAAAATTAATTCCTTATTGAAGGAGTTCCCATGTTGCATACTTTCGATGGACCCTGCTACACGAAAAATGAGAAATAAATGAAAAAACATGATGCAAATAATGCTTTTCATGTATTTATCATTTTTCGTGTAGCAGGATCCATCGGAAGTATGCAACATGGGTACTCCTTGGATGATGAATCAAATTATTTATCCAGCAAGTATTACCACTCAAAATTTGAGTAAACCCATAGGGAGATAAGTTGAAAAAATATATATATTTTTTTTACCTTTTATTTTTTTATTTTTTTTTCCCTCTAAAATTTGATGATCTAATCTAATCTTATTTTATTATTTCCGCTATTATTTTATAATTTCTTGAGGAGGTCCATTTTAGACCTCAAAATTCCCCTAATGATTTGAGACAACTTCCTTCTCTTCCTTTTGTTGTTTACTTCATGGGGGCTTCACTCAATGAACCTCTAACATATCACGTGCATTCATGGAATACTAAAGAATACTCTTAATTTGGCTACATATTGAAAAATACCTCTAAATATCACATTATTTAACCCCCTACCAATACAAACCCAATACACCTTCCTAATTTGAAAAACCCCTACTTTCATTAGATATTGTATGTTTCCATTTTTTCATTAACAGTTTTTATACCCCTTCATAAATTTTTAATAAGTTTGAGCTCCAATTTTTATACCTGCCATTATTAAAACCCTTTAACCCCTATTATATGCTCAATATATTGTGTATTTTTTTCCTCAATATATATCCCCCAATATGAACCCACGTGATATGGTATTGATCCCCCAATGAAGGCCCTGTGGTCTACTTATCCAAGTAGCTCCTTTATGTCCATCTTAGATTTTTTAATGTCTTCTTACATCACAACAACAAAAGTCAACATTCCTTCAATTTTGGTGTTTTTCCATGCTGCATTACAGGTGATGAATAGAACTTGTATGCAATTTTCTTCCATGTGTAGTCATAAAATTTATCTCTTTTACATTTGTACGTATATTAACTATCCCACACTCCATTAATATAGTATAGTATGATAAAACTCACTGGCAGTACCTTTCCAACATTTACAAGTGTCCTATTTCAGGTTCTAAAACTTAAAACTTCAACTCCTCTCTTGGACCCCATTCAACCAAGTACCAAGTCTCCAAGGTCACCTCAGGATTTCCTCCCTCTCACTCTTTTGTCTCCCTTGTCCAAACTGAGAATATTTATCTCTCACCCTTTTGTCTCCCGATTATTTTTGATTGTTTGGTAAATGAAGCTCTTTTTTAACACCCTTTTGTCTCCCTTGCCCAAACTGAGATTATTTTTTATTGTTTGGTAAATGAAACTCTTTTTTAACACTTTTTCTTAATAATTTTATGGTTGTCCATAGCTTTTATTATTTACAAAAAAAATAAATTAGATTACATAAAATAACATTTATGTTATACCATCCAACTAGATTTGATCCACAATTTTACCAAGTCATTTGCAGTAAAACAAAACATTTACAACTTTTACCTAGGCATTGCAATTAATTTTTCATAATAATTTATATTAACTTTTTTCTCATGTTATAACTTGTTTTTCTCTTTGTAATACAAAGGTAAAATATATTTTTAAGGTTTAAAATCATCTAATAAAAAACTTAAAATCATTATAATGATATATTGGATATCAGCTCATTATATTATATGCGAGAATTAAATATTGTTAAAAACAAAAATAATTAACTTTCTTAACCATTCAAAATAAAATTATTTGTTTTGACTATTTTATGCTACGGATTAGTACAATGCCATAGCTCTTGACAGTCGTGATCAAAAAGCTATAATTGAACAATACCTTGTATACTCTGATTTCAATGAAAGAGTAAATATATAAAAAAAAAAATCTGTGATTTTTTTTTTTTATAAATAAACAAAAATAAATAAATAATTTTTTTTAATATAACTTAATTGGAATTCCAATCTTAAAAAGATTTATGAATCTCCAAATTTCATGGATAATTTGGAAACCCTGCTCACAACGAAAGAAGTTTTCTCTTTAGAAGACATTAAGTTTGGGGTTAATCGCCTCGCTAATGGGAAAGCTAAGGACATTGAAGGTTACCAGGCGGAAATCTTAAAAATTGGAGGTCCTGTCCTCATCCCCCACATCCACAAGCTTTTCAATCAAGCAGTCAAGCAAGGGTTCCCTAAACCTTGGACTGAGAGCCTCATTATCCCTATTTTTAAAAGTGGGGATACAAATAACCCCTCTAATTATCAGACAACTATGATCAACCCTCTCTTAGCCAAGTTATATGGTAATATTTTGGAAAAGAAGTTAAGCATATGGCTTGAAAGTGAAGGTAAGCGGGCTAAAGGCCAAGCAGGTTTCAGAAGGCATCACTTAACAATAGACCACCTCATTACGCTTAGGATCATTGTAGAGGAATGTCGTAATGATAAATCCAATTTATTTTGTTGCTTTGTGGACTTTAGAAAGGCTTTCGATACAGTTCCTAGATACAACCTTTGAAATAGATTAGAAGAGCTAAAGGTTCCTCTCAAGTTGAAAGCTGCCGCTATAAGGTTATACAAGAATGTAATTGCCAAGCTAAAGAGCAATGAGGGGTTGTCGAGAGATATTAAGTGTAACATCGGAGTTAAACAAGGTTGCCCCCTCTCCCCTACCCTATGTGGCATTTACATCGATAAGCTCGAAGGCTATTTAGAGGAAGCAGGATGTGATGGCACGATCTTAGCTAGGATAGTCGTCATCCTTCTTCTCTATGCTGACGATATTGTTCTTTCGGCAAGGTGCCCATCTGATCTTGATAAGCAACTCAGGCTTCTTAAGGATTTCTGCTCTACCATGGGTATGAATGTTAACACTGACAAAACAAAAGTTATGATTGTCAAATCCAAGAAGGACACTTACGCTAATCTTATGTATGACAATAATAACTTGGAGGAAGTGTATTCTTACAAGTACCAAGGAATTGATATTCATCACAAGCTCAACTGGAACCATAGCATTGAGAAAAGGATTAATGGGGGCTGGAAAGCTTATTTTGGTCTTGAAAATAATTGTAAAACAGCAAACCTTGTAATGTGGGATAAAAATAAGTTCCTATTTGAAACTTTAGTCACTCCTGTTATCTTATATGGCTGCGAGGTTTGGGGTTGCAGCCTCTTTAGAGAATAATGGAGAAAGATTGAGCAAATCTAGAAGCGTTTTATAACTTATAACCTGAAAATTAAAAGTAATACACCCTATCCTATTCTCCTTATAGAAGCAGGTATTTCTCCTATTGAGAGCCTAACTATGATTAAGTTTCTGCTGTATAAGCACAAATTCAATAACATAGATGATCATAGACTTGCTAAGCTAACTTTAAATTCCAGCCAAAACCACCTAAGGCTCAATCAGAGGTGGCATAAAGACACAAGGGCGTGGTTAAACTATCGGGAGATCAACGAGAATGATGCATTCAAAACATAAATAACATTAAAGATATTGTTACTTCTAAGTTCAAAGAAAAAATGTGATGTGAGCAAGATTTAGCGGCTAAAAGAAAATTAAGTTATTATAAGAAGGTCATTAACCCACCCTCTATTTTAACTAGCTCAAAGAAGAAAATTAATATAGCAAAGATTAGAACGAATTCTCATGAGCTCCATAGTGAAACAGGTCGTTGGGCAGTTCCTAAAATGCCATGGATGGAAAGGATGTGCCATATATGTGAGAATAGGAACATCGAGGATGAAAACCACTTCCTCTTAGAGTGCCCGCGTACAACCACATTAGATCTCAGTTTCACAATCTTTGTTACAATACTGACCTTCCTAGCCTTTTACAATGTCAAAATTATAGTGAGCTCGGGAGGCTTTTCTCCAAGCTTTTTGACCATAGGAATAAAATCTTAAATCAAAATAAATAATTTATTTCTTTAGGTCCAATAGACCAATGTTTAGTCTCAGCGGACGTTAACCATCATCATCATCATATTACAAAATAGAAATTTCAAATAAAACCATTTTTTTAAAATAAATTTTTCATTTCAAATTAAAAAAATTAATGAAAATTATGCCATTCACACAGCCATGTAAACGTAAAACACCATTAAAAGGGATCGATCTTGCTGCCCTAATAGAGGGTAGAGGGATCGATCTTTTAACATTAGTACCATCTAGAGAGGTGTTTGCCTTAACTGAAGTATACATGACATCCATAAAATTGGACTCCATATGCATCCACTTTTTGATTAATCTTGCAAAAAACAAACATTGACTTATTATGCAGACCCACAGAAAGTCTAATGCATTTCAAAAAAAAATATAAATTTATTTCATTTAATAAACTCAAATGCTATAAAATTATTCTTTCATGCGTAATTATGAGGCATTCATCATAATGGCAGTCTTGGGCAAAGGAAATATAAGATATTGATATAAACATACGACATTGAGGGCTGAGAATGATTGATACCAGTTCCCAAACGAAGGATGGATTGAATGTCTTCTGAGAACCGTTATCGCCACAACTTCTGCTTCTAGAATATTATGTAAAATACCAAAAGCAAGGCAATAATTTATATTGAACAGAGCCATTTGAACAATAGTGAAATAGAGAAAAAGTTCATCCTTGTGGTAACAAATTTTAGAATTCTTCTTTCGGGTGTTCAAAATTTTTAACAATTTATGCTAATCTTAATTTTCTGGAAATTCTAGGGATTAAAAGCGCAGAGGTTTTTGGAAATTCTAGGATTAAAATCGCAGAGTTTATATTTGTTTTGAATGAAAAATTTACTTGAAGTCTTTTTTCTTTAAATAAATTATATTTCAATTTGTTTTAATTATTAGTTATATATATATTTTTTAAAAAATTTAGGTTATAATGTTTATAAGAAAGGTTTGCATTTTTGAGAGATTTGATCTTTTACACTCCATAGATCTAGAGTTAAGATGTAACTAGAATAGTATAAATTAAATAACTAATAAAAACTAATTGGCACCAAACATACTTGTTCATATTATATTTGTCCAATTAATCGATTCAATTAAAAGGGAAATAAGGGCATAACTACTTTTCAAATAAATTTGAACATTTGTTCTATAACTACTATTAAAAATATTTTAAAATATTTAGGCTAAATTCCTACCACTCACTAAATTATTATTAATAATTAAATTAAAATTATGGAAATGTTATTCCAAAATAAATAAGTCTTTCAACTTACTTAACTTGAAAATTAAAAATAAATAGTAAAATAATCTCCATTAACCCATAATTGAAACAACTTCAATTAAAATGATTAACTTGATGTCCTCAACTAACTTTTCTATCGATCTTCCTCTTCCATTAACCCATATTTGAAACAACTTCTATTAAAATGATTAGCTTGATATAGTCAACTAAGTTTTTAATCTATCTTCCTCTTTACATACAAATAGAAATATAGAAAATGAAATTAACTGCAGTCTCTATCTATCTATCTATAAACATTATGACTTGATTAAAATAAAAATTAAAAAATAAAATAAAATATAAAATGAATAATTATAGTTAATGACTAAACCGGTGTAATCTATTTTAATTCTAGATTTATTAAGCACTGAAAAAGATTAAATCCCTTGAAATGTAAAATAAATCTACACTCATATAATTAATAGATCCATGCGCACGTGAGTGCATGGATCAATGGTTGGGACAGTTGGCTGCCACGCACACCACCAACGATCCAGTCCCGATTTGTAACGTTGCGCAACAGCATATAAAGTTTCAATGAGGTTGTAATGTGAATGTATCGATATGTGATAGATGTTAGCTTGTCTGACATGTATATATGTACAAAAAAGAGAGAACATAAATGCTTCTTCTAAAAACTAACCCCTCCCATTTAAAAAAAATATTAAAATTAATTAAAAACAAATAAATTAAAAAATATAATTAATAAATAACCATATACATACCTACGCGTTGTTAAATTACTTTTATAAATCATGTGCTAAACTTGTGACACATCAATGCTTATCTTGCCCAAAAAACCGTTAAAGAAAACCATGCATGTTCGATGACCTATTCAACCTCACCCACATGTAAGTTTGGTATTAATAGCTTCCGTTTCTATTCGTTAGCTCCAACTCTTCAATTAAGATATTATATATATATATATATATATATATATGGTTTCTCTACATGCTTTTCCAGGGTGGCAGAAGTGTTTTAATACAACCAGGCAAACAACAATGGGTAAAGCTATCCTGTGCACGATATCATTTCAATATATCATATTGGGTGAATTCGAGTTGAAGATTTTGAAATTTCTAAACCTATGAAGAAAGTCTACTCTAATGATTTTCAAACTATTTCAAAAATCTACACTCAACATACAAATGCGGGAGAAACATAAATTCTCAATCTAACTCTGACAGATAAGCATGTGGAAACCTAAAGAACCCATATTGATATTCCAGCATGTGGAAACCTAAAGAACCCATATTGATATTCCACGAAACAGAGACGAGCCAAAGCAATGCAGGAGATGTGAACTTATTCTACCAATTGCAGCGTGAAATGAATTTTGGCTATTATAAACGAGAAGCTCCATGTCACGAGGAGATATTCTTTTGACAGCAGTAAGTTTTTGTGCGTCATGATCCGAATCACGTTTTACCTCAAGTCCTCCCAATCACAGACTTTGTTGAACGGAAAACATGTTACGCATGATGTTACAATATCTCGAAATTGTTTATCTACTCACGTCTCCCACCTGTAAGCAAAAGTTCAACCAATCTCTCTATGTAAAGGGATGACATCGTTTTGTTAATTTTTGG
Organism: Pinus tabuliformis; assembly: GCA_031772625.1. NCBI lineage: Eukaryota > Viridiplantae > Streptophyta > Pinopsida > Pinales > Pinaceae > Pinus > Pinus tabuliformis. The sequence goes on along the minus strand of CM062817.1, from coordinate 65,021,378 downwards.
ATATAAGTTGATATATATTAAATAGTTTCTTCAACAGGAAAATTGAAAATTGGAAAAATGATTTGTTCATGTTACTAAATTTTAATGTTTACAAGAGATTTTTAGGTGTAAATCATATGATATTTTATTTGTCTAAGAGTTTTGAATCAACTAGTGTGGTTCATCGTCACAACAAGTTAAAAAATCAGATCAAACTTTTGCATGTTAAATAGTCAGGGCAAAATTAGCTACAATTCCTGATTGGGCAAAATTTAATGTTGTTATTAGAATTGGCCGCTCCGGATGTTTCATAAAAATGGTTTTATCAATATGATTGACTCAATTGTCAATCTCTTTTGTGAAATTTGAATCTAAATTCTACATCATTTTTATAAAAAACGAATTTAAATTCTACATGCCTCTGTAAAATAGTTTTTATAGCTTATAGTGGATGCTTATCTTCGATTTCTCATAAAATTTGAATCACAAACAAACCAACTAACAAGTAAGTAAATAAGATGTCTGTGAGGAAAGGAAATAGGTTATCAGTCAAAGGGACTTAAAAAAAAGCATCTTTGAATATCATTATAAAAGATATTATTATAATAATAAGGAAGAAAGATGATATCACCTACCCATCTTTGTTGTCTGTCTTGTCAGCAATCAATCGCTGCGTTATGCAACTTCTTCCCATGTGTTCAGATTGTTTGTGTTCTCCATTGATTACGTTGTATGAGTATGCAGCAATTTATATTTTATTTTGAAGTTTAGGATAACAAGTAATACATTCCTACACGGAACAACCAACCCAACGCCCACTCCAGATGACTACATTCTACGATATCTTAATTTCTCTTCAAATTACACGCTTATAAAAATGCATCGCCTCCTCCCTATCTCTACTCCAAGAGATCAGCTTATAAAAATGCATCGCCTCCTCCCTATCTCTACTCCAAGAGATCAGCGTTGATCTGATGTGCTTGCAAACAATCAGTAAGAGTCATGGGGTCATGGAATTATTCATGGTGGACGGGGAGCTTCGGAACCCCAGAGGTTAGAGATCGGACCCCTCTTTCTCAATATTCGATTCTCTACATGTATTCATATAGTTATTTATAAATGCAACTTTACAAATTATGGCTGTGTTAATTATATGCAGAGACGCGAGCGAGATGATCAATACACGAATGGCGAAAGTAGTGGCAGCAGCTCCGGAGGAAGTAGTGATAACAAGAACAAGAAGAAGTATCATGTTGGGCTGATCGTAGGTGTGACAGGAATGGTAGGTAGCAGACTGGCAGATATTCTGCCCACACACGATATTCAAGGCGGTCCGTGGAAGGTGTACGGAGTAGCCCACCGGCCTATTAGCCCTCACAATTACGAGGATATTCAATACATAGAGTGCGACCTGCTGGATAGGGATCAGACGATGGCAAAATTCTCGGCTCTCGCCGATGTTACGCACGTCTTCTGGGTGATCACAAATGCCGGCCGAGGAATCGAAGAGGACGATTTGAACAGTAAAATGCTCGCAAATGTTTTGGATTCTCTTATTCCCAATGCCCCCAATCTGGAACATGTGTGTCTGCAAAAGGGAACGGAGCATTATCGGGGCACTCACGAAATTTCCGCCATGGATTTGATTACTGATCCTGACGAGGTTCCGGATCAGGAGAGAGTTCCCAGGCTGAATAATGGCTCAAATTTCAGGTACCATGAGTTGGAGGACGTGCTATTTGCAAAATTAGGAGGAGAGAGTGATATTAAGATCAGCTGGTCAATCCATCGCCCCGCTGTCATATTATTGGGCTTCTCTCCTTTGACTAGCTACTCTTCCATGAATCTGCTCGCTTCTCTCGCAGTTTACGCTGCGATCTGCAAGAAGGAGGGCACGCAGTTCAGATTCCCCGGGAATTCCACCACATGGGAAGGGCCCACGGTCGCTTCGGATGCGGAACTCATTGCAGAGCAGCAGATATGGGCGTGCATTGAACCGAATGGTAAGAACAAGGTATTTAATGTGAGCAACGGTGATGTGTTCAGATGGAAAAGCCTGTGGACAGTGCTTGCAGAGAAGCTGGAGGTGGAGGCGGGTGATTATGAGGGTCGTGGGTTTTCCTTGGCAGAGAAGATGAAAAGTAAGAGCGGTGTGTGGGAGGAGATTGTGAAGGAGAAGGGGCTTGTGGAGAGCAGGCTTGAAGAACTGGGCGAACAATGGTGGTTATCTGTTGACAGAATATTGAACAGGAATTTGATGAAGGGTGTGAGCATGAGCATGAACAAGAGCAAGGACTATGGTTTTCTGGGGTTTAGGAACACAGAGAGCTCTTGTATCGAATGGATTGATATGCTGAAAACCCATAAAATCATTCCTTGATTGAAGGGCACAGAAAGTAGCCATGACGAATTGCAGGTTCAAAAGTTGCAAGGCATACATAGTTTGTTATTGATTAGGATAAAAAGAAAAATTATTTCGACCTGTAACTTTTCAAAGTTAAATCGAGTTTTCTAATTAATTTAGTATCGTAATTTTTGGTTTGAATTTTGATAAAATAATTTTTAGTTGTTATTTAAAATATATTTTTTTTTTAATTGTATATATATTTTTTTGTTTTTAATTATAAATGGTGTAATTCTAATACATTTCTACCCAATTCCATATATATATATATAAAAGTTACTGTTGGGTAAAGGTTGGATTCAAATAATTTTAAGTTAAATTTACTATCTTTTTGTGATGATTCAGTGGACCGCGATATATCATGGGAAGTATGGTTCTTAGACAAATATTTTTTCAAGAATCATAATTTTACAATCTTTCTCAAAGAATCATAACTTTATTTATTAAACATTTTTTAATATTAATATTTTTGAAAATTGTTTTTAATGAATAGTAAGTATTTAAAAAACAAAAATATTTTTGAGATTTTTTTTATTACATATATATTTTTGTATATGTAAAATAAATTTTTAAATATATAAATAAATTTGAAATTTTTAAATATTATAATAATTATATAATCACTGATATTAATAAGGTTTATCATACTTTAATAAAGTATGACAAATTAAGATTGGTTAATATTTTATTTTTATGATAAAAAAGAAGGGGAGAAGATTATTACAGTTTTGTTAATTTTTTAAATTGATAGTATAATAAATGTGTTGAAAAAAAATGGACCAATTCAAAAGAAAATGTTTTTCATTTTCAACTTTTTTAACATAGAAAAGCTAGCAAATTTTTTCATCCCAAAATATTTTAGAAATAAACCAACTCCTAGTTTCACTTCAAAGTTTATGAAAATTACTTCTTATATTATCAATTATATTGTGAAATATTTTAAAAATTTAACAATATAAAACCTAATTATTAACTTTCCTCATAATTATTATATTTCTAAAATCTCCAAAATTTACATTAAATTATATTAAAAATTAAAATCTAACCCTTCTTTTTAAAAAACTTCTCTAACATTTCCCTACAAAATTTTAAACCAAAAATATGTTACAGTGATTTGAAGACAGTTAAATTGAAACTGAAAATCTGCTACACAGCAATCTTGTTTTCTGCATGTTGGATAAGGCATTTGATTGTGATTACTTTCATGTATGAATAGTAAATTGAAAAATCTCCCTCCCAAGTCGGAGGCAAAGGTTGCAAAGGTTTGTATCTGTTTTCAAATAATTGTATAAAATAATTAATAAATTAAGAAAATGTGACTTCGAAATTTCAAAACGTACAGGTTGGTGTATTTCTTTTGAAATATTATATAAATTAAAACCTGGATTGGGGTTTCGAAATATTATATAAATTAAAACCTGGATTGGGGTTTTGAAATATTATATAAATTAAAACCTGAAGTGGGGTTTGTGCTAGTTAGCTTTTTTTGTTTTAAAGATTCTCAAATTGCCTTCGGATGAAATGGCAGGAAAGGGGCTAAGGAAAAAATTATATTGATCATCCAAGTTCATGAGAAACTAGGATAATGAGAAATTATTTATAGTTTAGGTTTCACAAAATGTTGTAGTTTAATGATTATGTGTTTTTCTCTTAAAAGTTATGGAAATTTCAATTATATTTTGAAAAAAAACAGCAGGGATTTTTGTAAATTCAAGTAAAAATTGTCAAATTTCATAATTATAGGTGTGTTGGAGGTTTTTGATGGTGCTGAATCTATTTCCACTATTAAACACATGATTCAAACACTGCATCTACAAGTTTTTTTGATTTTTTTACTCAGATTCCAACCACTTTTAACCATTCTAACAATTCCTCCACCTCCATAAACAACTCTCACAAAATAATCTCATTAAAATATATGAGAAAGTAAAATATATGGAGAAATAAAGCAAGAGCACAACATCCAACCAGAAATTCAAGACTTTATAAAAACACACGAGCTCATAATAATATCAATCCCACCAAAAAAATCTATATTAAAACATGTGGTGAAACCAACAAAGTTGCTTACTATATTGAAACACGTGGCGAAACCAACAAGTTTGCCTACGATGCTTTCCACACAGGTAGACATGAAAACAATAGTGTCTGATCCTTTCGAATTTGAGATAACCTATTTGACCCTTATATTGACCAAAGTGTTATCCATTGCCATTGATTACAAATCGTGGCATACTTAGCCGACTCAAGAATTGCAAGTCCAAACCATACGTTTGACTATTTAGGAATTAGTAAGAATTTTTAGTTTTCTTTTGAAAATGAAAGTGTGTATACTTTTTTGTGAAGTTGAAGTGACATTTTTTGTATTACTAGGTTTTAGGAATTAGTAAGAATTTTTAGTTTTCTTTTGAAAATGAAAGTGTGTATACTTTTTTGTGAAGTTGAAGTGACATTTTTTGTATTACTAGGTTTTCCAGATGTTTTCTGTAATAGTGTATGGAATATTTTAATGAGAATATTGAGAAAAAAAATTTGGTCAAGCTAAGAATTTCTTTTTGCGTATTGTTGAATATTATGAAATTATTCCTATTGTTGTTTAATGCTATGTGATTTTTGTTGATGCATTGAAATTAATGAACTATTTCAATAATTGCAAAACTAAATTTTTTGTTGATATATTTGTGTTCTTTCGTAACAATTATTAATTGTGAATTAATTTACAATTGGTAACTTGTATACTCATTTATTCATGCATCTTATTTAAGGTTTTGTTATGATTTTTTATTTGAGGTTCATGTCCACTTTCCAACCTACTGTAATATTCTTTGTATCTCTTGGTTAATGTATTTCCATAAGCTATTTTAATTTGCATTTCATCATAAGTTTTATTTGAGTTTCCTTTCTTCTTGCTTACTTTGTCCAATATCTAATTCTCACTCAAACAAAAGATGGAAACTAAAGTAGTATTCCAAGTGAGACTCTTATCCCAAATATGTGAAGTCTAATTGGGACTTCATACCAGAAAGATCCTTTAATTGCTGCTGGTGCATTTGGGCCCATCAACAATACATTAAAATGATATTAGAGCAGTCTTAATTGTTGTGGTGTTGTGCTCTTTGTAGGTAATCTCAATCGATTAGGGTTTAGTCAATCAATTATTTCGTTGTGCAAGACAACTAGAAATGAACCTCAACACGTTTGAGTAGGAAAAATCAACTAGGAATAAAGATAATCAGATCATGAAATTCAATTTAATGGGAAGACAAGCTAAAAGTTGAGTCTATAGGTTGATTGTCAAGTTGAGAGCTGTTACCTTAGAGGAAGTTAATGGGCATTTCAGCAACCAACAAAAATCGATGATTTACTAGAGTAATCTAAGAGATCATAGTAGCACATATGCATATTGTTGAATTAGACAAGTGACCAAATGGCAGTAGAAGGGAATCAAGACAACTAGAAATGGTTGAAAATGGTTACAAATCCTGCATTAGATGAATTTTGAGGTCTAAAATAGGCCTTCTAAGAGTTATAGTAAAATATTCTAAATTAGACATTTTGTGGGGAAAGGTAGGTAGAAGGGAATCAAGACAACTAGAGATGATTGAAAATTGTTACAAATCCTGGGAATTTTGAGGTCTAAAATAGACCTCCTAAGAGTTATAGTAAAATATTCTAAATTAGACATTTTGTGAGGGAAAGTAAAGAAAGAAGTGTATTTATAGTTCATCTCTTTTACTAAAATCCATGTAATTATGGTTAACATGCATTAAAAAATTGTCTAAAAGAAAATTTATTGACGTGGTTAAAAAAAATGATGCTTAAACAACTGAATTTAAAAAAAAAAAAACCATCATCCTTAACAAAGGATGCTTTTTCCTTTTATCATTCAACAATTGAAAATTTGAAATAAAATATATAACTTTAACTTCTTATTTACTTTATTAAAATATAAATCATTTAATATTTTATGCAATTCAAACTTATATAATAATATATAATTAAACTTTTATAAAAATCTAATATATTTCAATATGATAATGGATAAAATATATATTATATTATGTATTAATTTTATATTACATAATATTTAATTCATATAAATAATTTTTCAATACATTAAAACAAATAAAATATAATATAATATTATATAATATTATATTATATTATAGAATAATTTTATTTTATTTAAATATATTCCCAAAGATTAAAAAATTTAAAATAGAATGTCGTGTTAGATGATATCATATTTTATTATTTTAATTTTGAATTTAAGTCATATGGTTACCCTAAATTTCTATATATATTTAAAGTAAAATATTTTTAAAATAAATAAAATATGATGATGATGATGATTAATGTCCTCTAAGACTAATGTGGTCTATCAGAACTCAAGAAAAGAGAGTCTAATTGTCATTCTTCAAAATCTTGTTCTGTTGTCAAGGAGCAGGGAAACAAGCATTCCAAGATCGCTATAGTTGGGATGGCTTAATAAGTCAAGAAGATTGGAGGTGTGACTAATGTTAGGGAATTGAGAGCAGATGTGGGCAAGAGTCGGACATTCTAAAAGGTAGTGCTTTTCATCTTCCACCTTCTTAGTCACAAATCTGACAAATTCTATCGTCTGAGGGAGTCTTGGGAGTATACCACTCAGTCTCACTCCGAAGCTCATGAGACTTATTTCTAATCCTAGCGATGTTCATTTTCTTCTGCTAGTCAACATAGAGAGATAATTCTGGTTATCAAGGGTGGGGTTGATCACCTCATTATAATACCTTAGCTTCCTTTTACCCTCCAGCTCCTTAGCATCCCACATCTTATCCTTAAAACTGGAGGTAATAGTATCTTTGATATTTTCCTTCCTTCCCATGATGATCTCCTCCTTAACCCCCCATTGGTTGAGCCAAGAATGAGCATCTTGATGCCACCCACGGTTGAGGTGCCAATGGGGCTTTTGACTAAAGTTAGAAGTAATTTTTCAGAGCCTATTGGATGCCATCTTGTGAAGATTCTTCTTATACATCAGATATCTAAACATAGTTGCACTTTCAATAGGGGACATACTGACTTCGATCAAGAGGATAGGATAGGGAGTATTTCCCTTGATTTTGAGGTTATAGGTTATGAGTTGCTTTTGGATCATATCAATCTTTTCGCATGACTCCCTAGATATACTGCACCCCCAAACTTCACATTCGTATAAGATAACAGGGATGAAAAGAATCTCAAAGAGGATCCTTTTTTTTACTCAAAATGTAAAGATCTGTTAATTTTTTTTTCAAGCTCATAGTAAGATTTCCAACATCCAATAATTCTTTTCTTAATGCTGTAATTCCACTTGAGCTGATGAGGAAAGTCAATACCAAAATATTTATAAGAAGAAACCTGCTCAAAGCAATGGTTATCATAGACGAAACTACCATGGGTGATATTTTTGAATTTAAATATCACGACTTTAGTCTTATCGGTATTAACAATCATACTCATCTTGGAGAAATAAACATGAAGAGTCTTAAGCTGCTCATCTAGGTCACCATCTCTTCTTGCAATAAGAATGATATCATTATCATAAAGGAGAAGAGTAATGATAATATGAACGAGCTTGGTGCCTTTGCTGCCCGCAGTTTCCATACACTCCTCTAGTTTATCGATGTAAATACCAAAAAGGGTAGGGGAAAGGGGACAACCTTGCTTAACCTTGATATTACATTTAATATCTTTAGACCATCCTTCATTGGTCTTAAGCTTGGCAATGACAATCTCGTAGAGGCGGATCACAAGAATCATCAGTTCAGGAGGAAACATGATCTCTTCAAGCCTCTCCTAGAGCTTATCTCTGGGGACAGTGTCAAAATATTTTCTAAAGTCCAAAAAACAACAAAAGAGATCAGTTTTACTATTGCGACATTCCTTTGCAATGATACTAAGGGTGAAAATGTGGTCGATGGTCGAGTGATGTCTCTTAAAACCAACTTTCCCTTTAGCTCTTTCACCCTAGTTCTTAAGCTAAAAGCTAAGCTTTTTTGCTAGAATAAGCCCAACAAGCTTGGCTAGGATGCGGCTAATCATAATGGTCCTGTAGTTAGAGGGAACACTTTTGTCCATGTTTTTGAAGATAGACACAATAAGGCTTTGCGTACAAAGCTTAGGGAAGCCATGCTTTAGAACCCAATTGAGAAGCTTGTGGAGATAAGGAATGATGATAGATTTTTCCATTTTAAAGATCTGAGCTTGGTAACCTTTAATACCTTTGGCTTTCTTATTAGCTAGCTTATTAATCCAAGACTCAACGTCTTCGAGAGAAAAATATCATACTTAATAGGATTGCTTAAGATGGTTCCATGGTGTTCGGATAGTCATACAAATCCTTAAGATTGTTATCCCAATTTTATAGGGGGGTAAAATGATTACCTTTAGTTTTACGAATAAGCACATTCCGCCAAAAAAATTTGGGCGTGAATTTAGAAAGGTGGAGAAGATTTTCTTGTCTCTTATTAATATATGACCTCTTATTCCTCTTAATAAGAGCTTTGTATATAATTATATTATAAATATTAATGATTTCATTAGGGGCATCTCTAATTTCTTTCCTGGAAATTTACAGTCTTTGTCATACCAAGGATTGAAAGTTCTATTAATTTTCTTATATGAAGTGTTAGTAGAGAATTTGGTAATGGTGGTGGAAAGGATAGTAGTAAAATGGTAATATATTTGATCATTGTTGTTATTATAAGTCAGGGAGACTAAATCTATTTCCAAATCCCTTAAGAAAAGGTCAACATTACTTCTATCGAAGTGAATGTGACTTTTTCATTCATTCTTCTCCTACATGTGGATGGTATGCATAACAAGATTGAGGGATAAAGAAAAAGGTTTGTAGTCTGAGTCACGATTGTAACCATTAAGAAGATCAAAATTTTTAATATGGTTGAGGATATGGATGTCAAAAATTGCATAATCCACGACGTTGCTACCCAGCCGATGGAAACAAGTAATTTGATCAGAGATATACCATTTATTAATACCATTACAAATTATTAGGTCTTGGTAACTATATATTTTAAGGAGGTTGGTGCCAAATAAGTTCTTGATTATGTCTTCAGATTTTCTCTTGAATCTATTAGCTAAGTTACCATACTTATCAAACCACAAGGGGTTGGGGTTAGAGTTCTTACTTAACATCATATCTTGGTTAGTAGCAATTCAAGCATTAAATTCCCCAAGAAAAAGGGTATTTCCTTCATTCCTTAGGTTGTAGATGTCTTTTTCTAAGGTATTGAAAGGACAATCCTTATGCAGGTTGTTTTCTTATAGGATGTAGAGTTGATAGGGGCGAAGTAGCATATTGAAAGAAAGATACTATTGGTTGTAGAATCATAGATCTTGATCCAAATGTACTGATGGTACCATCCTATGACCTCCTTTTTCCTCCTAAAACATATCATTTGCCTACTCCTTTTCATCATATATCTCTTAGATTCCTTGAAAATTGATTAGTTAATAGTCCTATAGTTATTAAAATGCATTGAAATTGATTTAGGAGTTTCATGTTAAAGAATTAGAAGTTTTTGGTAAAATGGTTACAGGAAGTTCCAACATCCTGTAATTAGCTCAAGGTTTGACATGTGGCACAACAGCTGGGCTAGAGCGAAAGGTATGGATGAAAAGTAGAATGTCCAAGCATGGACGAATACCTATCCTACAGCAGAATCGACCCTCCTACATGCGCGGTCAACACAGGTCAAAGCATGGCACACTGGCGACAAAGGCAGCAACAACAGAGCATTCTAAAATTGATTTAGTTTTTGTTCCTTTTTGAAATCAGTTTAGGATGGAAACATTTTAAAATCTCGATGTAGTAAAAGCGGCAACAGCCATATCATGTATGTACATTCGTTTTTGAAATGTGTTGTAAAAAGACATATGTAAATACAGTTCGGTGTAATGAACGATGGTTAATCGTTGTATCATTTGAAACAGTCTTTTGAACTTAATATCAAGAATCCAGTTACAGTCACGACCCTTGTCTTGTTGCATTGATTTTATAACCGGTTGAACACGTATACCTCTAGAACGCGGACGGGCCCTACGTTAAACTGGTATACTGTCATTTTCGTTTTATTCGCACTTAGGGTATTATATGGTTTGCACAGTAGTTAAGATTGGTTTCCGATTTCAATAGTTCATATTGGTTGTTGATTTCAATCAAATGCACATGGTTTGTGTTTGTGATAACACTTGAACAGTCATCACTGAGATCGTGAAGCGCGTCCTGTAAGGGATTCGATCCCTGTGTTGTCTTTTAAAGCAATGTCATGAACCTCGTTTTCATTTCAAAATCTGTTTATGATCTCTGTATATTTTTATCTTGTAGGAATATTAGTGAATGCTGGGTATTTGCTAAACAAGGGTTTTGTGTATAATGTCTCTGTAAGGAGATTGAAATCTTGGTTTGCAGTGATACACAGTGTTTAATTTCAGTGTTTAATTTGACGAATGAATTTAATGACCGTATTGTAATCAAGTATATTAGCAGAGTGAACTGAGTGTTTGGATGATAGGTAACATACCCCAATCTTCCGTAAAGAAGTTTTGTGGCCTCCATCATAACCACTTAGCTAATAATCCTTTATGTCTATATACTTTAGACGCATGCCTCTAAGCTTACACATCCTGGTCGATAATAAATATGGTTTAGTCTAGTACCCTAGATAGAACACTACATGTATTGACTGAAGGGGTCAATTTTATGAAGTCAGATGTCAGAGGAAACAATGTCCCTAATATAACAAGCTATACCACCAAAACCTCTCCTGACAGAATTCTTATTCCAAGAAGACCAAAGAGTGAACCTGTCAATGTGAGGGACCCTAGATTATTCATGCTCCCAAGTTACAACTAAAAGAATAAGATCAATATGACTCAGGATCCAAATTAACATAGGACCTTTACACCATGGAAAACCATGACAATTCCAGAAGAGGATCTAGAGTGATGCTATTCCCTATTTATCACTCGTGTTTGGGACTATGTCTCCAATAATAGCTTTTCGATTCCTGATGATTGCCCAGTTCCCTTCTTTTCTTGTCTCCTTGACCTTTTGTAGTTATTTCCTAAGTTCAACTTGGTCTTCTGGAACGAGATCTTCATTTATAAATATTATCGTTAATTTTAGGCTTGGGGATCTCCTAAGTATATCTAATTTATGATCATTACAACTAACCTTGATACGAATTAGTCTATGTTTATGCTCAAGTATATTTCCTACCCTTATTGCTTTGGTGAAATAAGTTGTTTGAATTTGAGATTTTGTCTTTAATTGTTCTTTAAATAGTTCTAATGTGCCTTCATTGTTTTGTTCTTCTATACCAACAATTATAAGGTGTAAGGCTCTTTTATGGCACTCATGGTCGAGTACAATTAGTTTATTAATTTCTTCTTTTATGGGTTTAATATCTAATTTATTCTCTGTGTTATTTAGGGATGAGTTATTATGTAGTTGTTCTTTTAGATTTGTAATCTCACCTTTCAGAGTCTCAATTTTTTTAACCATTTCTTATTTGCTATGTTTGTTTTCTTGAATTCTACCTTTCACTCCTTGGGGTTTAGTATCGAGTGAAAGTATTTTATTTTCTAATGATTTGTGGTTATTGTTAAGCATTGTAGTTAATTCTAGTTTAAAATGGTTTTCTATTTCTTCTCTTTGTATTTCGAAAGATACAATGTATTTGTAAAGACTCTCTAGGGTAATATTACTTGGTCTCCCTTTGCTAGAGGGGGGTTTAGAAAGGTGAGGAGAAGTACTTATAGTGGAAATAGGAAAAACTTAACAAGAGGAGAGTAAGTGAGAACATATGCACCTCTTAGAATTGTCTGCTAGATTTAATTGGATGGGGTGTTTGTTGTAGTCCTCTTCGATCCACTTGAATAGATCTGATTGTGTCCCATCAAAATCAACTACAAGTCTCGTGTTTAATTTCTGAAATTTAGATTACTCAACCTCCAAGTAACATCCACGGGCACTGTTCAGGTATTACTCATCTCCAAGTAACATCTGAAAAGGCCTTTCATCCCACAGGCTTGTTTAAATAATAATAATAATAATAAGAAGAAGAAGAAGAAGAAGAAGAAGAAGAAGTCATGTTTATATGAAATGGTAGATTATGTTTTATTATTTTAATTTTGGATTAAACTTATATAAATATTTTATTTTGTGTATATTTAAAAAAAAAAAAAAATTCCTTATGAGTTGTATTTATTATATATTTATAATGATTTATGAGTAGTTTTTTATTATAAGTATTTTTTAAAATCATTACAATAATTAATTATGGGTTTTCATTCACCACTTATATTATGAAAACTAATCATTTTTAATTCAACTAATGTTAATTCATCCTCATGGATGATGTCATGTTATAGAATATGGTTGGTTTTTGTAAAGTTGTTATGCAACCAATTCACAAAAAGATAGAAAAGATAGATGAACGCCTTAGAAATCAGCCTCTTCGAGAGGGCAACATCCTTTACATTACATAAATGAAAAAATCTTGGATGATACAAATGAAAAAACCTCCTTTCTATATATAGGATTCTAAGAAGTTACAATATAATCAAAGGCGACATAACAATAATAATATAAGGGCACAAAAATAACAATAGTGGGCTTCTATGGGGCACAATAATAACAATATGGGGACAATAGGGGCATAACAATAACAATAAGGGCTACAATGGCAATAGTAATGGGGGAATCACTAGTATTATAGGGACCTAACATGCCCTCTCCTTCAAAAAAAGTGTTGTCCTCAACGCTTGAGTAGTTTTAGATGTTTTTGTATAAAATTCACATCCCCCCATGTGGAATCTTCAATGGGTAAGTTCTTCCACTTGATGAGATACTCTAAAATTGATTGATTTCATAGTTGTCAAGTTCTTGTTTCTGTGACTACTTCAGGTTCCAATATGATTTTTCCTTCCTCATCAAGTTCTGAAAATATTGTTTGAACTGGGAGCTTGTCACCTGTAACCTTCTTTAAGCATGAAACATAGAAAACTGGGTGCACTTGGGAAGCTGCAAGAAGCTCCAATTTTGTATGCCATAATACCTATATTTTGAAACACCTTGTACGAACCATAACACTTTGGTGATAATTTATTATCTTTCTTAGCTTGCTTGAGGGTCATTTGTTTATATGGTTGTAGCCATAGGAATAACCAATCACCTACATCAAAACTTCTTTTGCTGCGATGTTGATCTACTTGTTGTTTCATTCTATTCTGTGCCAAAGTGAGGTTATCCTTTAAGAGTTGGAGAACTTGTTGTTGATGCTCGATGTGATCTTCCACTGCTTGAACCTTAGAATTTTCTCTTAAATATGATGTGATGGATGGTGGATGATATCCATAAAGTGCGATAAATGGGGTCATTTTTACTGCAGTATGGAAGGAAGTGTTATACCACCATTCAGCCAGAGGCAACCATTTGACCCATTGTGTCTATTTATTAGATACAAAGAAACGAAGATATCCTTCCAAACATTTGTTTACTATCTCAGTTTTCCCATCATATTGAGGATGATAAGATGAGCTATGAGCTAACTGAGTACCAAGACCAAAAAATAATTCTTTTGAAAAAGTTCCAGTGAAAATGGGATGTCTATCGCTTACAATAATCTTTGGGTTTCCATGGTAGCTTTTGAATTGTTTCCATAAATGCAGTAGAAACTATACCCGCTTTAAATGGATGATAATGCAGAAAAGTGTGCATACTTGTAAGTTTGTCAACTACCACCATGATAACACTCTTTCCTTCGGACTTGGGTAATTCCGTGATAAAATCCATTGAAACCTCCTCCCAACGTTGGCTTGGAATGGATAAAGGTCGTAATAGACATGGGGTCTTAATTGTTTCAACTTTAGTTTGTTGGAAAACCAAACATTCTACCACAAACTTTTGAATATCCGATTTAAGGCCATCCCAAAAAATTCCTTCTTAACCCTGCGATAAGTTTTTAGAAATCCTGAGTGCCCTCCTAAGGGAGAGGTGTGCAATTCCATAAGAATATTTTGTTTGTGTTGGGAATTCTTACATAGGTATAATCGATATTTGTACCATAGCGAATCATTTTTCCAGCTAAATGTATCAGATGTACTGGGATCTTGTTGTAACTTTTGAATGAGTTCCCACACTTCTTTGTTATTATTCCATTCATCCCTTGCTTAATTTATCCAATCTGGTTTGATAATAGAAATGGTGCAAATAAATGCTTCCACATCCTCATCCTTTCTTGAGAGTGCATCTGCCACAACATTTTGCTTCCCTTTTTTGCAGATGATCTCAAAGTCATAACCCAACATGTTTGTGACCCATTTTTGTTGCTCTTCTGAAGATAATGTTTGTTCTAAAAAGTATTTAAGACTATCATGATCTGTTTTTACCTTGAAGTGTCTTCCCATTAGGTAGGGTCTCCATTGCTTAAGTGCATGTAGTATTTCCAAAATTTACTTCTCATAAATAGATTTGTGTAAATACTTTCCTTTGATTGGATGACTTTTGACAGAAATGGGTCTTTCTTCTTGAATTTAAACAACACCAATTCCATTTCCCGAGGCATCACATTTCACAATAAAGGTTTTTGTGAAGTCCGGTGTAGCTAAGGCTGGCGCTTGGCACATTGCCTATTTAAGATGTTCAAAGGCCTTCGTTGCTTTTGGAGTGCATGAAAATGCATCTTTCTTCAATTATGTTGTTAGAGGTGCTGCTATTCTCCCATAATTCTTAACAAAATTGCGATAATACCCTGTCAACCCGAGAAATCCTCGCAGATGCTTTATGGATGTGCGGATTTTCCATTCCTTAATGGTTTTAATTTTGCTAGGGTCTGCCTTAATACCTTCATGAGATACAATATGACCCAGATATTCCACCTCTTGTACTCCAAAGAAACATTTGGAGCTTTTTGCATATAATTGTTTCTCCTCCAATAGTTTGAGCACCCTGTCAACATGTTGAACATGATCTTTCCAAGACTTATTGTAGATTAGTATATCATTCAAAAATACTAACACAAATTTTCTAAGGAAGGGTTTGAAAATGGAAATCATCGAACCTTTAAATGTAGAAGGTGCATTGGTAAGGCCAAAAGGAATGACCAAAAATTCATAATGACCCTCATGAGTTCTAAATGTTTTTTTCGGAATGTCTTCAGACTTCATTCTGATTTGATGACATCCTGAACGAAGATCCAACTTGGTGAAGTAAATTGATCCATGCAATTCATCCAATAATTCATTAGTGACATGAATGGGAAATTTATCTTTAATACTGAGCTTGTTGAGCTCCCTATAACCTAGACACATGCACCATGATCCATCCTTCTTGTGAACTAATACTACTGGAGCAGAGAAAGAACTTTGACTCGGTTGAATTATACCATCCTCTAGCATTTCTACAACCATACGTTCAATTTCACTATTTTGGTCATAGGGATATCTGTAAGGCTTGATGTTTGGAGGAACACTTCATGGAATCAAATGAATAGAATGATCATGATCACGAATAGGTGGTAGACCTTTAGGAATCTCAAATACCTTGGAATGATTGTCCAAGACTTTTTGGAGATCTGGAGAAATAGATGATTTCAATGTGGGAACCTCTAGTGAACATAATTGTGCAATTATGCCTTGTTGTTATTTCTTTAGAAGATTTGTCATTCTGTTAGAGCTAATTATCTTTCCTGGTTTCCCTGCGATACCCCTTAATTCAACTTCCTTTCCTTCTGAAGAAAATTTCATGAAAATTTCTTGAAATTTAAAAGCTATTGTACCCAAGGATTGTAGCCATTGGACTCCTATTACAACATTAGCACGACTCATTGGAATGGAAAGCATTGGGATATTCGATACATATTCTCCCATGGATAACTTGATATTATGGCACTTTCTAAAGCAATTTATGGTTCCTCCACTTGAAACCATCACTTGACACTTTGGTGTTGGATATAGGAAGCAATTCAATTCCTTAGCTATCTTACAATGAATAAACTTATGGGTACTTCTCGAATCAATCAACGCTATTACCTTTTTCTTCTTGATATGTCCTTCTATCTTGATAGTTTGAGGAGTGGTAATTCTAGCCAATGCATTACAATATATGGTAGGATTTATTTTTTCTTCCTCTAGGGCTTTTTCCTAGTGTATATCCTCTTCTTTTGATGTTTCTTGTTACTTTTCTTCCTCCTCTTCACAATCTATGTAAAATAATTTCTTCTCATCACACTTATGACCTTTAGTGTATTTTCTATAAAAATGTAACAAAGCCCTTTTTCTCTTTTTTCTTCCAATTGTAGTGGTGTCAACCTTGTAGGTTGTGGAAGGTTAGGGGGAACAACACTTTCATCTTTATAATTGTGAGTGGTAGGCTTCCTTGTTGCCATAATTTTTCTTTCCATTTTTCTTGCGAACCTGAATGCCTTCTCCAATGAATCAAGTTCGAAAAGGAGAACCTCATGTTGGATGTTGTCCTTTAAAGTCCCTATGAACACATAAATCATATGCTCCTCTAGAATATATTTTACCCTTATATTCAATTTTTGGAAGTCCTCAATGTGCTCCATCATTGAGCCCTTTTGTTTGAGATTTATCAATTGGATAAAAAACGTTTTTTTTTATCCTCATAATGTGCTATCATTTCATTCGTAAAAATTGCCCAAGTGAAAATTTGTTTACGAGAGCAAAGCCATTGATACCATACAAACTGATTTCATTCCAAATATAAAGTTGCAATGCGTACCTTTTGTGTGTTTTTCACTTTATTGAGATCTAAATATTGCTCCATCTCTCATATCCATGTTACGAGATCCCTGCCATCAAACTTCCTCATATCGATCTTTGGAACATGGTGGGTCTTTGATACAATGTTAGAGTATATGAAATCATGATTAACATTTATTTTGTTCTCATCATGAGTTTCCTTTACTACCCTTTAACCATCAGTAAGAATTTCTTGTAGAAAATTTGTCAAACCTGTCTTCAAATCATCCATCTTAGTTTCCATGCCATCCATCTTATCTTCTGCATCATTCATCGTAGCTTCCACGTCATTCATCTTAGCTTCTATGCCTTTCTTTAAAACATCCATCTTAGCTTCCACGCCCTTTTTTAAACCATCCATCTTAACTTCTACGTCTTTCTTTAAACCATCCATCTTAGCTTCTATTACATTTTGTGAGAGTGAATTTTGTTGCATTTGGTCTCATAATTTTGATATAGCATGTTGCATTTCGTCCTCTTCTTCACGAATCATGTTGGAGATTTCAAGTTTCTTACTCGATGTTTCCATTTTCTTTCTTTGGGGCATCATTTAATGATAATTATGCTTCACTATGCCCTTTGAATTCCTTCAAACTAAATTTGCAAACCAAACTTATGCAACATTTAAAAAAAACTACACACCTTTTTTCACTTTGTAGGAGCTTGATATTGTATCTAATGTATCTCTTAAATTACAGATCTCCAAGGTTTGAAATTGCGCACTGTGGTATCCCTCTGAGTCCTCTTTCCAATGCCACAAGTCTGAATTAAATTGGATTCTCCAAGAAAGCACTATACCCAATCTCCCAAGATGGTCGGATCATACACTTTTTCAGTAGAGAAAACTTGTACGAAGTTCCTTAAAAGGATGCACAAAAAACTAAAGTTTGTCCTATTTCTACAACTTCTTATGAAATTTCAATTTGTTACTCAGATAGAAAGTTATGACGATTTTCCCAAGTTCACGAGTTTGGGATGTAATTTGGGAGCCCACAAAAATCCTAACTTCCTTGGATCATATCTCCGAAAATATAGTGAGACAAGATCTAAAATTAGGACCCGAGGATCATCGAGATTTCGGCTCAAATGAGTTTTTTTTAGCTTCTGAAATGTCGCAGAAAAATGTTATAGTGAAACTGTCACGATAACATGTTTTGGAGGAGCGAAATCCTAGAATCCAATGCTCTAATACGAAATGTTATGAAACCAGCTCACAGAAAGATAGAAAAGATAGGTGAATACCTTAGAAATCATCCTCTTTGAGGGAACCTACTTTACATTACATAAATGAACAATTCTTGGATGATACAAATGGCAAAAGCTCCTTTCTATATATAGGAGTCTAAGAGGTCACAATATAATCAAAGTCGACATAACAATAATAATATAAGGGCACAAAAATAGCAATAGTGGGCTTATATGGAGCACAATAATAACAATATGGGGACAATAGGGGCACAACAATAACAATAAGGGCTACAATGACAATAGTAATGGGGGAAGAATCACTAGTATTATAGGGACCTAACAAAAGTTGATTTGGATGGGACATTTTTTATTATTATTTTGAAACACATTTTAAACTTCAAAATTCCATAAATATAAGATTCTTTGGATCTTGTGTAATGATCTATAGGGAATCAACTATAAAAATTGTTTGGAAATTGTTAGGAATCTTGCATTAACGGAATTTCAAGGTCTAAAATGAGATTCCTAAGAGCTATAATAAAATATTGTAAACTAGTCATTTTGTTAGCTAGGGTGGAAGAGAAAGGGTGTATTTACAACTCATATTTTGCACTAAAATCTATGTTACTATAGTTAAATCGAATTGAAATTTTTTCATAAAATAAACATAATAAAAGAAAATTATTGATGTTACTAAAAAGAAAAAAAAAGTGATTTAAAAAAAAAATCATCATCCTTAACAATGGATACTTTTGTCCTATATCTTTCAACCATTAACAACTTGAAATAAAATAGTAACTCTTAACTTCTTATTTACATAATTAAAATTTAAATAATTTAATAGGTTATGGAATTAAAAAACATATAATAATACATAATTTAACATTAAATATAATATATTTCAATATAATAATATGTAATATATTATATTATGTAATATTTTGCATAATTGAGTAGTCTAAAATGTCTATAATTTTGTCTAGAAAATAATGAATTTTTTGGCAAGATTTTGACAAAATCCTCCAGAAATTATTTGGGTTACAACTATAATCTTGAGGATTTTAGGTGTGTTAGGGGTACTTGATGGTGTTGAATCCATTTCCACCATAAAATTAATGATTCAAACATTCCAGCAATCAATTTTTTTTTTTTAATTTATCCTCGCCAAAAAATTATCGTCTAAGCGAAATTGTAGCCTGGGTAGATGTCACCTTTACATAATATTTAATTCATAATATAAAAAAATAATATTAGTAATACATTAAAACAAATATAATATAATATATATTATAGCCTTAGTCTAACTTATATAGGAAATGATTTTTTCATGACATTTTTTGTAGTTAATTTTAAACAAATTCGGGCGAATATTTTTAAAAATTTGAATTCAAGTTGTTTAATGTGTACAATTTGAGTGCTCTATGGGTTTTTCAGATTGCTGAATCCATTTATGCATTCAAAAATATATTTTAAGTAACAAAAAATCACATCCTTGGTTGAAATTGTATGACTAGATTCTAATAAAAAACACTATTTCATCTATAAATTAGACTAATCCTATATTATATTATACAATATTTTAATAAACTAAAATATTTTATAAAAAATTAAAAAATATAAAATAAAATGCTTTAAGTTAGATGTAGTGGTATATCATATCTTTTTTTGAATTTTGAATTTAAGTGCTATGGTTACTTTATTTTCTATATATTTAAAAGTAATTTATTTTTAATATAAATATAATATAATATTTTAATTAATTAGGAAATAATATAATATTTTTATTAAATTAAATTAAAATATATTACATTATAAAATATAAAAAAATAAAATAAAAATTCGGAAATGGAATATTATATTTTATTATTTGAATTTTGAATGAAAGTTATATGAGTACTTTATTTTGCATATATTATAAAAACGTGTATTTTTCCTTATGATTTGTATTTATTATATATTTTAATTAATATATGCGTTGTTTTTTATTATAAGTATTTTTTAAAAGCATTACTATAATTAAATGTGGGATTTCATTTGCCACTTATAATGTAATAACAAAGAATTTTTAATTCAATCTACGTTAACTTATCCCTAATTGATGATGTTATTTTCTGATGATGTTATTTCTAAAATGTGGTTGGTATTTATAAAGTTGATTTGGATAATACATTTTGTGTTTTGAGACTTATTTTAAACTTTAAAAATATCTTAATATATGATACTTTAGATCATATCTAATGATCTTCAGCCACTTATATGGATTCAAGATGCTTTTTATTACGGTTTTCTATGAATATAAATAGAACATAATATAAGGTTGATGAGATAATGATGATGTATGATGAATCTTCATGATTGGTAGAGATTAGGTGATGTATGAATGTATTGGTCTTAGGTGTGGTCCAAGGTCAACGTTCAAGTTTTAGTATTCAATTGAAGATATAATAGTGTCAAAGCTCAAAGGTTGGTTGGTTTTCTCAATTAAGGGTTTCTAAGGTAAAATCTGTGTGTTGTCTAAAACTTTATGTTGTGGCATTATTGCTTTTCTTTTCTTTAATTTCTCCCTTGATATTTGAAGGTTTATGTTAATTGAGATTCTAGTATGGTTTAAATGTCTAGTCATCTCTATATTTTGACTTTTTGGATTTGAGGTGTAAATCAGGTGTGTTAATCCCAACATCTAGTATTAGAGCTCATTTTGGATTAGAGGTGCACCTCTATGATCAAAATTTTTGAATTTTGGACTTGGATTTTCTCAAGAATGTTTCCCTTGATTAGATTAGAGATAAGCTTATTTGAGTGGGAGTCTTAAGATAAAAATTCAATTATATAACATTTTCTAGTAGTACAAGAGTTGATATTGAAACATTTTATGGCTAGTATTTTGAGACTTGAAAGATTAGAATGAAGGATCTCTTTATAAATCGAGAATATTGGATCATTATGCATCTAAAAACACCTTCGTATGACATGTCAATAGAGGAATGGAACAAACTGAAAATAAAGGCAAGGAGTAGTTTTCTACTTTGTCTTGTAGATTCAATGTTGATAAATGTATTGGGGGAGACATTACCATGGCACTATGGAATAAGTTAGGAAACTTATACCAATCAAAATTTTTGGTGAACAAGTTGTTTCCTTAGAAGAAACTCTACCTTGCGAGGATGACAGAGGGTGATTTGGTCATAGAACATCTGCACGCATTCAATACTATGATTACTCTATTATTGAGTGTTTATATATTTGCTAGAAAATAAGTGAAGTTATCAATCTATTGTGTTCTTTTCCAAACCCGTGGGATAGTATAAACGTGGCTATTTAGATAAACATAACGACATTGACTCTTGACGATATGATATATGCATTGTCGATGATAGGTATCGGTAGATCAAGGAAAATGAAAATTCTCAAAAGGGAGATCTAGGTCAAAAGGAAGATATAAGTCTCCAGCTAAGTCAACAAGAAGATGTTGGAAATGTGGTAAATCAAGGCATTATAATAGATATGTAAGTCCAACATTGCT
Source organism: Pinus tabuliformis (assembly GCA_031772625.1). Taxonomy (NCBI): domain Eukaryota; kingdom Viridiplantae; phylum Streptophyta; class Pinopsida; order Pinales; family Pinaceae; genus Pinus; species Pinus tabuliformis. Next base: position 64,999,473 of record CM062817.1, on the reverse strand, counting down.
AAACAAAACTAAGGGAATGAATGAGTATAAAATTATTGTATTTTTTTATATAATACTTTCACTGAAAAAAATAAGAATATTAACATTAACATTTGTATTTTTTTATTTTTCATTTATAGGTGTTCCCTTTACCTTCTTTTCCTTACATCTTTTTATGTGATTATGGTTTTTTATTTTATTTTAATTCTATTAACATTTTAATAACATATTATATAATATAAGCTTAGTGTTTAGTTTTTTTTATAGGTTGGATTTTTTCTGGATTCATCTTAGAAAAATTCTCCTATTTATATTCTTTTAGCATGATTAATTCTTCATCATCTTTCATGAATCATGCTAATTAGTTTGAACCGTCAAGAATGGAAACAAAATTTCTATGTGATGAATTTGAAGGAAGTTTCTCAACATGTACATATTCTTTAAATCGTCTAATTCACTAGTCAAAAATGATCAAATTAATGACTAGATGACTAAAAAAGTTAGTCACCATAGATTTTTTAAGTGAAATAGTACCAAAAATGAGGAATCTTAAATGATTGACTAAAAATGACTAACATAAACGACTAATTTAGTCTCAGGTTAAAATATACGACTAGCTAATAAGTAATACAAATAAAAATGACTAACGTGAATGACTAATTTAGTCTAGTAACATAAATATCACTACTTAACAAGTAATACAATAGTACAAATTAGTCATTTATGTTAGTTATTTTAATTATGTCACTTCAACAATCTAAAATTACAAGTGATAGGGGATTCAAAAGTTGTTATAGATTTGTTGAAAGGTTATACTTCCTTAAACACTTATTTACTACATCAATGGACTATTAGAGTTATGGCATTGATTACAACCTTCAGGGTTATAGCCTTTGATCACATTCATAGGGAATTATAGTTAAATATTGATAGATTGTCCAAAATGGGAGCGGGCTTATAGCTAGGTCACATACATTATGAAGAATACCTACAAGGACTAGTAGAAAATGATGAAATTAGTGACCAGGTGACTAAAAAAGTTAGTCACTGTAATTATTTCAAGTGAATTACTACTAAATGTGAACAATTTTAAGTGACCGAACTAAAAATGACTAACTTAAATGACTAGTTTAGTTTAGGGATAAAATATACGACTAGATAATAAGTGACCATACTAAAAGTAACTAACTAAAATGAATAATTTAGTCTTGGACTAAAATATATGACTAGATAATAAGTGACAAAATTAATAATGATTAACATAAATGGCTACAACAGTCCAAGAATAAAAACATGACCAAATAATAAGTACAACAAGTAAATCAATTAGTCATTTATGTTAGTAATTTTTAGTTGTGTCACTCTAGAAATGGAAAATTACAATTTTGATATTGAAGTGTTTCATTTCACTACAGGGGTCTCTGAATCCATCTGTAACGTTAAAATTTAGAGACAAAGGGGTCTTTGAATCCATCTACAGTGTTAAAATTCTAAATACCCATTTGTCTCTAAATTTTAACACTGTAGATGGATTAAGATATTCTCAACATCAGTTTGACCTTCCTTCGTCGTCAGGGCAAGGCTCTCCTTTACCAGTTCATGCAAGGAGGGAAAGGCCAATGGCACTTGAGATGAAGGAAAAGCAAAAAAACAAATAAGAGAAAGTCGTAACTTCTAAAACTTCTAAAAACCCTAAGAAAGTCATAATACATTACATGTCTTTCTTTGATCTATAGGGTTGAAGGGAAACCAAACTCAAAGCTAGACAACCCCAAGAAGAGTTTTTCAACCCCTCACAAATGGCCTCGAGCCCTGGGTTAGCCAAAACTAGAGGACCCAAACAATGCTTTTAAATCGCTAGATAGCTGCCCTATGAAATTATTAGCTTTGCTTTCTAAAGACCTTGTACACCTGAGAATCGAAGCATGGTGACCTTTTGATCTAACTTCTAAATGCGAATGGATAAAATCCTTGTGCTAGCCCAAATTTTTTGAAAACCCCCTCCTCCAATGCATAATCAACTAACTCCTCCTCCTTCATGTGGGTCCAATAGTAAGAAACCAACATCTAATATGAAAGAAATATATTTGATCAGTAGTTTTGTGTCTTCAAAGGGTTTATCACGGTGATGATCTCTGTACTTAAAAAATATACATATTATCGATCTTATTGCATTTTGACAAGGATATCAGAGCCTGACATTTTCCAGAGCCCATTCACTCTTCGTCAAAAATACACCTCGTTCTAGTCAGAAACTCCATACCCCTTTCATTTCTTGCAATTTATCCATGGGCATATAGGGTTTCTCCATAATTATTGAATTCCTCTCCCGTGGTAGAGATGTTTTGATGACCTATTTAACATTTTGACTCTGTATGAAACAAAAAATAAATTAAAAAAAATTAAAAATTAAAAAAAATATTAACTATAACTATAATTAATAATTAAACTTATCTAGATCCATCTTAATCTTGGATCTACCAAGTTCCAAGACAGAAGAATCAAATATATCTTAAAATGCAAATATGAAAAAATAGAAAAATTGAGAAAAAAATAGCTTACAAATTCAACTACCTTTTGTTTATGAAAAATATTGAAACATTTAGAACTTCAGATAACTTAAAAAAAAATTATTATATTCGAAATTTTTTAATTTATTATAATCGAATAATATGTTTTTTACAATATGGTAAAAGTTGTGGAGCCTCCTCATTTGGAATTTCAATGAATTTAATTTTCCCACTCAAATTTAAGAAGGTATGGCCAAAGGGGATTGCCAAGCAATAAGACAACAAAACAACAATATAGAGTTCCTACTAAATTTAATAGAGAGGGTGTGGCCAAGGAGGATTTGTTGGGTATGGACAAGGAGGATTGGCTGGCAAACAAGGCTAATAACATTTGGTTGACAACAAAATAAAGAGCAAAGCTGTTGCGCTCTCCTTCCTCTGCTTTAGTTCCTGCGCCTTTTCCTCAGGGAAATTCTCCATGCCTTCAAAACACCTAGCAAAATTAACCGTTCATACAATACTCACTTGAAATTTTACAGAACAAACGGTTTTATCTTGCATAACTCGGCCAACTAGAGGCAATGCGGCTTTGTACATGACCACGTGACCGCAGATTGAGTTCCAGAGGTAGAAAATGAGAAATCAACCTATTCTGGAAACCGTGCAGAGGATGGAGTCTCGACAATGTAGGATAGCCTTATGAATGGTAAATCTACTCACAGATGATAAAGGAAAGGATTTGGAAATACCAGTGTATCTTGTTTATTTAGTGGCCGAATGGATTCTTGTTCGAAGAAGAGACTTCGTCACATAAACTCAGACAGAGAAGGAGGGCATTTGGATGGATCAACAACAACTACTGAGACAGAGAAATTATCAAAACAAAGATGAATGCAAGTAGGAGTAGGGTGTGTGTTGTTCTGAATATTGTAACCAATTGTAAATACTAGAAGGAACAACTGATAAGCGAGAGGTAACGAGTGCAACAATTTTTTATTTCTCCAAAATTGTCAATATAGTCAAGGTGACTACTCCGCAACAACCAAGATGACCATTTATTGGAAATAAGGTATGACAACAAAAGGAAAAATGGATAAGAATGAAATTATTATAATTCTATTGCCAATAATATTGATATTCGATGCCCATCATTTTTTACACCTCATGCTTAAATAAATAAGAAATTCAGGGATGACACACTGCTACACATTAAAAATACTATCAGAATCACTAGCACAACTCAATCTCATGCTTAAAAGTATTAAAAAATAACACACATATCCTCCCAAAAACCCTCAAGAATGTACCAAGTACTTCCCAGTGGTTTCTTGAAGTAGCAGAGTGAAGGCACAAAGCAGGGGGGACAAGGTGAAGCTTCTACTAGGAGTGTGATAAGTCAAATCTATTAGGACATGAGGCACCTCTGGATCATAGCTTAGATAGTTGTCCATTGTGGTTTGTTATATTTTTGGCCCTTTTGTACAATGATTTGTGAAGCCTTCTTTGTACAAATATTTTGTAGAAGGATGGAAACAATTAGGGTTTGTGCTTGTACGTTGACCTTAGATTTCTTTTTATCACTGTCATGGTTTTGCTTGACAATGGAAGTGTGATCACCTTTTTTGGCACTCACTGCTTTTAATGGCTGCATTTTCGTATCTTGGATAAGGGTTTCTGGCATCAAATTTCCAGAACATCCAGTTTCAAAGTGTTGAGGAATGTTTGTGCTCTTTTGTAGTACACCTTGCATGATTTTGGGTGTGGGAAAGCCTTTATAGCACCATCAAATATGTGATTCTTAGGTGGATTGTCTTCCTTGCAGAGCCCTAAAGTCATTGGTACTTTTTCAGAAGCTTCGTGGCCTAGTGAGATCCCTTCATGATTTGTGCTGCAACCACAGACAACATGGCTTAGGGGAGAAGCTTCCATTAAGTCCCTCATCTTAAAGGGATTCTTTGGTATCGTCTGGTATTGTCTTCAGCTATTCTGTCAATCTTCCAAGTTCCATTTTCAAGAAAAAATTGACTTTTGTCCTACATTTGGTTATCGATTTAGCATTGTTGATTGTAGTCTGTTAATGTGTTGCCCCACAGACTCTACTTAGTTAAGGGTGTCCCACAAAAAATGAGAATAGTGAATGCCTTTCTTATCCCAGCTAGAGGACCTTGAGTTGTAAGGATTCTTTACATGATTGGCCTACTCAATGAGGCATGAGGCTAGATGGCTAGGGGATTTCTTGCTGCAATTTTTTTTATTGAATAGTTATACCACATCAATTTTTTAATCAATAAAAAAATATTTTCAATTTCAATTTGAAAAAAGAAAGAAAAGACATCAAATTGTGTACATCAGACCATTCAGATCTGGATAACCAATTGTTTATGGAAGCAAGCATGGTCATTGTGAGATGGATTTAATAGATTTAATGTGGCCAAGAATCATCTGATTGAGGGCTTGTGTGAAAGATGTGAAACATCTTCTGAAAAAGTTAAGGGTCATATATGAGTCTCAGAGAAGTTGACATGATTCAAGGCCCTAGAGATTCAGAGAGATATTATATGGTGCCCTAGATTACTGGTTGTCATTATCCACATTAAGAATGTTTCATAGTGAGCTACCAAGAGAATAAGCCTATAATCATGGCATGTAAGTGCCTGAACTTGATCGATCAACTCAAGAGTGCCTTATTGTGTGGGTTCCTAGTACCTCATATGCAAGGTTCATAAATTAATGGTTGAATTGTTGGAATAACAATGCCCATTTTAGATGGGCACCCTAGTTTGATAAAAATAGGCATAAGTTTAAGATAACATAAGATAAAAATATCTTCAAAGAATATTTGTTTAAAACTTTAAACTTTATTCTGGGTTGATCTATTTCAGATGAAAATATATCCTTAGTTTCAACAACTAAATTTGAAACAAATTATGTACTATAATTTCAGGTTCTTATGCAATACAAAATAGGTGATTCTTGTGGGAAATACTTTTACTATGGTCATTCTTTTGCATGTGCTCTTTGTGAATTGTCATGGTATCAGAGTAGGAAGTGACAAAGAGTCTACAAAGGAAAGTTTAAGTTCAAACGAGCTACAAACAACTTGTGGAGAGCATCAAATACAATGGATGAAAATTGCAGTAGTAAACAAGTATTCACAAAAATATGCAACATTAGAAAGTAAGTGGTGATTATAGCACACTGAAACACACTTCTCTATCCATCTTCAAGAAATATATTGCTAAAAAATTCATTTTTCCCTAAATTTCTTTTCCAATTTGTTTGTTGTTTATATTGAGAGAAAAGGAGTTATATTAGATATGAACACAAACAAACTCAAAACAAAAACATTAGAAAAGACAGGTTTAAGTCACTGCAACGTTTATTTGTAGCTCCTAAACACTGATAAGTGAATGAATACTCCATGGCTAGAAAAAATCATTCAAGGTCATAAAGAAACACACTCGCCATCACCCTTGACTCAACTACAGTGAAATGAATAAATCTTACATAAAGCTCATGTGAAGTTCTACTTTAACAAAGTGAAAATCTACATTTGAAAAGAAATGAGAAACAACAATAGCATGAGAGATGAGGGCCCAAGGTATGATAAAAGAAATCCATTTCTTTCAAGATCCAAAAGATATAGTGCAAAATCTAAATGAAAGAAGAATCATGATTTCACAACATAATGGTTAATAGATCACCAAATCACAACATATCACATATTTCAACTCATTATAAACTAGAGCAACCACATTCATTTCATGTCATAATACTATAGAATCATCAGTCTATTATCTAGAAAGGTGTAAACATAATAATGTGAAAAATGTCTCATGCATTTGGATTGTCATATTTATAAAATTCCAGGAAATGAGTCTAGAGAATAGAATTTCCAATATTATGACTCATGATCACATTTACTAAACAAAAATGTGTGTGTAATGCAAGGAATCATAATCCATAACACCAAAATGCAAGTGGAACCACTAGAATGTATGAGTACAACGACCAGTAAGCAGCAAGATGATGTCGACAATGAACTTCCTTTGGAGGTTTTGCAACAGTGATTGAAAAGACGAATTTATTGTAATTTTATAAATATGCCCAACAAGAAGAGAATACCTCAAATGAAAAGCTCACATTTGAATTAATTCAGTGCTCCATGGGGAATGCACCCTAGAGGGTTGAGGCGCCAAAATATTTTCTCAATGAGTGGGACACATTTCACAAAATGGGGGACTTGTGGGCACACCCTCCTGAAAAGTGGGACACTTGGGCATCCCCCCACAATTTCTTCCAAGAAACCCAACATGACAGAAGCAACGTAAGAAGCCTAGCCCATACATCAATAAAGTTATCATAGTTTGCATCCTCTATATTTTGTTGTATATAAAAGATATTTCCATAGTATTTCCTTTACAGTCAAGCAAGAAGTTTTGGGTAAATGATGAAGTTTTTGGCTTCAAATTTTTTGTAAAATAAGTTTCCATTTATATGGGGAAAATAGGGGAACTAGTAAATGTTGAAAAGAAGGTCAAAGCACCTACAGGTGTTGCAAAGATGACCTTTATAAATATTCAAATATGATAAATGATAAAGCATAATAACAATGATGATTGATAAACCATGATTCATGTTTTTATCATTTCACCATTTTTAATTTTTAGTTTTTACATTGCATAATGATGAATTTACATGGGATGAATTGTTATATATATATATATATATATATATATATATATATATATATATATATATATATATATATATATATATATATATATATATATATATATATATATATATATATATATATATATATATATATATATATATATATATATATATATATATATATATATAAAGATACCCCCCCACCCCGCCATGTCAAGAACCTCGACACCCTACCCCCCACCCCCATGAATTTCCATGAAATTTGGGGGAATCTACATACATTCACCATGTATGTTACCCCACTCTTGTGCTCCAACATCCGAGAAACATCATGGAACGTTGGTAACTCTCTATTTCTTGATGAAAAAACATTCAATATCTTATTTCAGGGAGTATCTGCCTCCAATAATAATTCTCTAGAACACAACTAGAGTACCAAACCCTCCAAGAAGAAATTGGTATTTATAAAATACTTAAATCTCTCTTTTGCAAGTATAGAATGAGCCCAAACATGAGCTTTTATATTGGGAAAGTTTTGAACTTCTTTTCTATTTTAGTTAATTTTTCCCTTTCTTGGCTTTTCTCTTATTTCTTCTCAACAAGAAACAACTGAAAACATCGAGATACAATCATTTATGAGGATAAAACGCTAAAATTTCAATCCTATGTTAAACTTTGTTTATCCATCTTGTGGCATGCTTCTGTAATCGCTCAATTTCCATTATATATATATATATATACATATATATATACATATATATATATATATATATACATATATATATATATATATATATATATATATATATATATATATATATATATATATATATATATATATATATATATATATATATACATATATATATAGATATTAAAAATTGCTCATTTTTGTTTTCCCTACATGTCAATCTTAATTTGAAGCATTTGTTTTGTGTTACTTTTTATTATATCTTACTTGTAAGTTGTACCATGTACCATTCTAATGTTAAGGCTTCAGATATCTTGTTAAAGGTTAACAATAAAATTTGTGACTTGAAGCAATCCACAGAGCCTCAAACCATCCTTGAGCTTACATTTGTTAGGAAGAATGCAATTATCCAGAGTATTACCAACTACCATGCCAAAGATGTAAGGGAAGTCTGGGAAGCCTTACCCACATAGGGGTTGTGTATATGACATGGAAATTGGATCAAAGTCTGGAAATGGTGGTTTCATAAAAAGGCCATCTATACTTTAGACCCATGCTTCTTCCAAGATTAGCTCTCTGCCTTTCGGGTTTTGAAAATAATCTATGAAGAAAACCTTTGGCATAGAAATTTACAACAAGTCCATAAATCAGTTTGCAACAATTTAGACCACAAGTGCTGAACAACTTGGCTAGGATCCATTGAAACAACATATCAAGGCTCTTTCCTTGTAGTAATTGTTCCTGTCTCAGGTCATCTTGGAATAAACTTGCGCCACTGGAGAGAGTTTATTAGTTAGTGACATGAGGGTTAGTCCAAGGACCAAGACTCCTAGCATTTTAATACACACAGACCATGGACACACAAACATGGTTTTTTCATATTTTCATGAACCAGATGTTTGGATGGCATTATGCACGTGGAACATTACCCTAAAAGTGAAACATCTCTGAAATGGAAAAATGTCTGCGAAGTGGTTTGGGTGATAGGTACTGGTTTGTCTTATAGATGCTAGTCTACGAAAGGGGTGAATGCCACATGAATCAAAACGTAAAATAGGTCACGTAGATGAAGGAAATAATAGTATCACCTCCTTAACCAATGGATCTAGCAGATTGAAATGTCTGGGATGTGTTGTAGCAACTACAACCACCATCCAAAATTTTACCTTGCACCAATTTTGGAGCCTCCCTTGGAGAGTTTCACTTGATGACTGCACACACTCAGGTTCACTCCATGAGCTTGTGTGAGTCTTTACATTATCCTTGCTTATTTATTGCACTCTAGTCTTTGCATGTTGATGTTTAAGTCATGCTTGCGATTGTCTTTTGGTTATGCTCAAAGTATTTTCTTCATATGTGTTTGATGTGTTCACCATGAAAGCATCTGTCAGACTCACACACGGAGTCCCATTCACTGTCATGCAAGCGTCGTCTCGATCATGAACGATCAATCACAAGTGTCACACTTGTCACTTGCATCATCGATTGGTCATGTTTAACATGTGTATCCAAATGTTTTGGTCATTTCGTTGTCAAGTCGTGCGAGTGTGTGTCCGTATGGTCACCTATGCATCTTTAGATTGTTCACACACTTAGTCATTTTTTCAGAACTTATAATGACTAGACTCTTCAATGACAGCCAAACCAACACCCTACTTTCAACTCGATCGACTATGAACCAGAACAACACAGAAGCACCAGGCTAGTTCTTTCAAGCTGTACTGCCTGCAAGCATTTTAATCAGCACTCGTGCTGGCCATGCAGACAGTCGAGCGACTGTTCATCTAAGAAATTTTGCAGTGCTCATGAGCAGTCCTTCCACTGCCCATTAGTCAACTCAGCTCAGAAATTGCGTAGAGATGATCAACAAGATGGCCTCCTTGCCTTAATGCAGTTTTCCTAGCCAATAGCTCCCAGTAGCAAACTACCTGTTCCCTCTAGGAATTGTGCAGTTTATTTGGCGAGTGACTCAGAAACCGACTAGGAGTTCCCTTTGGGAATTGCACAAGTCTTGTTGCCAGTGACCCTAGTAGCCAATTGGCAGTTCCCTCTTGGAATTACATAGATTTGGCGACTAGTGACCCCAGCAGGCAACTGGCAGTTCCCTTTGGGAATTGTGTAGATATGGTTGCCAGTCTCCTGGGCAGCTCCCCAAACAAATTGTGCAATCCCTTCCTATGGACCCCTCATGCAGCCTAGCCAGTTCCTTTGAAAAATTGCGTAAACTTGGTTGTCTAGCATGTAGGTTTCAACCTCGTACAGAAATTACCTTCATACAAATTCTAAAACACAGAAAATAAACAATGCAAGAGCATAACACATAAAACACATATACATAGAGATTTTCCCCTGGACCCAAAAACTAGGACTACTAGTGTAATTTTTCATTATATTCCTTTCAATGTTACAATACATATTTATACATGTCCAAGCATCCAATACGATGAACCGAACACCATCGCATCCAAAACCATGTGCGAAAACCATGCACAAAACCATAGGTAGGTCTGCCCAACATAATATGGGGTCCAAAAAAAATTTCCTCGCGGCGCTACCCCAGACCCCGTAGAGGGGGGTTACCCGCCCCCCTCAAACCCCCTATGACCCCCCCCCCGCTATGCAATCAATGCAACGAAGCGGGGGCTCCGGCCCCCCTCTAAGCCCCCGGTTAACTACATAGGCTAGTGGTGGAAAGAATATAACACTACCCAACATTCTCCCACTTGTTGTTTTGTTTCCATAAGGGGCCATAGGAGAGCTTAGTCATTTATTGAACCCTGAAATGCCCATTGTTTCTCTACACCAAGAGAACTTCTCAGAGCTCATAGATTTTGTCAATGCATCTGCAGTATTCTTCAAAGTGTCCACCTTTACCAGCAACACCTTTTTGTCTTCTATCATATCCCTCACAAAGTGATACTGAACATCAATGTGCTTTGTCTTTGAATGATAAGCAGGGTTCTTTGCCAATAAAATTGCACTTTGGTTGTCACAGTCTATGCTTATAGCTCCCTGTACTAACCCCATACTTGAACATAATATCTGCAATAAAACTGCTTCCTTGCTTGCATGAGTGGCTACCATGTATTCTACCTCTGTAGTTGATAGTGCCACTACAGATTGTTTCTTACTCACCCAACTGATTACAACTCCAAATAGGTTAAACACATACCCACTTGTAGGTCTTCTCTGATCCAAATCTCTAGCCCAGTTTGCATCAACAAAGCCACGAATATCCAACACTCTGTCCAATCCTAGTCTTCCTTGGTAGCACAAGCCATAATCACTGGTGCCATGCAAATACCTGAAAACCTGCTTCATTGTTGTCCAGTGCTCCTTCCCTAGTTTTGACATAAACCTGCTCAATACTCCTACTGCATGTGCAATGTCTGGTCTAGTACAGACCATCACATACATTAGGCTACCAACTGCACTTGCATATGGAACACGGGACATGTCCTCTTCCTCTTCTTGTGTCTTGGGACACTATTCAATAGATAAATTTACACCTACAGGAATAGGAACCTTCACCGGTTTACTATCCTGCATATTAAACCTCTGCAATATTGTCTCAACATACTTCCTCTGGTTTAACCAAAGCTTCCTCTTTTCCTGATCTCTTTTAATTTCCATGCCCAAAATATATTTTGCAGCACCAAGATCTTTCATGTCGAATTTGGAGGGCAACTGGGTCATCAAATCCTGGATAATTTCTTTGGCATGTCCAACCAACAACATATCATCCACATACAAGACCAAATAAATAACACAATCACCAATTAATTTAAAATACACACAGTGATCTGCTTTGCTTCTGGTGAAGCCAAGTCCCCGTATAAATGTATCATATTTCTGATACCACATCCTTGGTGACTGTTTTAACCCATACAGAGACTTCTTTAACTTTCATACCAGTTCTTTCTTACCCTTCACCGCAAAGAATTCAGGTTGCTTCATGTAGATCTCCTCTTCTAGATTCCCGTGAAGAAATGTTGTCTTCACATCCATCTATTCTACCTCAAAATCAAAAGCGCAACAACATATAAAAGTAATCTAATAGAAGCTACCTTGGCAATAGGAGAAAAAATATCACCAAAATCAATTCCTGGCACCTGGGAATAGCCTTTTGCTACCAACTGAGCTTTGTATTTCTCCACCTTTCCTTCTACATTTGTCTTCTTCTTGAACACCCATTTGCTGCCAATGGGTTTCCTTCCAGCTAGCAACTCCACCAGGTCCCGAGACTAATTTTAGGGCAAAGATGCCATTTCATCAACCATGGCCTCTTTCTAGAGTTTGCCATCCTCTGAATCTACTGCTTCCTTTACAGTTTTGGGATCGTCATCAGTAACAGATAAAGAAAAATTTGAATAGAAAGTAGATGGAATATACCTTTCTAATTTCCTTCTTTGTCGAATTGATATTCTCACACCTGGATTTTGTGGCTCTTCATCTTCTGATTCCTCCTCTACTATAGATTCGGATTCTTCCTCCTTTAGCTCAAACTCTATCTTCTCAAGTTCCTTTGGTTGGAATTCATGTTTAATAACATCTTTCACCTCTCTGAACACCACATCTTAGTTGTACACAACCTTCCTTGTTACTGGGTTCCAAATCTTATAACCCTTTAAACCATCCTTATACCCAATAAAGATGCACTTTTCAGATTTACTATCCAACTTGGTTCTTTTCTCCTTTGGAAAATGTACATATGCATCACATCCAAATACCCTCAAATGTGAAAGAGAGGGTTTCTTACCAGTCCATACTTCTTGTGGAGTCTTATTGTCCAATGCCGATGAAGGTGATCTGTTGACCAGGTAACATGTTGTCTCCACTACCTCTGCCTCGAATTCCTGTCCTAACCTGACACCACTGAGCATCCTTCTTGCCCTTTCCATCAATTTCTTGTTCATTCTTTCTGCAAATCCATTTTTCTCAAGTGTGTATGGGGTAGTCTTCTGTCATGCTAACCACACTTCTTACTGAATTCTTCAAATTCCTTGCTGCAAAACTCTCCACCGTTATCTGACCTCAACACCTTTATCTTCTTCTTTGTCTGGTTTTCCACTAGAGCCTTAAATTGTTTAAACTTGTTAAAGACTTCATATTTATTCTTAAGGAAATATATCCATGTATTCCTTGAGAAGTCATCTATAAATGATACATAGTACACAGACTTACCCAGTGATGGAACCTTCACAGGTCCAAACACGTCACTGTGCACAATCTCTAATATCTATTTCGTCCTCTTACCACCAGAGGAGAAACTCACTCGATTCTTCTTCCCATATACACAATTTTCACAGAAATAAAAATCCAGAGAGCTATTAGTCATACCTTCTACCATACCTTTACCATGAAGTATTCGAAGGCCCTTCTCTCCAATATGTCCAAGCCTTTGATGCCACATCATGGTATTCTCTCCAGAGACCACTAGATTTTCTGCTCCACTTTCATGAACTGCAAAACTATTGCACCCATCAACAACAATGCTACCTTGTAGCTTGTACAGAGTTCCAATTCGAACTCCCCGCATCAATAACAATGCTCCCTGAACCATCTTGCGGGTATCCTTATTGAACACTCTTTTTACACCTGCATCATCCAACTTGCTTACAAAAATCAGATTTCTGGCCAATGCAAGAATATGCAGAACACCCAGAAGTGTTCTAACCCTTCCAGCTTGCAACTTCAACTTTACTTTTCCACGACCAATGATTCTAGCCTTCCTATCATCCCCGAAGAATACATCACCACCATCATATTTACCATACTTACAGAACCACTCTCTATGGGGAGTGAAGTGAAAGGATGCACCTGAGTCAATCAACCATGCCTCATGATCTACATGTGTACTTGAAGAAGCCAAGTACACATCCCCACCTTCATCTGAGGTGGTTTTCACCTTTGAAGAAGGAGCATCACCAGATCCATTTCCTTTGTCAGGAGCTTTAGATTTACAATCCCTTTTGTAGTGCCCTTCCTTTTCGCATTTCTAGCACACCACCTTTACAGGTTTTCCTGGAGATTTAGATCTACCACTCGATGACCTATTTTTGTTTCTGTTCTGGGACCATCCTCGTAGAGACAAGGCATCACCATTCTGACTCTCCATATTTTTCCATCTCATCTCCTCCGTCAATAAGGACGAGAATATTTCATCAAACTACAAGGCAGTTGCATTGCTACTTATTGCAATAACCAGACTAACCCACGAATCTGGTAGAGAACACAACAAACTGATGCACTTATCTTCATCTGAAATTTTAATATCAACAGATAATAACTAACTTACCACAGTATTAAATGTGTTCATATGTTCTGTCACCGAGTCTTCATCTTTCATCCTCAGGTTATACAACTTTTTCCGTAGGAATAGTTTGATCACAAGAGACTTAGATTGGTACAAATTCCCTAACATGTCCCACAAAGCCTTAGCTGTAGCTTCCCCTGATACATTCAACAATACTGAATCTGAGACACACAATCATATTGTGCTCTTTTCCTTTAGATCCAACTTCTTCCATCTTCATTAGACACTCCCGATGGTTTAGTACCCAGATCTACCGCGATCCACTGATCTTTATCCACCAACAAATCCTCCATCTTGAGTTTCCACAACTCAAAACTCTAACCATTAAATTTCTTGATCTTTATCTTTCCATTTCTCGTCATCTTCTTTCACCACCAGAATCGATCCCGCAGATCTCCCAGTGAATAGGGTCTACCACAGGCCCGAGCGAAACCCCTCAGCAAAAAAGGCGCCCCCTTGAAGCCAAAACAACTCTGATACCAAATGTTGGTTTTAACCCCATATAGAAATTACCTACATATGAATTCTAAAAATAGAAAATAAACAATGTGAGAGCACAACACATAAAACATATATACATAGAGATTTTCCCCTGGACCCCAAAACCGGGACTACCAGCTTGATTTTTCATTATATTCCTTTCAATGTTACAATACATATTTATACATTCTGAAGCATCCAATACCATGGACCGAAAACCATTGTGTCCAAAACCATGGACCAAAAACCATCGCATTCAAAACCATGTGTGACAACCATGCACAAAACCATAGGTATGTCCACCCAACCTAATATAGAGTCCAAAAAAAAATTCCCTGGGTTGCTGCCCCGGTCCCCGTAGAGGGGGGGGCTACCCACCCCCCTCAAATGCCCTGTGAACCCCCTGTTGCACAATCGGTGCAACAAAGGGGTGCTTCGCCCCCCCTCTAATACCCTGGTTAACAATGTAGGCTAGTCATGGAAAGAATATAACACAACCCAACAAGCAGAAGATTTTGTTCCTTCAGAGAAGCATGTAAGATCTCTGACATAGGTTTACTCGTTTAGATTTTTCCCCTTCTCCATTTCTACTAATTGGATTAGCTTCAACACACACAGTAGAAGGTTGATTATAGACATGGGGTTTCTCAATGTGGACACAGGTTCATGGTTGGACCAAATCTTCCCTTATAGACAGTTCATATTTTCCGTTAGGAATTCATCAGCCAAAGGTTGTAACTAAGCACAAAGAAAATGGACGCAAGACTATCCAAGTGCTACAGTTTCATAAGTCTCTTCGAATTTCAGCCACATACTTTATTCAAAATCTAGAATGTAGTTGGCAGCACTTATTTTCGGAAACAAAAATATTAATATATCAAACAAACAAAATGCACGTGAACAAAAATAGTAATCAGAATAAAACAAAGCAAAAGAAAAGATAATAAGCAAAAAAAACAAATTGAAACAACAAGCAGCAAGCAAACTATGTACAAGGCATGGGCATGACCTGACCTATAGAACCAATGTTTGAGGACTTGGCCATTTGACAAGAAGATTATCAATCCTCCCATCGAGTGATTACAAATGATAGGTGTGTTTGCCAAGTTTCTCGTGGACGAGTGCCGGTCCACCGAGCTCCGCTATCAGAACCTGGTGGCATTCCAAAAAACTTTCATGTGAAGACAACACTGATGTCTCAGGTACTGTGTGCAACATGGGCTCAGATGATGGCACAGGGTAATTGTTTTTAATCCAGGAAGGGTTCAAGTTTCTAAAGTCAATGCGTAAGCGGATCTTCCCAGATTTCTCATGTGGAGGATTTAAATAAAAAAGCTAAGTGTGATGACGAATTTTTCAAGTAATCCAAACACTTAAAATGTTAATCAATCTATTTGGTGAAAGGAGTACAAACAACATGCATGTGTTACCTGTTCTTTGTTGTAATGGGTTGTCTTCTCCTTTACCTAGAATATCATGTTAGGTTGTTCGCATGTAGTGGGTACTCATGTCATCATTTACTCATGCAGGCCCATCCTGGTACTATTCAATCAAGCGGTTGACGATTTGTTGCTACTGTAGTGTGTAACTTGTACTGAGATTAGCCATCTTCAAAGCATGGTGGATCCTCAAGTTGCTCTATTTGTTGATAATGTCGGTCTTTCGTGTGTTCAACATGAGTGTTTTAACATCATTGTTTGTGACTCCAAACTTCAAACAACTCCAAATCATGCATAGTTCATTGTTTTGGGTGACTGAGGTGCACTCATTCCTTGAGTCATCATGCATTCCTAATTTATCAAGACTCATGGTCCACAACTTGTCAGTACATGGACCATTTGGCGTGCTAGTACTTCTACTATTACTGTTGTTGCTACTAATGCTACTAATAGAAAAACAAGTTGTACAAGTTTCATTATCATCAGTTGGCGAGGAAGGAGTCCCAACTTCTTGTCTAATAAGGTTGGGGCTAGCTGTGTGAGGTAACACTCCAATGTCTTTTCCAGGAAGTAGTTGCCAAACATGGGTTCTGCGAAGGCCAATGGTTCATTTGGCCATCAAGGGGAGTGACATTGTGTTTCATATAACTATCAGATAACACCCAAATTTGGTTTCATTTTCCCTTGTATGGAAGCCATAGGTGAGACCAGTCCGTTGCAAAGTATCCATCTAGCTTGCTGGACCAGCCTCTATTGAGCAGCAGACCATATGCTTCAGGTATGTCTACAATAATTATGTTGATGTACTCGTGGACTCAACTGTCACGGGATAGTTGGATGATCATGTCTCATAGTTCACCAATGGATGGTACTGATGTTCTATCAAGTTGGATGATTCTCGCGGATGTTTCGCTCCATCGTGCATTGATCTTCTTAGCAATGGAGAGCGGCATGACATTTGTTGCCACATGAGAATCAACCAAATAGTTGTGGACATTGTAGTTGAAAACTTCGAATGAAAGAAAAAATGGGGGGAAACTTGAGTTTGCCTCTTCCATCCAGAGTGTATTGAGCATAGTGCATAGTGATCCAGGAGGTGTGCATGCTCCCTTGCGGGTAGAGGCTGCACTGCCTATTTCCGTTTGACCCAATGCACACAACAGTATATCTCATTGTCTCTGGACTTTGGCTAACTAGAGAAAATTGATGTCTGCTCGAGTTTTCTTCATGTCATCGACTATGTTGTAATCCAGAGGTGGTAGACTCACCGAGGTGTCTAGGGTGGAATGGATACTCGTACTATTTGGTGGACTATTCTGCAACTTGTTGCTCACGAATGTGTTGTTATCTATCATTGACATCCTGAAATTGCTTTGTGTTTGTTTCTTTGAGGGAGCTGGTGGATCGACCTTCTTTATCAGCCGTCTCACTTTCTCTTGCATCTCCTCAAGTCTCAGGGGAGCCATTTTACTCCTAATATTGTCGTGATCATTTTTCTTTCGGGGCTACTTCTCGGTGTTTGTCTTCAAGAATACTTGCGAGCACTGATATGTGTTCACGACATTGCCAGAACTTGGTGCTTCATCTGGTGCAACCTCTTCATTATTATCAATGTCTTCTAGTTGCTCCTATATGTCACCATCTGCATCGAGTGTATGGGTACAGACAGAGGTAACAACTCGCTTCCAATCTAAACAAGAGTCCTCGGAATAAAATTCTTCATGGAAGGAACAATACTTAGGATCAGTGCATTGATCGAGTTGTAACATAAGCTTCTGCGCATATTTGGAACCGAACCATCTGTTGCTTGATGAGTCAATTGATGAACTGCTTTCTTGTCTCTATCTGGGCAGATGGTTGTTCGTGAATGTGTCTGTCTTCTGTTTCTTGAGTTCAGAAAGTTCAGTGGTCAAGTTCTTAACAAGGCAAGTGAGGGTCTCAATGTCAGTTGCTTCCTCGTCTCTGCCTTTCCTCACCGTTGCCTAGGGCTTTCTACTTTCATCCTTGGAGTCTTTCTTTGATTCGTCATCATTGATGTCTCCAATGGCGCGGAAGTATTTCTCAACAGTGATAGCCTATTTGCAGCTTTCTAACAATGTTGTCTTCGTAGCTCGCTTGACAAACTGCACAATGGTGGTTGGCAGTGCAGATGTGTAGTACTTAACAGTGATGGAGTCATGAGGTTCGGTGTCTGCTACAAACTTGTTCAATATACACGTAAATCTTTGACTGAAATATTTTACTTTTTCTTTTCCCTCCATCTTGAGGCTTCCCAATTCTATGAGTATCATGGCTGGACTCTTTTCATCAACAAAATTTTCAAGGAACATACATTTGAAAGAACCCCAGTTCTGTATAGAGTTCGGTGGAAGGTTGTGATACCAAGCAGCTTCCTCGTCATCCAAGGTACATGAAACAATCTACATGCTACATTGTCATAACGTGCCTCAATGGTCTGAAGCTAAAGGTAGAAGTTGTCTAAGTGGTCTTTTGCCTTCACCGCACTTTTTGGGCTCTTAATTTGTCATTATTATTACCACTTCTTAACATACATTTTATCTCTTTCCACTATTCTTTTATCACATTATTTACCATAATTTATTATATAATTCCATTTCAAAATCATTTATGCTCTTGTGGATAAATAATATCTTATCTCATTTATTTTTAATAATTAATGATTATTATGCATGATTTTGGTTTATTCATTCATTATAACATCACTCATGATTCTAGCCTCCAAGATCTCTTCCAAATCGTAGATTTGGTATTCAACAAATAATTAGATATTCCAACTCAGGAATTCGTTGGCATAAGAAGTGACAATTTTGTGTTGAACGTTTTAGGCAAATGAAATTTAATCTGGAAAATCAGAGACATGGGTTTTGTTCAGAACGAACCAAATCACTTTTCCACTGGGTTGTTTTCAGAAATCCGGTTTGTATTGAGAGAAAATCAAAGGTCTTCGAAGGACATATTTGCAGATTTGTTGTTGCAGCCATTTTCCAGAATTGCCCAAATTGTAATAACCAATTTGACTTGTTCCGGCTGAATCATGATGGACAGATCTCTCAGATAGCATCTTTAATATTGAGAGCAGTTTTTTGCAAGTTTCCTTTGTATGTTTGTATATTTAAAAGACAGAATTTAGAGAGAAAGGGGAGCTAGCTGATGTAAGAATTGAGCTTTGTAACAGTGGAACTCTTGTTAATGAAATTTCCAGCCTTCTGATATTTTTCTTATGTGAGTTAAGCACAACCCTAATCAAGGAGTTGGGCCCACTCTTCTAATCAGGTGCTGTGCGTGTGTCATTTTTATGTATATTGTTATAATTGTTGTATTTTCCTTATTGTTGTTACATATTTCCATAGATTGTTGTGAATGCTTTTCTTTCTGCAATTTAATTTCCATTACTGTTACAATGATGCTTTGATTTCTTAATCGTGAACCTTTGATTGATGTAGATTGTAACCTTGCCCCTGCATATACTTTGCATGTTCCCCTGAAAAGAGTATGCACCTGGATTGATGAATTAATGTAGGAAATGGGATTGAATAATTTGTTCATACTCGGACACCAGCATTTTGGTGTCGTTGTCGGGGAAGGCTAACAAGGTGCAAGACATGATCTGTATCAACCAAAGTGTCAATCTCTCGTTCTGGGGAGGGAATTGTCTTTTGACACCCTGCTCCATGTCCTGAGCATAGTTATTTTTCCTGCATTTTTTCTTGTTTTCTTTTTAGGATCCACTTGCTTGTCCTGGGGAGGGAAAGAGTTCTCTCACCCTACTCCAAGTCCTGAGCTTAGAAATTTTCCTGCATTTTTGTTTGTTTTAATTTTTGAAAAACTAATCTCTCATATTGGGGATGGAATGGTCCTTTGACGCCCTGCTCCAAGTCCTGAGCTTTAGATTTCCTTGTGTGCATTATTTTCTTGTTTGGTTTCTTGTCTTGGGGAGGAAAGGGTCTTTTGACACCCTGCTCGAGGTCTTGAGCTTTAGATTTCCTTTCAAATTGTTTTTTTTTAATAACTAGGAAGAGAAAGGTAGAAATTTGAAGAAATCTTATCATTTCACTCAAGTGGTGATGTAAGCACCACCCATTCCACTAACAAATTGACATGAATATCTGAAGGAGGAACCTCAAGGTAGCACATGAAGAACATCTTCTATTATGGTAAGAAATGGCTCACATTGTTACTTTTGAATTCCATAATTAGTGATCTAGGAGGAGTGACACAAATGCACATAAGTCCTCCATCTTCTCTACCAAATTTTCATGGTTTGGATAATGAGGACCCATATACATTCTTATTTGAGTTTGAAGTACTTTGTAGAGGATATGATTATTGTACTCATGATCAAAGGTTGAAAGTGTTTTCTCTTACTCTAAAAGGAACAGCTCTCGATGGTTCATGAGCCTTGCTGGGAACTGCATCAAAACATGGGAGGACATGAAGAATGTATTCTTCGAGAAGTACCAAGACTATTACAAGGCCAATGAAGATATTTTCAATATGATACAAGGGGAAGATGAAATCTTGGAGGAATATTTGGAGCGATTTAAATACAACCTTCAAAAATCAAAGCATAAGCATTTGGAAAATGAGATCTTAAAAACACTCATTCTTAAAGGAATCAAAGATGAAATTTTGGAAATTTTAAATCTGATAGGAAAGTGTGACGTTTTTCAGCTATCATATGATGATGTTTGTGATTTATGCATAAGGTATTCAAGAGGAATATCCAAGGTTGGTAAGAATTCTAGAGAATTTTCTTCTTTCCTTTCCAAAACTTCTACAAGAACAGGAGATATAAGAGATGAAATCAATGATTTATTTGAACATTTTAAAGTTGATTTTATTATCTCTCTAAATTCACAATTGCATGTTTTGCAGGTTAAGAAAAGTCAATCAGAATTTGAAGAAGTTATTTTTCCTCAATGCCAAAAGGAGCATCCCATGGATAGTTTCTCTTTCTTACCTAGGATGGAAACAACATTTCCAAGAGATGGGGAAGCTGCAACAATTTCACAACCATTGAAACCTTGGCCTATGTGTATGTTTCAAAAAACTTCCTCTCTATACTTGCATAATCTATTATGGAATACTCATGTGTTAGGGCAGCCATGCCAATCTCAATATAACCCCCATCAATCTTGTCCACAAGTTTGGCATGGTTCATTCTATGATTACATGACTACTCTCCCTCATCTTGTAGCACAAAAATATCATCCATATTCTTTTCCATCTTTTCACGAACACCTTGCTTGCATATCAAAATCATCCACACATCCCATTCAACTATATCATCAAAATCCTCCATGCCCTACACAATATCCTATTCAACTCATTCCACACCCTCAACATAATAAACCAGTACAACATGCTTACAGTGTTGAATTGCAAATTTTACCTACGCTTCCCACCCAACCTATCTTGCATACGTAATTGTAGAAAACTTATATCGAGATTGGAAATGTTTCAAATCCAAAAATCGTAGAAGTTATGGAAGAAAATGAGGTTTCTTCTAGTCTGCGTCAACAAGTTGTTTTAGAAACTCAAGAACTTCATTATATGACAACTATGGGAAATCAAGAAAGTAAAGGATACATTGAAGATTGGTTTCACTCCATCAGTTGTTCGCAGTGTCACTCCATACTTCAACAATTTTTAACACCATATTTTCAAGGGAAGTTGGTCTCTCATACCCTAGTATTTATTGACAGACATTTCTCAAATTCAGGTGTGTATACACTTGAGGCCTTATTTTTCAAGGTAGAATAGGTTAGTGTAGAAAATAGAATAAATAAGTATACAAATAAATTTCTTTATATTTAGAACGAGTTGTGTTTGCTGCAACTTGCTGAGTATATCAATATTAATGGTAAATATTTGAATTTAATTGTGTATGTAGATGTATTATATTGAAAAAAATATTTCTACAAACACTCATCATCATTTTGAAAATAAAAAATAAAAACATTATCATATCTTAGGGCATGTGGGCTTGATAAAACCACTAAAATCATAGTCGATACAGTCATGTTTTGAGGAAAAAATGGGTATATTTTCAAAATCTGTTTCTATTCTAAGAAGGCTTTTATTTCTACCTTATAATCCAATTTGAATTACTCAATTTGGATTTGAAATGAAAAACCTATGACCAAAACATTGACAGTATGTTGAGTAGGCAGCTCAGGAATAGAGTTGGGACAGTCCATTTTTGGAAGCCTAAATGACTAGATTTTTGAATATGTTTCTATTGTATATCACCCTATTAATATAGTTTACAATGCAATTTGAATCACCTGATTTCGATATCGTATGAGAAAGTTATGACAAAAATATTGACTATCTATCGTAAATCAACACCTTTAAAACTTTGTTTTTCCGACTGTTCCTTCGCACATTTGACCCATCAATTATTCATGATTTCAAAAAATGTTTCTATTGGATATAGAATCGGTTCAATTCGTCATCAAATGAAATAGTTATGCTTAAAATATCAACTTTTGGTCTAACTTGGGAAATTGAAAATGACTCTATTTTGCAGGTTGTTCTAAGTAAATTTGACATATCATATCATGGAATTTCTAAAACCTGTTTCAATTGGAGATATCCCTATTAATTCACTTTCATTTGGCTTTGGAATCACATAAAACAGACCAAAAAAAAGAAGTTATGATTAAAATATTGTTGGTTAGTATGGTTGGCCACCGTTGTCCCGCAGGTAATAAATTAACTCTACTTTGTTATTAGTTTTCCATGGATTTGTTTTACAGAGTAACTAATTCTGATTTTTTTTCATATTTATTATATTTAGAGAGCCCAATCACCTTTATTCTTCCATGATTACATGTTTTATTACAGATAGATGCTCGTTTTTTTGCAAGTCTGAGGAGAATAAAGGAGGTTAATTTGTTTTTGAACTAGTGATTATTGAAAGAAATGATAATGAAATAGTAGATCTTCATCCTAGCATCTATTAAGAAATCTAATATCATGTAATTTTGATTCTTTCGAGGTGCCATTGAAATTGATCATAAGATTTTGTTACAAATTATTCCTGTTATTTCTCACCAACAACATGAAGACTTTTTCATTACCTAATGGATTCATAACAGGAGAAATGGAGAATTGATTTCCATTTGAAGATCCAAGTCATTTCTGCCAAAACATTTTTCCATTCATTCATCATTGATAGATTGTTCTTTTTGGAAACAGATTGATATTCCTTTAGGAAACAACATTGTTGCAATCAAAATCATAGTAGTTGCAACTTAAGTTATTTATTTATTGTTTTTCAATAAAATTGTTGTTTCTTTTCTGATTCCCCTTATGTTTTTTTCATGGGTTCAAAGTCACAAATTTTGTTCCTTCATCAAAATAAAAGGAAGTTCTCAAGTTTCATGATGTTGCTCCATATTTATCCATTTGTTCCTGAGTCTTATCAGCATATGGTTTCCTCATATTCATTGGGTGTTGTTACTCCCGAAAATTTTCTAAGTGTCGGATGTTGTTACTCCTTGGGTTTTGTTACTCCACCGTTGCTGTTACTCCAAAAAAATTTCTAAGTGTCAAATGCTATTACTCCTTGGATGTTGTTACTCTGTCAATGCTGTTACTGCTTGGGTGCTGTTACTCCCAAAAATTTTCTATGTGTCGGATGTTGTTACTTTGCCACTGCTGTTACTCCCAAAAATTTTCTAAGTGTTGGGTGCTATTACTCTTTAGATGTTGTTACTCCTTGGGTGCTATTACTCCACTGGTGATATTAGTCTGTCGGTGTTGTTACTCTGCTGGTGGTGTTACACCGTCGGTACTGTTACTCCATCACTGTTGTTATTCCGTCAGTTTTGTTACTCCACTAGTGATGTTACTCCGCTGGTGTTGTTACTTTGTCGATGTTGTTACTCCACTAGTGTGTTACTCCATCGGTGTTGTTACTCTATCACTGCTATTCCTCCATCACTGTTGTTACTCCGTTGGTGCTATTACTCCACCAATGTTGTTATTCCGCAGGTGTTGTTACTCCGCCAGTGCTGTTACTCCATCGGTGTTGTTACTCCGCCAGCACTATTACTCCGTTGGTGATGTTACTCCATCATCACTGTTACTTTGTCGTTGTTATTACTCCGCCAGTGCTATTACAGCAACGGTGCTATTACTCCATCACTATTGTTACTCTGCCAGTACTGTTACTCTACCAGTGTTGTTACTCCTCCACTGATGTTACTCCATCGGGGCTATTACTCCGCTACTGCTGTTACTCCGCTAGTGTTGTTACTCTGTCAATGATTTTACTTCGCTGCTGCTGTTATTCCGCTAGTGTTGTTACTCCGACGGTGCTGTTACTCAGCCAATGCTTTTACTCTGCAACTGCTGTTACTCCGCTACTGCTGTTACTCTGCCAGTGTTGTTACTCAGCCAGTGCTGTTACTCCGTTGATGTTGTTACTCCCAAAAATTTTCTAAGTACCCTGTGTTGTTATTCCTTCGGAGTTGTTACTCTTTCTAGGATGTTACTCCTCTGGTGCTGCTACTTCGTGGTGAAATTTTTTCTAAGTACCCAATACTGTTACTCTACACATGTTGATACTTCACCAAGGTAAGTCTTCAGGTATGTCCCTAATCAACTCCATGTATTTGATTGATGTTTCAATTATGACTGAGGATGGTCATATCTTAGTTGGGGGAGGTGTTGCATTTGATAGAAAATGTATTATATTTAATATCAATGATGTCATGTCATCATTGTTATTAAAATTTCACGTCAACTCATACATCTCACGATTATTACCACCATACTCCATAACAATTCGTAACCCCCACTTATCCACACACATTGGAACTTGAATCATGCATGACAACATTAACTTGGTGAATGGGGAAATACATTTAATTGTCTAGGTCCTCTTTGACATAATGATTGGGTAGTCAATTTATCTTTGTTTATCTATAAACATAATTTTATTTTTTAAGGAATAATTAAGAAAAGATGATTTCATCATGGCAACTTTCAACTTTCCGAATTTGTCAAGTCCTTGATTTTGTAAAATTTATGATGATGACCACAAAGCACTTAAATCTTTCCATCACTATCTAATGAATTATTCCTCAAACCCCAATCTTAACAAAGCAAAATATATTTATCAACAATCATTTGAAGGTTATTAGTATTTGAGAAGAAAAATTACCCGAGTTGAAAATAGTTACTACAAAACGTTTTACGCCATCCCTAGCTCTTAAGGAGTTGGCTTGCCACCCCATCTATTAAGTGATCTTTTACTGATTAACAATAACCATAGTTAAATTTTAAAACATAAATAGTCAACTGGAGCATAGGAGGTCTCATCACAAGTCAACCTACCATGACCATAGGTCCTAATAGAGTGACATTACGACTGTTGGTCACCAAGCCGAGATAATGGCCTTCGGTCATGAAACTGAAGGACAAGACGTCTCATCACGAGCCGACTTGTTCACTTTTGTTAGTTCCCATGAATGACATTGTTATTAATTGGTTACCAAGCCAGAACAATGATCTTCAGTATACATCTAAGTAAATTGAAATGCTTTTTTAACTATGTACTTATTTCTAATAGATAGGACAGTAGCATCTCAATGGGTTAAAAAGGCATCCCTATCGAGGCTATGGACGCCTACTGGCAGCAGTGGCCATGCCTATGGTATAGAAGTTAATTCAATACTATGATCTACTTGGTTACCTTGTTTTCTCAAAACTAACTGCCAATAAAGCCACTGTTGCATATATAAGGTTTTCTAGAACTCATGGTTCATGGGGTAATATTTAATTAGTTCTTAGATAATGGTGGTTATGGTTTATATCTATTATTGAGTCATAAATATTTACTTTACATGTTAGGGATGAAACTTTTAGGATATTTGATATTTGACATTTTGTATCATCTAATCTATCATTCCTTTATTCTACAAGTTTCATATCTTTAACCAAAGATAGTTGCTTTACCCAATCAATCTCTATTTAATCCTAGTTTAACAACACTACTATTATTTTGGGGAAGGATAAAGAGGCCTAATTTTAATTTTGAATCCTAATGAATTACTGATTGAGGATACTCATGCGATGTGCTATAGAAATCTTGATGACAGGGAAACTAATCAATTTGGGGGAAGGAAATCCTGCTATAGTTTTTGATTACTTTCTTTGAGCTTTCATGGCTTCCACCTTTCGCATCACTTACACAAGCTTAACCTACATTAGCTTCAAAAAATGTTAATCCATATATGTCATTCCACATTATTTTGTTGAAAGCAACAATTGAGGTGAAATAACATGAGTGTTTGATCTATTAAAAGTTTAGGAGAATGTCAAAAAAAAAAAAAAACCATTCAACATTATTCACTCAACTTTTTCAAACCATTATTTCCCCTACTTTATACAGAGGCATTGGGTTGCATGTGGGCATGCAACATATTCAGTTTGGGGGAATGTTGGGCTCTTAATTTGTCATTATTATTACCACTTCTTAGCATACATTTCATATATTTCCACTATTCTTTTATCACATTATTTACCATAATTTATTATATAATTCCATTTCATAATCATTTATGCTCTTGTGGATAAATAATATCTGGTCTCATTTATTTTTAAGAATTAATGATTATCATGTATGATTTTTGTTTATTCATTCGTTATAACCTCACTCATTATTTTAGCCTCCAAGATCTCTTCCAGATTTCAGATTTGGTCTTTAACAGATAATTAGATATTCCAACTCAGGAATTCGCTAACATAAGAAGTGACAATTTTGTGTTGGTTGTTTTGGGAAAATGAAAGTGAATATGGAAAATATGAGACATGGGTTTTGTTCAAAACATACCAAATCAGTTTCTCATGGAGTAGTGTTCAGAAATTAGGTTTTTATTGAGAGAAAATCAAGGTTCTTTGAAGGACATATTTGCAGATTTGCTGTTGTAGCCGTTTTCCAAAATTGCCCAAATTGTAATAACCAAATTCGACTTTTTCCAGCTGAATCATGATGAACAGATCTCTCAGATCTCATATTGAATAATGAGATCAATTTGTAGCAAGTTTCCTTTGGATGTTTGTATATTTAAAAGACAGAATTCAGAGAGAAAGGGGAGCTAGCTGATGTAAGAATTGAGCTTTGTAATAGTGGAACTCTTGTTAATTAAATTTCCAGCCTTCTGATATTTTTCTCAAATATGTGAGTTAAGCATAGCCTTGACCGGGGAGTTTGGCCCACTCTTCTGATGAGGTGTTGTGCGTGTGTCCTTTTTATGTATGTTGTTTTACTTGTTGTATTTTCTTTATTGTTGTTACATATTTCCATAGATTGTTGTGAATGATTTTCTTTCTACAATTTAATTTCCACTACTATTACAGCGATGCTTTGATTTCTTAATTGTGAACCCTTGATTGATGTATATTGTAACATTTCCCCTGCATAGACTTTGTGCATTACCTTGAAAAGAGTACGCACATGGATTGATGAATTAATGTAGGAAACAGGATTGAATAATTTGTTCATACTCGGACACCAACAACGTTGTTAGGGTTGAACTTGATGTTCATTCTCTTTGCTCGCTTCGACATCTTGTGCAGAATATCTGGGAGAGTCAATGGTCCCTGAGTCATCCATTCAATATTTGGGTTAGCCATCTCTTCATCTTCTTCCTCTCCTTCGGAATATGATGGTTTTGGATCTAAGTCTGTCAGTTCGTCTCCACCTCCACTTTCTCCAATGCCTTCCCCTCCGCCTCCTATAACACAGTTTGATCCCAAGACCACAAGAGTGCCTTATTTGTCTTCAAAGAATATTGGAGGTTCCTCTTCATCTTCAATAGCTTCTTCCAAACCTTCAAGAGTAGCAAGGACTTCTTCTTCCACCGATAATACATCAACCCCTGTGGGAGTGGGTTTTGGTTTCCTTGATGCGTGTGGAAGATATTGTATGCCTGGGATCAGTCTGATTGCTTTCATGAATTGGAAAGTGATGGGATGGATGAAGCGAAGGTGTTGATATGAAATTTCGTGTTCAATTCTGGGAGGTGATGAGTAACCAACTATAGAGTCGTGAGAGAGGGGTTGCGAGTTACTGCCTTGAAGAGATGGTTGATGAGTGAGTGTGAGGGAAATTTCAGCCATGTGCAACTAGCTACACTCCTTCTCGTGCCAGAAATGTTGACGGTTTTGGACCTGCCAACATTCAAGGGATCACCCGGGTATGAAGTCCCAACTAGACCTCACACCATTTGGCGTGGGAGTCCCATCCAGTATGATGGCTCGGTTTCCATTGTCTTAAGGATTTTCCTCAACTCTTTCTTGTCAACATAGGAGAGTGGTTCGCTTTGTCTTCAAGAAGTGAGGTTTGCATGCCTGGTGAGTGTAAGTTTACTTGTGTCAATGGTTCTTTCACTGTGAGGGGAAAAGGTGAAGGTGAGTTGCAGGTTGGAAGGGATCAGTCTCAACTCAGCTAGGAACACAAAACACAAAGGACATACACAGCTTTCGGTGTAACAGTCCACTTGGATGTATTGGTCACAACATACAAGATAAGGTAACATGTGAAACACTCATGGATCAGTCTAAGATGAGTGCAACTGTTGTTATAGCAAAGTTCATGTGAAATATTTGTTTTATGTCTGGCAGAGCAGTCGACACGGACGAGACAATTAGCAACATATACAACACATTTCCATTACTAGATTATGCATTACAACAAATGAATAATTTCATATGTAGAACACATAGTTAAAGCAGCATGCATTACAAGTGTTAAAGATTAGTCTAAAAACAAATACAATACATGTGTGAAAAACTGTTGGCCTGTTGACAGGCTTCTGAATTAAGCAGAAGTTCCAAGACACATCGTTACACCATACATCACTAACCCTATCAGCGGAGCATTGGAGCCACTACTTACTCCTCAAAGAAAATATTACAAAATCTCTTGCCTATGTGGGAGGAGATGAGGTGAAAAGTCCCTTCATGTATAAATGAGGGAGGTATTTATAGCCAAGGGTGAAACTGACCCTTGTGGTTGTTCCACTACCCTCATGAATATTTGAATTCCATGACTTTCTGACTTACATGAGTCTATGTTCAACAAGTGGGTCTCTTAGACTTCCACGTTACATCACATTGATTGACAAGAAGCCCATAGTGGAGATGTGGGCAACATGACTCATGACTTGATAAGACAATGTTGGTATGTTTGTGCTGCTACTAGAGTGCATGTCAAGGTACAGTGCTGTTAAGTGATCGATGTCTTCATGGTGTATCATAGCTTCACCTCTGCATGGCGAAGTGCGTAGAGTCTTCGATGGTCCTTGGTTTTATTAATGAATCTCTAGCATGTTGTTCCTTGCTTTCATGTTGGATGGCTTGATAGGCTCACTTGATCACGAAGGTGCATGTTCATCGTGTTCGTCCACTTCCCGTGCTTCGTTCATTCATCTGCTAGAGAACCTATCCATCTGCATGTGCTCCATTCATTCATCCCATTCATCGTCTCGACATGTTTGTGGGTGTACCTATACTTGCAATCACTCATGACGAAATGACATCAAATCCAAAACCTCCTAGTTTACCATAACACATGATTTTTTGGATGCGGGTGACTGGGAGAGGAAGCAGGGTTGTCATGCGGGATGATGGATCTGCACAACTACTAATGAAAACTATGCAAGAGTCACTAAGAGATGGAGACAAGCAATCTAAGTCGACAATGACTCACTGCAAGGTCTAGCTCGGCTGAGAGGAAAAATTGCGCAAATTTTGGGAGGAACATTCCAAGTTACTGGAAGGCAAGGCATGCATGCTCTGCGAATTTTCTAGAATGGACAGTCAGCAGGGGCTAGACAACCAAGTTTGCACAATTTTCTAGAGGAATAGGCCGGGATGCATGAGAGGTCAGTAGGAAGGTTTGCGCAATTTGTCTGGGGAGCTACCCAGGATACTGGCAGCTAGATTTGCGCAATTCCTAGAGGGAACTGGCAATTGGCTATTGGGGTCACTGGTAGCCAGATTTGTGCAATTCCTAGAGGGAAATACCAATTGGCTACTGGGGTCGCTGGCAGCTAGAATTGCCCAATTCCCAAAGGATCCCTCATCCACCCCAAAAATAAATAAGTGCCTATGCATAGTTCTCTTAAAAAATACAAAGGCGAAAGAAGAGAAAGGCTTCCTACGCAGAGAGGTGAAGCATGCAATTCCACTGAGATATTGAATAGGCTCGCTACTAGTGGAGAAATGTGTGTGTTCCTGCTTGAATCCGTCAGGGTACTGTCCAGGCCTGCTGGCAGCAGAACAACACTAGAGATGAAAAATTATACTCTGAAAATCTTCAACTCGCAAACTAAACTACCCTCCCTGGATTCGAAACACTGAGATCTAAGCTGAAATTTTGATTGTGTTTGATTGAGTTGGCAATGGGTGAACCATGTATGTCCATGGGGTAAGCGCAAAAACTAAAGTAACCTGCACAATGATTCAATACTTCTTGAAAGACCAAGGACCTGTGCTACCAATGAAACGAAACAGAGAAGCTGGAGTTCTACCAATGTGTCACCAAGTGTTGTAGCGGTTACAACCACCCTCCAAAATTTTAGCCTGCACCAAATTTGGAGCCTCCCTTGGAGAGTTTCACTTGGTGACTGCACACATTTGGGTTCACTCTATGAGCTTGTGTGAGTCTTTACATTCGCCTTGCTTTTTTATTGCACTCAAGTCTCTGCATGTTTATGTTTAGGTCTTGCTTGCAATCATTTTCTTGTTATGCTCAAAGTCTTTTCTTCGTATGTGTTTTATGTGTTCACCATAAAAGCATCTGTCGCACTCATACATGGAGTCACATTCACTGTCGCGTAAGCATTGTCTCGATCATGAACGATCAATCACGAGTGTCGCACTTGTCGCTTGCACCATCGGTCAATCATGTTTAACATGTGTATCCAGATGGTTTTTTCGTTTCATCGTCAAGTCGTGCGAGTGTGTGTCTGTATGATCACCTATGCATATTTCGATTTTTCACACACTTAGTCACTTTTTCAAAAGTTCTGACGACCAAATTATTAACTAACAACCATACCATAACTCTAATTTCAACTCGATCGATTGTCAACTAGAACAACGTAGAAGCACCAGGCTAGTTCTTTCAAGCTGTGTTGCCCACAAGCATTTTAATCAGCACTCATGTTGGCCACCCAGAGAGTCGACTGACTGTTCATCTCAAAAATTTCACAGTGCTCATGAGCAGGCCTCCCACTTCCCATCAGTTAGCTCAGCTCAGAAATTGTGCAGAGATGATCAACATGCCAACCTCCCAACCTTAATGCAGTTTTCCTAGTAGGCAGCTCCCAGCATCAGGTTGCTTGTTCCCTCCAGGAATTGCACAGTTTCTCCTGCCAATGACTGAGTAGCCAACTGGAAGTTCCCTTTGGGAATTGTGCAAGTATGGCTACCAGTGACCCCAATAGAAAATTGGTGGTTCCCTCTAGGAATTGCGCCAATATGGCTGCAAGTGACCCCAATAGCCAACTGGCAGTTTCCTCTAGGAATTGTGCAGATCTGGCTAGTAGTCTCCCAGATAGCTCCCTAGAAAAATTACACAATCCCTGCCCGCTGACCCCTCATGCAGCCTGACCCGTTCCTCTAGAAAATTGTGTAAACTTGGCTATCTAGCCCCTGCTAACTATTCGTTCCAGAAAATGTGTAGAGCATGCCTGACTTGCTTTCCAGCAGCCTGTACTGTTCCTCCCAAAATTTGCACAATTTTGCCTCCCATCCGAGATAGACCTTGGAGTCAATCACTGTCAACTCAGATCACCTGTCTCCATCTCTCAATGACTCTTGCCAGTTTTCATGAGCAGTTTCCTGGAGCCATCATCCCGCATCACAACCCTGCTGCCTCTCCCAGTCACCCACATCCGAATGATCATGTGTCATGGTAGACTAGGAGGTTTTGGATTTGATATCGTCTCGTCAGGAGTGACTGTAGGTATAGGTACACCCACACACATGTCAAGATAATGAACGGGATGAATGAAGGTAGCACATGTAGATGGACAAGTTCACCAGCGGATGACCGAACGAAGCATGCGAAGCAGATGAATGTGATGAGCATGCACCTTCGTGAACAAGTGATCCTGTCAAGCCGTCCAAAATGAAAGAAAGGAACAACATGCTAGAGCTTCATCAAGTGAACCAAGGACCATGAATGCGATGAGCATGCACCTTCGTGAACAAGTGATCCTGTCAAGCCGTCCAAAATGAAAGAAAGGAACAACATGCTAGAGCTTCATCAAGTGAACCAAGGACCATCAAAGAATCTACGCACTTCGCCAGGTGAAGTTGTGATACACCATGAAGACATCCATCACTTAGTAGCACCATAGCTTGACATAAACTCCAGGAGCAACATGAATGTACCAACATTGTCGAGTCAAGTCATGAGTCATGTTGCCCACATCTCCACTATCAGCTTGTTGTCAATCAATGTGATGTAACGTGGAAGTCCAAGAGACCCACTTGTTCAAAATAGGGTCATGTAAGTCAGAAAGTCATGGAAGTCGAATGGTCATGAGGGTAGTCGAATAGCCCCAAGGGTTAGTTTCACCCTTGGCTATAAATACCCCCATCATTTGTACATGAAGGGACTTTTCATCTCAGCTCCTCCCATATAGCCAAGAGAGTTTGTAATCTTTTCTTTGAGGAGTAATTAGTGCCTCCAATGCCCCACTAATAGGGTTAGTGATGTATTGTGTAACATCGTGTCTTGGAACTTTTTCTTAATTCATAAGCCTGTCAATAGGCCAACAGGTTTTCACACATGTATTGTATTTGTTGTAAGACTGATCTTTAACACTTGTAATGCATGTTTCTCTAACCATGTGTTCTACATCTGAACTAATTCATTTGTTGTAATGCATAATCTATTAATGGAAATGTGTTGTATATGATGCTAATGTTGTCTCATCCATGTCGACTGCTCTTCCAGACATCAAATAGACATTTCACATGAACCTTGTTGTAACAATTGCAGCACTCGTCTCGGACTAATCCGTGAGTGTTGTATGTGTTATCTTACCTTGTATGTTGTGACTACTGCATCCGAGTGGACTGCTCCACCGGAAGCTGTATATGTCCTTTATGTTGTGTGTTCCTAGCCGAGTTGGGACTAATCCCTTTGAACCTGGAACTCACCTTCACCTTTTCCCCTCATAATGAAAGAACCATTGACACAAGTACACTTACAGTCACCAGGCACATGAACCTCACTTCTCGAAGACAAAGCGAACCACTCTCCTATGTTAACAAGAAAGAGTTGAGGAAAATCCTTAAGAAAATGGCAACCAAGCCATCATACGAAATGGGACTCTCACACCAAATGGTGCGAGGTCTAGTTGGGACTTCATACCGAGGTGATCCCTAGAATGTTGGAGGGTCCAACACCGTCAATAATATGCTAGTAAAACTTTGACAAAAGACAATTAGTTGTAACCAAATATTCTTTGTAGCACTTAGGTCAAGGAAACTTTCAGATACTTAATTAGGTTAACTTAATAAGGTCTCCTACCTATCATTCCAATTTCATACTAGAGACAAAATTGGTCAACATGCAACTTATTCTCTAAAACCAAAAATAAAAGGTTCTTTCTCAAAAAAGCAAGAATTGTTGGATCTAAAGAAGGTTTCCCCTCACAAAGAACCTTAGGAGCTAAAGAGTGGATGCCATTTAATAATAATATTCAAAATTAAGGACCATCTACTTGTACATTAAAGTGGTCACATTATTCATGCAACTTGGCATGCTTTAAGAAGAAAATTTCATGTTTGGCCTTTTGAAGGTCAGATTTGTACCCTTTGATCTTCGAGGCCAGTTTAGTAAGAATTTTGTGAGGATTTGGCTTCTACTAACTAAGTAGGTGTCATAAATATTAGTGTTTTCCTAGCCTTAACCTTAGTGAAATGTTACTATGTAGTTAGGCCGAGTTATCCAAATATGCAGCTTCAATAAAAAATGCATATTGTTTGTTTAAGCCTGCCCCTGAAGAACTTTTAGGTTCCTTTTCAAGTCATTACATTTGACTTGGTCAATTAAAATGTTCCTTTCCAAAACCAAAATGTAATAATGTTTCATTTGGTATATCATTTTGTGCACTTGAAGTTTAATTTTCGGTTACTTTTAGTATGAATTATATGGAATGACAACAATGGCTTAAGTAGTTCAATTCCTTTTATCACTTGAAGATTAGGTTTAGCCTTTAGGAGACTTCCTATTGGGTTTTGCATGGATCCTGTAAAATATACAAGGATATTAAAGCTTTACATTGCTCATATGCAACATGTTGAAGGTGTTATATATTTTCTCCCTTTTAAAAGTTTATCTTTAGAATGATAGAAATGAGATGCACTAAATTTATATAGTTTATAAGCTTTTTTTATCCATAAGAATATGCATTTTTCATAGGAGAGGAATTGTGTATGCTTTACCAAAATATGGATCAAGAACATGCATATAAAATATTCCTAATTTCAATGTTTAAGTTGTTCAAGCACCCAAATTGGCTACAACCATGAATTTCAATCCTTCTGCGGGCCTTTAAGCTTTAGGCATAGGGGACTTGTGAAAACAATTCAATAGATTCTGCACAAAATATATCTTAATAGACATTGCATGACATATGTCTTATGATTTATCTAAAACTTTGCAATTGTGCATTGATCTCCTGTGATGTTCGAGCATATAGAATTTAGTCAGTATTCAGTTCACTTCAACTTTACCATAGTACACATTTTGTCAAACAAAGATAATCACAAAACTACAAATTTCTTATTAGGGACAGGATGCAATGAAATACTGTGACTTACGAGAGAGAAATTGGCAAATCATAAATTCTTGTAAAAGTCAACAAGGGAGAATTTGTGGTTCATATCCTTAATAATCCTTGTAAAATTCAAATTCTAGGCAAGAAATTTTGACTTGCCTCCATGTTGTCAACACTTATGACTTAGTCTTTGAAAAACTGGGAGCATTTTGTGACCAATAACACAACAATATTTATATTTATTTATTTGTTTTTAAGACTAGCTACTTTTGTTCAGGTGCAACAAGTTCTTCCTGCTCCAATCTGGGAGTATTACAATTATTGTAGCCAAATTTTAATATTCAAATCAGAATTGCATATTCCCTTTACTCCTGGGTGCAGTATATCTTATATCTAGACATATCAGTGTTACTTCATATGAATAGATTTAATGCCTGGAAAATATTGCTATGGGAATGATCATAGAAAAACTATTATGATACAGACATGGGAAACAATATTCAAAAGATATCAAGATCGTGGATATCGAGTGGGTTGATATTTTTTCATTTCCTTTCTTAACTTGTATGTTTCACCAGCAAAACAGTTCAGGATACCTTTGTTTGGTGATATCAATGTCTAGCTTTTTTGCAGGGTGTTGTGGAAAATCTAATGGAAATTAGTTCTTTTCAATAACTTGAAGATAGAATAATTATTGAATTCGACCATGCATCGAGGGAATTATTCTTGATGAAGCTTCATGAAATGAGTTTGAAGGCTCTACATTGTTTGGGCCTAGCATACAAGGATGAATTGGGAATGATCATAGAAAAACTATTATGATATAGACATGGGAAACAATATTCAAAAGATATCAAGATCGTGGATATCGAGTGGGTTGATATTTTTGCATTTCCTTTCTTAACTTGTATGTTTCACTAGAAAAACAGTTCAGGATAACTTTCTATGGTGATATCAATATCTAGCCTTTTTACAGGGTGTTGTGGAAAATCTACTGGAAATGAGCGCTTTTCAACAACTTGCAAATAAAACAATTGTTGAATTGGACCATGCATCGAGGGAATTATTCTTGATGCTTCATGAAATGAGTTCGAAGGCTCTACGTTGTTTGGGTCTGGCATACAAGGATGAATTGGGAGAGCTCAATGACTATGTTGGAGAGAAGCATCCTGCTCATATGAAATTGTTGGACCCAACAAATTATTCCAGTATCGAAAGTGACATTCTCTTTGTTGGTTTGGTTGGATTGAGAGTAAGTTTTTCCATGTTGGATTATTGTACCTATTTTTTTGTCTCTTGCCTTTAACTTGCTGTGATATGCTAAATCTAAAGTCAACAAAAAGAAATATTTAGATCTCATAAACTTGAGATCCATCCAAGGAAATATGATATTATAGGTAGAGTAAAAGAAAGGGTCGGTCTCGTAGGAATGAAATGAAGCAATGTTGGAATATCTATATTTAATCGTCTCACCTACCTGTTGCATCGTTGCACCTCTCAAAACGGGCTAAAATGCACTTTTTGATTGCTTTCACCTTACTTGAATTATGGCCTATCATGGGCCTTATTAGATTTATTTCTCCCTATTTTCTTACCCTATGTTTGTGTTAGGGTTCCTATAGTCATGAAGATGTTGTATTCTATTCAGTGGTTCTCCTTACATTGACTTACTTGAAACTAACAAGATCCTCCTCGTGAAGAAGTTCACAAGGCAATATAGGATTATTGAGACACATGTTGTTATGTACCTAGGGGGGATAATATGGGGTACCAAGGGAGGTACCCAAGGTAATAATGTAATAATGGGATGGGCCATAGTAATAAATAAGGTGGTTAACCCATGTCATGTAAGGGACCACAAGTAGTTAATAATAATGTAATGGGCCCATGGTATTAGTTGATGGTATGAGGAAACCATGGTAATGATGCATGGTATTGTATGTATGAGGCCTATATAAAGGCTAGAGACTCCACATAGGAAGATGAAGAGAAGTATTCTTGTATGAACAGGCATATGGCTTGTGGAGTATTCTCCTTCCTTAAGGAGTGAATGTATGGTGTTTCCCTACCTTAAGGGTTTAGATCAATAAAGAGAATCATTTCTATCTATTTCTATCTTGTTCTTTCTTGGGTTTATTTCTGTTATCATATATCTTTTGGATCAGATCTACAACAAGTGGTATCAAAGCTACAACAAGTGGTATCAGAGCTACAAAAATTGGTATCAGAGCTACAACAAGTGGTATCAGAGCTACAACACTCAACAAATAAAAAAAAAAAAAAAATCTTTAAAACTAACATTTCTATTCAAAGAAATATCACCAGAATTCTTGGGTTTCAAAGGGACCAGCTACCTTCCAAGTATCTGGGCATACCTCTCACAGATAAACCTCTCAGCAAGGAAGTGTGGGAGCCAATTATAAATAAACTGTAGGAAAAGATCTGAAAATGGACATGCAGGTCTTTAAACTTGGTGGGGCGCCTTGTGCTCACACAGGTTGTCCTGTAGGCCATTCCTATATTCATGTTCTCAACTCTTCCTACTCCTAAAGGAGTTAAGCAACAGATCAGGAGCATATAAAGGGACTTTCTATGGGGCAAAGGAGAAGAGAAAAAGAAATGGTCTTTAGTAGCCTGGGACAAGATTTGCAAACCCAAGAGCCACGGTGTCTTGGGGCTTCATGATCCTGAAACCATCAGCAAGGTTTCGGGAGTTAAAATCTGGTGGAGATGGATCAAGGAATTGGAAACTCCTTGGGCTAAGCTTTGGAAACAAAAACATGCCAAGAATTGGCAAGAGAAAGATCACATTAGAATGGGCTCCCACATTTGGAAGATTTCATGGGAAAATAAAAGTATTGTTCAGCAACATAGTTTCTGGGGAATTCGAGCTGGGAACCCAACACGATTTTGGGAGGAAAACTGGCAGAAGGAACCTAACTTGTATAAGGATGAATTAGTAGCTCTCAAGAATGACACAAACAACAAAGGTCTACTTATGGTAAAAGACTTCTAGGACCAGGAAAGGAACAATGGAAAATGGAGAACTTGGAAGGATCTAGGCCACAGTGAAGAGAGTCCTCTATGAACCCAGGCAGACTCTCTTACCCAGGATCTAGAGCATAGGAGGATTTTTATATCCTCCTTGCCTGACCAATTAAGATGGGGAAAGAACACTGAAGGAAAATTTAACCTCAAAGAAGCTAAACAGGTAGTAATAGGATTTAACTATCTAAATCCTGATCAAGTTTGGAAGAGTCTTTTGCAGAGCCCCCACTGGATGAAATAAAGTCATTTATTTGGCTAGTTCATCAAAGGAAAATCTTAACTTGGGAGAATCTCCTGAAAAAAGGCTTCACTAGACCATCCAAATGTTACCTTTGTGGTTCACAAGAGGAGACGATGGATCACCTTCTCAACCTCTGCCCTTTCACCTCCATCATGTGGGAATGGGTGGCCTCAATCTTTAGGCACACTGATAGGGACAGACTCAACATCTCCAGCACTTTGAAGAATTGGAGGAAAAACTTCTCAAGGAATGAAATTATTAATAAAGCCTGGACCCTGGTTCCAGGCTTTATCATCTGGAATGTATGGAAAGAGCGCAATATACAAATCTTTAAGAACAAAGCAAGCAAGCCCCAGCACATAATTGACCAAATTTTAAGGCAGCTCAAAGACACAGTCAGTAGCTTGTTGAGGACACTTCCTAAGGACCCTCCTCTGCCCCAAGATG
This sequence comes from Pinus tabuliformis, assembly GCA_031772625.1. Classification (NCBI taxonomy): domain Eukaryota; kingdom Viridiplantae; phylum Streptophyta; class Pinopsida; order Pinales; family Pinaceae; genus Pinus; species Pinus tabuliformis. Next base: position 64,960,806 of record CM062817.1, on the reverse strand, counting down.
CAAGTATTCTACTACATTTGGGTCAGTCCATAAGCCCACAGGGCATTATCAAGGGAGTGAGCCAAATAAATTTAGATATAAACATTTGGAAGCCTCCTCCATATGGTTTCTTAAAGGTCAATATAGATGGAGCATCTAAGGGCAACCCAGGGTTAGCTGGTTTTGGAGGTGTTATAAGAGATGAACAGGGGCAAATAAAGAAGATCTTTCATGGCCACTTGGGGAAGGCCACTAATAACATGGTGGAACTCATGGCCCTAGAGAAATGCTTGGAAATATTGGTGGATTCAAATTCACATAATGTCATCATTGAAGCAGATTTGGAATTGATTATTAGAGCGGCCAAGAAAATATGCAATGGTACATCACTGGATAAAGTGTCGAAACACTGGAGGCTCTCACAAGTCTTTCACCGTATCTACTCCCGCCTGCAAACCTTAAAAACTGTAAGCTTTGTCCATGTGAAAAGAAAAGATAACATCGTAGCAGATCGTTTAGCGAACGAAGGAGTGATTAATAAGGAAAGGGACACCCAACAAATTTGGGAGTTGTTACCCCCAGGCAAACTATTAGAGGACTGTCTCTATCAGGTTGTCAAAGATATGGAGCAACGGGAAAGGTTGAGATCAGTGGAGGAAGACCAAGGATGCAATGGCATGAGGACTGATTCTAAATGTGCTACAGGTTTGTTCATTCATTGATCACTATATGGATCAATGGCGACACATTGATTTAGCGAAAAGAAGAGAATCTGGGGTTTAAGAGTAAATCCATCGAAAATCAAAAGATCAACAGCGTAGGAAGGAAGGAATGGGAAGCGTCCAATTGGTTGGATCGACAGTCATCGCTCGATGGAAGAGTGCACAAGTTAATTCGCGAGGAAGTGGTTTCTCACACCAAAAGTGGTATTTCTGAAGGGGTCTAAGTGGTAACCAGTATTACGAGGAAGGCGTCTGATTCCACTCTTCAAGCGACACGTAGCACCGAGGAGGAAAGAGGATACCACTTTTTGGGCAGGTATTCCTCGAGCTACTTGTCCACCCGAAATTTGTGTGGATCGTTGGATCCATGAAGGGTAGATCAACGATGGAGGGTCGGAAGCAAATATACAATTCAATGTTAGCCACTAATCGTTGAATTAGCCGGACAGAGGATGTCAGGCCGATCGGTGATTAGGGTTCGGTGAGCGCAGTGGGAGGGTGTTGTACCAAGAATGTGGACCTGTCATTTTTTATGGTAGCGAATGTAATAATTTTGAAATATGACCTTATGGGTTGTGGGTCAGATTTTTGTGTATTACCTGTGTTAGCCATATCTCCCGATAGAGGGGATGGTTCCGAGTTTTAAAGTTTTAAAGCCAACTCTGCTTCAGATAGGTCATGTGGACCATTTTTTGGTAAATGCAAGGAAGTTTGGTTTACCTTGTAAAATATGTAATGTACTTGTTTTGGTTAATAGAGAGCTCCATTCTTACTTGACCAAAAAAAGAATATAAAAAGCAGGAAGATTTGTTGTAGCAATCCCTGAAAGGATTCCAAGAGCCAAAGGAACAAAGTTGTCTACTTGAAACTCTAACACAACAAAAAGAGAGAGTCTTGAATTTATTGACAAACGAATAGGAGGAGCTGAAAAAGAAATTTTTTTGCTAAAGGGAGTTGTTCAAGAAAATAAAAATTGTACATGTGCAGCCTCAAATGATTTGGAAGAAGAAGGGAAGGAGAAAATGATGCTTGAGGAAACTATTAGAGACAAGGAAAGAACCTTAAATCAAGTTATCTACAAAATTTCTTCCTTCTTAGGAATGGTCAGTAATAGTTGCTAGTAGAATGAAAGTTGAAGCAGGTAGTGAAAAATTTTAGCTAGGTGTGGCAAGCACTCATGACGAGCCCTTTGATTAATGTTTTGTAACTAGGACAATAAACATGACCTAATACAAGAAACACTAGTGATCTAATAAAGGTATCAGAAGCCCAAAATAGAGCCAAACTTTACCAGCTAAAGGATGCAGGTAAAATCTAAAATAGTTCTTCCAACCCTTGAGGAAAAGGCATACCTGCAAATGGTATATACTATCACTATAAAGGCCATTACAGTAACATATGTCTATGTTCATTACTTTCTGGAACATTCTCATATTCATATTGCACAAGTACTCTAACAAAATCAATGGGGGTGCTATCTTACAGAAGCACCTCCATAATTGTATAATTGTTAAACATTCAACTGTTAGGAATGATGTTAAACATGAATAGCATCATCATCAGATCGAGCACTTTATCTTTCCTAGAAGCAGTACAGACCAATGATGAAGTCAAATCTCAAAACAGAAAATTATATTTCACTTTAAACAATCTTAATATTCATATCAATTTAAATAAATCGCTAACATGCCTAATTAGAATGATTAAATTGATTAACAAACTTATCAATACTAATAGTAACAAAGGAAATTTCAACCATTCATATGCCCCTAATGGATCCAAATAATTCTTGGTTGTCTAAGTATAAAGAAAAACTCAATTCCTAGAAGTTTTGTCATTCAATGCCAACAAGTTTCCTAAAAGTGGGTAATTTTGTTCTCGCAAGTCTTTTCCTTCATTTCTGGTTAGTATACCACACACCACAAGAGAAGCCTTGAACTATTTCACTGAAAGATTCCCTTGTCATTTTAGATATTAACTTGAAATATTTATGCTATAAGATAATGACAAGAAAATCCCAGTGGTTACATATGTACTCTTACCCCTAGATAATGTTGCAATACAGGTGCATAGTGGTTAAGTACAATATACACTTTCCCCAGCAAGCTTAAAACATTGTCAACCTCATCTCCCAACAAATCCACCTCTTCCTCAACTTTCTAGAGATTGCAATATCTTCTGTCACACATTTTCCTATAGTGTGACTCCCTTACCGCAAACGAATTGACTAGCCCACTAAGTGTGACCAGTTGTCGCTCAACTTCTTTCGACCTTAGGAAGTTGTGATGGATTTTTTCCAATTTTGTTTCTTCAAACTTCAAAGATTCATCCATGACATTCCTAATATACCTTGCTAATTTTCATTTCTCTCTACTTTTGATTCATTTCTAAGTCTGTTATGCAATCCTCAAGCTTTTGCACCTTTGCCTCAAAGAACTCTTTTTGTTTCTCTTTTTCCTTTATATGCATCAATGCCCACTCAAGTGATACTTCCTTCTATTCAAGACATTCTTTGAGTAGAAATTTTTCATTTATTTTATTTTCAATTTCTTTTTTAGCAAAGGTCAAGGCAATATCTTTCTCTGGAATGACTCTCTCAAGTTCCATTCTTTTTTTTCTTCCTTATTCAGAAAACGTTTGGAGAACATTTTCCTCACATACTCACCCATGTATATTGAACGTTGCAAAGAAAAGTGCTTGAACAGCAATGCCGGTTCATACAAGCTTTTAAGATAACACTCCAGATAAGTTGGAAGAATGATCTGTGTATTTACCTTGTTCTTATTAGTAATATAGGAAGGGGGGAAAGTGGCTTACATATTTTTTTTGTTTCAATAAATATATTAACTACAGATATCTCAAAGCTCTATTGTTGCAAGCAAATGGGATGATGTAGCAAAGGTCAGAACAATGGTGAGAGGTAGGGGCTTAATAAAAAAAAAAACCAAGATGCAGCTGTATTGAAGTCAATACTAGGAACCATGTGCTCTTTGGAGGAGACTGATCACACCCCAAGCATTAGAAACATACCCTGAATTTCATGGTTTCATTTCGCTAATGCAAAAGTGGCAAAACGTCTAGGTTTATTCCACTATCTATATACTCCAGACAGAACCAAGTTTATATAACATCTAATAGAAAGGAATAAAATAGAAACAAAACAATCAAAGGCTTCATAGAACATCGCCAAACAGAGCATACACTATATAGAATTTGTCACAAGGGAATAAACAAGAGCCAAAACAATCAAAGATTTCATAGCACACCAGATTTTTGAGATGAGCTTTGAGAGGAGATTCGTCAAAAAGAAACATGCCAAAGCAGAAGAAGGGAGCCAAAAAGAAGGCAGAGAATCAGAGGGCGGGGCAGAAGGCCATTTCCTAATAGCAATTTCATATTGATTTGGGAAAAAATCCATGCAATTATCTCTATACTTGCAATTTTTTCCACCACCCCCAGACGAACAAGGCCTTCTACTACTTCTGTGGCTCCATTCCTAAAATCCATTCCTGTGTTCAGTGTGGCAAGACCAAATGTATGGCAGCTGGATCTGACTGCATTGTTCGTCATCCTGGCCGCAATGTCGCAGGAAATGAAAATGGTTGCTAGCATATGTGATTTCTGTGAAGCATTCATATGTCATTCCAAACGCTGCCTCACAACTCATTGTTGTACATGTCCTCTAACTGATGCAACATGTGTTGAATGTGAACGAAATCTTTGGAATCATGGTGGGAGGATGTTCTGATGTTTTTCATGTGATCAATGGTTGTGTGAGGATGGTTAATTTGAGCACCAAGCTTCCTGCCAACAACTTGATAGTGATACTTTTCATTGTTTGTCTTGCAATCGTCTTGGAATATATACATGCTTGCATTGCAATATTTGGTTCCAGTGTGATGATCATGTGAAAAGTGTCACTAATGCAACCAGGAAAGGATAGGGACTAACATGTAATAAGGGTGGTTATGCTTTGAGAGAGACAAAATATCTAAGTGTTTATGTTCGGCAACACAAGTTTGGACGCCATGTGTTTATCTGATGTTGCTTGTGCAGCTATTTGAATTGACTCGTACAGAGTTTCTTGAAGCATAGAAGGCTTTAAAGAAAATTGTTGATTGGTTTGGGTGCTTTCCAACCATTTTACAAGGGTGTAAAGGAGGATTAGGACAAATACGATATGGTAGCTACAGCTTAATAAAGCAAAGATGTTGATAGGAGCTGAGTTGATTGGTAAAGTAGGGTGTTGTTATTTGTTCTACCACGATTCAAATCACCCAAGTAGCATGTTTCCCCTTGTGAGCTAGTGCACCTGTGTAAACAGACCTATTATTGTGGTTGGAGTAAGGTGCAAGTCCTAAGCACTTGGAAAAATAGATACCCCCTACTCATGGCTACTTAGATGAAGGAGAGCCACTGTTAGAACTCAAAGTTTGAACCTCGCTCTGATACCACGTGTGAGGCTCCCTCCCAGGGTCCTTTAACTAAAAACTAAATTTCTCTAATTTGAAACACAATAAGATGGGAAATTACTTATTTATATCTGAACACTTATTTGATGATAATATACCATTAAAATTAATTTACCACAAATTAAATAAGTAAGAATTTCATTGCAACCATTTACATAAGTAATCAATAAATGGAGGAATGCATGTTCCAATAGCTTAATTGAGATGCTCCTGAGCTCCTGACTCTTTGGGGATTCTCCTCTTGACTACCCAACTAGATTTGCCTCCCAGCAAACTAGGAAGTATTTCCTAACCTAGGGAACCTCCACAGGTTCCCTAGCCCTCTAAGCCCAAGTCCAACCAGATGTAGTGTCCAAGTTTAACAAACACTCTCCAGATCCAAGTTTGATCCCCCTCCTCTTTCTCAACATCCCTCCTCCAAATCAAAATCCTCCAAAACCAAACCAAAACCAAAACCAAGAATCCCCCCTCTCCTCTCATCATCCTTCCCCTTTTATGTCTCTTCCTCCCTAATCTGAATTTGAAACTACTTGTAAATTGTTTGCAAGGTATTCAAATCAGAAATATACATGCTTAAAAGATTTCCATGTCTTGCAGAAAGAAAACAAATGAAATTTTCAGTTGTTCATGACCCATTTAAGCATAGCAGATTTATTTCCTTTTACTATTTAACACACTAAAATGAATTTGTTCTGCAAAATAAATCAACCACAGATGTAAAAGAAGTTGATAAAGCAGTTCACCCCTCCTGGGCTTCGTCTGCTGGGTCCAAAGCTCCCAAATGGGCTTGTCCTTGTTTTCATTAAATGCTCAAATTGAATATACAGCTGAATAGAAGCATCTACAGGTGGAATAGATGGTAAAAATGGATTCAGAACACTTGAATCCTTCAGGATTGACTACTGGTTCACCTCCAATGGATACCTGCAACCCTATACAGTCTTCACAATACTGGGCCCTAGTGGCTCTTAGAACTTTCACGGCTCCAAAACCTCTGCAAATGACCTCATATGGCTATAATACCTGCACCAATGGCTTCATAAGGTCGAAAATACCCAAAATCAAAAAAACAATCGTCCAAAACCACCTTTCCTAGCCAAAGTTATGGCCAATTAATGTTTTCCTCCAGTTATGCCTAGAAACACTCCAGCTAACTTTAGTTGGAGTCCAGTTAGGCCCGCCAAATATGGTGGGCCCTCCAATTTTGGCGCTCCTGCTAGAATCTCTGCCAAACGAACTGCAGTTACATTAAATGCTGGCGGTTTATCTCGGATTTTGTGCCCGGCGGTTAGGGGGTTGAGCCCACGGTTATGGGCCCATGGTCATATGGGATGGGGGGCAGGCCCCCTTCGAGCCCTGCCCAACAAAAATTTAAAAATTTAAATAAACTTTGGTCCGCACTCCTTTCAACATCCGCCGTTGTGGCCCAACGGTAAGGCAGTTTGCTTATAACATAGAGGTCCCGTGTTCAAATCTTGCCAATGCCAAAATTTTAAATATGCGTCCATATAATGCCTGCTGACGTCATCTTGGGCCACGTGGCAGCCTCTGGGCCTGCCACATGGCAGCCTGTGATTGGTTGCTGAAAAGGAATATTGCAAAGAATATTCTGTGGAATATTCTTTTTTTAATTCAAAAATTAAGGGTTATTGGGCGATTTTGTTTTTGGCATAACTTTCTCATACGGCGACCGTTTTTCGAACCATTTGCGGCATCGGAATTAGGAGGACGAGCACTTTCCAGTTGTTCCACTTTGAACCAGTTCTGAGCATTTTAAATTTTGAGCATTTAACGACACTTAGGACATGAGCACCTGATCATGCCTCCCCATTGGGAAGCTTTTGGACCCCAAAAGCTTTCAACTACCTGTTAAATAGGTGAGGGTACAACTCCCTCACTCTGTCCACCTCCATCCACTTTGCCTTGTTCGGTTTGCTGCCTTTGAAACCAACCCGAACATAATCTACACTGCCCCTTCTTGAAGTGCATGTCCTTCTGTCAAGGATTGTATCTTCTTTCAGCTCATCTAAGAATTCTGGCGAGAAATATTCTATAGATGGCAGCTGAACAACACTTTCATGATCAGCAATCAAAGGAGGTTCATACAAACGTAAGTTCTCCACATTGACAACAGAATACATTTGCATGTAGGAAGGAAAATCTAATTGAAAATCATTATTTCCAACCTTCTTGAGGATTTTGAATGGACCATAACGAATAGGCTTCAGCTTTTTACCTTCTCCTTGCATCCTTTCCTTACTAATGTACAGCCATACCTCATCCCCTTCTTGAAACTTGTGATCGACTCTATGCTTGTCGTGTCTTTCCTTGTACTTGCCTTGACTCTTCTCAAGCTGTTCTTGAATTTGCTGATGTATTTGTTGAATTCTTTCAATGAATGAACGAGCTTTGTCAATATCACTATGTCCCTCAATGGCAACATCTTTCTCAAGAATGAAATCAAGAGGTGATTTTGGCAAGTAACCAAAACAAACTTCAAATGGTGAGGTGTTTGTGGAAGAGTGCTTGGCACGGTTGTAAGCATGTTGTATGTAGTGCAAATGTTCATCCCAAAGCTTGGGATGCTTGCTGCAATAACCTCTCAAGAGGTGCACAATGGTTCTGTTCACAACTTCTGTTTGTCCATCTGTTTGCGGATGAAAAGAAGTATTTTTCTTCAACTTTGTGTCCATCATCTCCCATAGGTTGGACCAAAAATTCCCCACAAATCTGGAATCCCTGTCACTAATAATGGAAGTAGGCAAACCAAAGTGAATCCATACATGATGAAAAAATAATTCAGCAGTTTGTTCAGCAGTTATAGATTTCTTACAAGGCATAAGTATACACATTTTGCTGAAACGATCAACTACTACATATAAATAATCATGTTGCTTTCTAGATTTTGGCAAACCTCCTACAAAATCCATAGAGATGCTCTCCCATGGTCTAGAAGGTACCGGCAAAGGAGTATACAAACCAAGCTTCCTATTGCTAGCTTGCTTGTAGCACATAATGAACATCCTCTTATGAACCTTGAAACAGAATCTACCATGCGAGGCCAATAGCAATACCTCTGTAGATGTGCAATTGTTTTGCTCACACCAAAATGGCCAGCAATAAGAGAAGAATGAGCTTCTCTTATGACATTTATTCTCTCCCCCTATGGTATACACAACTTTCCCAAATGAAACAGCAAATTTTTATGCATGTGATAGTCATTTTCCTCTACATGATTCCCTTTACTCAAGTTAGCATACACATCTTTAAAGTCATCATCAGATGCATATTGTTCTATGTAACTATCATGTACAATGGAATCATTCTTAAGTAAAGTAATAGCACCAATAATAGGCCTTGAAAGTATATCAACAACCTTATTCAAAGTACCTTTCTTGTACCTTATTACCAAATGGAACTGTTGCAAGAAGCCCATCCATCTGAAGTGTCGTGACTGTTGTAACTTGCTTTGTGATTGCAAGTACTGTAAGGGCTGATGGTCGGTATGTATAACAGTTTCTTTGCCCATCAAATAGTGTTTCCACTTTTTGACGCTTTGTACCAATGCATACAACTCCTTATCATATGTAGGATAATTTACAATAGCACCATTAAAAGTTTCAGAATGAAAAGCAATAGGCTTACCATGTTGTAGAAGAACTGCACCCATGGCATAATCACTAGCATCGGTTTGTATCTCAAATGGCTGTCTCAAATCTGGTAACGCAAGGACCGGAGCTGAACTAATCTTCTCTTTCAAAGATTCGAAAGCTTTTTGCTGCTTGCCTCCCCATTGGAAATCATGCTTCACACTTGTCACTGCATGCATAGGAGCTGCTATAGAAGAGAAGTTAGAGATAAACTTCCTCCAATATTAAGCTTCACCCAAAAAACTTCTTACCTCTGTTATGGATTTGGGAGTAGGCCAATTCACAATAGCCTCTATTTTAGCAGGATCTATTCTCAAAGCACCTCCTCCTACTATGTGTCCCAAATAAACCAAAGAAGTCTTTCCAAATTCACACTTTGACATTTTAAGAAATAATTGATTCTTCTTCAAAACATCAGGTACTTTCCTAACATGCATGACATGATCTTCTCTAGACTTGCTGAAAATTAAGATGTCATCTAAGTAGACAATAACGAAATCATCAAGAAAAGGATGCAAGACATCATCCATTACCCGCATGAAAGTTACAGGTGCATTGCACAAACCAAACGGCATCACAAGCCACTCAAAGAGTCCTTGTTTGGTTTTAAAGGTTGTCTTCCAAATGTCACTTTCTTCAATTCTTACTTGATGATATCCACTGCGCAAGTCTAACTTAGTGAAATATTGAGCATCTTTCAGCTGGTCTAGCAAATCATCTATCCTTGGGAGTGGGTAACGATTCTTTACCGTTATCTTGTTCAAGGCCCTGAAATCAACACACATACGCCAAGTGCCATCTTTCTTTGGAATCAATACAATCGGTAACCCACATGGCGAAGTACTTGGCCTTATGAAACCCTTGTCCAACAAGTCCTTGATTTGCTTCTTTATTTTAGCATTCTCCATAATAGACATGCGGTACATGCCTATGTTTGGAAGAGGAAAATCTGGATGCAAATGGATTTCATGCTGAATCTCCCTCTTAAGAGGCAAACCTGTTGGCTCCTGAAACATCTCATGATATGCATCAACTACATCATACAGTTCTGACTTAAGTTTTGGATCACAATTGTCAAATGACTCATGATTCACATCAACCTTGGCTTAATCATAAGAAGAAAAAAATTCTTACTTGAATTGACCAGCCTTTTTACCTGTCCTGCATTCACCATCGCTATATTTGTCTTCTTGCGATGAGCTCTAACAATGAACTCCTTGCCATATTTGAAAAGATGATATTTGTTTTCATGGCGATGAAAGATAGCTTTCCTGTCAAACAAGTAAGGACTTCCCAAAACAATTCCTGCTATATGAAAAGGTACCACATCAAGTTCAACTGTGTCAATAAAATGTGCAGTAATTGCAAAGCGCAATGTGCACTTTCTTGAAACTTGCAAATTTTCATCCTTGCAAATCCATCCAAGTGGATATGGCTTCGGATGTGGAAAGGTCTCAAGTTTAAGTTGCTTGACCAAGTCCTCTGATATAAGGTTTGCTTGTGACCCACTATCAAAAAGTGTGTCAATTTTAGTATGTTTTGGAATCACCCTCACATGAAACAGTTCAATTCTTTCTTCCTCATTAGGAGCTTGTACATGGCAGTTTGAGGTACTAGTGCTGGCTTGAGTTTCAATTTCTTTTCCCTTCAAGTTTTTCAAACCCATGGCTGCAATTTTGGTTTCATCACCTGAATCATCCCCTAAATCCTAGGGTGTAGATGTAGTAGCAGCAGTTTTCTGTTTCCCTTTGGATTTGTTAGATTGAGGTCTTTTTTCAGGATGTAATTTCCAACAGTTTTTCTCCTCATGGCCTGGTTTAGAACAGTGTTTACAAATCAATTTCTCACTCTCCTGTTTGACAGATGCATTCTTTTTGCCCTTTCCCTTGGAGGTTTTCTCTTTGTTTTTCCCCTTGGCGGGCTTGTTTCTACCCTCTTCAAATGTGTTTTTTCCCCTTGCCTCTAAATGGGTAGCTTGGACACAAACCTCGTCCAGGCTAGTAGGGTTCAACATCAAGATGGTGTGTCTAAGGTAGCTATGCAAGCCACCAATGTATTTCAGCAAGGTTTCTTGGGTTTGTAAATCTACCCCTAACAAGAGAGCTCTTCTCCTGAATTCTTGGGTGTAGTCTTGGACACTCTGACCCTTAAGTTGTCTGAAATTTTGCCAATTCATAATGGCTTTCTGCATGTGAGCAAGAGGATAAAATTGTTTTTTAATGGCTAACAGAAATTCAGGCCATGTTAAGGTAAACTTACCAAATTTCTTGATCTCCTCTTTAGTCTTGGCCTCCCACCAGACCAATGCTGCTCCATCCATTCTCAAAGAAGCCAACTGAATCTTTGTGTCATCATCATGCATATTCTGGATCCTCAAGTAAACTTCCAACTGCCTAATCCAGTTGTCAAGCTTTTCTGCATTCACTTCACCATTAAACATAGGTAATTTGAATTTTACATCAAGCTTCAAATAAGGACTTTTTCCAGAGGATCTATGCTTATGCACAGAAGAAGAAGACGAAGATGAAGAGAAAGAAGGTGATGATGGGGGTGGTGGATCACCATTTCCTCCATGTCCTTTCTTGGAATGATCATCATCCTCCTGAAGAGCCCTCTCCTTCATGTGGATGTTTGGACCCTTCTCCAGCCAATTTCTCATTTCTTTCTTGGTACAATATCCTCACCATTTCAGTGAGGTCCAAGAAAGCCTTTCTGAAGACTCTTTCTTCTTCTTTTGGATCCATGTCTGCAGGAATTTCTCCTTCATGTGCAGACATTCTTGAAGCTTCTACTGAGACTCTTGAGGGTGAAATTGAAGGTGGAGGTGATGTCTCTCTGGCCTTCCTTGACTGAGGATTCTCTCGTTCTCTATTCAACTGTCCTTCCCCTCTTTTAAGTTTCAACCTGGTAAGCATCAATACTTGCAAGACAGTTAGAAGATCTTTGCACAAAAAACCTCGCTCTGATACCAACTTGATCTGAATTTGAAACTACTTGTAAATTGTTTGCAAGGTATTCAATTCAGAAATATACATGTTTAAAAGATTTCCATGTCTTGCAGAAAGAAAACAAATGAAATTTTCAGCTGTTCATGACCCATTTAAGCATAGCAGATTTATTTCCTTTTATTGTTTAACACACTAAAATGAATTTTTTCTGCAAAATAAATCAACCACAGATGCAAAAGAAGTTGATAAAACAATTCACCCCTCCTGGGCTACGTCCGCTGGGTCCAAAGCTCCCAAATGGGCTTGTCCTTGTTTTCATTAAATGCTAAAATTGAATATATAGCTGAATATAAGCATCTAAAGGTGGAATAGATGGTAAAAATGGATTCAGAACACTTGAATCCTTCAGGATTGACTACTGGTTCACCTCCAATGGATACCTGCAACCCTATACAATCTTCACAATACTGGGCCCTAGTGGCTCCTAGAACTTTCACGGCTCCAAAACCTCTGCAAATGATCTCAGATGGCTGTAACACCTACACCAATGGCTTCATAAGGTCGAAAATACCCAAAATCAAAAAAAAATTCGTCCAAAACCACCTTTCCTAGCCAAAGTTATGGCCAATTAAAGTTTTCCTCCAGTTATGCCTAGAAACACTCTAGCTAACTTTAGTTGGAGTCCAGTTAGGCCCGCCAATTTTGGCGCTCCTGCCAGAATCTCTGCCAAACGAACTGCAGTTACATTAAATGCTGGCGGTTTATCTCGGATTTCGTGCCCGGCGGTTAGGGGGTTGAGCCCACGGTTATGGGCCCATGGTCATATGGGATGGGGGGCTGGCCCTTAGGGGCTAGCCCCCTTCGGGCCCCGCCCAACAGAAAGTTAAAAATTTAAATAAACTTTGGTCCACACTCCTTTCAACATCTGCCGTTGTGGCCCAACGGTAAGGCAGTTTGCTTGTAACATAGAGGTCCCGTGTTCAAATCTTGCCAATGCCAAAATTTTAAATATGCGCCCATATAATGCCTGCTGACGTCATCTTGGGCCACGTGGCGGCCTCTGGGCCTGCCACGTGGCAGCCTGTGATTGGTTGCTGAAAAAGAATATTCCCTGGAATATTTCGTGGAATATTCTTTTTTAAATTATTTTTTTTTTAAATTCAAAAATTAAGGGTTATTGGGCGATTTTGTTTTTGGAATAACTTTCTCATACGGCGACTATTTTTTGAACCGTTTGTGGCACCAGAATTAGGAGGATGAGCACTTTCCATTCATTCCACTTTGAACCAATTCTGAGCTTTAAAAATTTTGAGCATTTTACGACACTTAGGACATGAGCACCTGATCACTCCCATCCACCTCAACCACCTATCATTAATGCCATGACTACCCCCTCATCCTTTCATTTAGTATCCTTGAATTTTCTTACCATATCTTGTTCAAGTAGATTTGAGATGACATTTTGGGGATAAGATATGAATATTTAATTTTGAAATTAATTGGAGAAGACCATATCTTCTCCCAAGTAGATTTTGAGAAGACACCTTGGGATATGGATATTTAATTTGGAATAAGTGGAAGGAAACCATATCCTATCGAAATTTAAATTTGAGAAGACAAGATAGGAATTGAATAATAACAATAATAAAGTTTATATTAGTAAATAAAATTACAGTTTCACAAATGTAGGTATGCACCAATATTTCTTGATAATTAAAAGTCAATATTTTCAGGTGATTTAAACACTAATAAAATTTGCATGATAATATTAAGTAGGGAATTACAAGGATGGAGCTTCATATGTTGAGTTGTTATAAGTAGCATCAATTTGAAATAATTTTGGTTCCTTGCATTTATGACTGGGGGAGTACTTGTCATCACATTAGTAGCACAATCCTTGTTTCCTTCTTTTCGGCCATTTCCGTTGGTGACACATTTTGAACCTTAAGTTTTTGGGTGGGCCTTGAGCCTGGGTGGGACATGCCTTAGCGATAAAATTTGGACGATTGGACTGGGCATTTAAGGTGATTTCCACATCTAAGGCCTTGTGGCATGTGTCCAACTAAGTAGTTGGGTGGTGCATCCGAACATGGGCTTGGATGGCTTCTTTTAGGCCACCGATGAAACATTCCAAGCAAAAGTCATCTCCTAGAACATCAATTTTGATGGCCAAATATTCAATGGCTACAATGTAGTCCTCTAATGTACCTTCTTTCTAGATCTTAGTGAGATGACCCACAAAATTAGATTCCTGGTCAAAGTGATAACATATGGCTTTTGAGAAATGTTCCAAGTTTCTCTCCATGGATAACATTTTTGATGTCACTGCCACCATTGCCATCTCTCTTGGTCTAGGTAAAGGGCTCCCACATGTTGTTTAGTTCCATATTCATAGATATCATTAAGGGAGAAATATTGTTCCATTTGTGTTGCCCATACTGCAGTGTTAGAGCCATCAAAGTTTTTACATATCTAGCTTTGGTGTTCAGTGGCTGGAAGAGTGGTGATTTCCATGGAAGTGAATGTGATGGTTGGATTATCCTTCTATGTGTGCATCAACAATAGGCTCCTCCCTATGAGAAATTTTTATAAGGGCTGCTATTTGTGAGATCTGGTTGGTAATTGTCACCTCGAATGCCTTGAATTTTTTCTCAAGGTTTTCAACTCTCTCGACTATCCTTTCCACATCCATAACTTGAGATCTGGTACCTAACATACACCAACCCTAGTGAAAAATAAAAATTGAGCTTACTTAGGAGTAATATTCTTGGAAAGAGGGCAAGCTCGAGAGTTTAAGGGCGTGGGTCACTTGAAGCCGCGCCTAGAAAAAAATTTGGTCCACTGAAAAATTAGGGGCTTACAAGTGAATGGTACCACTGCAACTAGCTCATCGTCCTGAAGCTTATGGGATAAGTCCCTTGCAAGTGTCCTGGGATGGTATCGAATTTTTTTTTTTTTTATGTACCCCGAAAGGAGTTTTACTCCCCACTGATCAATACTATAGTGGTCTAATTCCAGAAAGCTTGATACTACCAAATGTCCTGCGAAAATCAGGCCTGGATTGTAGTAATAGAAACCCCAAGATCTTGGTACTGCAAAATGTGAGTCGACAATCTGATCTAGACTATGGCGGCCAAACTCTCACTCCACAAAGAGTCTGATATGTGCTATGCAAAACTCCAACTACTGAATCTGAGTTGTACAGCGGTGGCAGAACCCCAATTGTTGGATTTGATCTAGAAGACAATGTAGAGGGTGATCTTCATATAGTGGATGGAACTATGGTCACAAAGGAGTGTTAGGTGCTACAGATTGCAATATACATAGGGGTCCAACAATAGTACTCACCCCAATCTTTCAGGGTGCTAACTAAGGAGGATTGACCATACTCTTAGTCATTCTACCTGACTACCCTATTGTATGTGCAATTAATCTCCCTGAGTGCTATTCTCATTGTACTATAGTAGCAAGACGATTGATGGATTATCTAAGGTTAGGTTTTAGGTTATCCTAGGGGGATTTCGATATACCCAAGGGTACATGTAAGTGCAGGTGGTGTGCAGTTCTGTCTAATATGCTACTGCTCGAAGGGGTACCCACAGGGGTTACAAGGGAGTCCAACAAGAATGACCACCTCTTGTAGTTCCTGCTCGTATGCCTCCCCGAATCTGCAGGTTTATGTGCTCAACATTAGATCTCATGTTTTAAACACGTTGGAACACGTCTCTCACCTAAGAAAAATCTGCGAAAATTGGAGGTACAGCTGGCCCTGGAAAGTGATCTGATACCACTTGTTATACTCTTGACCTATGAGAGATCTAGAATACCATAAATATGAAGAAATATAGCCCAAAACACAAAATTATCTCATGAAATGAGAAAAACTAAAAGGTATTTTATTATTCATAAGTAGATTCAATGTTCACTTGTCTCTTCGAGGGGGAAACCTCCAACAGAGAAGAGCTAAATTACAATAAGACCCAATGATCTTTCCCTTAATAACTGAGACTATTTATAGCTAAATGAAATCCAAAAACCTAACTACTAGTGGTCCCTTTCATAACACAGGTTAACCACTTTATTTATTAACTATGGCCCATTTACAACTAATTATGGTCCTTTTCTATAATGCGGGTCAACCACTTACAATTATTAATGTAGCCTTTATTGACTCTTTAACTAACTATGACACTGACTTAGGCCCTTGGGATTATTACATAAATAAACAGGTTAGGGTTAGACCCTAACAAGTAGGGACTTCACAAGCTGCTCCACAAACAACATCAATTCTGGAAGAAACAACAGCAAAAGGCAACAATCCCATGTAGGACAAGGTAAAGAGGAAGATTATCGATAGCCCAAAGGCATAACAAAGCTATATGATGAAAGAAAACCATATTATCATGAAAGAATATTTGGCAGCAGAGGATACAGAGAGAAGAGCATAGGAAGAGAGAAAATCATAGGTTGCAGGAAGAAGAACTAAAGTTATGGGAGACAGAGTAGAAGCTGAGGGAATAATAGGAGTTGAGGATGAGAGAACAAGAAGAGAAACAGAAGAAGGATGAAGAACAAAGGTAAGGCATAATGACAGAGGAAACAACAACAATATAGGTTGAAGAGCAGGAACATAACCAACTAGTAGATGAGGAGGAAGGTGAACAGATTTAGGATTGGGATCTTTCTCAGCAGATTGAGCACTTGATTCAAGTGATAGACATGGAGATGGAACACGAATCATGGAATGAATATGTTGATCTGATGCCAAGTGCACCTTAAGTCATCCCTCAGTATCCACCACCTCTAGCAACAGAGCCAAACCGGAGAGAGGAAGGGGGTGTTGTTCCCCTTGATGATGATTCGATAATGGATGTGTACAATCTATCATTTGATGAGTTCTAAAAGAGAATTGTATAAGCATGGAGAGATAATTTTCTGGATGATCACACATCACTTGCGTTCGTTAGAGAAAGGGTGATATTTTCGAACACCAAGAAGCATCCAAATTCCATTTCTGAACCCAACTTGGCCTATGCAGGAGCAATAAGATCAAATGTCCAATATTTGATTGTCGAGAATGAGAAATTGGCATAGAACTTACAAGCTGCTAGGAAAGAGGTAGAACAACTCCGTGTAGAAGCATAGAATGCATTTTCTGCACAAGTTTACTTAGAGGAGATGAGAGAATGATACTTGTTGAAGTATCAACACTTGGAGAAACCATGCAGAAGCTTTATGAGGGATTTGTCACCGTACATAAAGCAGTTTTCTGTTTACACATCTTACAACAGTTTAGTAAAGAGTTTGTTAAAACTCTCAAGAACATACAAACTATCATTACCTATGTGCAAGAGTGGACAATGCGATACAAAGGGGAACCGCTTGACTTAGTGAAGAAAATGAAGCCACATGTAGATTTGGAGAAAGCGAAAGTTTGGATGTTTATTCAGAACAATAAGCAGCTTGCCTCATTTATTGGTAGTATTCAGGCCTCATATGTACAATTGTTCAGTAGTTTGGATGTATTGGTGAGAACACATTAGATCCCAAGGCTCTCGTGGAAAACCAAACAAAGAAGAAGATAAAGGTGTTGAGGATAGATAATAGTGGAGAGTTCTGCAAGAAGGAATTTGAAGACTTCTGTAAGAAGTGTGGTATAGCACGACAAAAGACTACTCCATACACACCTTAGAAAAATGGAGTTGCATAAAGAATGAACAGGACATTGATGGAAAAGGAAAGAAGCATGTTCAATGGTGTCAGGTTAGGACAACAATTATGGGCAGAGGCAGTGGAGACTGCATGTTACCTGGTCAATAGATCACCTTCATCAGCGTTGGAGCATAAGACTCCACATGAGGTATGGAATGGTAAGAAACCCTCTCTTTCACATGTTAGGGTATTTGGTTTTGATGCATATGTACATGTTCCAAAGGAGAAAAGAACCAAGTTGGATAGTAAATTTGAAAGTTTCATCTTTATTGGGTATAAGGATAGTTTAAAAGGTTATAAGCTTTGGAACCCAGAAACAAGGTTTTGTATAGCCGAGATGTGTTATTTAGAGAGGTGAAATATGTTATTAAACATGAAGTACTACCAAAGGAACCTGAGAAGATAGAGTTTGAGCTAAAGGAGGAAGAATCAGACTCTACAAAAGAACAAGAATCAGAATATGAAGATCCACAAACTCCAATTGTGAGAAGATCGGTTCGAGAAAGAAGGCAACTAGAAAGGTATAGTCCATCTTCTTTCTGTTCAAATTTTACTTTATCTATTAATGATGATGATCCCAGAACTATCAGGGAGGCAATAGATTTAGTGGATGGAAAACTCTGGAAAGAGGCTATGGTTGATGAAATGGCATCTTTGCACAAAAATGAGGCTTGGCATTGAAGGAGTTGTCGACTAGAAGGAAACCCATTGGAAGAAAATGGGTGTTTAAGAAGAAGATTAATGCAAAAGGAAATATGGAGAAATACAAAGCTCGGTTGGTAAATGGTTATTCCCAAGTGCCAGGAATTGATTTTGGTGATATTTTTTCTCCTGATTCCAAGGTAGATTGTATTAGATTAATTTTATCTATTGCTACTTCTTTTGATTTTGCGGTAGAACAGATGGATGTGAAGACAACATTTCTTCACGGGGATTTGGAAGAACATATCTACATGAAGCAATCTAAAGGATTTACGGTGAAGGGAAAGAAAGAACTAGTATGCAGGTTAAAAAAAAAATGTGTATGTGTTAAAATAGTCACAAAGGATGTGGTATCGTAAATTTAATACATATATACGGGGACTTGGCTTCACAAGAAGCAAAGCAGATCATTGTGTGTATTTTAAATTAATTGGTGACTGTGTTATTTATCTGGTCTTGTATGTGGATGATATGTTGCTGATTGGAAATGACAAAGAAATTATCTAGGATTTGAAGACCTAGTTGTCCTCCAAATTCAACATAAAGGATCTTGGTGCTGCAAATTATATTTTTGGCATGGAAATTAAATGATATTGAGCAAAGAGGAAGCTCTGGTTAAACCAGAGGAAGTATGTCAAGACAATACTGTAGAGGTTTAATATGCAATATAGTAAGCCAGTGAAGGTTCATTCCTAGAGGTGTAAAGTTATTTGTTGAACATTGTCTCAAGACACAAAAGAGGAAGGGGACATGTCCCATGTCCCATACGCAAGTGTAGTCAGTAGCCTAATGTATGCAATGGTATGTACTAGACTAGACATTTCACATGTAGTGGGATTATTGAACAGGTTTATGTGAAAACTAGGGAAGGATCATTAGACAGTAGTGAAGTGGGTTTTTAGGTATTTGCGTGGAACTAGTGATTATGGTTTGTGCTACCAAGGAAGACCAAGATTGGATAGAGTTTTTGACATCCATGACTTTGTTGATGCAGACTGGGTTGGAGATCTGGATCAAAGAAGATCTACAAGTGGGTATGTATTTAACCTATTTGGAGGAGCAGTTGGTTGGATGAGCAGGAGACAGTTTTTAGTGGCACTTTTAACTATAGAGGCAGAATACATGGAAGTAACTTATGCAAGAAGGGAATAAGTTTGGTTCCAGAGATTGTGTTCAAGTATGGCGTTAGTACAATGAGCTATAAGGATGGACTGTGACAGCCAAAGTGCAATTTTCTTCGAAAAGAACCTTTCTTATCATTTAAAGACAAAGCACATTGATTTCAATATCGCTTTGTGAGGGATATGATTGAGAACAAAAATGTGTTGTTGGTAAAGGTGGACACTTTGAAGAATGATGCAAATGCATTGATGAAGCCTATAAGCACTACGAAGTTTTCTTGGTGTAGAGAAACAATGGTCATTGTAGGGCTTGACCAATGACTAAGCTCTCTAGTGACCCTCTGTGTGGAAAAGAAAACAACAAGTGGGAGAATGGTGGGTGTGTGTTATATTATTTCCATAGCACGTGCAGGGGGGCCATAGGGGTCGTTGTGATAACTGCAACAAGGGGGTCACAAGGGGGTGAAACCCCCCTTGTCGGGGGGTTTCAAGGGAGCAGTAGCCCCCCTGCACAGGGTCCAGGAGAACACCCTGAGATTTTATTTTTGGACCCTATATTAGGTGGGCAGGCCTACCTATGGTTTTGTGCATGGATTTTTCACATGGTTCTGGGCATGACGGTTTTCTGCACATGGTATATTTTAGATCCAATCAATGGAACTATGGTGATGTTTTAATATAGGATTAATGGATTGGGGTTTATGAATGCTTGGGCATGCATATATATGTATTGTAACATTGAAAGGAACAATAATGAAAAATCAATCTGGTACTCCCAATTTTAGGATCCAAGGGAAAATCTTTGTGTATTTTTTTTGTGTTTCTTGCCATTGTATATTTTCTGTTTTTTAAGAATTTGTTTGCAGGTAATTTTTTTACAAGGTTAAATCCTATAAATTATAGATCTCTTTCTTAACACAATACAAATAATTTCAGCTATTGACACTGAAGGAATTCAACATGATTTACTAAAATTGTAGCATGGAGGAGAAATCCAAACTGTGTGAATTTTACTTACATAATTGGGTATCTCTTGACTCAGTAGTAGAGGTTCCAAACCCCCATATAGGGGATTTCCAACTTCTAGTCTTTGTTTCTTGGCTAACACATGGAAAAATGAGGCCTAAAGACATTGGAAGAGGAGATGACCACTCCAATTTTAGTAAGTAGAGAAGTACCTAACCCCTTGACCATTATTAAAGCCCATAATGTCTGTAGAGAAGATCAATAAGTGGCCCCAATTTGGAAACATAGACAAGTGGAGGCTATCCTCCACTTTTAAGGCATGGTTAGATTCCTAGGTGATTAAGCAATATAGGCATGTTAGACGAGATGGAAGTATCTACCATACAACCTGTAATTGAGGGAAGTGCACACACCCACAAAGCTACATAACACTTTAGTTAGGACCCCACTTTAAAACATGTTAATATAGAGAATAGGGATACAATGGATTAGAGTAAAGTTCAATCTTTCATTATTGCAAAGGATGATAGAACACACCTATTAGGAAGAAGAATCAAGAGAATGGAAGAAAATAAAGGATGTAGTTGGGTTTTATTTACCAGGAGTACTGGTTAATTTTGTATCATGAGATGTCAAACAAGATACGAAATAGATAAGGGGGCAATAACTCAAGGATCAAGAAGATTGAAAAGGGTAAAATTTCCCAGGGATGGGAAAACATCTAAGAAAGGGGTATGGTGGGCCCTCGATTTATACATTTCAAATCCTGTTTATAATCTCTATCACCTAGGAATACATGAACTTTTGACCTTGTTTATTATGCATTTCTCTAGTTTACATGTCATTCCTTATTTGAAAATGTGTGCCAAAAGGATTTAACCATACTAATGACTTGTGTGACCTTTAGCAGCCTTAGCATTCTAATGTGGATAGGTTTTTAAAGGAAAACAATTTCCTCTAGTATCCCACTAGTATTCTAGCATGAAGACATATCCCCTCAGTTATTAATATACACATACATCATTGCTAGAAAATTGGAGCTATCGATAGTTAAAGGCAAGGTGGCTATGCAAAAAGTGTTAGGGGGGACAATCACCATGATTCTATGGAGGGGAAATTTTAAGGATGGAAATTTATTTTATAGTTTAGGAACCTTGGAGAATCCTACTAGTCTCTAATATGCAATTTATAAAATGTTTGGTGATATTTTTATAAAAATATTCAAATTTCTACTAATTTTATACAACCTCTACAAAATTTGACAATTTTAGGTAAAATAATTTTATCTTATAAATTTTGGCCAAATCATTTTTAGAAAAAATGGAACTTGATTAATCTTTTTTTTAACACGGAAAATGAGCCCGTATGCAAATATTAGCCCCTAATATTTTCACTTATTTTATCGATTTTTTTAGGGAATTTCAGCCCTCCTATTTAGTAGGTTGTTCCGTCACATTTCATATAAAAATGGGAACTCAAGCTAATAAAGGAGACTTCCTCTTTTTGGAGAAACGTATCATACTGTCACTCTGCATATTTCTCACTTCTACATTCCTTTTTTTGTAATAATAGTTTTCTATTAATAGAAAGGCAAACATGTTTGCAAGTTTTAAGGGAGGGCCCAACCACAACCACTTTGGAACCCTTATTGTCCTTTCTATACCTTATTTCCACATGTTTCTTCAAGCCATTATAATTTCTTCTTGTTGTATAGTAATATTGGAATAGTTTCATATTTCTATAGGTGCCTAAAGATAACATTTCTTCTTTCTGAGTATTGATCTTAGTTTCATATGCCCAATTTCACCTTTCCTTCATTGATTTGTTGCCATAATATCATTTCGAGAGTTTCCTGTATAATTACAAGACTTATTATAGAAATACAAAGTTTTCTTATAGAACAGAGCCACAAGCATTATTTTTTCTCAATTCTTCAAGATTTCATGTTAGTTATTTGTAGAACATATTAGTTATCAATTGAGCATGATTAATTGAATGAGGAGGAATTCAGAAAAAAGTTATCACAACCATAGGATTTCCTACAGGATCTCATATTGTCATATTTCAATTTTTCTTATTAGATTCTTTACTTTTCCACATCATTAGTATAGCATGGTTTTCCTTGCAACATAGAGTGGTTTTTTTAATGCCATTAGTGTAGTATAATTTCTACAACTTTTCTTTCCAACACATACTTTTGCGTCTATGTTTCCTTTGATTGCCTACAACTTCAATTATGTAATTCCTTCACTTATATTATTAAATCTTCACCTCCTTCCAATCTAGATGAATTAAATGATGATTGGTTAGCATTACCACTTTATTCATTTGATCAAGAAAATCATAGATCTCATAGATTAGTGTTCATTAAAAGAAAGGGAAAATTGTAAATTGCATACATAATGCATGGTACTCTTAAGTTTGTATGAACCCTTGATTGACATATTAAAGTTGAGACCCTTATGGCTACAACATTGTTTCTATAATATTGAGGGTCATCGCTCTAGGGTTAAGAATTATTTGGAATACATTGGATAAGTAAAAGTTATATTTACTATGCATTTTATGGTCATTAATTAGGGATGATGTCTAGATTATACATGATGTTACATGCCATTTTTTAACCATACAAAAAATGTGTAATTCATTTTATTGTTTACTCAAATTTTAGTTATTATTTTATATTTTATTATTGTATTTTCCAGGGATAAATTTGTTGTTATAATAAACTATTGTATTGCTAAAAATCTTTATTGAGAGAGCTAGTTTATGATATCCAAGCGTATTTTCTTGATCGTATGTGTTAGAAAGCCTATTTGAGCCTCTATTATCTTCATCATTTTTTTTATTATGGTGATTTTCGCCTTCATTGAGAAGCTCCCTATATTAATTTTAATGGCCTAAAACTTCCAACATTTCTTTAAATATTTCCTTAATTTCCATATTAAGATTTTGCTCAATTCTTTGGTTGATTAATCCAAAAGACATGTTAGCAGCCATAAATAGATCTCATATCAATTGTAATGAAGCAAACAGATATATATCTATATATATTTGTGTGTGTGTGTGTGTGTGTGTGTGTGTTATTTAATACTTTATATGTTACAATGAGATGTGGAAAAGTATTTATATCCATGGAGTATATAGGTCATAACCTTTCAAGTTGGAGAAATGTCCATTGGTTACATTATAATAGTTATTTATCATTGGTATTCACAAATAATGAAGCCCAATTTAGTAAACTACAAATTTGCAATTTCTTTATCTGTGTTGGGGGTCAATTTTTTAAATTTTCCATATTGAAGTAAAATAATAAAAGATAATAAATGATTTTTTAAATTTAATATGTTTTAAGAATAATGATCACATTTGGTCTCGGAGTATGACCTAAAAATACATCTAGCATGCTAATATCCCATCTTCATTGGACATAAGTAAGTAGGTTAATTATCCAAGACCCAAATGCATTTAGAAGGAGTAGAAAGTTATACCCCATTTCAAACCACCAATAATCTATCTCAGGTGGTCAAGCATTGTTTTCCAAATGATGATGTATTTACATGTTCAAGTCTTGAGATTGTATCAATAGAGGCTGCACTAGTGTTCCTGGGCATTGTAACCCTTTCTTTTCTTTTGATAAAAAATTAATAATTACTAGAAAATAGAAAAAATTAAAAATTCCTGCCTCCAAATAGTGCCAAAAATCACTAATAAATTATGTCCCTTCATTTCACTTTAGAATCATTCTCAATGAAGTGTCCTTTCCAAACTAGCTCTTCTTTTGTCCAAAACTAACTACTTCAATTGTAAATGATTTATAGTTCAAGTGGTTGGGTGGACTATTTTTTCTCCTCCCTGTCCATGTTCAATTCCCGCAAGTGACATGTTGGCCTATTTTGATAAGGCCAGAACGATAGACACCCCCTAGGATAGAGGACTTCTCTATTGTGCCTTGGGATGCCTCAATGCTTTTTATGTCATAAGTTATTGGTACATCTAGCTTGTAGGATTTTGGATATACTCTTCAATTATAATAATAGCTAGTAGGATTGATCCTAGGCATGGCATAGATCACTTTAATGAGTTACGGATTCCGAATGTTGAGAAGAAACTAACTACCTCAAGAGGTTGGGAGGTAGGTTTCCTACTCTTCCCACTCAAGTTTAAGTCCTAGTAAAACATTTAGCCCTGATTGTGACGATTCTATAGAGGTAGGAATCCCTTAGGTGTGGGACATATTACCCATGTATATACAAGGGTAATATGTCTTTAAGTCCTAGTAAAACATTTAGCCCTGATTGTGACAATTCTATAGAGGTAGGAATCCCTTAGGAGTGGGACATATTACCCATGTATATACATGGGTAACCTTAGGAAAAAATGTTTCTCCTAAGGTGTGGATTTCTAATTAGAAGAAACATATGATCCTTAGATAACAACTTCTCAAATGCCTCTCACTTACGTATTGATTAGCTCATCCACTTGAATAAATTGCTCACTAGATGAAGGTAGGTCAATGCATGAGGAACATTAGTCATTACATCCCATGAAGTGCTTACATTTAATTCTTTCGACATTTAAGTAAGGATCATGGGTTGAAATTAAATAATGGATCAAGATCTTGGAAGTGATGCTTGTTTCCTCTTTTCACCTTGGTGGTCATCTCTTCCTTTCAGTAAAGTGCAATCTCCTTGGGGCCTTTCCTTCACTATTTAGGAGGGGAATAAAATAGGAGGCATTCATTGATGTAAGGCATTCACACCCCTCCATAATTAGCACTTTCCATTTATCTTTGAATGATGTAAGGTGTCCCTTATTTTGTTTGGTTGTTTTCATTTTCACATGTTGGCTCCCTATCTTCCTCATATTGTAAGATGAGGGGCTTCAAAATTTCCTAGAGTTTGGTTCATCTATAATAGAAAGAAGGATAAAAGCATATGTCAATTGTTAAAATTCAAAAAGTGGAAAGGATGAATAATTATTAAAATCCAATTTAACATGGGCTCTACCCCCTTATATGAGGCCATCATCGTAGCCCCATGCATATCACACCTATCAAAGTAAAAGGGACTTAAAGATATAGTCCAACCCCTATGAGTGATAAAAGGCATATACTAAAGGGGATCAAAATGAAATTGAAATCTTGCTAAATAAGCCAAATCAAAGAAAATAAAAAACAAGGCCAAGTTAAGGGTAGGAAAAGTAGTACTAAGGAAAGGAAAACCCAATTAAAGCAAGCACCCCCTCCATAAAGGTATTAATGGATGATGGTTTTGCATAACCTATGTATAATATTATGACATCTCTCATTAATTACACCCTAAACCATACCACTTATCACTCAATCTATTGATTTAAGGGTTGGCCTAGGAATTTTTGAACATGTGATAGGGGCATTTGATGATCCTCCTATTGGGTTGTCTTATATTCTTTCCACGTAGTTAACAGTGGCTTTGAGGGGCACCCATAACCCCACTTTATGGGGTCCGGGGCAGCGCCCCGGAAAATTTTGGTTTTGGACCCTATGTTAGGTTGGGCGGACCCACCTATGGTTTTGTGCATGATTTTCGCACATGTTTTTTGGATGCGATGGTTTTCGGTCCATGGTATTGGATGCTTCGGCATGTATAAATATGTATTATAACATTGAAAGGAACATAATGAAAAATCAAGTTGGTAGTCCTGGTTTTGGGATCCAGGGGAAAATATATGTGTATACATGTTTTATGTGTTCTGCTCTCGCATTATTTATTTTCTGTGTTTTAGAATTCATATGCAGGTAATTTCTGTACAGTGTTAAAACCTACATTTGGTATCAGAGCGGTTTTGGCTTCAAGGGGACGCCTTTGTTGCTAAGGGGTTTCGCTCGAACCTGTGGTAGACCCTGTTCAGTGGGAGATCTGCGAGATCGATTCTGTTGGTGAAAGAAGATGGCAAGCAGTGGAAAGATAGAGATCGAGAAATTCAATGCTCAAATTTTTGAGTTGTGGAAACTCAAGATGGAGGATCTGTTGGTGGATAAAGATCAGTGGATCGAGGTAGATCCGGGTACTAAACCAACGGGAGTATCCAATGAAGAATGGAAGAAGTTGGATCAGAAGGCAAAGAGCACAATACGATTGTGTGTCTCAGATACAGTATTGTTGAATGTATCAGGGGAAGCTATGGCGAAGGCTTTGTGGGACAAGTTAGGGACTTTGTACCAATTTAAGTCTCTGGTGAATAAACTATTCCTGCAGAAAAAGTTGTATATCCTGAGGATGAAAGATGGAGACTCGGTGACAGAGCATCTGAACACATTTAATACTGTGGTAAGTCAGTTAGCATCGGTTGATATTAAAATTTCAGATGAAGATAAGTGGATCAGTTTGTCGTGTTATTTACCAGATTCATGGGATAGTCTGGTTATTGCAATAGGTAGCAATGCAACTGCCTTGCAGTTTGATGAAATAGTCTTAGCCTTGCTGACAGAGGAGATGAGATGGAAAAATATGGAGAGCCAAAATGGTGATGCCTTGTCTGTAGGAGGATGGTTCCAGAACAGAAATAAAAATAAGCCATCAAGTGGGAGATCTAAATCTCCAGGAAAACCTATAAAGGTGGTGTGCTGGAAATGTGGAAAGGAAGGGCACTACAAAAGGGACTGTAAATCTAAAGCTCCTGACAAAGGAAAGGGATCTGATGAGGCTTCTTTTGCAGAGGCGAAAACCACCTCAAATGAAGGTGGGGATGTGTACTTGGCTTCTTCAATTACACATGTAGATCATGAGGCATGGTTGATTGACTCAGCTGCATCCTTTCACTTCACTCCCCATAGAGAGTGGTTCCGTGAGTATGAGAAATATGATTGTGGTGATGTCTTCTTAGGGGATGACAGGAAGGCTAGAATCGTTGGTCATGGAAAAGTAAAATTGAAGTTGCAAGGTGGAAGGATTAGAACACTTCTAGGTGTTCTACATATTCCTGCATTAGCAAGAAATCTGATTTCTGTTAGCAAGCTAGATGATGCAGGTGTAAAAACAGTGTTCGAGAAGGATACCTGCAAGATGGTTCAGGGAGCACTGGTATTGATGCGGGGAGTTCGGATTCAAACTCTATACAAGCTACAAGGTAGCACTGTTGTTGATGGGTGCAACAGTTCCATGGTTCCTGAAAGTGGAGCAAAAATCTAGTGGTTTCTGGAGAAAATATCATGTTGTGGCATCAAAGGCTTGGACATATTAGAGAGAAGGGCATTCAAATACTTCATGGTAATGGTATGGTAGAAGGTATGAGTAATAGCTCTCTAGATTTTGATTTCTATGAAAATTGTGTATACGAGAAGCAGAATCAGGTGAGTTTCCCCTCTGGTGCTAAGAGGGCGAAACAGATATTAGAGCTTGTGCATAGTGATGTGTTTGGACCTGTGAAGGTTCCATCACTGGGTAAGTCTGTGTACTATGTATCATTTATATATGACTTCTCAAGGAATACATGGATATATTTCCTTAAGAAGGAATCTGAAGTCATTGATAGGTTTAAGGAATTTAAGTCTCTAGTGGAAAACAAGACAGGGGAGAAGATAAAGGTGCTGAGGACAGATAATGGTGGAGAGTTTTGCAGAAAGGAATTTGAAGAATTTTGTAAGAAGTGTGGTATAGCACGATAGAAGACTACTCCATATACACCTCAGCAAAATGGAGTTGCAGAAAGAATGAATAAGACGTTGATGGAAAGGGCAAGAAGATGCTCAGTGGTGCCGGGTTAGGACAGGAATTCTGCGCAGAGGTGGTGGATACTACGTGTTACCTGGTCAATAGGTCACCTTCATCAGCTTTGGAGGATAAGACTCCATAAGAGATATGGAATAGTAAGAAACCCTCTCTTTCACATCTAAGGGTATTTAAATGTGATGCATATGTACATGTTCCAAAGGAGAAAAGAACAAAGTTGGATAGTAAATCTGAAAAGTGCATATTTATTGGGTATAAGGATGGTTTAAATGGTTATAAGCTTTGGAACCTAGTCACACGAAAGGTTGTGTACAACCGAGATGTGGTGTTCAGAGAGGTGAAATATGTTATTGAACATGAAATCCAACCAAAGGAACCCGAGAAGATAGAGTTTGAGCTAAAGGAGGAAGAATCAAACTCTACAGTAGAGGAGGAATCAGAAGATGAAGAGCCACAAACTCCGGCTCTGAGAAGATCAATTCAAGAAAGAAGGCAGCCTGAAAGGTATAGTCCATCTGCTTTCTGTTCAAATTTTTCTTTATCTATTACTGACGATGATCCCAGAACTGTGAAGGAAGCAGTAGATTCAGAGGATGGAAAACTCTAGAAAGAGGCCATGGTTGATGAAATGGCATCTTTGCACAAAAATGAGGCTTGGGATCTGGTGGAGTTGCCGGCTAGAAGGAAACCCATTGGTAGCAAATGGGTGTTCAAAAAGAAGACAAATGTAGAAGGAAAAGTGGAGAAATTCAAAGCTCGGTTGGTAGCAAAAGGTTATTCCCAGGTGCCGGGAATTGATTTTGGTGATATTTTTTCTCCTGTTGCGAAGGTCACTTCTATTAGATTACTTTTATATGTTTCTGTTGTTTTTTATTTTGAGGTAGAACAGACGGATGTGAAGACAACATTTCTTCACGGGGATCTAGAAGAGGAGATCTACATGAAGCAACCTGAAGGCTTTGCAGTGAAGGGTAAGAAAGAATTGGTATTTAAGTTAAAGAAGTCTCTATATGGGTTAAACCAGTCACCAAGGATGTGGTATAAAAAATTTGATACATTTATATGGGGACTTGGCTTTACCAGAAGTAAAGCAGATCACTGTGTGTATTTTAAATTAATTGGTGACCGTGTTATTTATCTGGTCTTATATGTGGATGATATGTTGTTGGTTGGAAATGAAAAAGAAGTTATTCAGGATTTGAAGACCCAATTGTCCTCCAAATTCGACATGAAAGATCTTGGTGTTGCAAACTATATTTTGGGCATGGAAATTAAAAGAGATCGGGCAAAGAGGAAGATCTGGATAAACCAGAGGAAGTATGTCGAGACAATATTGCAGAGGTTTAATATGCAGGATATTAAACCGGTGAAGGTTCCTATTCTTGTAGGTGTGAGGTTATCTGCTGAACAATGTCCCAAGACACAAGAAGAGGAAGAGGACATGTCCCATGTTCCATATGCAAGTGCAGTCGGTAGCCTAATGTATGCAATGGTCTGTACTAGACCAGACATTACACATGCAGTGGGAGTATTGAGCAGGTTTATGTAAAAACCAGGAAAGGAGCATTCGGCAGCAGCGAAGCGGGTTTCCAGGTATTTGCGTGGCACTAGTGATTATGGTCTGTGCTACCAAGGAAGACCAAGATTAGACAGAGTGTTGGATATTCATGGCTTTGTTGATGCAGACTAGGCTAGAGATCTAGATCAGAGAAGATCTACAAGTGGGTATGTGTTTAACCTATTTGGAGGTGCAGTCAGTTGGATGAGTAAGAAACAATCTGTAGTGGCACTACCAACTATAGAGGCAGAATACATGGCAGCCAATCATGCAATCAAGGAAGCAGTTTGGTTGCAGAGATTGTTTTCAAGTATGAGGTTAGTACAGGAAGCTATAAGGATAGACTGTGACAGCCAAAGTGCAATTTTCTTGGCAAAGAACCCCACATATCATTCAAAGACAAAGCACGTTGATGTTCAGTATCACTTTGTGAGGGATATGATAGAAGACAAAAAGGTGTTGCTGGTAAAGGTGGACACTTTGAAGAATACTACAGATGCATTGACAAAATCTGTGAGCTTTGAGAAGTTCTCTTGGTGTAGAGAGACAATGGGCATTTCAGGGTTGGAAAAATGACTAAGCTTTCTTGTGGCCCCCTGTGGAAAGAAATCAACAAGTGGGAGAATGTTGGGTTGTTTTATATTCTTTCCACATAGTTAACAGGAGGTTTGAGGGGCACCCGTAACCACACTTTATGGGGTCCGGGGCAGCGCCGTGGAAAATTTTGGTTTTGGACCCTATGTTAGCTTGGGCAGACCCACCTATGGTTTTGTGCATGATTTTCGCACATGTTTTTTGGACGCGATGGTTTTTGGTCTATGGTATTGGACGCGATGGTTTTCGGCCCATGTATTGGATGCTTTGGCATGTATAAATATGTATTATAACATTGAAAGGAACATAATGAAAAATCAAGCTGGTAGTCTTGGTTTTGGGATCCAGGGGAAAATCTCTGTGTATATGTGTTTTATGTGTTCTACTCTCGCATTATTTATTTTTTGTGTTTTATAATTCGTATGCAGGTAATTTCAGTACAGGGTTAAAACCTACACCTCCCATACCTAAACATGGAAAATTGTATAAGGTCATAAGCTATTGTGAAGTATGAAGATGATACTTTGTGTGATATATTTATATGGCTCTAACATTTAATATGGTCAACTTTTTATTCTTTAATAACTCTTGTGTCCATGCTAGAAGACCTTACTTGATTCTATTAGGGTCCTATTATCTATATTATAATAATATTTTTCATTCCAGTCTTTCTATTCATTTCAGGTTGAAAGGAAGAGTGTTACATATCTGCAAGTTCAACTTGCTGCGAAAGTTGGAATATATTGTGCAACTGAGAACTTCGCTGCACATCTCAAGAAATCATCAAGTTGGTTGCAATGTGTGCCTTAAACCCTATATACCTCTATTTGAAACTTCAATTGAGTATCATTGATCAACCCCTTGTTTGGTTGTCTCTCTCAAACAACCCTAGTCACAGGTGCTGCGAAAGTTGTTGCGAATAAGATAACAAAGGGAGATAGTGTTTTGGAGGCTTATTTCAGTTTTGGGTTTGTTTCATAGGTTCAAAAGCTTCACAGGGACATTCCAAGATGACCAATCAATTTCATTTTGTCAGAGATAGGTTGCAAGTATACAGAACTTGTAATGATGCACAAGTTGTTGCAAAACTATCAAAAGCATTAGGGTTCAATTAAAAATCAAATTTTTGGCATTATTTTTTGTGTGTGGGAACATAAAAGAGGTTTAAAAGGTTGGAAAAATCATCAATCATCCATTTTTTCTCAGTCAAATTTCAAGCATGTGATTAAAGCCATGCAAAGACAACCCGTTGTGAAAGTGCACTACGCAAGCGTATTTTCACCATATCTCTTATACGTTGTACCCATTTTCCCTAAAAGCTTTATAGTAGATGCATGGAGGTGAGATGAATAATATCCATTAATTTCAGCCAAAAATGCTTCACTATTTTCAAGAAACAATCTACCATCATCTACAACCATTATTGGATTTTCGCAATATCCGTGAGTCAGATTTGGCTCAAATTGTTTGTGGACAAGGTTTATGATGATATTAACTTACTTTCAAAAAATAAGCTCAATCTGACTTACCGTTTAGGAGATATGTGAAAAATACAATCGATGCGCTTTGGCACTCTATTTTTACTACAGGAGAGGCGCTGCATTTCCACATAGTCAACTTTTTGACTGAGTTACCCAATTCAAAATATTATGTAACTTGTTTTTATGGTCTTATTTATTGTAATAAAGCATCTAATAACTCATAGGCTTGATTTTGGGCTGAGGAATTAATGAAAAATGCTTAGAAAATATTTGATTAAGTAGTCCCTAACCTTTAGTAGTTAGTTCTATTTTCATTGTAGAAGTTAGAAACAACATTCATAATGAGGAATTCGACCCCTAGAGGTGGGAACTGAATCATTTGAGTCTATTTTATGATGTGACTATAATGGAAAAGGGGTTGGTTGGTTATATTGGAGAGAAAGAGACTTTGTGTGCATTGTATTTTCTGAATATTTTTACCAGTGAATGAAATACATAATGTGATTTGCAGGGATTCATGTGTTAGATATTGATGGTGTTGTGCTTCCTTCTAGTTGTAAGTTTGTCTTATGTTTGTACATCTCTTGAATGTATGTCTTCATGCTTGGAAGAACCAAATGTTTAGCTCAGAATTCATCTAAAAGGTACTATGATTTAGTTTTACTAAGTGATCAATGTTTCCTTCTTAAAAGCAACATTCAAAATTTATCTACAATTTGATATGCTTGGTGTTGTTTCCATTTTTTTCATACACATCCTCCTACAATGAATCAATTCCATCATCTATGACCCCTACCTTGCCCCTGTGGAAAAACCCTTTCTCTCTTCATCTTATCACTGGACAAATAATCAATTTTACATGACTCCACACCCAATGGATCTATCTCCTTTCTTACCATCAAACCATTGAAAATCAGACATTATTGAGCACTATACTTATCCTAATATCATATTAGTTGAGCAAACTAAGTGAGATAGCCCTCTCCAAAGCTAGAAAGGCTAGATTCTAGCTTACAAGTGATTTTGTGGTTACCTATGGGATTTCTCTTCTCAGCCTAGGAAAATTTATGGAGTGCTAACATTTTGGTGTCGTTGTCGAGGAGAAAAAGGTTCCATCTTCCCTGGGAAATATCATAAGTTTACATCTGATTGCTAGTGGTGGACATTAGTCAGACACATGAAGGTTGTACCTTTCACTTGGCGACTCCAATCAAGTTTCAACCTGATCCAAAGACTCCATTAGCAGCAAGATACAAAAATCAGGGTTTTACTAGAAACTCTACTGGCTCAAGATGAGTTCTATATCTGCAAGGTATGCTCCTTTAAATCGTATACATATTCTAGGTTTTCCAATTCACATAAATTCGGAGATCAGAAAGGTGATGATGTTTCTCTTCATTTGGTCAAATTTTGCATGCATGTACATAGACTTAAGGTTTATTTTCATGAAGATTGTCTCCTAAAGATGTTCATGGTATCCTTGGAGGGAAATGCACAATCATGGTATGAAATCTTTCCAAATTTTTGTTTATCTTATCGTAGAGATTTTGATACAGTGTTTTATGAGAGATATAAAGAATCTCATCCTTCCTTGGTACTGGTCAAAGACTGTTGCACTCATTTTAAAAAAATTATTGAGCATTTGGAGAGTTATTACGAAGATCATCAATTCATGGACGAAGAGATACTAGAGGCTTTGCATGAGAAACTTTTCCATCATCAGGGTCAAAATGTAGAAGCTAGCTACCATGACACTCAAGAAAATTCTCATCACGTAGTAGTTCCTTCCTTAACTATCAATGAAGTCGATTAGGATCTTGATGTAGATGTTCATGTTTCTTCTCCTGTGTTGAATGAACATTTTCAATAGTCTTGTCAAATTTTAAGTGATTGGGATGAATAAATAGTAGAGTTTAGCAACCTTGATACACAAGAAAATTTCCAGCAAACAATATTTTCTTCCTTGATTGAAGACCAATAAGATTTCCATGATGAATTCCATTTTACATCCCATGATTTTAATGATGATTTGCAGCAAGATTGTCAGTTTTCATGTGGCCAAAACAAGGATGATGATTTTCTGATCTGAAAATGATGATCTTAGATTACTTTTAAGGTATTATAGACTCATGTGCATGGATTTGCCTATATCACTTAGTGCAATGGATCAATAAGATTGCGAATAATATAGACAATGAGCAGTTAGAGAAACATAATAGACAAACACACATAACACAACAATTTTAATATGGAGTTCACCCAAAACTCTTGGGCTACATCTCCTAGTCCAGCCTTTAGTGGTGACCTCTCTATTATGTCTTCAAGAGTAGAGTTTTACAAAATGTGAGCTCAAATTAAGTCTCAACACAACAGATACAAAATAGCAGGAGTTTACTTGAATCCCTAAAGTCTCTTTGAGTACACAGACTCTCCCTCTCGCTCTATGTCTCTATTTTCTCTCTATCTCAGCACTGCTTGCCTCAATCTCTATCATTTTGTGGCTTTTAAGCCAATCGGTGATGTCTGTTTGTTTCCTCTTCTAAGCTCTCTGGCTCCCGACCTCTGTCCGCTCAAATTCCCTCTGAGCATTAAACAATCACTACTAAACATCTTTGGGTATGGTGGCCACCTTTTTTGTAATAGAATGGACCATTGGCACCTTTGAAATCCCAAAAATATTCGTTCTCTATTTACACAGAGAAATACACTAAAAACTCTAAAAAACCCATAAAAACTCTTTCTATCAGACTTCAAAAATCATTGAATCTACCCTAGAATCCTATCGGGTCCACCTTTGATTGCTATCGCAAGTCGCAAGTGCCCATGTGCCGTGGTTTCCTGTGTATTTGCAAAATACATTAAAACACTAAAAATCCCGACAAATGGCTTTATGGCAGACTTCAAATAATATACAGATGCATCTATAAACCCTTTCGGGTCCGAATTCATCGCATCAGGTGCATTTCCTTTATATTTTGTTATTTAATGAAAATGTGAAATACATAGAAAAACCTATTTTCCGGAACTCAAAATATATTAAGTTTCATCTATAACCTCGTCGGGTTCAGCTATCGCAGTCTTATTTGTATCGGCCCCGCACCTTTGTATTTTCCCGATGCGATATTGCGAGTTAACCTGGGCCATCGATCTATGTGCTTGATCG
The DNA here is from genome assembly GCA_031772625.1 of Pinus tabuliformis. Lineage (NCBI taxonomy): Eukaryota > Viridiplantae > Streptophyta > Pinopsida > Pinales > Pinaceae > Pinus > Pinus tabuliformis. Next base: position 64,926,026 of record CM062817.1, on the reverse strand, counting down.
ACGATCCTCGTTGACTCACACTGATCGTTGTCGCAACGTTCATATGGTAGCCTTTGATAGTCTCTACCTGCCATCACCGATTGCGATATTTCAATTGGATCTGGACCGTTGATCGGCCAGATCCGACGGCTCCTGTGCATCATTGTTCAAGCCTCTGATAGCTCTGTTTTTCGTTGTTTCTTCATTTTTTTCAGGCCCAATAGTGTAATCCACCATTTTTAAAGGTTCATCCTTTATGATAGTTTTTGATGTTTGAAGACTTAGAGGGTTTTTTGGATCCATTTTGGATCACGCCTTCCCACTGAAAAAGCTTTTGGACCACAAAAAGTTGGTTTTTAAGCATCGATCAAGTGAGGATATAGCTTCCTCACTTGTCCAATCTCTATCCATCGTGCACTACTTGGATTTGAACCTTTGAGTCCAATTCTGAGGTACTCAACATCCCCTCTGTGCGTAGTTCTCACCTTCCTATCCAGAACTGTATCTTCCTGCAACTCATTGAGATATTCAGGCAACAGATCATCAATAGAAGGAAACTGACTTTGCTCTTCAGGATCTTCAATCAATGAAGGTTCAAACAGTCTCAAGTTTTTTGCATTAACTATTGAATAGATGTGCATGTAAGCTGGAAAATCAAGGCGAAAAGTGCTCTCGCCAATTTTCTCAAGTATCTTGAAAGGCCCATAGCTTATTGGCTTCAGCTTCTTACCTTCACCTTGCATTCTGTCTTTGCTAATGTATAGCCAGACTTGATCACCAACTTGGAAGCTATGCTCAATTCGATGCTTGTCATGCCTTGCCTTGTACTTGGCCTGGCTTCTTTCCAGTTGTTCCTACACTGCCTTGTGAATTCCTTGGATCTATTCAATGAACTTGGTTGCTTTGTCCACATCACTGTGTCCATCAACTGCTATGTCTTTTCCAAAGACAAAATGCAAGGGAGACCTTGGTGTAAAACCAAAACAAGTCTCAAAAGGAGATCTCTGAGTAGAAGAGCATTTAGCACAGTTGTAAGAATGTTGCACATAACACAAATGTTCATCCCAAAGCTTGGGGTGCTTGCTGCAATAGCCCCTGAGCAACTGGATCACTGTCCTATTGACCACCTCTGTTTGGCCATCTATTTGTGGATGAAAGGTTGTGCTCTTCTTCAGTCTGGTGTCCATCAATTCCCATAGACTTGACCAAAACTTCCCAACAAATCGGGAATCTCGATCAGATACAATGGAAGTGGGTAACCCAGAATGAACCCAGACATGCTGAAAGAAAAACTTTGTTGTTTGTTCAGCTGAAATCTTCTTGTTACAAGGTATTAAAATACACATTTTGTTGAACCTGTCCACAATAACATATAAATAATTATGACCTTTTCTATATTTTGGCAACCCCCCAACAAAGACCATGGAAACACTTTCCCAAGGATGAGAAGGAACTAGAAGTGGAGTGTACAAGCCTAATTTTCTGGGCTTGCTTTTAGCACACATGGTACACCCTTTAATATATCTAGAAATTGTTTCATGCATTCTTGGCCAATAACAGAACCTTTGCAGCTGTGAAACTATTTTACTTTCACCAAAATGACCTGATATAAGAGAAGTATGTGCTCCTCGGATTATGTTAACTCTTTTAGTTTGTGGAATGCATAACTTTCACAAATGATACAAGAGTTGGTCCTTAACATAATAATCCAATTCTTCTACTTGTTTGCCATGACTTAAAGTTGCATATATGTCTTTAAAATCAACATCTTGAGCATATTGTTCAACGTAGCTTTCATGCATTACTGAGTTATGCTTAAGTATAGTAGATGCATTTATGATTGGTTTGGATAACATATCTGCAACCTTATTGTGTATGCCCTTCTTATATCTGATGACAAGATGAAACTGTTGTAGAAAACGCATCCACCTATAGTGTCTTGATTGCTACAATTTAGTTTGTGAGTGCAAATATTGAAGTGGTTGATGATCTGTATGTATAATTGTTTCATTGCCCATTAGGTAATGTTTCCACTCTTTCACACTCTTTACTAATGCATACAATTCTTTATCATATGTGGGATAATTAACTACTCCAGAATTAAATGTCTCAGAATGATAGAATATGAGTTTACCATGTTGCATCAACACTTCTCCCATGGCATAGCCACTGGCATCTGTTTCAATCTCAAATGGTCATTGAATATCTAGCAGTGCTAGTACTGGTGTTGTACTAATTTTTTATTTTAAGGTTTCGAAGGCTTTTTTTTGTTTTCCTCCCCACTGAAACACCTTTTTCAATCTTGTTAAAGCATGTAAGGGCGCTGCAATCAAGGAAAAGTTAGCAATAAACTTTCTCCAATATTGTGCTGCCCCTAGGAAACTCCTAACTTCTGTAGCAGATTTGGGTTTAGGCTAGTTCACAATGACTTCGACCTTAGAGGGATCTATCTTCAATTCACCACCCCCTACAATATGACCCAAATAATTTAAAGATGTTTTGCCAAATTCACATTTTGATAAATTCACATAGAGATTTTCTCTTTTCAGAACATCTAAAGTTTGCTTTACATGCTTCAAATGTTCTTCCCATGTTTTACTGAAAACAAGAATGTCATCTAAATATACAATTACAAAATCATCAATAAAAGGTTTGAGTACATCATTCATAACTCTCATGAAAGTGGCGGGAGCATTAGTTAAGCCAAAAGGCATAACCAACCATTCATACAGCCCTTGCTTTGTTTTGAAAGCAATCTTCCATGCATCTTGTTCTGCTACTCTGACCTGATGATAGCCACTACGCAAGTCCAACTTGGAAAAGTAAACTGGTTCTTTCAGTTGATCTAATAGATCGTCAATGCGAGGAAGAGGATAACGATTCTTGATTGTTATTTTATTTAGTGCTCTATAATCAATGCACAACCTCCACGAACCATCTTTCTTTCTCACCAACATGATTGGATATCTGCAAGGTGATGTGCTTGGTCTTATGAACCCTTTATCAAGCATCTCCTATACCTGCTTCTTGATCTCTGCATTCTCTAAAGTGGATAACCTGTACATTTCGATGTTAGGCAATGGAGCACCTTGCTGCAAATGAATATCATGTACTATTTCCCTTTTGGGTGGCAGACCTTTTGGTTCTTGAAATAGGATATCATATTTTGAAACAAATTTAACTAAATTAGCTTTCTGTTTAGCATCACATCCCTCAAATACATTGGTTTTATCAGGGTTCTTTTCCTTTACAACCATTAGTAAAAATTGCTTGCATGAATTTACAATTCTTTTCATCTGCCCTGAGTTTATGAGAGAGTAATTATTTTTGAGTATATGAGCTCTTACAATATATTCTATTCCATGTTTAGTGAGTTGATACTTATTTTCAGCTCTATAGAAAATGGCTTTTCTATCATACAAGTAAGGACTTCCTAAAACAATACCACATATATCCAAGGGAAGTATATCTAACTCAACCTCATGTACAAATGTTGACCCAATAGCAAACCGAAGTTTACATTGTCTTGTCACTTGTAGCTTTGCTTTATCACATACTCAACCTAATGGATATGGCTTCTTGTGAGGTGTGGTTAGTAATCCCAACTTCTTTACAATTGCTTCAGAAATCAAGTTTACTTGTGATCCACTATCAAATAAAGTATCAATCTTTTGGTGCTTGGAAATAACTCTAATATGAAAAAGCTCATGTCTTTTCCTCTCAATATCTTTATTATGAATAGATTGTGTAGAATTACTTGTAGATGCTTTAGAATTTTTACCTTTTATACCTATCGCTATGACTATTGTTTCATCACCTGAGTCTGACCCCAAGTCTTTCTGAATAGTAGCAGCATTCTTCTTCTTCTTACCACTGAACTTCTTAGGTTTCAGTTCCAAATGCAAAGACCAGCAGTGTTCATCATTGTGTCCATCCTTTTTAGAGTGAGTGCATGAAGGTTTGTCTTTCTGTACAGCGTTTTCCTTCCTCTCCTTCCATTTTAGCTTCTTCATTTCCTTTTTCTTGCTTACAGAGGGTTTTAATGATCCCCCAATCTCTGGGTTCACATTCTTGCCTCTAGCCTCTAGAAGTGTAGCCTGAACTAATACATCATCTAGGCTAGTGGGTTAAACATGAGAATGGTGTGCCTAAAATAGCTATGTAGACCACCTATATACTTCAACAAAGTTTCATGTGAGTCTAGAGAAATGCCTAGAGTTAAAGCTCTTTTTCTAAATTCCTGGGTATAGCTTTGTACACTTTTCCCCTTTAATTGGCAAAGAGTTTTCCATCTCATCATTTTTTACTACATATAAGCTAGTGGATAGCATTGCTTTTAATGGTAGAAACAAATTCATTCCAGGTAGAAAGAATTTTACCATGCTTCTTCAAATCAGCTTGTGTCATGCCTTCCCACCACACTAGGGCAGTTCCTCTAAGGTGAAGGCTAGCCAACTAAATCTTCCTCCTTTCTGAATCAATGTTCTGCACCCTGCAATATACATCAATCTGTCTAATCTAGTTATCTAACTTTTATGCATTTAATTCTCCATCATAAATTGGTAAATCAAATTTTACATGTAATTTAATCAAAGAAGTCTTATTTTTCTTATCAGGGCTAGGAGATGAGGATGATGAAGGAGATGGTGGAAGAGATGATGGAGGAGCCTTTTCCTCTTTCCCTTTACCCTCTAGAGGGGCATCTAGAGAAGGTTCCTCGGCTCCTTTTTCTTGTTTGGGTGTTGAGGTGCTTTCACCTCAACCCTTCTTGAATTCTCGATACATCTCTTCCACCATGGCCTTCATGGCCATAAAACTATCCATGAACTGAGATTATGATTCCAAATGAGTTTCTTCTGCCATTCTCCTCCTCGGATAGACTCTTCCAATTTCTAGGTTGGCCTCAACAAGTTCTCCTTTTCCCAGTTTGAGCTTTGACCTCGTTAGCATTCAAAAAAAGTCCAATACAAGCTTGTCTAACCTTAACAAACCAAAAACCAAAAGCTCTAATACCACTTGATCTGAAAATGATGATCTTAGATTACTTTTAAGGTATTACAAACTTATGTTCATGGATTTGCCTATATCACTTAGTGCAACGGATCGATAAGATTGCGAATAATATAGACAATGAGCAGTTAGAGAAACATAATAGACAAACACACATAACACAACAATTTTAATATGGAATTCACCCAAAACTCTTGGGCTATGTCTCCTGGTCCAGCCTTCAGTGGTGACCTCTCTATTATGTGTTCAAGAGCAGAGTTTTACAAAATGTGAGCTCAAATTGAGTCTCAACACAACAGATACAAAACAACATGAATTTACTTGAATCCCTCAAGTCTCTCTGAGTACACAGACTCTCCCTCTTGCTCTCTGTCTCTGTTTTCTCTCTGTCTCAGCACTACTTGCCTCTATCCTGTCATTTTGTGGCTTTTAAGCCAATCAACATTGTTTGTCTGTTTCCTCTTCGGGGCTCTCTAGCTTCCGACCTCTGTCCGCTCAAATTGCCTCTGAGCGTTAAACAATCACTGTTAAACGTCTTTCGGTATGGTGGCCACCTGTTTTGTAACGAAATGGACCATCGGCACCTTTGAAATCCCAAAAATAGTCTTTCTTTGTTTACACAAAGAAATACACTAAAAACTCTGAAAGCCCCATAGAATCTCTTTCTGTCAGACTTCAAAAATCATTGAATCCGCCCTACACTCCTATCAGGTCCACCTTTGATCGCTACGCAAGTCGCAAGTGCCCATGTGCCGTGGTTTCCTTTGTATTTGCAAAATACATTAAAACACTGAAAATCCCGAAAAATGGCTTTATAGCGGACTTCAAATAATACAGCTACATCTATAAACCCTTTCGGGTCCAAATTCATTGCATCGGGCGCATTTCCTTTGTATTTCATTTATTTAACGAAAATACGAAATACACAGAAAAACTCGTTTTCTGGAACTCAAAATATATTAAATTTCATCTATAACCCCATTGGGTTCGGCTATCACAGTCGCATTTGTATCGACCCCGCTGCTTTGTATTTTGCTGATGCGATATTACGAGTTAACCTGGGCCGTCGACCTGTGCGCTTGATCGATGGTCCTTGTTGACTTGCGCTGATCGCTGTCGCAACGTTCATATGGTAGCCTCCGACAGTCTCCACCTACCATTGCCGATTGGGATATGCCGATCGGATCTGGACCGTTGATCGGCCAGATCTGACAGCTCCTGTGCATCGTTGTTCAAGCCTCTGATAGCTCTATTTTTTGTTGTTCCTTCATGTTTTTCAAGCTCAATAGTGTAATCCGCCATTTTTAAAGGTTCATCCTTTATGATAGTTTTTGATGTTTGAGGACTTGGAGGGTTTTTTGGATCCATTTTGGATCATTTTCAAATTTTCCTTCATGTCATTCCTCTGCTAAATTTTTGTCTCATCTAAAAGCCTACAAAAGTCAAATATATGAAGTTTTTGCACGGAAAATTTAGGCAATCAATTAGTCCTTATTGGCAGGTTCTTACATATGCAGGAGGATCATGTGTAAGAACTTGTTTCTCTCCACTCTTTTGAAAGTCAAAATGAATCGTCTCTTGATATATTTGAGAATTATTTTGAAATTGAAAACATAGAACAACCAGCAATAATATATGAAGCTTATCTTACTATTTTTGTTCATCATGAAGAGATGATTGTCTAGTCAATTTAATGTCTTAAATTGCTCTACATAAATTATCAATCCGGGTATCGTAAACTGATGAAGTGTGGTGCACCATATGTGCTTAGTTAACCTTTCTCTTACTTCGTTGTTTTATAGTTTATGTTGTTTTTGGGGTTTTGTTCTTGTTAGTTTCCTAAAGTGTCTAATGCAAATGGAAATCCTATTCTAAGGTCTTAAGAGTACTTTTAAAGGATAAGTATGGATAAAGATTTCAAGACAAAGCCTTATGTCCCTAATGGTAACTTCCAAAACTTAGCACTTCAAAAGAACTTAAAACATGTTATTGATGGAATTAGTATTTAAACAAAAGTGTAAATATACAGCTAATTCAGTCAAAATAAAATGCAATAACCAAACAATGAGCTAGTGACTATGAGACCCAGTATCCTTGCTGCTTCAGCAAAAGGACAAGATGATTCTATCATGTCTTTAGTCATTAAAAGGCTATGTGCATCACTAATCTACAATCAAAATAGAATGCAACAACCAAACAATGAGCTAGTGACTATGAGACCCAGTATCCTTGCTGCTTCAACAAAAGGACAAGATGATTCTATCATGTCATTAGTCATTAAAAGGCTACGTGCATCACTAATCTACAATCAAACTTGAAAGCAATTTATGTACAGCTAATATACAGAAGCATAACAAAATTAAATGACAACTATACAAGGCTTTAGTGTGTAGGGGCCCTCTGCCACTTGCATGAATTAAAATTGCATGAATGAAAAATCTAATCTATCAAACTTGAAAGCAATTAAATAACATAATGAAATCAAAGCAATATTTACAAAATGAAATCTACTCTACCTTACATTCTACAAAGCAATATTTACAAAATGAAATCTACTCTACCTTACATTCTAATATGCTCCATGACATCTACTTCACATCTCCTTCCATGTTGAGAACATCAAAGCTTTATTCAATTTCTTCAAAAGTACAAAGTACAACAAAGTTCTCCAAAGCTTTCAAAAGCCATCAAGGAAGAACTACAAACTTAAGAACTAGGGACTAAAAACTAACAAATGAAGGAGAGAGATCTCCTATTTATACAAAAAGATGAGAGCCATCTCATTAATGAGAGTCCATGAATCTCTCCCTCGACCTCTAGAGTCCTAATCAAAATAGGAACTGATAAGACACATGTCTTCTTAGAGTTACAATACAATTAGGAGATGTGACACATATCCTCATGATCCCATGATTCTTTCCAACCAAATTCGAATTTAGCCTTAGAGTGCCACATAAGGGTCTTCTAGAAGTCACCTTTCAACCTACACATGTCAACAACCTCAACCCATTTGTTAGGTATAAGCATATGAACATTATTTTCTAATTTTTAACCACAAATTCACTTAAAAGACTTAGAATTAATAAAGATTGGAAAAACATAAATGTGGCCCAATGATAATGAAAGTGGGATGAATGTGGTGACATAGTAGTGAAGTGGAGGTGATATAATGGACATAATAGTGAAACTGTAATGGGAAGTGGAGGTGATATAATGGACATAATAGTGAAACTGTAATGGAAATGAATGACATTTTCAAGGCTCAACATACCCCCCAACTGAAGCTATTTCATGTCCTCATGCAATATATATTACATTAACTCTTTTAATCCTTGAGCTTTGGCTTAACTTTGCATGATATCATTTGATAACTTCATATTTCTGCAAAGTGTTTTACTTGAATTGCAACATGGTTGGTTCTTGTGTTACAACCATTTTTTTTTCTTTGTTGTTGCCTTCTACTTTGATCTTTGAACTTTGCATAATGATATTTTGATTATTGTTGCAAAGTATATCTTTATTAGATTGCATGATGGTTGGTTCTTGTGTGACAACCATGATTTTGTTTGTATCCAATTTATCCTTTAAGCACTTTTTCAAAAGCCATTGTATGCTCATAATAGCAATGTAATAATTAATATATGTTGGAGGTATGTGAGCTCCTGAATATGATATGGACATGGCAAGATATGAATATGAATGTATTCCCCCCCCCCCCAACTGATGGTATTGGCAATTTTATGAGGAAGAGAAATGTTTTTCCAACAATTATCATTCTAGCTTTTTATGGAATTCTATGGTCAAAAGTTAGAAAATGACGTACCTTCACTTACCCTTTGGAATGGATGAGTTGTATGTGTGGTGGCTGAAAAATTCTGATTATATTCTTCTTCAAGTGGCTGAACAAGAGGAGTCATGGATAGAGAGATAAGATGACTTTTTATTGCTTCTACTAAAACTTGCTGAATCTGCTCCAAAATGCTGAAAATAATAGTCTTCATGTCTTCAAAACTCATTGGCACAATTCCTAATATGTAAAAAGATGTTCTGATGTCGAACATAGTAGGAAATTGTTGGCTTAGTGTCCATTAATGGATGCCACTAGTCAACACGAGAACTCTCACCATTGATGACAATGAGAGTCAAGATGCCCAAACACATCTTGCTAGGTACGAATGAATTTGCTGAAGTCGAGTCACCTAGAAGATCTGACGAACAAGGGACATTAATGTATTCCCATTGCTTGTCAGCATGAGAACTTGCCATTAAGGCATGCAAGCCTCAAGGTGTTTTTACAAAGAACTTAGACTCAAAGGACTATGGACTCAATAATTTTCATTGAAGCAGGGCTTATTTGCGGAATGAAAATGACAAGAAATGGAAGATGAAAATGGAAGATGGAAATGGGGAGTAGAAATGGCAATGGGCAATAAGCATATGAATGAGCCTCTTGCTTTTATTTGTGGGTTATGAATGGACAAAAAGAGATGGAAAGTGTATGTGAATGTAAATGGAAAGCATGGAGTGGAATGAGGTGAATGGTTTATTATGAAGTATGGATGTGATGGATGAATGTGATGGAAACAAGAGTATCTGAAAGTTTTTCAAGTGTTTGGATCTGATTTTGCATCAGCATATTTCCTCTTTGTTGTTGATCATCCTCTTATGAAACAAATTGGTCTCTTAGAGAGACACCATTCTCTTGTAGTCATTTGTCCTTCCTCCTGGAACCTGCAAAAAAACTAATACTTCTTCTGCAATGGAATGTAAGATTATCAAAGGAGAGAGATGGCCAATCTCTCTAGTTATGATATTTACACACAAAACTAAGAATTTGTATTAATGAAACAAGTTCTCAAAGGAAAAATCAAAAGAATTTATACCTGATTTGGAATTAGTGCCTCAAGTCGATGTTGCTTCTTTTCAGCAATTTATTTCATTATTTGCCATTTCAAACTCAAATGATGGATTTCTCATTGTGTAGATCTTGTTGAGATCTTTCCAATGGTACTTAAATCATCAAAATCTGATTTTGTATGAAAAAGTTAAGCTGATTTGAACAATGAGGTTTTTCTGGCTGTGGAATTGGAGAACAGTTGCGGAATTGGACTTTAGCTGTGGAATGTGCACAGTTCTGTAGCTAAAAATCTTAGATACAAAGTTAGCCATTCATTTTTCATCATCAATCCAAAATTAATCAATACCTTCAGAAAAGTGAGCAAATAACTTATTCATTTCATTGATTCAAAATTATTATTTTTTCTTGACATGCAGCGACTCAGTGTGGCGACTTAGTGATAACACACAATTTGACTTCCTTTTTACCGGGGTCTTTTTCATCAAATTTGACCAAATGAATAGGACACCATCCATGTACTGACATTCCCCTAGCTACCCATGTGGCTTGTTTTTCTTGATGACACCTACAACCTAGAGTTTAACAAAACAGCTGCAGAAAGTTGAGCCAGCTGCGGAAAGTTAAGCCAGCTGCGGAAATTTGAATCAATTGCGGAAAATGGCTGCAACAGTCAATCATCAGTTTCAAGTTATTTTCTTCATTGTTTGCATGTAGGAACTCTGTGAATTGCAGTGGCATATGGAGCAAACCATGGTACTTACTCTTTTGTTGCATTTTTTCGTGTGTTGACGGATTTTGTATCATCGCATGCCTTTTGATATTCATATAATACAAATCACTTGAATACAAATTCAGATTGTTTATGTGTGACATTTATAGTTTATACCATCTGCCAAAAGAAAGTTAAGGTGTTGACGAATTGACTTTTTCAACAAAAGCACGTGAAGTGATAACAGTAGTGTTTAGCGGGAAATGGAGAAGGTTTGACATAGCGTAACCTGAAACTGCCTAAAGAAACCATTCACGGATTCAACCAAACAAACAACGGAATCAGCCTTGGCATAATGAAGTATGAGTAAAAGACGGAAGTTGTGAGGCATGGTGGGAGACGTGGACGAGTTTGAGTTAAAATTGGAAAACGGGTGGCAGAAGACGTGTTATCTCAAACAACCAAAGCGTGCCGTGTATGAATTGTTCTCTGTTCATTTAATAAAAATCTTCTTTTTTTCCTCATATTCAGTGACACCGTGGATGACTTGGCTGCCAAGAAAAACGGATCTGAGCAGATTTCTCAAGGAAAACGAAATATGGTCACAATTGTTAAAAAAAAACACTGATTTTTTTTTTCACGCTGCAGACAAAAATGGGCTCCAAAGAACCGAATATTTCTCCCAGACCGCCACAAATTTCTTCAAACGGTTTCTGGGTTATCTAACTAACCCACCTGGCAAAAAAACCCATGTTTTATTTTCTTGAAATTCGTCTTTGTTTGGGAAAATCGAACGTTTGAAGTTAGAAGTTTTTTCAGCTATTACATTTTTCTGAGTTTTACTGTTCTCACTGTTCTGCCTTTTATGAATTTGCATTCGGCCTTAAGATAAATCTCAGAGGGGGAAAAATTGTTTTCAAATGCAGTCAATAACAAATGAATCAGTCAGGGAAGGAGATGCTAAAAAAAATTCTTCACAAGCCTTCCAATCGCAGAATTTGTACGGTATACGCCTCACTGCAACAATCTACTTCTTTTTATTGTGTTACCAAAATGCCTTTTAAATCTTAAGGACAGCGATCACTTCAGAAGTTTCTTCTTTGGTTAGACAATTTCCGGCTGATTCAAATGTCTTTACTCTTAATTTAAATGAGTTTTCTTGAAATGCAACTTGAATCTTGCTGCTGTCTCAGTAGTAATGTGAACAGCGCAAGAGAATCTCTCATACAGAGTTCATCTTCTCTTAGATTCTCAAAAATTTCAAACTCATTAAAATTAATCGTTTTCCTTGGCTCATTGTTATTATATTCTACAAGATATCCAGTTAATCATTCATATCCTTTCTTTGAAAGCCATATCAGCAAGATTCCAACCAAATCCCAAAAACACAGAGTTTTTATTTTAACACAGCAGTCCATGCAATTTGACCTATTTTTTCTTAAATGTTCTTTCAGGTTTGTTTCAGGCCAAAGTTTGAACAGGGAGGCAGATTTTCTTGTTGAAGTCACAATGAAAAGCTAGGATTGAGGATAACCATAGATTATTTTTCTTCTCTTTTCTTCTCTGAAATTGTAAAATTTTATGAAAAGGATTAATGCTTTTCAATTTCAGGTAGCAAATACTTCAAGAAAAACATGTTAAAAACATGACTTTGACTAAGGTCTTATGCTGGTTTTTCATCGATCTGAGCTAGGTGACTAGGATAGGATCCATGTCGGGAAAATTCTGAAGATGCCCATGTGGTCGGTTTTTTCATTGGATGCCTGTAACCTGCTAAACCTTGAAACAGCTGCGGAATTCTCAGCTAGTTGCAGAATCAGGGCAGTTTCCGCAGCTAAGTTGCAAAACCTTATTAAAACAGGATACAGTGTTTTGAAGACCACTACAAAGCATAACCAGACAATTTTGGACAATTTGAACCTATCAAAGCAGTTGAGTTTCATTTTTTTCATCATTTTTTTTTTATTGAATCAATTGAAATGTTGAAGTTTATTTTGTCTCCTCTTTTTTTTTTTTTTTTTACATAATAATTATTTTTCTGATCCTCCAGATCACACAAAGTGCAAGAGGAGAGCATACTCAAGAATTATTAACTTTTTCAGATGTAAGAAATAAGGTCTCCTAATTACACTTACCCGGCAACGGCGCCAAAATGTCTAGTCAATTTAATGTCTTAAATTGCTCTACATAAATTATCAATCCGGGTATCGTAAACTGATGAAGTGTGGTGCACCATATGTGCTTAGTTAACCTTTCTCTTACTTCGTTGTTTTATAGTTTATGTTTTTTTTGGGTTTTTGTTCTTGTTAGTTTCCTAAAGTGTCTAATGCAAATGGAAATCTTATTCTAAGGTCTTAAGAGTACTTTTAAAGGACAAGTATGGATAAAGATTTCAAGACAAAGCCTTATGTCCCTAATGGTAACTTCCAAAACTTAGCACTTCAAAAGAACTTAAAACATGTTATTGATGGAATTAGTATTTAAACAAAAGTGTAAATATACAGCTAATTCAGTCAAAATAAAATGCAATAACCAAACAATGAGCTAGTGATTATGAGACCCAGTATCCTTGCTGCTTCAACAAAATGACAAGATGATTCTATCATGTCTTTAGTCATTAAAAGGATATGTGCATCATTAATCTACAATCAAAATAGAATGCAACAACCAAACAATGAGCTAGTGACTATGAGACCCAGTATCCTTGCTGCTTCAGCAAAAGGACAAGATGATTCTATCATGTCATTAGTCATTAAAAGGCTATGTGCATCACTAATCTATGATCAAACTTGAAAGCAATTTATGTATAGCTAATATACAGAAGCATAACAGAATTAAATGACAACTATACAAGGCTTTAGTGTGCAGGGGCCCTCTGCCACTTGCATGAATTAAAATTGCATGAATGAAAAATCTAATCTATCAAACTTGAAAGCAATTAAATAACATAATGAAATCAAAGCAATATTTACAAAATGAAATCTACTCTACCTTACATTCTACAAAGCAATATTTACAAAATGAAATCTACTCTACCTTACATTCTAATATGCTCCATGACATCTACTTCACATCTCCTTCCATGTTGAGAACATCAAAGCTTTATTCAATTTCTTCAAAAGTACAAAGTACAACAAAGTTCTCCAAAGCTTTCAAAAGCCATCAAGGAAGAACTACAAACTTAAGAACTAGGGACCAAAAACTAACAAATGAAGGAGAGAGATCTCCTATTTATACAAAAAGATGAGAGCCATCTCATTAATGAGAGTCCATGAATCTCTCCCTCTACCTCTAGAGTCCTAATCAAAATAGGAACTGATAAGACACATGTCTTCTTAGAGTTACAATACAATTAGGAGATGTGACACATATCCTCATGATCCCATGATTCTTTCCAACCAAATTCGAATTTAGCCTTAGAGTGCCACATAAGGGTCTTCTAGAAGTCTCCTTTCAACCTACACATGTCAACAACCTCAACCCATTTGTTAGGTATAAGCATATGCACATTATTTTCTAATTTTTAACCACAAATTCACTTAAAAGACTTAGAATTAATAAAGATTGGAAAAACATAAATGTGGCCCAATGATAATGAAAGTGGGATGAATGTGGTGACATAGTAGTGAAGTGGAGGTGATATAATGGACATAATAGTGAAAGTGTAATGGAAATGAATGACATTTTCAAGGCTCAACAATGACTTTGCATATTCTTCAAGATTATTTTGCCAACCTATTTTAATCATCAGTGAGGTCATATTAGGTGTTGTTTATAGAGCACGAGTTTCAATTTCATGTGGAATTTTAGTTGCCATTATGTATTATTTTATGTCTTCTTATGGAGGGTGCGAGCAGAATTCTAATGAGTGCCCATCTCCTTGCTTGGGTTCACTGGAAATTTTGTATCACTTGAGTGAGCAAGTTATTTAGTAGTTTAGTGTAGATAGCAGTGTGAATAAGCTCAATGGTTTCAACATCTTCTTCAATACTTTTTAGATTTCCATTTCAGTAGTGTGCTAGTTTCTAGTAGTTTGTTTTGGCAGATTGGTATTTATTTTCAGCATTCATTTTTAGTTTGCAGTTGTTTGTTGAAGATTTGGAAGAGACCAAGTTACATGCTACAGATGGCAAATTGAGTTTGGGATTAACCCACTGGTCAAGCTACTAGTATACGGTTTTCTTGTCTCCTCGCAGCGAGGTTGTCATCCCCATTAGATCTAATGTTAGGGTCCTATATTATAGGAGTATTTTTCATTTCAGTCTTTCTATTCATTTGAGGTTGAAAGGAAGAGTGTTGCATATCTGCAAGTTCAACATGCTGGGGAAGTTGGAATATGATGTGCAATAGAGGAACCCACTGCGTATCTCAAGAAATAAAAAAAATTGGTTGAAATGTGTGCCTTGAACCCTACACATCTCTATTTGGAACTTCAGTTGAGTATCATTGATCAACCCCTTGTTTGGATGTCTCTCTCAAATAACCATAGTCACAGGTGCTGCGAAAGTTGCTACGAATCTGATAACAAAGGGAGATAGTGTTTTGGAGCATTTCTTTCATTTTTGGGGTTTTTTCATAGGTTCATAAGCTTCATAGGGGCATTCCAAGATGATCCATCAGTTTCATTTTGTCATAGATAGGTTGCAAGTATACAAAACTTGGAATGTTGTACAAGTTGTTGCAAAACTGTCAGAAGCATTAGGGTTTAATTATAAATCAAATTTTTGGCATTATTTTTTGTGCGTGGGAACTTAAAATAGGTTTAAAAGGGTGGAAACATCATCAATCATCCATTCTTGCTTAGCCAAAGTTCAAGCATGTGATTAAAGCCATGAAAATACAACCCCGCTGCAAAAGTGCACTGCACAAACATATTTTCACTATATCTATTAAAAATTGTACCCATTTTCCCTGAAACGTTTACAGTATATGCATGGGGTTGAGATGCATAAACTCAGTTAATTTCAACCCAAAATTCTTCATTGTTTTTTAGAAACAAGCTACCATCATCTAGAGTCATTTTTGGATTTTCTCGAGACTCGTGAGTCAGATTTCGCTCAAATATTTTGTGGAGAAGTATTATGATGATATTAAATTTCTGTCAAAAAATTAGCTCAATCTAGCTTAACTTTTAGGAGATATGTGAAAAATACAGTCGTTGTGCTTTAGCGCTGCATTTTTGCTGCAAGGGAGGCGTTGCATTTCCGGACAGACATCTTTTTTACTGAGTTTCCCAAGTCAAAATATTATGTAACTTGGTTTTATAGTTTTATTAATTGTATTAAAGCATATAATAACTCATAGGCTTGATTTTGGGCCGAGGAATTAATGAAAAATGCTTAGAAGATATTTGGTTAAGCAGTCCCTAGTCTTTAGCAGTTAGTTCTATTTTCATTGCAGAAGTTAGAAACAACAATCCTAATGAGGAATTCGACCTCTATAGGTAGGAACTGACTCATTTGAGCCTATTTTATGATGTGAATGTAATGGAAAAAGGGTTCTTTAGTCATATTGGAGAGAGAGACTTTGTGTGCATTGTATTTTCTTAATATTTTTGCTAGTGGATGAAAGATAGAAGGTGATTTGGAGGGGACCATGTGTCAGATCTTAATGGTGTTATGCTTCCTTCTAGTTGTAATTTTGTCTTATTTTTTCACATCTCTTAAATATATGTCTTCATTCTTGGAAGAAACAGGTACTTAGCTCAAAATTCATTTAAAAGGTGCTCTAATTTAGTTTTACCAAGTGATCAATGTTTTCTTCTAAAAAGAAACATTCATAATTTATCCATAGTTTGATGCTCTTTGCATTGTTTCCATTTTGAACATACTTACCTTCCTACAATGAATCAATTCCATCATCAAGATTGCTTATGTTTTCCCTGTGGAAAAACCCTTTCTCTCTTCATCTTATCACTAGACAAATAATCAATTTGACATGACTCCATGCCCAATGGATATGTCTCCTTTTTTACCAAAAAACCATTGAAAATTAGGCCTTATTGAGCACTATACCCAGCCTAATATCAGATTAGTTGAGCAACCTAAGCAAGAGAGTCCTCTCCAAAGGGCTAGATTCTAGCTTACAAGTGGTTTCGTGGTTGTAGGTTTTAACCTCGTACAAAAATTACCTGCATACGAAATCTAAAACACAGAAAGTAAACAATGCGAGAGCATAACACATAAAACACATATACACAGAGATTTTCCCCTGGATCCCAAAACCAGGACTACCAGCTTGATTTTTCATTATGTTCCTTTCAATGTTACAATACATATTTATACATGTTGAAGCATCCAATACCATGGACCGAAAACCATCGCTTCCAAAACCATGGACCGAAAACCATCGCATCCAAAACCATGTGCAAAAAAAATGCACAAAACCATAGGTAGGTCTGCCTAACCTAATATATAGTCCAAAAACAAAGTTTTCCAGGGTTCTGCCCCGGACCCCATAGAGTGGGGTTACCTGCATCCCTCAAATCCCCTGTGACTCCCCCTGTTACTCAATCTGCACAACGAAGGGGAGGCTCGGCCCCCCTTCTAACCCCTCGGTTAACTACATGGGCTAGTCGTGGAAAGAATATAACACAACTCAACATTCTCCCATTTGTTGTTTTCTTTCCACAGGGGGCCATAAGAGAGCTTAGTCATTTATCCAGTCCTAGAACACTCATTATTTCTCTACACCAAGAGAGCTTCTCATAGCTCACAGATTTTGTCAATGCATCTGCGGTATTCTTCAAAGTGTCCGCCTTTACCAGCAACACCCTTTTTTCTTCTATCATATCCCTCACAAAGTGATACTGAACATCAATGTGCTTTATCTTTGAATGATATGCAGGGTTCTTTGCCAAGAAAATTGCACTTTGGCTATCACAGTCTATCCTTATAGCTTCCTGTAATAACCCCATACTTGAACACAATCTCTACAACCAAACTGCTTCCTTGCTTGCATGAGTGGCTGCCATGTATTCTGCCTCTATAGTTGATAGTGCCGCTACAGATTGTTTCTTACTCATCCAATTGACTACACCTCCAAATACGTTAAACACATACCCACTTGTATATCTTCTCTAATCTAGATCTCCAGCCTAGTTTGCATCAACAAAGCCACGAATATCCAACACTTTGTCCAATCTTGGTCTTCCTTGGTAGCACAAACCATAATTACTAGTGCCACACAAATACCTGAAAACCTGCTTCACTATTGTCCAATGCTCCTTCCCTAGTTTTGACATAAACCTACTCAATACTCCCACTGCATGTGCAATGTCTGGTCTAGTATAGACCATTGCATACATCAGACTACCAACTGCACTTGCATATGGAACACAGGACATGTCCTCTTCCTCTTCTTGTGTCTTGGGACACTGTTCAGCAGATAACTTTACACCTACAGGAATAGGAACCTTCACCGGTTTACTATCATGCATATTAAACCTCTACAATGTTTTCTCGACATACTTCCTCTGGTTTAACGAGAGCTTCCTCTTTGTCTGATCTCTTTTAATTTCCATGCCCAAAATATATTTTGCAGCACCAAGATCTTTCGTGTTGCATTTGGAGGACAAATGGGTCTTCAAATCCTGGATAATTTCTTTGTCCTTTCTAACCAGCAACATATCATCCACATACAAGACCAGATAAATAAAACGGTCACCAATTAATTTAAAATACACACATTGAGCTGCTTTGCTTCTGTTGAAGCCAAGTCCCCGTATAAATGTATCAAATTTTTGATACCACATCCATGGTGACTGTTTTAACCCATACATAGACTTCTTTAACTTGCATACCATTTCTTTCTTACCCTTCACTACAAAGCCTTCAGGTTACTTCATGTAGATCTCCTCTTCCAGATCCCCGTGAAGAAATGTTGTCATCACATCCATCTGTTCTACCTCAAAATCAAAAGAAGCAGCAACAGATAAAAGTAATCTAATAGAAGTTACCTTGGCAACAGGAAAAAAAATATCACCAAAATCAATTCGTGGCACCTGGGAATAACCTTTTACTACCAACCGAGCTTTGTATTTCTCCACCTTTCCTTCTGCATTTGTCTTCTTCTTGAACACCCATTTTCTGCCGATGGGTTTCCTTCCAGCCGACAACTCCACCAGATCCCAAGCCTCATTTTTGTGTAAAGATGACATTTCATCAACCATGGCCTCTTTCCAGAGTTTTCCATCCTTTTAATCTACTGCTTCCTTCACAGTTCTAGGAACATCATCAGTAATAGATAAAGAAAAATTTGAACAGAAAGCGGATGGAATATACCTTTCTGGCTGCCTTCTTTCTCAAAATGATCTTCTCACACCCGGAGTTTGTGGCTCTTCATCTTCTGATTCCTCCTCTGCTGTAGAATCTGATTCTTCCTCCTTTAGCTCAAACTCTATCTTCTCAGGTTCCTTTGGTTGGACTTCATGTTTAATAACATCTTTCACCTCTTTGAACACCACATCTTGGTTGTACACAACCTTCCTTGTTACTGGGTTCCAAAGCTTATAACCCTTTAAACCATCCTTATACCCAATAAAGGTGCACTTTTCAGATTTGCTATCCAACTTGGTTCTTTTCTCCTTTGGAACATGTACATATGCATCACATCCAAATACCCTCAGATGTGAAAGAGAGGGTTTCTTACTAGTCCATACCCCTTATGGAGTCTTATCGTCCAACGCTAATGAAGGTGATCTGTTGACCAGGTAACATGTTGTCTCCACTGCCTCTGCCCAGAATTCTTGTGCTAACCCAGCACCACTGAGCATGCTTCTTGACCTTTCCATCAACATCTTGTTCATTCTTTCTACAACTCCATTTTGCTGAGGTGTATATGGAGTAGTCTTCTATCATGCTATACCACACTTCTTACAGAATTCTTCAAATTCTTTACTGCAAAACTCTCCACCATTATCTATCCTCAACACCTTTATCTTCTTCTGTGTCTGGTTTTCCACCAGAGCCTTAAATTCTTTAAACCTATCAAAGACTTCAGATTTCTTCTTAAGAAAATATATCCATGTATTCCTTGAGAAGTCATCTATAAATGATACATAGTACACAGACTTACCCAGTAATGGAATCTTCACAGGTCCAAACACATCACTATGCACAAGCTCTAATATATGTTTCGCCCTCTTACCACCATAGGGGAAACTCACCCGATTCTGCTTCCCATATACACAATTTTCACAGAAATCAAAATCTAGAGAGCTATTACTCATACCTTCTACCATACCTTTACCATGAAGTATTCGAAGGCCCTTCTCTCTAATATGTCCAAGCCTTTGATTCCACAACATGGTCTTATCTCCAGAGACCACTATATTTTCTACTCCACTTTCAGGAACCACATAATTGTTGCAGCCATCAATAACAGTGCTACCTTGCAGCTTGTACAGAGTTCCAATCCAAACTCCCCGCATCAATACCAGTTCTCCTCGAACCATTTTGCAGGTATCCTCCTTGAACACTGTTTGTACACCTACATCATCCAGCTTTCTTACGAAAATCAGATTTCTGGCCAATGCAGGAATATGCAGAACACCCGGAAGTGTTCTAACCCTTCCACCTTGCAACTTCAACTTTTACTTTTCCGTGACCAACGATTCTAGCCTTCCAGTCATCCCCCAAGAAGACATCACCACCATCATATTTCTCATACTCGCAGAACCACTCTCTATGGGGAGTGAAGTGAAAGGATGCACCTGAGTCAATCAACCATGCCTCATGATCTACATGTGTACTTGAAGAAGCCAATTACACATCCCCACCTTCATCTAAGGTGGTTTTCACCTTTGCAGAAGGAGCATCATCAGATCCCTTTCCTTTGTTAAGAGCTTTAGATTTACAATCCATTTTGTAGTGCCCTTCCTTTCCACATTTCCAGCACACCACCTTTATAGGTTTTCTTGGAGATTTAGATCTCCCTCTAGATTTAGATCTCCCACTCGATGACTTATTTTTGTTTCTATTCTGGGACCATCCTCCTACAGACAAGGCATCACCATTCTGGCTCTCCATATTTTTCTATCTCATGTCCTCCGTCAACAAGGATGAGACTATTTCATCAAACTGTAAGGCAGTTGTATTTCTACCTATTACAATAACCAGAATATCCCATGAATCTGGTAGAGAACATGACAAATTGATGCACTTATCTTCATCTAAAATTTTGATATCAACAGATAATAACTGACTTACCATAGTATTAAATGCATTCAGATTCTCTGTCACCGAGTCTCCATCTTTCATCCTCATGTTATATAGCTTTTTCCGCATGAATAGTTTATTCACCAAAGACTTAGATTGGTACAAAGTCCCTAACTTGTCCCACAAAGCCTTCGTCGTAGCTTCCCTTGATACATTCAGCAATACTGAATCTAAGACACACAATCATATTGTGCTCTTTGCCTTCCGATCCAACTTCTTCCATTCTTCATCGGAAACTCCCGTTGGTTTAGTACCTGGATCTACCACGATCCACTGATCTTTATCCACCAACAGATCCTCCATCTTGAGTTTCCACAACTCAAAACTCTGACCATTAAATTTCTCGATCTTTATCTTTCCACTGCTCGTCGTCTTCTTTCACCACCAGAATTGATCTTCACATATCTCCCATTGAACAGGGTCTACCACAGGCCTGAGTGAAACCCCTCAACGCAAAGGCGTCCCCTTGAAGCCAAAACAACTCCGATATCAAATGTAGGTTTTAAACCCATACAGAAATTACCTACATACGAATTCTAAAACACAGAAAATAAACAATGCGAGAGCATAACACATAAAACACATATACACAAAGATTTTCCCCTGGATCCTAAAACCGGGACTACCAGCTTGATTTTTCATTATGTTCCTTTCAATGTTACAATACATATTTATACATGTCGAAGCATCCAATACCATGGACTGAAAACCATCGTGTCCAAAACCATGGACCAAAAACCATCGCGTCCAAAACCATGTGGAAAAAACATGAACAAAACCATAGGTAGGTCCACCTAACCTAATATATGGTCCAAAAACAAAATTTTCGAGGGTGCTACCCCGGACCCCATAGAGTGGGGTTACCTGCACCCCTCAAACCCCCTGGTTAACTACGTGGGCTAGTCGTGGAAAGAATATAACACAACCCAACAGTGGTTACCTCTCAAATTCCTCTCCTCGGCCTAGGGAAATTTACGAAGTGCTAACAGATTCTTTGGAGCTTTCACATAATGATAATACATACTCATACCTCTTGGACATTGATGATATGTGTAGAAATCTTGAATAATTAATCACTTATTCATAGAGATTATCCTGATTATACACTATTTCGGAATACATGCACAATACATAACCTCCTCTACGTTGATCATCAATTTAGCAGCATTAAAAACAATGAAACATCAATCGCATGCACATATTAACACAGTTTGTAACCCGGGGAAAGCATACAGCTAAAAACCCCACACTATCTGTATATTATAATGATAGAGAACATGTAACAATACATAGTACAATACTCCTCACAAATACTCAGTATTATCTCCACCTGTTACACACAAAACTAGCTCAGATTCGAACAAGTCACAGGTTCAAATCTCCTCCATTGCTTTGCCTGCCTCCACTGCACAATTCAAAGTGAAAATCACATGAGAAAAAGCTACAATTACCTTGGTATTGGCCCACACTGTGCAGTCCTCATTGGCATAACTCAATCCCATTGATTGTGCAAAATATCATGCACAACTATAGTCACAACTGATAGCAATCTCAACCTCTAACACCTGTCTCCACTGAAATGTCCATGCACTAAGTTAACTGATGTATTATTTAGTTGCTTTATGAGTTAATAATTAGTGAATTAATTCACATCACTCATCACTAGTGTATTCTGCAGTTAGACTAAATACAACTAGTTTAACCAAGTCAAACTGAACACAACTCCATCAACTCCACAATCAACTCCACCAAACTCAACCACATGAGTTCTAACTGAAGTCCATCATGTAATAGCTCAACTGACCCATAAGAAAAGCGTATTTCCTTCTGACAGCTACATGTGTCACATCTGTAGCTCAAACTGAAGTGCTCCAAGAGGATAAGATAATGTTTATAGTCCAAATATTATTATGAGCTAATAATATTCGACTGTTCTATTTTTAGCCTGACAGTCTAAAACTAGAATCCACCCATATGTCTAAAAATATAAGTCCATCTATTTTTACCAACATGACCAATCATCCACAAATAACATCCTGCAACTCATAGACCATGATCCATATGACTAAAAATAGACATAGTCTAAAAATAGATTTTGCACCAAAAATAGCCTGCGGGCCCACTTAGTGAAGGCGACTCCTTTCCACTAAGCTCCATCATCTTGTTGCATTTTCAAAACTCCCTCTCAACAAGATATGGATTATCTGCAACCCCTATCCTGCAACTCTGGAATGTTCTGCATGCAACACATTTGCCCGGTCCACTTGCTCCAACAACACTTGGAACAAAAACACTCCCAATTGACCACTTTGTTGGGCTAGGAACATACTCTAATGCTGAAGCTCTACCTACTGCTAACAAGTTCTCCCTCTCTGACATCTGCATTACTGCAACATATCCATGCATCTTGCACCATTTCACACTTCTCTGTGCCACCTAGCACTGTGCAAAACACTTGTGCCTCTCGCATTGCTGCAGCCTGCTAGCTATGCGCTGTCACAGGATTCCCTACACTGTCGCTCTCTCTGCCGCTCCATCCGCATCTGTCTCTACCCAATCAGTAAGTTCCTGCTACTCCACATCGGGGCTCCCGTAGCAAGGTCTCATCCAAGAGGTTGGGTACTTCAAGGATCTTTCCCCTCCTCCTTGGGACGATCAATCCACATCACCCCACCTCCTACCTGGAGGTATGGCTGCATGTGATCCCTCTGCCCACCTGGCTTGAAGTTTCCCCCTACTGGAGGTCTCTGCATGAGTAGATGTCTCTACTTGATCTCCTCTCAGCTTCACTTGTTGTGGCTGCTCCACAACCTCCTAAAGCTGCTGCACCAATCGTGGCTCCTCCACAATCGTCTGGGACTTCTTTTGGCTCTGCATGTTAAGAGGTAATATACGTTCCCTCTCAACCACCAAGTCTCCATCAGTTGCCTCGCTACTCAAGGCTTTGCATGCATCTTGAACCTCAAGAGCATACACGTTCTTGACCCGTGAACCAAACTACTTCACCTGTCTAGTGATGATGTGTCTAAGGAAAACCTTTCCCTTACTGAAGACTACGTCACAGCCTCTATCTTCTAGCAATGCGATCGACACCAAGTTTCTCCTCAGTCCTGGTACATACTTGACATCGGTCAAGGTAAGGCGAGCTCCATGCTCCCTCTGAAAAATAACCGTGCCTACACATGAGACACTATACTTCTCATCATTACCCATCGCTATGAGTATCTGGAGATCTTTCTCCTCCAAAATACTGAACAAACTCTTGTCATGAAGCTCCACTGTCAAGAAACCAACCACTTCCCACCATGGATGAAACCATGCATGCGAAGAGTGTGAAATCCAACTCAAACTATGAAGCAAGTGCCTCAACTTCAGATCCTTCCCCGAATCCCTTCTTGGATTTCTTCTTTGGGCAATTAGTAGCATAATGGCCCACCTCATGACAATGAAAGCATCTCACTTTCGATTTGTCAACCTTCTTCCCATCATTAGAAGAACGAGATTCAGAAAGAGAACCCTTCTCCTTCCCCTTCTTCGCCTTACTCGCTAAGGCACAGTTCTCCACATCATGCATGCATGAAGAACTGTCTCTGGTGCTCCGTCTGATCTCCTCTTGCACAAGATCCGACCAAAGTCTCTCCCATCTTGGCAATTTCTCTCGACCATTGACAGAGTGCTGATAGGAATGCCAACTCTTCGGAAGACCAAGGAGAGCCAAGCTCACCAAGTCCTCATCATCGATAGTCACCCCCACACTTCCCAGCTCATCCCAGCATTGGGTGAACTTCGTGAGATACCTGGGCATACTGTCTCCATTCTCACACTTAATGTTTCTGAGTTTATCCTTGAGCGCCAACTTCCTCTGGTCGCTCTTGCTTTGGAATAAGTCTGTCAACGCTTTCCACATCAAGTATGGAGAAGCCTTTCCATGCAGGCTGGATACAATGTGATCCTTCACGCCCTCCAACAAAATCCTTCGATACTTTGCTGTCTTGTTTTGCCAAACCACAGCTTCAGCAACATCAGTAGGTTTTGGGACCTCAGCCTCTATGAAATCCTTCAACCCATTGTCATCTAACACCACTCCCATCCTGTCTTTCCATGCAATATAATTTGAGTTGCCTTTAAGAGCATACTCCAATCGCAATTCTTTGAAAGAAATTTCAACTTTGACACCAAGAAAACACTGCTGCAAATTCGAATTCCACCAGCTCAAAACTCAACCGCTTATGATCTAAGATTCGTGAGAACAAATTATTTCTCGTACAGAGATTGACTGTATGGGATTTTACCGGATATCTCACCTTCCAAAGGAAGGATGAATCTAGAGGCTACCTGGCCTGATTACAGACTCTGCCTGAAGAAATAAAATGTAACCACTTTCTGAATAATAGACCTGATGATCAACTCTGCTCTGATACCATGTAGAAATTTTGAATAATTAATCACTTATTCACAGGGATTATCCCGATCATGCACTATTGTGGAATACATGCACAATACATAACCTCCTCTACGTTGATCATCAATTTAGCAGCATTAAAAACAATGAGACATCAATCGCATGCACACATTAACACAGTATGTAACCCGGGGAAAGCATACAGCTGAAAACCGCACACTATCTATATATTATAATGATAGAGAACATGTAACAATACATAATACAATACTCCTCACAAGCACTCGGTACTATCTCCACCTGTTACACACAAAACTAGCTCAGATCCGAACAAGTCACAAGTTCAAATCTCCTCCGCTGCTTTGCCTGCCTCCACTGCACAATTCAAAGTGAAAATCACATGAGCACAAGCTACAATTACCTTGGTATTGGCCCACACTACGCAGTCCTCATTGGCATAACTCAATCCCATTGATTGTGAAAGATCTCATGCACAACTATAGTCACAACTGATAGAAATCTCAACCTATAACACCTGTCTCCACTGAACTGTCCATGCACTGAGTTAACTGATGTATTCTTTAGTTGCTTTATGAGTTAATAATTAGTGAATTAATTAATAATTAATTCACATCACTAATCACTAGTGTATTCTGCAATTAGACTAAATACAACTAGTTTAACCAAGTCAAACTGAACACAACTCCATCAACTCCACAATCAACTCCACCAAACTCAACCACATGAGTTCTAACTGAAGTCCATCATGCAATAGCTCAACTGACCCATAAGAAAAGCATATTTCCTTTTGACAGTTGCATGTGCCACATCTGTAGCTCAAACTGAAGTGCTCCAAGAGGATAAGATAATGTTTATAGTCCAAATATTATTATGAGCTAATAATATTTGACTGTTCTATTTTTAGCCTGGTAGTCTAAAAATAGAATCCGCCCATATGTCTAAAAATATAAGTCCATCTATTTTTACCAACATGACCAATCATCCACAAATAGCATCCTACAACTCATAGACCATGATCCATATGTCTAAAAATAGACATAGTCTAAAAATAGACTTTGCGCCAAAAATAGCCTGCGGGCCCACTTAGTGAAGGTGACTCCTTTCCACTAAGCTCCATCATCTTGTTGCATTTTCAACAATATGTCACTCATACCTCTTCGTCATTGATTGAACACCCTTTGGAGGGCCTTCCACTATACCTTAGTTGTTTCACACTAAATGATAGACATTGAGCTTATTGATGACTTGACATACACCCAAAGACACTTCTCCACCTCGAACACCTTGTACATTGCCCATTATAACTACGATACTGGTCCTAAATGATGATGTGCCACTCTAGATGATGACATGGACATGAGGAGGATGACATTAGGCTTGAAAAAAAAAATTGATGATGATATATGACCTTTGATGAGGAAGTACGCTCCTTGGACCATTCATTTCACTTTTTAATGAATTTCTTTTGAGGATGTTGTCACCCTTTTTACATCTCCACATTGATATTTGTGACCTATTTAGGAGAATTTTCATGTTATTTCATTTAGTTTTGCATTTGAGGCTATAATGAGGGTGAACTTGATGGCTTATCCACCTTGTATCATGGATTTTAATATTTTATGGGCTTTTAGACTAATTGGGCTAAAGAACTTGGTTTCCCAAGTATATAAAGGGAAGAAATTAGTTCATTTTATCATTGTCGCACTTGGAGATCACAAATATCTTCGAAAATAGTCTTTTTTCTTTTGTGCACTATGGAGCACTAGTTGAGTGGTTTTCTCTTTTGAGAGTTTTTTGGATGGTTCTCTTTTCATGGATGATTATTGGTGATTTTTTATTATATGTGCTATGTTATGTAAATTATCTTCATTCAATATTGTTTCTTGTTGATGGATTAGGGTTATTAAATATTCATGAAGGTTTTTTTGATGTTTCATATCTCTAAATTCTATTTGCACATGGTTTTTCATCAAGTGCTCTTGATGTGGCATAGGTTTATCTTTGTCCCTTTGTTTGTCAAGAGAATAAAAGGACATTAGGGTTGGAGGATCAAGGGACACTAATTTTTCTTCCTTTATTTCTTTGAATCCACATTCATCTCTTTTATTTCAAGGATTATTACTCCTAGAATCCATTAGCCCTAGATTGATAAGTTATTGGGCTTATCTCTTATGTCAATCCTTAAAACCTTTTTATTTATTTTTATTTTTTTAATGTATTTATTATAGGGTAAATTTAGGTTTTATTAATGACCAAAACCCTTATTTACAAAAAATATTAGCTTAGACATTAATGCCCTAGGGTTAATAATTGTTTGGAATACATTGGATAAGTAAACGTTACATTTACTATGCATTTTTTGGACATTAATTAGGGATATGTCTACGGTTTACATGATGTTACATGTCATTTTTCAACCATAGAAAATTTTTGTAATTCATTGTCTTGTTTACTTATAGTTTTATCTATTATTATGTATTTTGTTATCATAGTTTCCATGGCTAAATTTTTTATTGTAAACTATCACATTGTTGCACATTTTGGTTGAAGGAGCCAATTTATGATACCATTGTGTGTTTTGGGGAACCTATTTGAGCCTTTATTAATTGACCTAAATCTCTATATTGAGCCATAGGAAATTTTGAACTCAAATCATGAAGTTATTCTCTATTCCACTCTATACCATAATTTCATATCCTTATCCTTGGGTGGAAATCATTATCGAACCCTTAAGGGGCACATAGCCTGAGCTAATCGGGTTATTTTATCCCTGATATCTACTAGGGAAGATTCCCTTGTCTTGGATTGTGCCCATCATTAAAACAAGGGGAGTTGTTATAGTGGTTATAGTGGTGACACTCCCATTTTTTTGAATGGTTTAGAGCAATTTGAGACAATTGACACATGTGAAAGGGCTGAATTAAGGCTAAAATAAATCCATCGATGGAGGATGAGGAGGAAATAATCTTGAAGCTCCAATATTAATCTTATTAACTACATGATCATCTACTTCTTCTTGCTTTATTGAATATTTTCCTATGTTGACAAAATAATTTGGTTTTAACCTCGAACCATTAAAACTTGGGATGTTATGATCAAAAGAAGGTCTTCCAAAGTGAACTCTACTCCTATTTTATTGTCATTGATGACTTTATGTTATAGAGAGGAATTAGATAATAGAGTAACTTTATGACTAGCTACAAGCCCTACAGTTTGAAGAAGAAATAGAGTGAAACTACCAATTCCAAGTCTAGGACCAATAGCTACCTCATATATTCGATGATCCAAATAATCAAAGAGTATTTCCTTAGTAGAAATAGGACTCTGCCACTTCATCACTATGCATAGACATATTCATAGGCATATTCATTATTAGTTATAGATTGTGAAGTTTCACAGGTCTTGGATAAATGGTGATTAGGTGTCTTTGTTGGAAATAATACTGAGAGGGGGGGGTGAATCAGTATTATCTGATTAATCAAACTTTTTAAATGCTCAGAAACATATACGCTACTTCAGTTAAGTGAACCAGCGTGTACACGCTACTGTGACGAAGTAAAACAGCGTATAGGAAGAAAACTCACAATTTAGTTAGCTTATTCTTCAATTAAGTGCATCAGGACATTATTCATCACATTAACAGTAAACATGTGCAGTAAAACAGAACAGATAAAAAGCCACACACATGAACACCAAGATATAAGGTGGAAACCCAATGTGGGTGAAAACCACCTGCTGCAAGTTGTCTCTATCTTTCTTTAATATGAAACTTCAGTTTACAATCTTTTGTACTGGTGCAGCCTTATACCAGTACGCAGGCTACAACCTGCAGAAGGCTTCAACCTTCTCTCGTTCTCCAAACTTCCTTGGAAGGGAGCTCCAACCCCCTTTGCTCTTGTACTAGCCAAGATACTAGTACGTAGGTGCTGACCTACAATCTTCCTTCTTTCAGATATCACTTTTCATACATTTTCAGACTTGGATATTCCTGAAGCACAACATTACAATCTGAAGACCACAAATCATTCAATTTCCACAACAGATCATTGAAGCATAAAACAACCAAACTTTGAATCACTGAACCACTGAACCCTGTCAATCACCAGTTACCAGAACACAGAGCTGACTACAGAACTCTGCAATAACAGTCAGACCCCACTGTAAACCCAAAATCAAGCTTCAAAAGATATACGCTACTTCAATGAGCAAAACCCGCGTATACACGCTCTTTTACCGAAGCCAACCTGCGTACAGATCTAAAAATAAACTTTCTCAACTTGCAGCTGTACCAGACATTAGTTAGATCCAAAACGTAACATTGCGACAATATGCAGATCTAGAAAATACGCATAATCAACCATATCATGATAGTGCATTTCAAACCATTAGATCCCGATCTATCCTTAGATCTAGTCTTCCATCAACCGATGTGATCTCTCCTTGGCTTAGATCAAGCAACCCAGAACCTGCATATCAGATCTCTTTCTCTCTTAGATATTCAAGCCTTGTCGAAAGATGATCTTGCCTAATGATCTTCTTCTCCTTATATAGTCTTAGGCCTAACTCAATACCAAGAGCCAAAACCATAGTAACACAATACCATCAACTTCAAAACTAGGGATCGACACGCCCGTCGAGACACAATGGTCCAAAATCATAGGCACAACTTCCAAGGACTAACCACCATGGACCAAAGGAACCTTTCCACATACACGCGCTTTTTATGAATCGAACTTGCGTGTACACGCGACTTGGGCTTAACGAAACGGCGTGTATGAGCTTCCTTGGTATGCTGTACTGAGATCTGTCTTCTGATTAAGTTGCCATCACCTGTACCAACCTCTGAGCACCTGTACCATCCTCTGAGTGAGTTGCCATCAAGGACAACACTTGAATCATAATGCCAACAATCTCCCCCTTTGGACTTGATGGCAACCATCACACCAAGTCACTCTCCCCCTTTGACATCAAGGGCAAAGGGCTGTGCTCCCCCTGAGGACATGTTGATATCTCTGTTTGGCTGTGCTGACTTGTGCTCCCCCTGACCGAAGGCCAGATCTGCAAAAGATGTTCTTCAACAAGAACCAAGACTTATACACCATAAGGGACCTTCCTATCACCAAAAGACTCAATACATACATCCATACTCCCTACCAAGAGGGGACATAACAGAAACAACCAATTATATTACAGCATTCATCCCAGGCATAGTGGGGAAACCAACAAAGGCCGTTACATGACCTTGATACCATAAAAGAGATATGACAAGAGAGATACATGACATAGAGACAACAGATCTAGACCAAGACTTAGGAAAGACACCAGCAGCATCTGATAAACATCTTGTTAGATCAGCAACCAGAATTTCTTTCTGAGCTCCTTCTCCTGAAACCAACAACCAAAACATCTGAATGCCAACAATGCTTTATGAGACTTTTGAGCTGCTCCCCCTGAACCTGTGCCTGTTGCACTCCCTGAAACTGTGCCTGAAGAATTCTGACATTCCTATTGCTGTTCAGAACTTCAGAGTTTTCCCTTGCTGTTCAGAACTTCATATACGCGTTTTATCCTGTACAAAACAGCGTATGTACGCGGATATTCTTTCTGCAACAAGCGTCCAGCATACACGCGACTTACCCAGCATGAATCCGCGTGTATACGCACATATCCCTTCCGTAACCTGCGTATACCAACTTTTCTGTAGAACAAACAAACTTCAACCACAGGATGAAGCATCAACTACTCCCAGCTTTTGTCTGAGATATTCAAAAGTTTCCCTGGGCAGTGGTTTTGTGAGAATATCAGCAACTTGCTCTTTAGAAGGAACATACTCCAACTTGACCTTCTGCTCAAGCACTTGTTCCCGAAGAAAATGGTACTTGATTGGTATGTGCTTGGTCTTTGAGTGCATGACAGGATTCTTTGAAATGCTGATTGCACTTGTATTATCACATAAGATAGAGACAGGTGGAGTGCAAGTGATTTGAAAGTCCTGCAAGGTCTGCATCATCCAAAGAAGTTGTGTGCAACAAGATGCTGCAGCCACATATTCTGCTTCAGCTGTAGATAAGGCAATCGAACTTTGTTTCTTGCTGAACCAAGATACTAATCTGGAACCCATGAAGAAAGCACCTCCACTTGTGCTTTTCCTATCATCCACACTTCCAGCCCAATCTGCATCTGTGTAAGCATGAAGAGTGAGATCAGTATTTCTAGGATACCATAAGCCATAGTTTTGGGTCCCTTGAAGATATTTGAAGATTCTTTTGACTGCCTGAAGATGAGTTTCCTTTGGGTTGGCTTGAAATCTTCCAACCATTCCTACTGCATGTGTAATATCTGGTCGAGTACCTGTCAAATAAAGCAAACTCCCAATCATGGATCTATAAGTGGGTTGGTGGACTGCTGCTGATTCATCATTTGCACTGAGGCTGCATCCTGTAACCATGGGTGTACATACTGGCTTTGACTCTTCCATGCCATACTTCTTCAAGATCTGCTTGAGGTATTTGGTTTGAGACAAGAAGATACCTCCTTCACTTTGTTGGATTTGCAATCCAAGAAAATATGTCAATTCTCCAAGAAGTGACATTTCGAATTCTTTCTGCATAACCAAGGCAAAGTTTTGACTCATGGTCTCTTCATTGCTGCCAAAAATAATATCATCTACATAAACAACAAGAATTAGCAATTTGTTATTTTCAACTTTTATATAGAGATTGCTATCTGCTGATCCTTTTGAAAAGCCTTGTTGGTGAAGATATTTGTCCAACCGATAGTACCAAGCCCTTGGAGCTTGTTTGAGCCCATAGAGTGCCTTTTTCAATCTGCATACAAGGTTTGGATCATTTCCAAGAATGAACCCATCTGGCTGCTCAATATATACTTCTTCTTCTAAGTCTCCATTCAGGAAGGCTGATTTCACATCCATTTGAAATACCTTGAAGTTTTGAAAGCTTGAGAGAGCAAGGAACATTCGGATGGCCTCTAGTCTTGCCACAGGAGCAAAGGTCTCTTCAAAATCTATTCCTTCTTGCTGTGCATACCCTTTACAAACAAGTCTGGCCTTGTTTCTAATTACTTCTCCATTTTCATTTAACTTATTCTTGAAGACCCATTTTGTTCCTATTACATTCTTATCTTTTGGTCTAGGAACTAATTCCCAAGTGTTGTTCCTTTCGATTTGCTCAAGTTCTTCATCCATTGCTTTGACCCAACATTCATCTTTGCATGCTTCTTTCACATTTTGTGGTTCAATGGAGGAGAGTAGAGCCAAGTAGCTTGAAGCTTCTGCAAGTGTCCTTCTTGTTTGTACTCCTGCTTCTTTCTGCCCCACAATCTGAGTTTCTGGATGATTCTTTTGGACATATCTGGATGGAGTCTTCTCTTCTATTCTTGTCTGCTCCACTGGTTCTTCTTGAGATTCTTCTTCTTCTTGAGGTTCTTCTTCTTCATCATTTCGCCTTTGAGAGTAACCTTCATCTTCTTCAATGTCTTCATGATGAACTTGCCTAGGAATATATCCCTTCTCATCAACCACTATATCAATACTGTCAACAATTCTGCCAAGTCTTTTATTGTAGCACTTGTATGCTTTGCTATGTGGAGAATAACCAAGAAGAATGCCCTCATCTGCTCTAGGTTCAAGTTTGCCAAGTTGCTCATCAGTGTTCTTAATATAACATTTGCTCCCAAAGATTTTGAAATGCTTCACGGAAGGAGTTTTACCACTCCAAAGCTCATGAGGTGTTTGAGTGCTGTTTACTCGGACATTTGTTTTGTTAAGAATGATAACAGCAGCATGTGCAGCTTCACCCCAGAAGGTTGCAGGAGTACCTGATTCATCGAGCATAGCACGAGCCATTTGTTGGATAGTTCTGTTCATTCTTTCCACAACCCCATTTTGCTGAGGAGTTCTAGCTGTAGAGAATTCTCTTCTTATCCCATGTTCATCGCAGAAATCGAAAAATTCATTTGATGTGAACTCCCCACCTCTGTCAGATCTGAGGCACTTAATTTTGTGTCCTGATTCATTTTCAGCCAATGCTTTGAAGGATTTGAATTTTTCGAATGCTTCATCTTTGTGCTTCATAAGCCCTAACCAAACAAACCTTGAGAAATCATCAATGAATAATATCAGATATTCTTCTCCTCGAGGTGTCCTTTTCCTAAATGGACCACATACATCTGTATGGACTAGCTCAAGAGGCAAGCTAGCTGATCCTTCCTTCTCTGGAAAGTTAGTTCTGGTTTGCTTTCCAAACTGACAAGATTTGCATATGGTGTTGTCTGGAATTTTGATATCTGGAAGATCGCGAACTGCCTGATATTTGCATGCTTTCCTTATTTGTGAGAAGCTTAGATGTCCCAACCTTCGATGCCATAACCAGTGCTCTTCATCCTTGCTAAGATAGCATTGTTGTTGTCCTTCTTCAAATATGTACAGATTATTTGGAGTTCTTTTGCCTTTGAGAACTGTTTTACCTGTATCAAGATCACGAACAAGACATCCATTCGATCTGAAAATAACCTCGGTTTTTTGATCACACATCTGGCTGACACTTAGAAGATTATGCTTCAATCCATCAACATACAAAACATTTCCAGCCTTAACCTTTTCTTTCAAAGGAGCAATACCTTTTCCTTTTATAGTTGCAGGAGTATCATTTCCAAAAGAAACTTTCTTTCCCTTTTCTAAAGTAGAATAAGATTCAAGTTTTTCTTTATCACCTGTCATATGTTTCGAACATCCACTGTCAATGTACCATAGATTTTCCTGTCCTTCTGCATAAAACGCTATCCCACATCTTTCTGTCTGAGGTTCTTTTATTCTCCATTTTTTGGTGCTCGTGGCTTGTTCCTTTTTCTCCTGAAACCTGCTCCTGCATTCAGACTCTTTATGACCAAAATTATTGCAAATAGAACATTCAACTTCATTTTCAAGAACTGAAAAGTTGTTATAGGTCCTCTTTGTAATCCCTGTCATACTTCTTTGTTTTTGAGCTTCCCTAGTCATGATTGTTTTATATGCAACACATTGAGCTGCTTTGTGACCAAAGTTATGGCAAGAAAAGCATTGTCCATTGAAGAAGCTTCTGCGGTTATTGAATCTACCAGCCAACTGATTGTAATTTCTATTTTCATCTATTCTTGTGCCAAACTGAGAAGATTTTACCTGTGGTTGGTTGTAGCTTTTGTTCACCCTTAAGAAGGATTGTCCCTGATAGTTTCTGTTTGTAATTCGTCCCTGCTTTACCTGATTATCTTCATTGTTCTTCTGCTCATTTCTTCTTGCTGCATCAAGATAACTTTTTGAGGTG
This sequence comes from Pinus tabuliformis, assembly GCA_031772625.1. NCBI lineage: Eukaryota > Viridiplantae > Streptophyta > Pinopsida > Pinales > Pinaceae > Pinus > Pinus tabuliformis. The sequence continues at coordinate 64,891,510 of CM062817.1, read as the reverse complement.
GATGCTTGAGAGGTTTCTCCATTATAGCCCAAACCTGTCTTGTTTAGAGGAGACCGCTGCACATTGATAATCTCATCCAAAGTTTCAGATCCTTTGACAAACTTAAGATTAATAGTTTTTGTTTTCTCAATTTCTTTTCTGAGACCAACAATTTCACCTTCTAGTTTTTCAAGATGTTTTTCCTTTTCATCAATTTGAAATTGCAAAGTATCAATGATCACACTCTTTTCTTCTATGCATCTCTTGAGTCTAGTAATTTCATTATAGAGATTATCCACATCTACAGCATCCTCATAATCATCATCTTCAAATGCCATTAATAGCTTATATTTATTACCTTGTTCATCTTCATCACTGTTTGATAAGCCATCACTATCTTCATGGGTGTAGTAGCTTTTCTTATTTGCACTTTGTTTCTTATTCCATCTAGCAGGTTCTTTTCCTTTATCCTTATTAGGACATTTTGCAGCATAATGACCTACTCTTCCACAAGCAAAGCATTTGAAAGGTAGCTTACCTCTGAACCTTCCAGCACCCCTTTGAAGATTTCTGACAAAGTTTGATTCTTCTTCCTCTTCTTCTGGAACATGGCCTGCTTCATAGTAATCTTCTTTTCTTGATGCCTTAAAAGCAGCTTCCCTTCTGTCTGATGGACCTCCCTTTCTCATTTCATAAGCAGTTAGAATTCCATGTAGCTGAGACATAGTGAGAACTTTGAGATTTTCCTTTTCTTCTATTGCAGATACTTTAGATTCAAACTTGGGGGATAATGATCTTAGAATCTTTTGAACTACTATAGTCTCTTTTATTTCTTCACCCAGATTTTTCATACAATTAACAATCTCATCTACCCGAAGAAAATAATTAGCCACACTTTCATCATTATACATCTTGAGGGTCTCATATTGAATCCTGAGAGTTTGAAGTTTAGCTTGCTTTACCTGTTCATCTCCTTCATAGCTAGTGATCATTTTGTCCCATATCTCTTTTGCTGATTTGAAGTGCATGACCTTCATGAATTCTGTTTGAGATATACTTCCTAATAGAGTACTGACTGCTTTTGCATTTGTTTCATATGCCTTTTTCTCAGCTGGATCTGTAGGAGTAGCTGAAGGAAAAGCATAGCCTGTTTCTACAATGTCCCAAACTTCTGTACCAAGAGATTGAAGATATGCAGTAACTCTTACCTTCCAATAATTGAAATTTGTTCCATCAAAAACCGGTGGCCTGATTGATGCTTCTTTCTCGTAGTTGCTCATGATGAATGATCTTCCTTCAAGCGATCAAGCTTCTCTGAAGGACCTGCTCTGATACCAATTGTTCGAAATAATACTGAGAGGGGGGGGTGAATCAGTATTATCTGATTAATCAAACTTTTTAAATGCTCAGAAACATATACGCTACTTCAGTTAAGTGAACCAGCGTGTACACGCTACTGTGACGAAGTAAAACAGCGTATAGGAAGAAAACTCACAATTTAGTTAGCTTATTCTTCAATTAAGTGCATCAGGACATTATTCATCACATTAACAGTAAACATGTGCAGTAAAACAGAACAGATAAAAAGCCACACACATGAACACCAAGATATAAGGTGGAAACCCAATGTGGGTGAAAACCACCTGCTGCAAGTTGTCTCTATCTTTCTTTAATATGAAACTTCAGTTTACAATCTTTTGTACTGGTGCAGCCTTATACCAGTACGCAGGCTACAACCTGCAGAAGGCTTCAACCTTCTCTCGTTCTCCAAACTTCCTTGGAAGGGAGCTCCAACCCCCTTTGCTCTTGTACTAGCCAAGATACTAGTACGTAGGTGCTGACCTACAATCTTCCTTCTTTCAGATATCACTTTTCATACATTTTCAGACTTGGATATTCCTGAAGCACAACATTACAATCTGAAGACCACAAATCATTCAATTTCCACAACAGATCATTGAAGCATAAAACAACCAAACTTTGAATCACTGAACCACTGAACCCTGTCAATCACCAGTTACCAGAACACAGAGCTGACTACAGAACTCTGCAATAACAGTCAGACCCCACTGTAAACCCAAAATCAAGCTTCAAAAGATATACGCTACTTCAATGAGCAAAACCCGCGTATACACGCTCTTTTACCGAAGCCAACCTGCGTACAGATCTAAAAATAAACTTTCTCAACTTGCAGCTGTACCAGACATTAGTTAGATCCAAAACGTAACATTGCGACAATATGCAAATCTAGAAAATACGCATAATCAACCATATCATGATAGTGCATTTCAAACCATTAGATCCCGATCTATCCTTAGATCTAGTCTTCCATCAACCGATGTGATCTCTCCTTGGCTTAGATCAAGCAACCAGAACCTGCATATCAGATCTCTTTCTCTCTTAGATATTCAAGCCTTGTCGAAAGATGATCTTGCCTAATGATCTTCTTCTCCTTATATAGTCTTAGGCCTAACTCAATACCAAGAGCCAAAACCATAGTAACACAATACCATCAACTTCAAAACTAGGGATCGACACGCCCGTCGAGACACAATGGTCCGAAATCATAGGCACAACTTCCAAGGACTAACCACCATGGACCAAAGGAACCTTTCCACATACACGCGCTTTTTATGAATCGAACTTGCGTGTACACGCGACTTGGGCTTAACGAAACGGCGTGTATGAGCTTCCTTGGTATGCTGTACTGAGATCTGTCTTCTGATTAAGTTGCCATCACCTGTACCAACCTCTGAGCACCTGTACCATCCTCTGAATGAGTTGCAATCAAGGACAACACTTGAATCATAATGCCAACAGTCTTGTTTCATCTTTATTTAAATAAAATTATATTATTTTAGTCCATTGGACTTGAATAGATGGTGATTTGGTGTCTTGTTAAAATAGTCCTAGATTTGAAGTCATTGGTTCAATTCGTGTTATCATTGAACATGACCATAAAGTATAGATAGTGATTTGGTGTCTTGTTAAAATAATCCTAAATTTTAAATTATTGGTTCAATTAGTGTTATCATTGAACATGAACATAAAATAACCTCATTAATACCAACCTTACAAAAAAAATATTTATTTAAAATAATTAATTAGTAATTTAAAAAAAAAAAATTCATTAAAATTAAATATTTTTAAAAATTATTAAATCCCATTCTTTTATATCCCAAAAAGTTAAATATTTTTACCAATTCAAAATAAATATAAGTAAACCATTTAAACTTAAATAAAATTAAAAAATTAATATCCTTTATAAAAAACAAAAGCACCTACCTTTAGATATTAAAAACAAATCAAATAACTTATCAATCGCTTTATATTTAAAACAAAACATACATCAAATAACTTTCCAATCATCATAAAAGAATTGAAATTTATATATAACATATTTTAATTTCAATTTAATTTCACCTTTTATCACATCCGGACGCATCATCTCTGCAGCAAATAATATCTAAGTTTAACGTGTTTCAGTTTCACTTTAATTTTGCTTTCTTCAATCACCACACAACATACATATCATGTATAACAAAATATTTAATCATTAACATGTTTATATTTTTGAAATAAACATTAAAATTGAAATTATTAAATAAAATTTTTAAAAACTTGGATAATGTTATAGTGATTACATTAATGTTATTAATCAATATAATATTAAGATTAATATTTTAAGGAAATTTGAATGAAAACTAGTATGATAAAAAATGTTTGGAAAATTTTGTATGTGTAACAGTAATGTTGAAATGGGATATAATAAATTAGTTTTTTTGTAAAATGATTATTTTTGTAGAGTAAGTTTATTGATTTTTTGGTTGTTGTTGTGAGAAAAATTATTGTTTTTGTATAGTAAGTTTATTGTTGAAATGTATATTGGAATTAAACATTTAATAACAAGAATGTGTTAATTTAATTTCAATTCAACTCTCAAAAATCTGTAACATTTTTTTTTATTTTTTTTTAACCATAGTGAATCAGTAATTTTGGTATGTCTAGAATCAACCTTCATGACTACCTTATAAGATCAGGACTATAGCTATAGTACTTTACAACATCAAGAATATAGCTAACAACTTACCAGCTAGATATCGCAGATCTTATGATTGATCAACCCTCATGGCTACCTTATAACACTAAAAGTATAGATACCAAACTACCTTGCAACACCAAGAGTATACCCAGTGACGTTGGAAGCCAGATCTTATGATTGATCAACTCTTATGGCTACCTCTTATGATTGATCAACCCTTGTGGCTACCTTATAATACCAAGTGTATAGATACCAGACTACCTTATAACACCAAGAGTATAGCCAGCAACCTACAAGCCAGATCTTATACCCCTTGACCCAGAGCAAGCCATATACTCAATGGGATTTGAACCACTGTCTAATTGGTTTCACCCAGTGAAACTTACTATTAAACCACATATCATTGTATCTCCAACATTTTTATTTGTATGCTAACATCTGTAAGGATTTGGACCAATTACCCTTTAGCAAAAAGTGCCTTCATAATGCAACTATTCACCATCAATCTAAAATCTCCTAAACTAAAAAATTCCAAACATTTAATAATACAAAAAAAATTAATTTAATTTAATTTCACATTCTCATATCACAAATATACAATTTTTTTGTCCATTCAATTACATTTTAATTTTGAAAAATCACAAATGAATAAATATATATTCCTTAAAACTTCACAATCTATAACTAATAATGAATATGCCTCTGGAACTGTTCCAAACTGCTAAATTACAGATACTAATAATGAATATGCCTCTGGAACTGTTCTAAACTGATAAATTACAGATTCTGAAAATATTCTGGAATCTAACTATCAAAAAAAATGTAATCAATAGTTTGAACTCCCCCAGCTTAACCATCATATTCCAAGATATTTACCATTCTGAACTTTACCCATTTTGCAGCTCTTCCAATGAATTTGTGTGTCTTTAAATCAAGGAATGATTTTATGGGTTTTCAGCATATCAATCCATTCAAGACAGGAGCTCTCTGTGTTCCGAAACCCCAAAAAACCATACTCCTTGCTCTTGTTCATGCTGCTCACGCCTTTCTTCAAATTCCCATTCAATATGCTATCAACATATGACCAACATTGCTCCCCCAGGTCTTCAAGCGTGCTCTCCACAAGCCCCTTCTCCTTCACAATCTCCTCCCACACGCCCCTCTTATTTTTCATCTCCTCCGCCATAGAAAACCCGCGCCCGTCATAATCACCCGCCTCCACCTCCAGCTTCTCTGCAAGCACCGCCCACAGCCTTTTCCATCTGAACACATCCCCGTTGGTCACATTAAAAGCCTGGTTCTTCCCTTTCGCTTTAACGCACGCCCATATCTGCTGCTCTGCAACGAGTTCCGCATCCGAAGCATCCGAAAGCCCCTCCCATGTGATAGAATTCCCAGGGAATCTGAACTGCGTGCCCTCCTTCTTGCAGATTGCAGCGTAAACTGCGAGAGAAACCAGGAGATTCTTGGAAGATGGACTCGAGGGAGAGAAGCCCAATAATGTGACAGCGGGCCGATGGATAGACCAGCTTATCTTAATATCACTCTCTGTTCCCAATTTTTCAAACAAGACGTCCTCCAACTTATAGTAGCCGAAATTCGAGCAATTTTTCAGCCTGGGAAGCCCCTCGTGAAACGGCCCCTCGTGAAGATCACTCACCATATCCATGGCCGAGATATCATGAGAGCCCAGATAATGCTCTGTTCCCGTTTGCAGACACACATGTTCCAGATTGGGGGCATTGGGAATAAGAGAATCCAAGACATTTGCAAGCATTTTACCGTCCAAATTGGCCTGTTTGATTCCTCGGCCGGCATTTGTGATCACCCAGAAGACATGCGTAACATCGGTGAGAGCCGAGAATTTTACCATTGTCTGATCTCTATCCAGCAGGTCGCACTGTATATACTGGATATCTTTGTAATAATTAGGGCTATTGGGCCTACGGGCTACTCCATAGACTTTCCACGGCCCGCCTGGAATATCGTCTCTGGGAAGAATCTCCGCCAGTCTGCTGCCTACCATCCCCGTCACGCCAACGATCAGCCCAACATGAGCCTTCTTGTTCCTGTTATGACTACTTCCTCTGGAACTGCCGCCGCTGCCTTCGCCATTTGTGGACTGATCTCGCTCGCGTCTCTGCTTTTAAACACAAACAAAGCTACAATTAGTCAATTTGCATTTATTACAAATAACTATCTAAATGAGATAGTAGTAAATGTACAGAATAGAATATTGCGATGAAAGGATTCGAATCCTGACCACTGCAATTCCCAAGCTCCCTGTCCACCATGAATACCATGACCTCATTCTCAGTGATTAACTCTGGACTGACTGACTGATTGTGAAGAGATGAATCTGGATTTCTTGAAGTAGAGATATAAGGTACCTGATGCAATTTTATAAAGAGTGTTTGAATCAAAATTAGAAGTTGGTGACGATAGAGATGTGGAGCAGGTCGTTGGGTACGTTGTTCCGTGTAGGCATCTATCTCCGGTTAATCTAAACTTGAGAAAGAATTGAAGCAAAGTCACACAACGTAATCTAGGAGTACAAGCAAGCAACTGAGGAAGAAGTCACAGAAGGCAGGGATGGATTACTTCAAGGACGGACAACACAGATGGCTATGTGACAGCACACAACAATGCATTTTGTTTTGGTGATATTCAAACAAAATAACATATAATTTTAATGATATTCAAACATTATCTCGTTTGTAAAATGTCTTTTTTAACTGATAGCCACCACAGAAAATGAATGCGATATCCGTTCAATGGGAAGAGATAATACGATTTTATCCCAGATCGGTTCAAATTGTTTCTTACATCTCTGACACCTATAAAATATTGCAGTATTCTAAATGGGTGACGTTTTTCTTGGCTTTTTATTTGTTACATAGTTTTGGATTTATCCTAAAATAAGGTTAACTTTTATTTTTTTAATGGAAATTTCTAATTTTAGGTTTTTAAATTTATTTTAAAATTTCTCAAAATATCATATTTATATTTAAAAATATAATTAAAATATTTATATTTAAAAATATAATTAAAATATAAATTTAATTTTTACCATTTTTTGTAAATGGGGTGGTACTTTTCTATTTCTTCAAAACTCAGTAAGTAAATACATCATGAGTATCTATGTCCAGATGGTCTTACTCTGTCTAGTGGAAAACCAAGTCTCTTGACCATCTCGTTGAGTTATAACCACTCCAAAATTTAAATTGCCTGAGTGAATTTTTCAAAGCTACATAAACAAAACTATCATTATAATCTCATTTTTCAAAGCTACATAAACAAAACTATCATTATAATCTCTATTGTCTATCATCCTCCTTCGGAGAACAAAATAAAGTTGTATAATGCATCTAAGGGGTCTACTTCGGAGAACAAAATAAAGTTGTATAATGCATCTAGGGGGGTCTACTCATTAGATGAGTTTATTGGGGCAGGGTCCTACTGCGGGTGTCTAGTTGTTCTATTGGTGGCAAGCATGGAATGTCTCTCTCTATGCGGGCCAACCATGCATTTTGTTGTTGAATGTGGTGTTGGACCAACTGTAATTCCCTGTGAATTGCCTGCAACTCCTCCATGATTCCTGGACTACCTATCAATGGAAGCATCAAGGCCTTCACCAACAATGTTTCATTAGCCAATAGACTTGCAAGGTTTGTAGAAATAAGGTGTAGCGACCCTGGGTATTACCCAAGTCGGGAATAATGGCATCCCACTCAACCAACTGGTCCTACTCGCTACATCCAGTTTTGCTTGAATTTCAATTTCCCAATCTCTGATAATCAATTTCGCTGAGAGTGTGTGCAAGTTTGGTAAGCACGAGCAGTGTCGTTGTTCATTTTGGAGGTTCACCTGCGGCCCTTGCCTTGAGTGGAACTGGAGTGTGCCATGCCTCGCCCTCTCCCTTGCCTTGAGTGGCAATGGAGTGTGTCATTCCTCGCCCTCTCCCTCTTCTAGCATCCAAACTGGCCCTGCATTTGGAGCATGTCATGTCTTTTCTTCTCCTCCTATCGCAGACTTTCCTCAAGATTTCAACGGAGCCTAGCCCTTTCTCTATGGTGTGAACTTGGGTACGACCAGAAGGTTTCCACAACTGGAGACAGTCAGCCATGCGCTTAGAGAGCCGATAATATAATGTACCTACGATATCCTCCCGAGTTGAGGCCAAGCCACCTAGTTGTGCAGATCCAAGCCTAGAAGAGAAGCCCATATGATCCCCCCATTGTAACCACAACCTGCTCCCATGGGCTCTGCTTAGCGACCTGAGAAACCCTGACCAAATCACTCAAAATGCTTATGGCCCTAGTGCAAAGCACCTTCTCTTTCCTTAACCACCCTTTCTTCTGCCCTCACTAGGTGATAATACCATCTCTCATACGATGCATGTAGCTGCCTGTGTGGGGGTGCTCATGCCACCCCCTACTTAATGTTCACATTTTCTATTACTCTCGCCTTGATCCCACGACAACCCTTTGCCCGGCTCACATCTCAATTAGGGGAAATTTTATTTTTATATTTAAAAATATAATTTAAACCATATTAAATATTATATCATTAATTCCAATTTAAAATACTAAAAAATATCTTATTAAACTTTACTTAAACAACTTAGCAATATACATAACAGGTTCTCTATCTAACTTGTTTGTTATTGGGTTGACAATCCCTCTACAACTTAGTATGGTACTTGTTAAGGGGCTATATAGCCAAGCCCAATACGGTAGTGATTATATAATGTAATGTTATGTTATGTTCACTAGTCAAATTATTTAAAATAGAATTAAAATTAAAAAATAATAATTAAATATAAGCTTGACTTAGTCATTTGATGTATTTAATGATTACAAGCCTATGCTATTTGTTCAAGGTATTTTTTTATGATGAAGACTAATTAACTACTTGAAGAAATCCATTGGGGAATGCATGTGTAACAATTTAGATGCATTTTAACTTTAGACTTGTAACTTAGATCCATCTTAACTCCAAACTTGATCTCTTTGGGTGCTTAACCACTATTCTAACATGAGTCCAAAGGGATCAAATTTCTTCAAGTGCGAACTTATTTTAGAGTGCAAAAAACAATGTGTACTTTTTTATTGTTTAAATTGTATATTTGAATGTGATCAAGATGACATAACATGTGTATTGAGTCATTTTATGAGTGCACATTTAAGTGGTTTTTTTGTTATTAATATATTTTTAAGTATATGTCAATATTAATTCATATTATCCCGGATGTGGGTGTTTGTTAGCTACAAAGGTTTGTTGGTGGCACGGGAGATGGGCAGGTGGCAGCCCACCTGCGTGAAGCACATGACCCTTGGCAAGGACGACAGGCTTCGCATAATCGCATTTAACGCAGCATTTACTTTGCCCACCCTCTGTTATGTCATAGGAACGATGGCGCTCCACCTCTTTTTCATTGTCACGGTTCTCTGGTATGCTCTCGGCTCAGTCCAGGTCACGGTCTCAGGCTTCTCTCCTAGCAAGCGGCTGCCTGTAAGCTCCCTTGCGGCTCTGGTAAATGACAAGATTTCCTCCGGTCTGGTCCTGCTCTGTAGAGTTTTTCATGCTTTAGACTACTTTGGCCTCCCTTCAGCTCCTCCTCCTAAAGCCTTATACCTTCCTCAGGCTCAGCTTCCGGCCCCCTTGTCGATTTCGTCCCACGACAAATCTTCTACTTGCCCTCCTCCCTTTAATTGTTTCAATCCCGCAAGGATGCCGAAAGAAAGGATGCGTATGATTAGCCGTCGCGGAGGTTCACGTGGTCGAGCCACCGCCCAGCATATCTCGTCCTCTCTGGATCCCCCTGAAGAAGTGTCGGCCTACCCGGAAACAAGAAGCGACAGAGGTCGAGGTTGTGGACGGGGCAGAGGAGAAGCCTGTCAGCACCATGTGCATCCCACTGCTCGCTATCGTATTCCCTGTTCGCTAGCGAATGCCTCTTTTGTCGTCTCTGTCACCATCGAAAGATGTGAGCTCAACACGGGTTCGGGTGCTGTTCATCAGGGGCCTACGGAGGAGCAGAAGGTGGCAAGTCACACTGCCACCCTGCGCCAAGACACTGGAAGCTTGCCCACCTCGCACCTTGAGGCCAATGTCGGCCCAAGCACAAGAGGCGAGCCTTCCAGCTCTACAAACCGCTCCTCTGACTCCATGGACTCCGGCCACTTTGGGTGCAGGGTCATAGAGGAACAGCCAACCACTTCAGATGAAGATTGACAGTCAGCGCCTCTGGTTCCAAGGTTTTGTCTCCAAAGTTAAAGCTCATGTCTGTCTCAGGCTTTTGTTCATGTCTCAGGTCAGGGTCTTTTTGCCTATCTCTATGTAAAAATCGATCCTTGAAACAACAATGCTTCACCCAGTTCGAAAACGCTGTTTGGGTCAGATTTTGTGTCTGTCTGGTATGAATCAATGTCCCCGGATATTATGCTCACTGTTGTAAGTCATTTTGAAGTTTCTATAGTCAGAATGTCAAGTTTTTGCTACATGCCAACCTCATGGCAAGAAATCTCGAGGCCTGCCTCGCTGTAACTTTTTGTATAAATAATAGGAGTAGACCAATTGAGAAAAAAAAATATTAATTCATATTAAAATATTTTATTCATACAACATTAAAATACTTGTTTTTTAATATTTTTTTCTATATATAAATATATATGAAGTTGATATCACGTCATTGTATCAGCACACATTTAAGTGGTTTTTTTGTTATTAATATATTTTTAAGTATATGTCAATATTAATTCATATTAAAATATTTTATTCATACAAAATTAAAATATTTTCTTTTAATATATATATATATATATATATATATATATATATATATATATAAAGTTGATATCTCGTGTTAAAATATTTTTGAAAAGTATAAATTTTAAATATCTTACATGTTTTTTTTTTTCTAATTTTCTTGTGTGAAATTATATTAGATGAAATGGACAACTAATTAAATATGCATAGCATTTTTTATTACTATTATAGGGATATTGTTTTTCTATTTAAAGAATATTTTATTCTTATTTTCTTATTATTTAAAATGCAATTTTGAATGTATAAATAACTCTAACACCCTAAAAAACCTCTCGTATATTAAATAACCTAAACTTATAATTCTTAAAAAATTAATAAAAATACGTAAAAAAAAATATATATTATTTTATTTATTAATTAAACTAAACATATTAATTAATAAATCTAATTATGTATTTTTTTTTAACTTACAAATTTTAAAAATATATAAAAATATAATAGATTTTCAATTTAATACCAAACGCTTAAAAAATAGTTTTTATAGATATAAAACATCAATGTCCTAATATTAAATTCCTTCTTATAATTAATTTTATATCCTACACAAAAATTCCATACATATTTTATATTAAATATTAAAATGTAAACATTAATTTTATAATGTTTAATATCTTTATTAATAATTTAATATAATTAAAATAGTTTAATATATAATAAAATTTTAATGATAATTACTAACGCGATTTAAGATATATGACAAATATTTCTAAATCTGGAAAAAATGTGAGTGAAAGTTAGACCATCTAATTAATTTAAATATAATAAAAAATAATTATTATTTAATTAATTTTAATGCAATAAAATTTTATTATAAATTAATAAAATAAAAATTTTATTATTTTTCATCAAATAAATCATTTTTCCTTCCTATTATTTATTTAATTAATTTTAATATAATAAAATTTTAATATAAACATATAACAAAATAAAAAAGGGTTATTATTTCTTATTAGTGGGGAGATGCATATTACATATTAAAATTATTTAAATAAAATATAAATACAGATGAATTGAAATTAAAAAAAAAATTATAACATAAAATTAACTTAGATTAACTTTATTTAAAATTTTATGGTTAAAGAATTCAAATTTTAACTAATTTTATAAAAATAGTGATGACTATATAAATAAAATACCCATTATCTTATACTTATAATACCTATGTAGATATTTAAAAATTATGGAGTTGTTTTTAGTGAGATTTTTTGGAGTTACTGTTACCGGAATTAGGCGAAAAAATTGTGGTGAAATCTTGATTTGGGTTATTTAAACTAGTTTTTTGATTGTATATATGGATTCAACACCCTGAAAAATCCCTAGGGCACTTCTATTCTGTAGGGGTTACCCATCAAACTTGTAATTTCAATGAATTCCTATCTGATTTTAGAGAAATTAAATCGGGAAAATCCACCAAAAAACTTCCAAAAATCACACTAAAACCAACTCAAAAATTTATAATAATAATAATTAAAATTAACTCATATTAAACTAATCCAATTACTAATTCCTCTGAATACTGAATACATAATAAAAATTAAAAATTAAAAGTAAAATAATTTTTAAAATCCCAAACTTTAATCATATTCCTAAACCCTTCTCAAAACGATCACCTTATATCTTCCTTTCCCACAAATTATATCTTTTCAGAAATACGAAAATTATAGCTTTTTCAGGAATACGAAAGGAAAAATTATCTTTACAGGAATAAAAAAAGAAACACTATCTTTTAGGGAATCTCCTTGAATTTTTCAAAAAACGATTCTTTTATGTCTTAAAGAGTAAGATCCGGATCTACGCAATAATTATCTAAGTTAAGTCTGTCACCCCTCCCCACGAAAGTTAGGAATAATTATCTAAGTTTAAGTCTTCCACCCCCAAAAAGCAGACCCCCAAAAAGCTGAGAAGATTCTCTCTTTGGAGTTACAGAAAGTCAGTGTGTCTATGGGCATGAAACTGATCAATAACGAATATCCACAAATTCTGGCAGTTACGTGTCTTTCTGATGGTGATATATGTATCATATCTAGAAAGTCTTATACCAACTTCAAAGTAAAAGAGTACTATTTTTATAGATGTTTTTCAAGAGTTCATAAAAAAATGGGTTAACAAATCAAGAACTAGAAACATCTTACCAGAGTAAAAACTAACTCTTTATGGAATAAAAATAAATAATTCCAAGGAGCATAATTTTTTTTAAATAATATTAATGAATCAACATGTATTTGATTCACAAATAAGACCATTAATAATTTACTGGTTTGAGAATTAAATTATAATAATTTTTTAATTATATATATATATATATATATATATATATATAACTGACAACAACAAAACAGTTAAACTACTCTGATTTTTTTCGATTTAATTTGAAGAACTCTCCCTGTCGTCGATCATGTACCTTCCGTGTAATCTGATTTCATACTCTGATTTTGTTCGATTTAATTTGACGAACTCTCCCTGTCATCCATCATGTCACTTCACATACCTTCCGTGTAATCTGATTTCATAAATATTTTGTGGTTCAGTTTTGAATTGGAGGAAAGACATGACTTGACGGAACAACATCGCCAAACGCGGGTCCAAATTTGAAACAAAATAGCAGTTTACACAATATTTATTACTTGGAACACGCTGATCCAATTAATGGGTGCCCTTCCAACATCACCTACTACATCTGGTATGGACGTATAAACGACGTAGGTTCACCGTTCATGGGCAGTCCTTTCCCTCTTTTAGAAGAAACGTATGTTTCTGGGTTTGAAAATGGGAAGAAGCTTCCTGAAAGTCTCCGTTATCCAAAACTTTAATATTCTCATTCACAAGAGTTAAATCTGGAATTAAACGAGCGGTCTCAGCTAATTACAGTTTAAAATTATGTGCATTTTTCTGAAAATGCGGGATCAGGGATGGTATTTGCGGGGCATGTGATTCCCCTGGTTAATACAGTTCAAAATTTGCGAAACTGTCAACATCCGAAACTGGAAAGACGCGCCAGGAAGTTTTAAGTTTGAAAACCATAGTGGTGCAGGATAGGAGACATTAAATTAATGTATGAATTTTTTTTTGTTTGTGAGACAAGCAACCAGAGTTCTGTTTTGAAATTCTTTCTAATTTTTGAGGGATAGGTTTAGCCTATTAATAATATTATATTATGCATAAATATTTTCATTACTCATTTTATTTTTTATTATTATTATTATTATTATTATTATTCAATATTAAAGTTATTAAATTGGTGTATTTTGTTTGTGAGACAAGGGACACTTGTTAAGTTTAAGAAGGCATATATACTCTATTTTTCTATTTTTGAATCTCTGACTTTTTAGGAGGAAATACATAATCTTAATCATTAGACTCACTCAAACTATACACTAATATAAATTAAATAATCCCTAAATGTGATAAGCATCAATTTATGCTTTATTCATAATACATTTTATAGTATGCTAAAATAAATAAATAAATAAATATATATATATATAGATATATATATATATATATATATATATATATATATATATATATAGCGAAGACCTCTATTTTCAATGTAAACAAGATGGGTTACATTCCTACCCATATGCGCATTAAGTTAAACATATATATATAAATATGCGGCAAAATTTTTAATCATGGAAATTTACTCCACTTTATCATAGAAATAAGTAGGTTTTATTATAATATTATGGGCAATACAATGGCTTATCCACACCACATGCCCAAAAAATCGGAGGTCATTTCATGTGACACTTCTTCATATGACATTTTTTTAGTTAATCAATTTAACTAAAATAGCAAAAAATGCATAACATTTTTGGAGATAAATTTCAATATTTAACTTGTATATACTACCAAGAATATTTTAAAACATTCTATAGAACCTAAATCCTTACCATCTATCTAATAATTATTATTCTACAACCGAGTGTGATATGTATCTCTCCCTCTATCATCAAAATTGAAATTTTGTTCATAAAAAAATTTGCACTTAAAGAAATTAGATCTCTCTATACTCATGTTAAATCCTTATTTAAAATAAATCTATACTATTATATTCACATTAATACAATGCAAAAATATTAATTTAAGGGTTATTTTGCTTGAGCTAACATATTAATTTAAGAGTTATTTTCCTTGAGCTAACATGATATTAGAAGCCAATATTCGTTAGGGTCTAACATGGTATTAGAAGCCAATATTCCTAAACCCGATGTGTTCCTTGGTCTTCTACTCACCTATTACTGTGACGAGCCGTTTCCACGCCAGTCTGGCCCATTACTCTGTATACTTGGTCTTTTGATTGTAGTGTGATTCCTAATGCGTGGGAGAATGTTAGATCAGTGAGTAGTTACCAAGGATCCTGTTACAGTTTCGTATTTGGTTATTTATATAATTCAGTTCGATTGTGGTCCTCCTTTTGCCATTTTTGCTAGCAAAAGCATTCACCAGATAGTGGCTTGGAGAATTCTCGTTCTACTATCTAGATCGGAGAATAGAAACCCCGAATAGATGGTTTGGTGGGAAGCCGTTGAAGAGAACACTATGAAATTTATTTCTTCATCTTGTTTTCGTCTCAATATTTGCAAGGGCATTGGTATATATCAGCTCTAATGAATTAATGAAATGGAAGAGATAGTCTTCTTGTCGATCTCTGTGATGGTGCAGATGCTTTCTGTCGCCTTCTTGTTGATTAGTCTCTTCACACCTTTTTCCAACTCAAAGGCTCTCGCTCCTGCTCCTGCTCCCTCGTTTGATGGCACTGCCATCAACCAAGGTATAGCATATGTGCTCATATGTTCCCCAGATGCCTACCCTTCCAATCTCTTTTCAGCTGTTGGTGATTCATTATCTGTTTCTTGACAGAGACGAAAGAAAGGGCATGGATTTGTATTATAGATGGAACCACGAGCATTGGATTTACGTTAGATAATGACGTCCTACCCAACAGATCCGAGGGATTCATTTTTCGCTTTTATTTGATTTCTCCATTGCTATTTGTTTTGGGTATTGGGAAATATTTCTTATTTTTCATAGTCGCTCTGTAATCTTAATAAATTTTTGGCTCTGTGAATGTTTTAATAAGCCTTTTTCCTACCTACGAAGTTTCCATTTGGAACGAACCACACCTAGATGTTTGCTGATAAATTTGTTGCTTCATAAGATTGATATTCATGAGCATTTAGTACGAAACAACTCATAGATGATGTCCTGTATCCATCCAATCCCTATAACTATTGTTAAGTTTGAGCTATTTTAAAGAATTTGAAGCATTTTTTGGTGTTGTTAGAAGACCTTTCCTCATTTTCTAGTATTTGGCTTATTTGTGTCCATTGGTTTCAAAACCTTGAATACGAAACCCACTTATACTCCTGAGCTGCAAGTTTATATATATATATATGAAATGGTTTATATTTAATATTTTTAGATTGATTTGTTGAAAATTCATTCCCTCATCTCCATGGTTGGCATAGTACTTACAAAGAGAATTATCAAGAATGGTCTAGAAATATTAAGCACACTCTCATTTTTAATGAATCATGGAAAAGAATCTATGAAGAAGAAGGTGATAATGCACCTATCAAACCCACATTGGGAGAACAAGGACAATGAAGCCTATCCCTTAATCTATGCTTCTATGAGTGAAGAGGCAAGTCATCATATTGTTTTAATTACAAACTACTATGATGTGTTGAAGAAGTTAAAAGGTTTATATGACTCATGCTCAAAATTGGAAGTGGTTCAATTGATGATTAAGTTCTTCAACCATGAATTGAAAGACGATGACCCCTTGACCGTAGCCTTAGAGGTTAGAGCCACCATGCATGATGTAAATTCCATCGTAGTTTAGATGGATATTCCTTTTAATGCCTTTGTCAAGGCTCTCTATCCCACATACTTGCACTATCTTGAATCCTTACAAGCTAGTACACAACTCAAGGCCATTACTTTTGACTCTCTTGTGGAGAAGTTTGCAGAACAGGAGAAAGATTTTGGGAAGAGGATGAAATTAATTTGTTGAAGAAGGAGTGTGCCTTTCACAGAAAGAGAAGAATCAGTCGCGAGATTCTCCTAAAGGAAGAGGCGCTAGAGGAGGACATGGAAGAAAGAATCATAGAGGCAAGGGGGGTAAACACCATCAAGGAGAGAGATATGATCTTCGATGCATCCATTGTCATAGAGATGGACATAATGCTTCCACATGCAGAATCCCCTAGGAGGGAATCAAGCAAGAACACAAAGAAGACAAAGGTAAAACGCTAGATCTAGCAAAAGGTAAAACACCTAAATATGTTGATTACATTGTTGGCCATTGCAATATTGGAGTAATTGAAGATTTGTTTCATATTTCATTTTCTTCTTGGAAAGATGCATGGTTGTTTGATACAGGTGCAACTTGCCATATACCCTTTCATAAACACTTCTTTGAAGACCTCAGTGATAATGTAGATGGAGCAGTGTACTTTGCAGACAAGTTAAGTCTTAATTCATCCAGACTTAGAATCGTCATGCTCAAACTATGTGGACTTCCTAACTTTCTTCTGCATGATGTACTCTACCTCCCAAAACTATAGAGAAACTTGTTGTCCCTTGTTCACATTCATTAGCAAGAACACTCCATTCATATGTTTGATGGAAAAACAGAGATAAGAAAAACATCATACAACACAATTTTCATGGCTGGAATAGAGGAGGGAAGACTATTGAAGTTGCAATGAACATCTACTCATGCAAAAAAATATGCTTGTATATCCTCAACACAATGAAAGTATATTTCCATCCACTCTTCTATGCAAGCATGCAAGATTTGGATATCTTGATTATGACAATCTTCGCTTGCTGAAAATGAATGGTGTTTCTGGTTTTTTAACTATTCCAATGAAACTAAAGCAATGTGATGCTTGTATCCTAGGAAAACATAGAAAACAACCATTTCATAATTCTACTTCCAAAGCACATAGTACGATAGCACTAATTCATTGTAATTTGTGTGGCCCTATGCCTATTCCTTCTACAAATGGAAATAGATATATGATGACCTTTACTGATGAATGCATTAGGATGTGTTGGGTATACTTGTTGAAAATTAAATCAAAAGCTTTTGAAACGGTTAGAAATTTTCATCCATGGATTGAAAATGATACTCAATCACATATTAGTTCCCTTCACACTGATAATGTAAGAGAATACACTTCTAATGAATTTGAAAACTGTACTTTCCAACATGGGATTCAACATCAAACTATTGTTCCTTATAATCCTCAACAAAGTGGTGTAGCTAAAAGAATGAACATGACTATTTTGAATATGCTTCACTCCATGATATGTTTCAAAAATGCAAAGTTGATGTTTTGGGTTGATGCAGTTCTATGTGCAATATATGCCAAAAATGGATGTCCATTTCATGCTCTCAAAAATAATATTTCTTATGAAATTTTGTATGGCCACATTCCTTCGACAGGGCATTTAAAGATCTTTGGTTCCACTTGTTATGCCTTGATTCCTAAGGAACAAAGAAGCAATATTGATGTAAGGAGTTGAAAGTGAATCAAGGCAAACCATGCGGAACCAATTCCTAAGGAACAAAGAAGCAAGCTTGATGCAAGGAGTTGAAAGTGAAACTTCTTAGGGTATTCAAATACCGCCAAAGCATATCGTCTTTACAATGAGCTAGATAAGAAGTTTATATTGTCTAGAGATGTAATTTTTCTCAAATCTTCCGAGACTAACAACACTATTTAGTGATAACTTGATTGTTTGGATATATTCAATCATGAAAAAACTTATCATGAATTTGATAATGACATTCCATAGCTTGAAGGGGGGATCCTTATTTTGGATCAATCTATGGAATCTTCTTCTAAAGCATTGTCTCCACCTCATGAAGTTCTAGACACTCCTTCAAATTAGAAATACCCTTTGAGTGATGTGATTAAGAGGATTGGATGGCTAATCTTGATGGAACCACATATCAATCAACAGAGCAACATGGATCATCTCATAAAGGTCCCTTGAAATGGTTGACAAAAACAATTAAAGGTGTTCGCTCTGATGAGGTAGGAAAGATAAGAACTCGAAGTTTCACCAGGAAAAATGGAGGTGATGTAGATGATTCTAATTCAGTTGATGACATGGATGTTCAATATGATTGTGAATCGAATTTCTCTATTAATTTTGAACCAATTTCCTTTAAATAAGTTTATTCTCATGATGAATGAAAAGAAGAAGTGCAGAAGGAGTGTTGGGTGTGTTTTACATTATTTGCACAACTTATATGTACCATGAACAAAGGGGGTTCAAGGGGGGGAGCGGGGGGGGTTTCAGGGTAAACACCCAATTTTTTTTTTTTGGGCGGTTTTGTCTATGGTTTTGGAGATCTGGTCAAAGGAACTACATGTATGTTCTAATCCAGTGTTAATGGATTGAGGGTCTATGAATGTTTCAACATGTATATAATGTATTGTAACATTGAAAGGAATATATTGAAAATTTAATCCGATTTTCCTGGTTTTAGGTTCCAAGAGAAAAAACTTTGTGTATATCTTCTACTCTTTCCATTATATATTTTCTACTTTTAAGAATTTGTTTGCAGGTATTATCTGTACAGGGTTAAAACTTACAAGGAGTATGATGCTCTCATAAAGAATAGAACATGGAAGCTTTTAGACCCTCCATTTGGAACCAAACCAATTGGCTATAAGTGGGTCTACAAAAAAAGGTATAAATTAGATGGCTCAATTGACAAGCATAAAGAAAGGCTCATGGAGAAAATATGTGCACATAAAGAAGGTGTTGATTATGAAGAGGCCTTTCCCCCCACAGAAAAATGGGCCACCATTTGGACTCTCTTTGGCTTGGCATCTTAGAATGGATGGAAAGTATATCATATGAATGTGAATACTTCTTTCTTCAATGGAAACATGAAAGAAAATGTCTTTATGTCTCAACCAAAAGAAGGCTTTGTTGTGAAGGTACAAGAATATAAAGTATGAAAACTCATCAAATCCTTATATTGCCTAAAACAAACATTGTGATCCTGGTGTGAAAAATTGATTGAGCTTCTTCTAAAATTAAATTTCAAACACTTAATCTTTATGGTGTAACTTTATTTGTCAAGAAAGTTGAAATTTGTGTTGTCTATCTTGTGGTATATGTACATGATCTATTGATAATAGGGAACAATGAGAACTATAATGCATCCATAAAAAAAGAGTTGAATAAAGGATTTGAGATGAAAGATTTGGGACACCTTCACTACTACTTGGGAATTGAAGTGAACCTATTGAGAAATCAAGGGCATCTAGATTAGGGTGATTTCTCTTACTTTGATAATTTTTTCTGATGTTCTTTTACTTAACTTGGTCTACTTGTAGTTAACTTATTATCTTGATTATTATAGTGTTCTTTATCATCAAACAACTATCAAAAATTGAAGATCAATGAGACAAGGGGACACAAAAACTAGGTTGCTATGTGGGGCCAAAACCTCTCCTCTTGAGAGGAAAACCTATACGAATTCTTCTCTTCTTATAGAATCTTCATATGCTGAATTCCAAGACCTATGACCCAAGACCAAGACCCCTCCAAGACCAAGTCAAACCTCCTTTTGATGAGATTTTATTCACAAAGTCAACGCCGATCAAACTTGCTCCAATTCTTCATATTTCAGCTTCTCTTCTAAATCTCGACTTCTATTATAAGTCTAAAATTTTCGGCCTACCTGTAATCTCTGCAGTTTCACACGTCTGATTAGTTTAGGGAAAAATTATGATTCTTCTCTCCTTCACTTAGGTTGATTCTTTTTCCTTGGTAAATTGATTATAAAAATGATCTTCTTGACACCTTATTTCTTCCCCTTGATGTAATTGTAATTATTGATTTTGCTGCAACATAAAATTTCCCTAGATTCCTCACACATGTGAGATGATTAGACCAAAAACAATCTTCTAAAACTTTTATCTATATTTTCTTCCTTCTCCTCTTCTTCACTCCTATTTTTTATCTTTATTTTTCTCCTTGATTGAAATTGATGATTTATTCCAAATGTGATCGAGTGCCTCTTATGTATAGGCTTCTTGGAGGCCCTCAATAGGCTAACTTGACATCTCTAGGAGGTCGACTTCATTGCTTTGTAGGCCGACTTGTTTTCTGTATTTTGACTAGGTCTTGGAGGGTCTTTATGACTCAGATTAATTTTCATAATTTTCTTTCACACGATACAAAGTTCCGAATGGAGTCTTTCATATATATGACAATGATTCAATTGACTTCTTGATTCCTAGAAGACCCAGTGGGTGCTTGACCTACAAATAAAATTGACCTTGAGCATGAAATCCATGCTACAAAAATAATAATAACTATTTTTCTTTCTTTTTTACAATATGCAAGAATCAAGAGTATGTTTCATATGTATGAATACCAAACTAGTTACCTATTTCAACACTCCCTCTTAACTACAGAGGTATTCATAACACATACCAGGTACTTAAACATTATCATACTAAATATTTTTCATAAGAAGAGTCGGATTGGTAATCCATCTCTTAAGTTATCTTCTCATCTTAGATCAATGCATATCATCATATCAACTAACATTGTCACATAGCAAGGCCTTGAATAACAACTCTTTCTCTCCACAATATTAGAGTAAAATTTTGGGGAGACCAATGATTTATAGACACCTTCTTCATTGTCTCTCAAGGCACATACCCCATCCGAATTTTCATAAGGTATGTCCTTCAAGTACCACTCCCATCTTGGATTTACATATCCTCATGTAATTTCCTCTTCGGCTACTCTTACCTATTGGATGCCCTGCGTCATCCTCTAAGAGTATCAGAATTCATATGCTTACCCAATCATCCATTCTTTCTTCATAGCATGAAGACAAGAATGATGTGTCTATATCTCCCTCTCAACTAGGGAGTATCTACCCATTCCTATAACAACTATCTTCTATTCGGTGGATATCATTGTACTATCAACTTCTTGTAGAGTTCCCTTTTCATGAACTTCAACTTATTCATCATGGATCCATTTTCTTCTAGAACTTATTTGTAGGCTATTGACCATATTTCTTCATCACTTCCTATAACATAGTGTTGAACCAATAGTCATGTCATCCTTTTGTTCATCGGGAAGTGATCTTCTAATCCACATTAGTATATCCTTCATACAACTACCTCTTCTAAGGCATGTTCCTTTTAGGATTTTCCATCCAATACCACGAGTACTTGTTGTAGGTGACTTTCTACAACCCTCTTTCGGTGGGCCTGTTACAACCCAACTAAATGATTTATTTCAAAAATAAAAAATGAACATCAAATCAACAATTACCTCTTTATGATGGCCCTTTTTCATGACATCAACTTCTGCAGCATCAACATCTTGCACATATATGAATTCATCTCCAAGATATTCATTACCAAGGTTCTTCTTCTACCTTTATCAGGGTCTTCATACCTTCTCCATGGAGATTGCATAGCTAATCCTTCTAGTCATTAGATATTGATCTTTTATCTATAGATACATCTTTCACGAACTCTTCTTTCACTTTCTCCACATATGGCTTCCTCAAGATCTTTTATACATAGTTCCTTCATCATAGGAACCATAGTTGCAAACCTCCTCATATTATTCATGAGGTCATAGTATGTTGATTTCATCTTGTCAATATGTTGAAGAGTTCAAGGTACATGGTATTCATACTTTCATGTATCATTAATAAGGATGAGTTCCCTTTTATTTCATTATGCTCATTAGACAGATCATCCTAACCATTTCATTTTCAGCTGTGTGACGACATGACTTTATCTATCTATTATCAAGTATATCCATACCTCTTCCTTCATGTGGTCATCTAGACTTCCTCCTAACAACTTCCTTTAATTGCTTGAATATGAAAATACTTCAACCAACTTGACATGTTGCACATATTTGTCATCATACTATCATCCTTCTAAACTGTGGATCCCACACAAGGTGGAATGTAAACTATCTGCAAGCCACTTGATTCTTCTAAGTAAAGGTGAATATTCTAACAAAGATTCCAATGGAGAATATTAATGATCCTTATTCTGCAAGCGCTCCTATGATGATGACGTATGATGATCTATCTTTCTATCTACTAGATGACTTACTTGAATTATATAAATTGCTACTTCGGTTGTCCTTCTATGCTTCCAATGAAGATGTCATGAGCTACTTTATTTCTATCATATACTATGACTGCTTCAATCATATAGACTTCTACTTTGACTATTCTTCCATGTCTCAATGATGTTGTTATCTCAGTCTATGCTATAATGCATCCTACCATCATGACTACTACCTTCTATAAACTGAAAAGAACTAAGTATATGAAGTTATCTTAGTCATAGTGGAGATATTTCACTTCCTCTTTGTTTTCCTTCTTTTCAAGTTCTTCTACTTCTTCAGTGACATGATTCATTAATTTCCTTTCTCTTCTTGTTGTCCTTCTTGAGTTTAGGACAATTCCTTTTGAAATTCCCATATTCATTACACTCATAACATTGAATCTTAGACATATCGATTTTCTTTTGAATCTTCTTTCGAGGCTCAAACTTCCCAAATTTCCCTTTCCTCCTATCCATTGTTGCATATGCTTGAGTTTGTTCATTTGGCCCAACAGTGTTCTTTGCCTTTAATCTAGTTTCTCCAATCTTGCATAATGACCACATATCACTGAATGGATTGGTTTTCTTCTTCCGATAGATGCTTGATACAAAATTGCCCCATTCATTGAGTAGTGCATTGAGCACAATGGTAGTTATCTCTCGATCAAACATTATTTCTCCCAACTCTTGTAGGTGATCTATTATTTGAGATACCCTCATAAGGTATGAGGCTGCCCTTTCTTCCTTTGATACCTTCATCTTGTATAGCTCAGTTCTTAATGATATGATTTCCCATGCATCTCTCATTGAAAACAACTCCACCAATTTGTCATAGATCTCTTTAGATGTTTTCAACTTTTCTACATAAGGGATACAAGAATACTTGATTGAATCTATGAGGATCTTCCTTATCTCTACTTTCATGTATTTTAATAGAGCTTTAGATTGCTCTTGAGGAGGTTTGTTTATTGATCCCATGACATATTCACTAACTTCATTTTCTATGAAGATCAAATCTATTCTCTTCTTCCATGCAAGTTAATTCAATGACCCAACAAGTTTGTTTTTCTACTTGCAGAAAGAAGTCATTGTAGATTGAGACATAAAATGTAGAATACTTACTTGTAAAGTGAAGATGCTCTTTTGATGATGATATCTTCAACCTGATGCCTTCTTGATGATGTTGACTTCTGCTCCTCCTTTATTTTTTATAATTGAAGATGTCTTCTTGATGAAGATTGCTTCCTTGATGATCTTCTTTTTAGATTTGATTCTTTCTTCAATGTGAGGGAGATCAATTTAAATCCTTTGTTGATAACAAGATTTTCTATATTTCCTTTGGATATAGTGTATAATGTGAAGTCTGACAAGAATACTTCAAGTGTGTAGAGTCTTTTCAGTGGAGGTGGGGTCCTTGAGGTCTTCTTATTCTTCAAAGCGTTGTTCCTTCTAAATGATATGATCCTTGTCTTGATGCTTCTTAGTTCTCCTTTGTGGTATCCTTGCGCTCAATCCTTATGTATCCTTCTTCAATTGAATGATCTTCAAGATGCCTTTTCTTGTTGCTTTCACCCTAACGCCAATACCATGCTGAGAAATCAAGGTTAAGTAGATTATGGTGATTTCTCTTACTTTGATAACTGCTTGTGATGTTATTTTACTTAAATTGATATAATTGTAGTTACCTTCTTCTTATCTTGATTATTATAGTGTTATTTATCATCAAAAAAACTATCAAACAATGAAGATCAATGAGACAAGAGGACACAAGATGTAGGCTACTAGCCAGGGCCAAAACCTCTCCTCTTGAGAGGAAAAGCCACAAGAATTCTTCTCTTCTTATGGAATCTTCAAATGATGAATTCCAAGTACTATGACCCAAGACCAAGACCCCTCCAAGACCAAGTCAAAAATCCTTCTGATGAGCTTTTATTCACAAATTCAATGTCAGTCAAACTTTCTCCAATTCTTCAGATTTTGACTTCTCTTCTAAATCTCGATTTCTATTACATGTCTATAATTTTTGACCTACTTCCAATCTCCTCACTTTCACCTGTGTGAGTAGTTTAAGGTAGAATTATGAGTCTTCTATCCTTTGCTTAGGTTGATTCTTTTTCCTTGGTAACTTGGCTAACCAATTGATCTTATTGACATAAAATTTTGGGTAATTTAATTTATGGTTAAATTACGTCATTAATTATCAACTAAGGTTCGTGTATTGGTGAAGTGCATATGCACAATATATTCTAGGAGTTCTATTCTTTATTTTAAAAGATGAAATCAAGTTAAATATAAATGGAACTAGATTAACTCATAACATTCCTACACATATTTTCTTTCCATTAAAATTAATTTTTCAAAACAAAACTAAACTTCAAGGCAAAATTAATTGAAAATTATAACTAGAAAACTAAATCGAAACTTAATCTGCTGCAACAAAAATTAAAAATTACTCTATTTGAACTGAATTGAAAGATCTATTCTAATGGGAAGAAGTTGAAACTTAATTCTACTTCTAGAACATTGAAATATTATTCTAAATGCCCTTGAAAATCAAAATCTCTATTCTATTCAATAGAAGAGAAAATTTTAATCTAATTACTTTAGAAAAATGACAATCTAAAATATAACTCTGAAGGATTATAGATGTGTGCAATTGTGACTAGAATTTCTCTATCCATTACTCATGACATCAAAATAAAAACAACTGAATGAAGAAAACTATAAAAGGAAAATATATATATATATATTTTTTATGAGTACTCGACCTATTCAAAGTACCGAAGGTTAAACCAGAAATCAATGAAAAAAATGCTGATCGAGAACATTAACTAATTGTAATGAAAAAAAGAGACTATTCATGAAATAATTTATGACTAACATAACCAAATACTAAACTATCTTACAACTTTTCATGGGGGCCTCTTATTGAGCATAAGAATGAGATCAACTATCACACTATTCACCCACATATGGATCTCCAAAGGAACAAAGTAATTTGTATTAAATGTCGAAATATTCAATAGCGAATGATTACAAAGTTAAAAAGAGTAACAATGTATATTACTTCGCCCCATGGCTTTTTATTAACCTCTATTAAATAACAACCTTAAGTGTTATAAGCCAAGAAGCAAGTTTTTACTTTGACAACTAAGAAATTAAGTTAAAATTAGAATCTTTCTTCTCGTGATTTGCTGATGGAAGAGAAAATCATGAGAAGATTTTGATTTGACATATCGTAACTTATGATTCTAAATTCTTCTCATCCAATTCCATGCTCGCTTGATAATGCCATGATCCTCCTTCAACTTATGCGTATAGTTGGAGTATTATAGCCATATTTGACTTCTGGTTTGACTATTAGATCTCTCGAACTAGATGAATTTCCAAATCAATGTGATTGGTGGATGTCCATATGTCGATCATTTGTTATTTACCTAAGCTCCCTCTTACCTAAGGACTTGTTACCAACAACAACTATCTTATCGTCAGTGGAGATCATCGTACTGTCAACTGCTTGTAGAGCTCTTCCTTTTGACATCACGTTATGAACTTCAACTTCTTCATCATGGAGCCATCTTCTTCTAGAACTTATTCGTAGGGCATCAACCATATTTCTCCATCACTTCATGAAAAATATTGTTGAACCAATAGTCATGTCATCCTTTTCTTCATCGGAAAGTGATATTTTAATCCACATCAGGCTATCCTTCATACAACTACCTCTTCTAAGGCATGTTCCTTTTAGGATTTTCCATCCAATCCCATGAGTAGTAGTTGTAGGTGACTTTCTACAACCCTTTTTCAGTAGCCTTATTACAACCCAACCATATGCTTTCTTTTAAAAATAAAAAGTGAGCATCAAATCAGCATTCCCTCTTTATGAAGGCCCTTTGTCATGACATCAACTTATTGCAACATCAACATCCTGCACATATATGAATTCATCTCCAAGAAATTGATTACCAATGTTCTTCTTCTACCTTTATCAAGGTCTTCATACCTTCTCCATGGAGATGTCATAAATAATCCTTCTAGTCATCAAATGTTGATCTTTTATCTATAGATACATCTTTCACGTTCCATAAAATGTAGGCTTGCTCCATAAATGAAATGAATTTATATTAAAAGTAAGAACATGGTAACACTGTATATCAAATTTTCACATAAGTAAAGTAAAATCACTATTAAATTCATTTTAAAACAATTGATATACAAATATTGATTCATCCTATAAAACTCCTCATTGTTTCATGGCTTCATCTTCATTTATTGTTCTACCAATCTATGTTGAGCTATTGGTCCTACAACAAGGTAAGAAATCCATGGAAATGTATTAGGTAATATAGGTGGGGATAATATATTGGTTTCATTTAAATATTTAATTAGAAAGAGTGATACATAGATCATCATTTTGTTTGGTGGAGGTTACTCATCTATTGATTCTCACTACATATTGGAAAACAATACACATCCCATGCCTATTACAAGTTCAGTGGGACTAACACAAACTCTAGAAAAGGTAAAAGATATATTTTTAGTACAAAATAATCATTATTAACCTTTTTAATATTTAAATGCAAATATTAACATATTGTTTATTACCTAATTGACTAGGAGAGACCATGGTTTAGGTAGTCTCCATCTCTTGTCTCTTAGTATCCTCATTTACAACCTTTTCCGATCAAACAAAAACAAGTTATAAGTATACCATATCTAATATAAATCATCAATATCATCATCCATATGAAATTTGTACACACATTTTATAGTCACAAGGTTACTCTCCACTCTCAACCTTAATATAACCTGTGTTCTCCTACATTAAAATCATGAATACATTAATTTATAAGAAATAATAAACAATGAGTTGAATTACATTTAAGGGTCATTTAAAATCAAGAAAACTATTTTACTTGCACATTCGCCAATGGATTTTTTGAATGCACCCCACCTTGTGCACATTTAATTGTGGCTTGAAACTTGCACTTGGACATGAGTTTCATTTCTTCATCAATGGGTTCTCACTTTCAAATATTCCCTTGCATTCTAAAACAATATCACAAATTTTAATTATTCCTTAAACTACAATAAAAGTTGGAGGCCTTGAAGATATATTTAAGCTTACAAAAGTTTTAAGGCAAGGAAATGTAATTCTACATTGAACTAAAAAAACTAGCATAATCAATTATATTTATCATGTTATACCTTCCTCCATATATAAGTGCCTTGCCTTCTTTTCCCATCCTCTTCTCCTTTTCACCTTCTAGGATAGCCTTCCACTCTCTCTCAAGGAATGTACATCACTTATACCCAACAACTTTTTTCTAGTTTACCCCTATATGTATCTTTAACATTTGCCAAATATTTAGCCATTGAAGAGATTATTTCAATTTAGTTGAAAATACCATAAAAATGACTAGACACGTAACACATACATTCCTTCTTCAAATGGGAAGGTTTCTAGCTAGATTAGGAAGAAATTATTGACCCCAAAACATCTAGGTTTCCTACCAAACTTGTAAGAGATTATTATTAGTACATGTAATAAATTATATAAAGATTCAAAAATATTACAAATCCATTAAATTTTTGCAAGTAGATGCATTAATAATTATCATGTATTTTTGGTTGCTTCAATGGGATTAGGCTTTTTTCCTCCATAACCTTTGTCAATAATGTTCCATTCCTATTAACACATGCCACTCTAGAAAATAATTCACATGACCTAGGGTAGTCGTATCATGTGAGCCACCAAAATCTATAGGGGGCATGAAAGGTAGGTGGAGGAGTGACAAAGGGAGGCAATGAGAGATTGAGAGCAAGGAATAGAGAAGAAAATAATCTAGTGGGTGTTTAATTGGTGGTGGGTGCAAAATGCAATGACATATATTTAGGTGTATGCTACTAGCAATGACCTCATGAGGTGTGGGCCCAAGAGCTCTTACATAATCTTGTGCTAATTAAAGCCATTTTTTGTTTAGATATGATATTAAATCAAATTGAAAAATATTGAATATGAAAATTAAACAAGTTAAAAGTTAACACATATTCAATATCATTTGAGATTATTGATCAAAATGCTACACCTATGTGAAATATCCTTGAATTCAAAGTAAAGTAATGCAAGCAATTAATAGTTGGTCTTTCTGATAGTCCTTTGAATAATGGCTTGAGTTTGGGTTATCAAATAAGTCATTATCATCACTAATGTTAGGATCATGTGTGGGACCCTGCCAACAAATAACATGTAAAATTGATTACAACATTAATAAAATCAAATTATAAAAAAAATAACGAGCTATAAGGAATTGAATGAGATCTAGGGATAATGTCATTCTCGAAGACGGAAGAAGGAGCAGCGATGGCGGAAACGAGGGTTTCTGAGTAACTGTTACAGTTCTAGAACTGGAAGTGAACAGATCACGGATAGCAGCACTGTTAAGAAGGGGACAAAGGCTGACTGTCCAGATGGGTGCAGAGGGGTCCATTGGGACCCCCACCTATAAACAAGTAATCATGCAGAAACAAAAACAACAAGCAAAGGAGGGAGTCAGAATCCCCGGAAACGACAGGCTCAAGCAGAGCGGCGGGAAAAACAAGGAGAAAACACCGGTGGAAGAAAATGAACCAAACAGTAATGCAATAAACAAAGGCCAAGAAGAGGAGGGTCGGGAAGACAATGAAGCCAGAAACGCTTCAGGACAAAATCTGACAGGAAACAGGGTAAAACGACAAGAAGCAAACGGGGAGCCCAAGGACAGCAGGCGGTTGAACAAAGAGGAGGAAGGGGACACAAGCTCAAACCCCAACAAAGACTCAACAGCAAACGGTATATGTAAACCAAGGAAGGCTGACAGTCTTAGGGTTGTAATAACGGATCCAGAAATACAAGCCTACAGAGAGCACATGACAGAACATGCAGTCATTTGCAAGTTCATGGGAATGTGGCCAACTGAAAGAGCCTTGTGTCAGTGGATTAGACAGCATTGGAAGCCTAGAGGAGATGTCAAACTGCATTTGGGAGCCAAAGGTTTCTTTACAGTTGTGTTCACTAACCTGGAAGACAAGGACAAAATCTTCGACGGAGGCCCCTATTTCATGGCCTCAGCTGGTTTATACATACGACCATGGAAACCGAATTTTGCTCCGGAGAAGGAATCCTTTACTCAGGTTCCAGTGTGGATTCGCTTGTTTTCTCTCCCGATAGACTATTGGGGTTTGAATGCTCTAAAGCAAATTGGAGACCAGTTGGGGACTTTTGTTAAAGCCTCAGAGGCAACATTGTAGAAGAAATACACTTCCTACGCAAGAATATGCGTGGAGATGGATGTATCAGGGGCATTGTACGAGGGATTATGGCTCGAATACAGAGATGAGGATTACTTTCAGGCAATAGACTATGAGCAGATCCCGTTTCACTGCCGGAAATGTCATGAACACGGACATCTCATAAGGGAATGCCCTATGAACAAGAAGGAGGAGGACATGAAAATAGAACCAGCAAACAAAGGCAAAGATAACTTTATAACCCCGAAGTCAAGGCAAAGAGCCAACAGAAGAAGGGCTCATAGAACAGGAGTAGAAAGAAACAACAACAACAACACTTTTGAGATCTTGGATCTGGAGACAGACTCAGAGGAATCACAAAAATCTAAAGCAGCTATTAAGGAGCCAAGAGGCAAGGAGGAACGTACCAGGAGAGAAGAGGAAGAGAACAACAACAACAACAACGAAGTCCAAATGGGGGAGCTACCAAGAAGATCCGGAGGAGGACACAGATACGATGACAAGTGATGGAGGAAGCGAGGACATGGAGTTGGAGGAAGTTTTAGCCCGGGAAGGGATGAATCTACCGGCCATAGTGGAGAATTGGAAAAATCAAGGTATAGAAACGGTACCAGAAGAAGAAATAAAAAAAATCAGTGATCTGTTTACAGCAAGACAGAAAGCAGCTCTAGAAAGACAACATAGAAAGCTAGGCATAGCAAGAGGTAATAGTCTCCACCCGAAGAGTCTTCTTTGGAACTCCTCAAGCTCACGGCAAAAGAAGAAAAGGGGCAGAAAAACAAGCAATGAGGTTCTGCAGGAGCTCGGCATGATAATGATCAACTCAGGAAAAATGAAGGCTCTGAGCGCCTTCCCGTCCTTTCAATAACCCCTTAAGTTTCTCATGAAGATCATTTCTTGGAATGGAAGAGGGCTAAACAGCCAAGCAAAGCACAGAATGCTGAAACGCAAATTCCAGAAATATAGACCGGAAATCATGTTCTTACAAGAAACAAAATGCAATGGATCCAACATGACAAGGTTAACCAAGAAGATAGGTAGGCACATGAATTATCTAGAAGTTGAAAGTCAGGGCAGAGAAGGAGGACTGGCAACCCTATGGGACACAAGAGCACTTCAAATATTATCTGCAGAAGCGAACAAGCACTTCATCGCTGTGGAAGCTCAACCCACAGGTAATTCTGAATCTTTTTTATGTGTAAATGTATATGGACCTCAGAAGATAGAGGACAAAATCAATTTCCTGAATTCTTTAAATAGGCTTATTAGCAGGCACCCAATGTCCAAATGTATTTTGGGGGGTGATTTTAATATGATAACAACCCTTCTAGAGAAGAAAGGGGGTCTTAGGAAACTCAATAGGGATGCGGAGCATTTCATTAGTTTCATTGAGAATGCTAAATTAGTTGATATTTACACCAAGAGTGGCAATTTCACTTGGAACAATAGAAGAGGGGGGAATAGAATGATAGCCTCTCGCTTGGACAGGTTTTTGGTTTCCGAGAGCATCTTAATGGATGGTATCCTTGTAGAGTCAGATATCCTTCCCAGTGGAGGGTCGGACCACTGGCCAATATCGCTTATAGCGGATGTTCAAGGCACACCAAGGAATAAACCATTTAGATTTGAAAAATTTTGGTTGGATCATCCTAGCTTCCTTCAGATGGTTGAAAAATGGTGGTCAGAACCTTGGGAGGGCGAAGGCTCTAAGATGTTTAATTTGCAGAAGAAATTAAGACTTACAAAGGATAAGATAAAAGAGTGGAATAAAACAATTTTTGGGGACATTTTCAAGGAAAAAACCTCTATAGAAAATCAGCTGGAACAAATTCACAGAGAATGGGCAATAGGACAAAGCAGTGAGGAATCCATCGAACAGGAAAAGACTCTAACTCAACAGTGGCACAGTCGATGTAGGCAAGAGGAAATCTTATGGAGGCAAAAATCAAGGATTCAGTGGCTAAAGGAGGGAGAGCAGAATACTAAATTTTTTCACAGATCTGCTCTAGATTACAGAAGTTCAAACAAAATTCTTGAGATGAGAAATGAAAACGGGGAGTCAGTTAAGAACCACCATGACATATCAGAGTTGCTCACAGCTCACTTCAGAGCCATAGCACAGGAACCGCAGTCAAACAGAGGAGAAGCCATTAGGGAACTTCTAAAAGCCATTCCTAAAGTTGTAACCTCTGAGCAAAACTGGGCCCTGAATAGGGAAATCACTTTGGAAGAGGTAGAGGAAGCTGTAAGAAGCATGCCAAACGATAAAGCCCCTGGGCCGGACGGGTTCACAATCAATTTTTACAAGGCCTGCTGGAACATTGTGAAGCAGGATATCTGGGAGGTCGTAGAGGACTCCAGGCGTTCTGGAACCATTCTCAAATCCATTAATTCGACCTTCATAGCACTAATTCCAAAGGTTGAGGAAGCTAATACACCTGAAAAGTTCAGACCTATCGCTCTTTGTAATGTTATATATAAAATAATTTCAAAAGTTATTGCCAATAGGCTGAAGCCCATTCTCCCGGGGATCATCTCGGAAGAGCAATCGGGTTATGTAGAGGGAAGGCAGATATTAGACAACATAATCCTTGCTCAAGAAATGATCCACACTCTACATTCAGGGAAGAAAGCAGGGATGCTAATGCAACTGGATTTATCAAAAGCTTATGACAAAGTGAGCTGGAAATACCTCGAAGCAATTCTGAATGCTTTCGGTTTCAACAGGCATTGGGTTAATTGGGTCTTGGCCCTCATCAAATCTGCGAGGTTCTCGATCTTAGTCAATGGGGCCCCATCTGAACCATTCTCACCTTCGCGAGGAATAAGACAGGGCGATCCTTTATCCCCTTTCCTATTCGTTATCCTCATGGAGGGTCTCAGCAGAACTATAGCCAAGAAGAAAGCTGAAGGGGCAATTAAAGGTCTTCAACCAATCCCAACTATCCCTGCTACCACTCATCAACAGTTCGTGGACGACACTATGTTACATGGCAGCCCCACAGTGAAAGAGGCCTTGGCATTCAAGGACATCTTAGATCTCTTTAACAGAGCCTCAGGGATGGAAATCAACTTCTCCAGATCTACGATCTTTTTTTTCAACACTCATCGTGCTATTCAAGCTCACCTCTCTCATCTTCTAGGCTTCGGAATAGGAAGTTTACCTTCGAGATATTTAGGAGCTCCCCTTACTCTGAGACCATGGCAGAAAGTGCACTGGGAAAAGATCATAGCCAATATGGAAAACAAATGCAAACACTGGACACACAGGGCGCTTAACTTTGCAGGAAGATTAATCCTTACAAAGGCTGTGTTACAGTCCATACCGCAGTACTTATTATCCATGCTACCGGCCCCCAAAGGGATTCTTCAACAAATCAGAGCGATACAGAGATCCTTTTTATGGAGTGGGAATGGGGACAAGAGAAAATGGGCGTTAGTAGCCTGGAGCAAATTATGCAAGCCGAAATATTTGGGGGGACTAAACCTTGTGGATCCGGCGGTGACCAACATAGCCTGTGGAGCAAAGCTATGGTGGAGATGGATTAAAGAGCCCAATCTGCCATGGGCCAGACATTGGAAACACAAGTACCTCCCTAACTACAATCATCAGGATCTCATAAGATTGCAGGAGGTTCCAGAGGGCTCGCCCATATGGAATCTTGCAAGACACAACCGCAGCCTAGTACAGGAAAATAGTTTTTGGGAAATACGCAATGGCAGGCTAGCCCTGTTTTGGGAAGATGCATGGCACCAATTCCCCAAACTAGAAACCCCAGAGTTAGCACATTTCAAACAGTTCAGCCAGCTTGAAGGTAGAAGCAGAGTCTGCCATTACTGGGACTTGAGCAACAAAGATGCAGACTGGAGAGAATGGACACACCTAACCGCTGATAACAACATTGAGGGAGATGAAAGCATAAAACAACTCAACAGTCAGATTCGAAAGAGAAGGATAAGGAAAACAGAGGAAGAGGATCAGCTCAGATGGGGTATGACAGGTAATGGGAATTTCTCTTTGAAAGAGGCGAGGGAACTGTTAGTAAAGGCAGGACAGGAGGAAGCAACGCCCTGGTGCAACAAAGTGTGGGACAGCTTATTTTGGCCGAAAATTAAGACCTTTTTATGGCTACTAATGCGGAACAAAACCCTAACATGGGACAAGCTACGAAGAAAAGGGTTCGCAGGGCCTTCCAGATGCCCGATGTGTTCAGGTGAAGAAGAAACCATAAACCACCTATTTAATTCGTGTGACTGGGCAAACCATCTATGGAACTGGATGGAGGGAATCATGCGGAAATCAGACCGAGACCAAGAGTCCATCCAAAACACGATTTTAAACTGGCAAATCAATTTTTCCAAAAACCAGAGAGTCAATAATATATGGAAAGCCATGCCAGGCTTTGTATTATGGACAATATGGAAAGAGCGCAATAGGAGGGTATTTCAGGATGAAAACAGGAGCATTGAGCATTCAAAAGCAACAATTCTCACAAATATTAAAGAATTGATTCAGACAAAGTGCAAGACAGACCCCAACGAAAAGCCTTCGGATCGAGACTTACAAATCTTGAAGTGCTTTCAACTGGAAATCAACCACAGCTTCGCAGCGCTGAGACACCAGCAACAACCAAACTCGGAGGCTAATAGATGGTCTTGTCCGCCACCGGGAGGTTTGAAGCTAAATTTTGATGGTTCCTCTAGAGGCAACCCCGGGAAAGCTGGCATTGGAGGTGTTATCAGAGACCAGAATGGAGAAATTGTGCATATATACTGCAGAGAGTTGGGGGAAGGCACGAACAATGAGATGGAGTTCGCGGCATTAGAACAAGGATTGAAAATTCTAAGGAATCTACCGACATGCAATGCAGTGGTAGAAGGCGATTCATCCCTGGTTATCTCGGTCGTAAAGAGAATTCAGGGAGGCACTCAGGCATGCAAAGCCACGAGACACTGGAGGCTCGCCAAGCTGACGGAGAACATTGCAAAATTAATCGGCGAAATGAAAGGTTTAGTCTTTCAATCGGTCAGGCGTAAGGCAAACGGGCTAGCCAATTACTTGGCAAACTATAGTATTGAAAACCAAGACAGGAGCTGGGACACGTGTTGGCAGCAAGTGGATTGTCCTCACCTTAAGGAAAGATGCCAACAGCTGGCAAGAGAGGACATGGGCGACTTAAACCGGGCTTAACCGGAAAGCGGCAGACTATATCGGCCCTCATGATGAAATACTCAGGAGACGATATGAGTAGCGAAGGTTGGCACAAATCGAAAGGACAAGCCAGGTATATGCATTTATGGCAACAAAGGGTGCACAGAAAGCACATCTTCAAGTGGATATTTAGAAGGGACTACTGTAGTTGCCCCCTCGGCAGGATCGACATTTGGCACGAGTTTACTCATCAAGGGATAAGCAACATTTATTTGTATAGCAGGCGACATCACGCAGCTTTTACGACCACCCACAGGAACTATGATAGCAGTACTACCACGATGTTTCGGGAGGCGAGGAACAGCGTGGGAAACCTCATGGCGAAGAGTTATTTAACCAACTGTTGGAGCAACGTTTCATTCACTTCTTCTAAAGGCATTTCTGTGGGTTGCAATTGTTCTCGAGTCCGAGCTGTGATTCAAGCGACGGGTAACAGGGAAGATATGGATACTGGGAATTGCCGGAGCATCAGCGCAAACCAGGAGCTCCGGGCTGCAAGGAGCGCATATGAAACGCGAACAACTACTAGAAACAAACGAAGAATTGAGGAGATGGAGGCTGCGGTAAAGGTGGAGGAACAGCCGCGCAATGAGGAGGAAATCGCAAGGGAGGTAGATTGGTTGATCGACCCAGGCACTGCATCCAAGCGGGCCACCCAATTCATGCGTACACAGGTAGAAAGCTGGCGGGTCAAGACCCTTTTGGCGAAAGCTCTGGATTCCATGGAAGCTGGGAACCAGAAGTCTCAAGGGGAAAACCATATATCTGAAGCCCAACTAAATAGTCTGCTGGAGATTTGCAGAGCGTTGGATGATAAAATTTCAGCTGTGTATGATAAGGCGGAAACGGTCAATAAGAAATTAACTCTGCTTATCCAAATTCTCCGGAAGACCATATGTCCGGATCCACCGAGCTCTGACAGCAAGCAGCAAGCACCGCCGAAGGAACTTAACAACTACCGATCCATGCTGGAAAGAGTGGACAGGCATGTCCTGGAACAAGGTTTGGACATTGCAAGCAGATATGGAATGCCCCCGCAGTGAATCAGGTTTGTTGGTGCCATCTCTTCGGCCTTGTCTACTGTCATGTCTGTGCCATCTCTCTGGCTTTGTCTGTTGTCTGTTTCTGTAGGCCTTTATGGCTTTTGTCTGATGTCTGTCTAAGGTCTTGAACTGTAATTTTGTCTCATCCTGATAGTGTACCAGTTACAGTGATGCAGTTCAAGGTTTATCTTTGTTATAGATATGCGTAGAAGATAAAGGGATAAGGCCACCCTGCGCGGTGTGCGGATAGCTTTTGAAATATCATAGTTTCTGGTTGTCTTAGGGCTGGAGTCTTGTGTCTTTGGATCTGTCTTCATCAGGTCTCGATCTGCATCTGCAGATTTTTTGTACAATATTTTTGTTTCATAATATATCTATCTGACTTACAAAAAAAAAAGAATGAGATCTAGGATTTTATAGGTGCATCTACAAGTTACAAGGTCCCTTCCTATTATCATCCTATCAAATATTCAAAATGATATTAATTACATCAAAAGAAGCAATATGAGATATTATCATTGTTCAAGAAAATTAGGCATAACCATTTATTAGTTAGATATGTAAATAATAAAACACAAGTACCCCAAGATAGTACGGTCTTCTCCTACTCAATTCAAATCATAATTTATCAACAACTTAAGAACTCCTCCATTTTTACTATTGTTTGTATTGCACATAATACTTCTCTATTTCCTTCATGTCCCTCAAATAAGCAATTGGGTGGCTTTCTCATTTTTTCATGTGGTGTACTATTTACAAAAGCTACAATATTTTGGAAGCTTTGATCTTATATATATTTGGATTAAATTATTTTAGTTATATATAATTTGTAAAAACAAGATATCTCTATATACTTTAGATATATTAGGCCAAGATGATCCAATCTCCATACCTCCAACATGGCCTAACATACTCCATCATTTAAATTACTCCACCATATTTGACCTTTATGCTATCTATGGAAAATAGTCCTCCACCATATATACATAATGGAGTAAGTTATTAAATTATTTTATTGACACAAAGGTTAGTATCCAACCCTCGAAGTTGTTTCGATGGCCACCTTTTGACTATATGTTTATATCCTTAGGGGACTTCAAGGTCACATTTTGTCTCATAATCAAAATAACATGTCTATCCTTCAACATAAGAAAAAAAAATCCATAGATCTTAAAAAAATTCTTCACCTTCTTTTTTTATGTTTATCTCAACCTATTACATCCAATTGATATCTAAATTTCCCCTATTCTTCCTAAACTATATTTTCTCTTTAAAGATAGATTTAACATATGCTTCACCTTCTTTTTTTTATGTTTATCTCAACTTATTACATCCCATTGATATCTAAATTTCCCCTATTCTTCCTAAACTATATTTTCTCTTTAAAGATAGATTTAACATATACTTATTTGGTGGTATTTACAAAAAGTCCGACTAAAATATGAAATAAATTTTATGCTTTTTAATATGATTCAAATGAAGAGAACCATTCAAATTAGGGAAAATCTTGGCCAAGTAACCAATTATAACGAATACATGAAACTTCCATTCTTCATATTTACAAAAGGAGATTCACTGCACTTCTCATGGATAACAATGGGGCATTAAAAAGGAATACACTTAAAACCATGAAAAACCAATGACTTTGATGCTATTATGGATAAATCTTATAGTACTACATATTTTACATAATACTAAATAATTTTATAAATAAAAGATATAGATTTTGTTATATTATTTTTTAATGTGAAAAATATATTCTTACTATATAATTAATGTTCGACATTTTTATTAGTTGTTTTAATTACTAAATTTAATTAACAAAATTATTAATATATAATAAAATTTTAATATGGATGTATGATAAAGTAAAAATGTTAGCTTTAAGTTAGTAGAGCCATAGTAGTTAAAGCACTTCTACTATTAAGAAGTCATAAGTTTAATTCTCTTGATATTTTTTAGTGGTTGAGATGACAAGAAGTGATCTTTTTGGGTATATCTTTCTGGTACAACTATTTTGTGGATCATTTCTGGTAGATCTGCTACTATTTTATGGATGTAGTGGTCACCAATCTCTGGTGGCTGTGAACCACTGGGAAGTCACAATGTAAGTCTCCTAGATACCCTCCGAATTAGACTCTACTAATATATTAGTAGAATGTGGAATTTAATCTTTTAGGATAGATATATCTAAATATTTCTTTAAAAAAATAATAATAAAAAAAAAATATTATTATGTTCTTAAATCATCATCTTCTAATTTTATGTTTAAAAAAAATATAGATCACCATTTTTAATTAAAAGTTTTGTTTAAAAATATATTTTTTTTAAATTGAAATAATTCAATATTATAATTATATATATATATATATATATATATATATATATATATTCTAAATCAGAAATCTTGTACGGCCTGGAGTATGCCGTAAAACTGCTTCTGCTTGGCTAAGAGCTCGTCTTCCTCGGACGTAAGGAAACAGGTTAACAGCTCAACAGCTCAAGACCCAGAGGCATCTGGCACGAGCGAAACCCTGCTCCCTGGCGTGGTTTTCCTTGATAACGGTGATGAGTCAAACCGACATTTGTGGATAGCAGCCAAAGATAGCTATCCTCACTGTTGATTTGACACCTAAATTTGATAAATTTTACCACCTTCAAAAAAACAAACCAAAAAAAACTTCTTTTCTAACCTAGAACCTTATATTTTCGTTTCTCGCGTGTAGATAATATTCCAATACCATAATACCTCTCAAACAAATCATACTTCTCTTCTCTATTTACATATTTTCAGTATTCTACTTAAAAGAAAAATACGAGCATCCTTTGAAGGCGACTTTATCCCTGATACTGAGTCTTAACCAGTCGGATTGGAACGTAAGTAATAATTATCAAATTTAAGTCATTCCACCAAAAAAAACTTTCTGGAGTTAGAGAAAGTTAGTTTGCCTTTGAACATGAAGATATCTGGAGAAACCATACCCATAAATTCTGGTAGTTTCATGTCTTTGTAATAGAAAAGTTTGAAATTGATTTGATAGTGAAATAGGAAGCTGACATTGTTTAATGTTGAATTTAATTTGATTTTGAATTTATAAAATATGGAAAAAAAATCAAAATATCTTGAAATCTACAATCAAATCCATATAAAATAGGTAAATTATATTATGAATCTTAAAAAAACATATTTATTTTCCTTTTATCGGCCTAACTCTCTCACGGCCACCCATCATGTTACATTATATACCTTCCATGTATTCTCATCTCATAAATATTTTTATGGTTCAGTTTTGAGTTGCAGGAAAGGCATGCCTTCACGGAACAGCGTAGCCCCAAATGTGAAACAAACGTAGCTTCCAGAATATTGATTGGAACACGCTGATCCAATGAATCAGTGGCCTTTCCAACATCACCTACTTCATATGGTATAGACGGAAAAACGACCTGAGAGCACGGTCACTCCTTTCCCTCTCTGTAAAAGCCTGTCTTGATCTCAACTTTAAATTTTGCAATAAGTTTAATTGCTATCATTTTTATTTGTATGCAGTCTAAATGTCAGAGGTTTTATTAGTAATAGCAACTTTTTGGGTGAGATTGTTGTCTTTAGTTATTTGAAATGTGTTTTTGAATTTATAAATAGATTTTGAGCTTCTGAGATTTAATAAAAAAATGTTATTATTATTATTATTATTTAGTAATCGGTAAATCGTTAATTTGAAAAGATTGTTTTGGAGAAGATCCATAATTATCTTAATATTAAAATAGTCAATTTTTCATGTTTTTTTTTTTATGTTTATAGGAATTATTTCGATTTCCAATTTGTTGAATTATTGTGTTTTAAATTTTAACAAGATTTAATAATTTTGAATTTCCATTGTTCAAATTATTGCGTCAAACTAGTATGGAAGATATGTGGTTAAGTTATCTAAACATTTTGACTTGGTCAAATTACATAAAAATAATTAAATTAAAATTAAAAAAAAAAATTTAATAATTAAATTAACATTGAGGTCAAATAATCAATTTACCATTGTTGTTTTTGGGGTCAAGATTTTGACAACCCATGGTTTTTCAAATGGTATTCTTTTCTATTGTAGCATATTAGCTAAATCAAAGTAAACCCTAATTTCCTTTCTGATCTGATTCTGCAAAAGGGACCATTGAGTAAAGGTACATGACACAAAGACTTTGTAATGCATGTATTCCAGGTAAAACTTGGGAATAACAACTCTGGTCACTTTGTTAGATAGTCTTTCAGGGTGTTATTCATGTTCTATGTTATTCATTTTATTTTATATTTTTGAAATTTCTTGAGTGTGAAGAAGAATAAGAATATGTTTTTAGAATTCTCTTTGATTATTAAACACATGTGGTAATTTGTCTGCTTGGGGTAGTTCAATTGGAAATGGTCGTCAAATTGAGGTCTCACAAAACTGGAAGTTTAAGTCTTGGGTTCATCCTGTGCTATCTCGTTCAAATCTTGTGATATGCCTATGTTCCCGTGAAAAGTTGGAAAAAAAAAAAGAAGAAAAAAACAGATGTGATAATTTAATTTTTTGAATTTCTATTATTCCTGTAATCCAAAAAAAAGTATATTTTCCCAAAATAAAAAAATCTTTCCTTCAATTCATCTCACACAATACTCTCTTACTGCTAAAGTTAAACAATATTATATTATGCAAAACAATATTATATTCAATATTTAATATTATGCAAAACAATTTTAGCCCTAATAGATATACATCTTAAAGTATAAAATTAAATTCATCCTCTCCATCTAATATGGTTGTAAAAGTGTTGATATAGATTTAACAGAAATTTTGAACATGATTCAAATTTTACTATGGAACAATGTATTTTTGGAAATATTTAGTTATAATTTGACACACTAAATCACTCATAAATCTGTTAGAAATCTGATGGCTCGAGAAAAGTTTGCTACATAATTAAACTTCTCCTTAAAATGATTTAAAATGTCTTAAATTTTCTGATTGGAAATGCCATCAATGTGGGACATGTGTTAAAAGCGACATAGGAACACCATAGGGTCTCTCACCTAATCTGGGGCTCCTTGAGGCTTTAAAATTAAAATTAATGCTTCATAATCTTGGTTAGAGGGTGTATGAAATACCACCAATGTGATATATCACCTACCCTTCTTTATGGGTGGCAAGTTCCTGATTGTAAAGTATAGAATGGGTGATCCTTTTGTACATGTGGGTTACCTTAATAGTCTCGAAAATATCATATTGGTATTTAAGTCACTCGATATATATTTATATAATGGGTATGTAGTTACTAAATATATGTGTTTATATAAAATGGTAAATAATTAAGAGAGGGTTAAATTTAAAAAAAAAAAAAAAAATTAATTATTAAATATTATTTTTTATATTAATATAATTTTTAATAATTAATTATTATTAATTAAAAGTAATTTCAGAGTGGAGCCTTATGTGAGAATAATTTTATTTTGGCATTTCTAAATTACTCACATCATTTGTGTGGTCAAATACTTTGATGTGGATAAATACGAGAATACAAATAATTTATTATTCATAAAAAATGTAATAAGTTATAAAATTAAAATTCATTTTTTTAATAAATATAATTGAAATGTTTCACATTTTAAATTAAATTTTATATAATAAAAAATAACACCTTATCCATTTAAATTTATGATTTTTACAAAATTTTATGAATTTTTAAATAAAAATAATTAGAAATTTACTTTCAATTTTTTATTTATTTTTAATTTAGACTAAACTATCCATATGTTTTGTTTAATATTTTTAATTATTAAACTCCTAACCACCTCCTCTTCCCTCACCTTAACCTTTATTTTTGCTTGGGTTTAGAACAAGCTACAAAAGATGAAACATAGAGAGATCTTGCTTTCGTTTGAGGTTTAGGCAATCAAAAAACATTAAGTCAAAGGCCCTTGCAAATAATTAAGAAATCTAGTTGTTGAACTTCAAATCAATTATTAAAGTCATTATCATCCAAAAATATTCGTTTATCATCAAATATTTGAAGTAA
This sequence comes from Pinus tabuliformis, assembly GCA_031772625.1. Taxonomy (NCBI): domain Eukaryota; kingdom Viridiplantae; phylum Streptophyta; class Pinopsida; order Pinales; family Pinaceae; genus Pinus; species Pinus tabuliformis. The sequence continues at coordinate 64,848,940 of CM062817.1, read as the reverse complement.
CGCACTGATCTCCCATCACCAACATCTCTTTTATTGTTCATCGAACTATGATTTTGACTCAATGACAAGAATATGAAACTTATCCTTGAAAAGAATAGGAAACATATCCTTGACTGTCATTTTTTTGAGTTGTCTATATTCTTGACACATATTGCATGTACCATCATTTTTTATAACCACCACCACTGGTGAAGAGAAAGCACTTTGGCTAGGCTAAATGATGCCCACCTCTAACATTTCTTGAACCATACATTCAATCTCACTCTTTTGTGCATGTGGATATTTGTAAGGCCTAACGTTAGGTGGTACACTTTGAGGTTTCAAATGAATAGCATGGTCATGTTCTCAAACATGATGTTTCTCAAAATAGCTTAGCATGATTATTAATAACATTTTGATGATCCACTCAAGTAGAAGATAGAGATGTTTGAGGCTCTAATGAACATAATTGTGCAGCTACACCTCGATGTCCCTTTCTTAGCAATTTTTTCATGTTGTTAGATTTTATCACTTTACTAGGTTTCCCTTGGATAACTCTACGTTCAAGTTCTTTCCCTTTTGAGAAAAATCTTATGAAAGGATCTTGGAAATTAAGGGCCACCATTCCCAATGATTGTAACCATTAGACCCCTAATACAACACCAACACCACCCTTTTGGATTGCAATCACGGGACTAACTATTATGTACTCCCCCCATATTCAACTTAATCTTATTTCATTTCCTTGAACAATTTATGGCACTTGCATTTGCAATCATTATTTGAAATTATGGTGTTGGATATACAAATTAATTAAGAAAAATTTCCAATTTGTAATTGATGAAGTTATGAGCAACACTTGAATCAAATAATATTATTACCCTTTTCATTTTGACATATCCTTCTATCTTGAGATTTTGAGGAGTATTGATGCCGACCAACGCATGACAAGAGATTTTTGGAGTAGTTTCTTCTAGCACTAGATCTTGTGAATTTTCCACTTATTCATCTTCTTCATCTTCACATTCTATGTAGAATAAATTCTTCACACTACTTTTATGCCCTTTACTGTACTTGTTGTCACAATTGAAACATATTCCATTTACTCTTCTTTTATCCATTTGCTGAGGAGTCAACCTTGTCGGTTTAGGAAAGGGAACATGATTTTCTCTATAGTTGTTAGTGACCAGTTTTCTAGCGGCCATATTTTTACTTTCAACTTTCCTTGCCAAAATAAAAGCATGCTCTAGAGATTTAGGTTCAAAGGGAATCGCCTCTTGTTGGATATTTTTCTTTAAAGTACCCATAAATAGGTCTAACAAGTTATGCTTTGAAATATTCTTTACTTTGAGACTCAACTTTTGGAATGTGCTTTGTAACATGATCTTTTTGTTGAAGATTCACCAATTGACTAAAGAAGGTGTTTCTCTTACTATCCCCATAATGTGCTATCAATTCCTTTGTAAAATAGACCAAGATATAATAGAATATTTTTTTCTTTCATAAAGTCAATGATACCATACATGTTGCTCTTGTTCTAAAAACATGGATGAAATATTTACCTTTTGTAAGGATGTCACTTGGTGTAGATCAAAATATTGCTCCATCTAAAATATCCATGTTACAGGATCATTGCCATCAAATTTCCTCATATCAATCTTTGGAATGTAGTAGCTCCTTGGTGTTGACTTGAAGCCCTAATGATGTGGATCTTGGATTGAAAATTCATGATTATAATTATGTGATTCATAATTTGTGCTCTCCAATTGTGGTAGCATACTCCCCATATGATATTGATTCTAAACAATATGCTTCTCCTTATGTTCATGATTTCCTTGGATATCCTCATCCCTTTCAGGAAGCTTCTCCAAGAGAAGATTTTCCATTCCAAATATGTGTTTTTGTAGTTCTTTATTTTTGTTCATTTTCTTTTCCATTTATCTTTTAAGCTTCTCTAGAGAACCTAAGAAATATTACCTTTTTCAACATACAATCATCCATCCTATTAACTTTCTTCTCTAATTGAGATAACCAAAATTCTAAGTCTTCACTTTCTTCATGGGTCAAGGATGGGCCCTCGGTAGATTTAATTAGTGTAGTAGCTTTCTTTGGAGGCATGTTGGAAAATAATAATAGCCCTCCTCTTTATTACAACCAAAAAAGGGGAGCTTATAATGAATAGTTAGGTCAGTACTAAGTTACATATCTTAATTTGGAGAATATCATAATGGTTGATGATTTATTGATATATTTATGAGATTTGAGGTCTTTTGGATCTATAATTTTTTTCTACAATACTCTGATATGTAGTTTTTGCAATTCCACAAGTGTGAACTAAATTTGATGTGTTAATTGAAAGTTATAGTAACTTTCCAAAAACTTGTTGATTTTTTTGGCCTCTTCCTACACGAAAACTTGTATAGCTTGACACATGTCCAATTATAGAACATGTACCTAAGGTATTTTTGTATGTCTCTTGCATTTCCTATTTAAGAATGAATTCTAGAGTATACTGAAGCCCTATATTCCTTGGAGCAGATACCTGAAAATATAGTGAATCAAGATCTATAACTTTGACCAGATGTTTATCATGATTTTCCCTAAACATGGCACAAGTTTCACATTCTAAGTCCTCACAGGAAAAAGTTATAACAAAACTTCTGAACTTACCTTTTTGAGATAGAATTTAAGAGCATTCAGAAGCCCTAACTTCCTTGGACCGTATCTCCAAAAATATAGTGAACCAAGATCTAAAAATTGAACCAAATATTTCTCAGAATATATTCTTAATATTATCCATGTTTCACCATCTGAAACATCCTAGAAAAAAATTATAGAAAAAAATGCCACAGTGACCTGTTTGAAGTGGTAAAATCCTGAAATCTCATACCAAATGTTATGATCATTGCAAATTAAAAATGATAAGAAACCAATAATTACAATCCACTTTGAGGGGGAAACCTCCTTATACAATAAATATAATGAACAAGATAATATTTAATGAGTCTAATACTAGCTCTCCATGGTCTCTCTCTCTCTCTCTCTATATATATATATATATATATATGTATATATATATATATATATATATATATAAGAGAAAGGATATAATGATAATAAAATGGGACCATGAGAGGTCCTAGCCTACATAACAATATAACAATAGAAACTTAATCACTCAATATATAGGGATTAATAAGGGTTTTTTGGGTGAACATGGGGCTTATATAAGGTTTAAAACTCCCCCTCAAGTACTTCCCTAAATCTCCTTGCCTCTTGCATAATTTATGATATGAGCTGCAAGGAGGAGGACCCACTGTTCAAAGTCCCAAGGAGTCTGCTCACATGGAGATTATTTATATATTGTTTCATAATGAGTGTTGGATGAATTAATAGAAGTATTATTTTTGTTCTTAAATTCTCTATAATCATTAGGGTATATCTGGTTTATTATTTATTCATTGGGTTTTTCTCATGCTAGTGAAGTCATAGATACTCTACATTCTAACTTGAAGGTGCATGTGGTTTCTTTTTAGATCATATTGGGATTCTTGTTATCTCTAGTATTTCAAGGTTTCTGTACTTCCACTCATCACTCATTGTTGTGTAGGTATTTTTCGAAAAAGACATTCACTATTAGTATCAACTACAACACGTGTTTGTTTCAAGTAAAAGTACAATAAAGGTTTTCCTATTGTTTGTCCTATTTTTTCTTTTGTGCTTCTTTAGATATTATGTATTTTTAATTATTATTTTGACCATAAGTCGTGTTATTCAAATTATTCATTTTGTACGCAAAATGGGAAAAAAATGTTGTGGTGCATTTTGGAAGAAAAATATGAAAAATTTGTTCTAGAGCAAATTCGTAACAGGTCATAAAGCCATAAGGAGGGAAAAATCTAGAGAATGTTTTTTTTTAAATTGATGAAGAGAAGTAATCCATAAATCAAGCTCTTTGTTGCTAAATTTGACCATATAAAGGACTATATTCCAAGGTGAAAAACATTTGACATCAAACTGAAGTGTGAATGTAAGAATTTTAACAAACAAATACTGCATATAATCTTTAGATTATTCATGAGGTTTTTAAGTATTTATTTCAATTTCACTCCTTGGGAACTCAACATGCCTCAATCATGCCCGCTATAAAAAATGTTGAACCTTTTGTGGAGGATTAATGCATATTGTCATATGAATTTGTTTTATCCATAAGAAAGATAGAGTCCAAATATTAAGAACATATTGCAAAAAAGTGAACTAAGGGAGCGTAAGGAGCCCAAGTTTTCAGGGGTGTATCAACATATGAAAATGAAGAAAGTGAGAAAAATATTAAGAGGCAGTTTGAACCTTGTAAATATTATGGAACAAAAGGGCACCCCCTATATAAATGCTACAATGTTTAAATAATTTTTTGATGGACATAAATCTACACCAAGGTTAGTCTCAAAGATCTATTATGGATCATTCCATTTTAGCTACTATTTCTCTTCATCGAACCTGGTTCATTTCCAAGTATTAAGTTGATTATTGATTCTATCTCAATAGATGGAAAGAGAGGCCTCCATGTTTTCTTTTCTAATATTGGTGATGTAAATCATAATATTTATGTTAGCAATAGTAATGTACTTGCTCTTGTTACTTGTAGTGGTGTTTTGATTGAGAAAATAGGGTCATTAACGTTGCTTATTTAATGTGGATGAGATTATCTCAAATCCATTTAGTAAATTAAAATTAAGATTTATATATGTAACATATGAAGAAAATTCAATATTAAAAAATCAAATTGAATCAAAACTTTTCTCCAATTTCTTAAACATCCAAATAAAACTAGTGCATATCCTTCTTAATTCCATATCTATTGAGAGTAATTAAATCCCTCAAGGTTTAAACCTTTTTTAGAGTGTAAACTCTTTGCAACTATAGTGTACTTCAAATGTAAAAATGCAATGACACATAAGATATCAAATAATAAGAAAGAAATTATCGACACTTCTTATATCAAAACATTTTAAAGATAGGCCAACACTTTACAAGGATCCTTTAATAAAAGGATAAACACATGATCGTTTGAATCTTCAGGGGTCAACCTTTGATTTCCTTAGGCTTCAATACATTAATATTCTCATATATGCTCAATAATAAGAACTTCATCCTAATTTATAGATACCAAATGATAACTACTTAGTGGGTCTTATTCAATGAATTTGCATTACATTTATTAAATGTTAACTACTTAATGGGGCTTATTCAATAATAACTAATATTATGGACATAGTTCACATTACATTAAATGGCTACCATATTTATCATACCTTTTTTCTCTAATGGGCCCAAAGGCCCCTATTACTCCCTTAACGAGGATCCAAACATTGAGAAGTGTTGTCCCCAATTATTGTACATATGATATAAATCTATAAGCTAGGGCCCCATATAATGGTGCTAACAACAATGTTGAAGTAGTCCTAGAAATTCATCCACAAACATGTGCCCCATGTACAAGTGCATAATGTAACGTTGAAGTAGTCATGCTAGATCATTCATAAGCCAAGGTTCCATTTATAATTACTAGCTCCTTCTAGTTGAATTCGGCTAAGAAGCTCCACCATAGACCTAAGTCCCATGTCTAGATGGTCATGCCAGACTCCCAATTGTTGACACCTAAGTTCAATGAATCATTGAGCGATGTGCTCTGAATTCCTACCTCAACTATGTGGATTCAAATAAATATAACCATCTAGAACAAATACTCCATATATCTATAAAAGGATGGGTATAAAAGGAACTTTGCTATAATGGAAGAAGTATACTAGAATTTGGTAGGCATCATTTTCTTGTTAATTATTCATCATGTGATGGAATATAATCAACAAAAATAAGCTAAAAGTATTTTCTTTCCCAAAAGTTAAAGTTGTTAAGGTACCCATTGAAACAAGCTCCTCTAAATCACTCCAAGCTTCTATTATATCCCATAACTCATCATTTTTTATTTTCTTCCATTCTAGCTACAACATACAATCTTTAGCATAGGAAATGTATTCCCTTCCCACTATAGTAAATCTAATCCGTAATTGTTGTGGCATGTTTCTTACTATGGTGTGGGGGTGGAAGTTTGCAAGGGTTATAGTATGTTAAATATTATCAAAAATATATCATGTAATTTACTAAATGAAAGACCTAGGAATTCTCTCTTAAATGGAATTGGTCTAATGCAATCTTTGTCCTCCATCAAAATATATTTACTCTATAATAACTACAACTATCATTGAAAAACTTTAAAAGAAGTGCAAATTTCAAAGTATAATATTTCCCTCATTCAAACTCGAATTGAAACAATTTCTTTCTTGAAATCATGTGTTTTGCACAAAATACATATATGCAATTATTTTCTAGAAATTATATAGAAAAAAAAATCTAAAAATTGATCTCAATCTACCTTGGAAAGTGTTATGATACCAATGTTGTATACCTTAGATATAAAAATTTAATTACAAGTAAAAGAGTCTAATAACAAAGAAAATACATTTCAACACTTCATAGATCAAAATAACTTTAAGATATAGCAACAAGGCTTAGAATGACCCTTTTATAGAGGGATCAACTCCTCATCACTTGCCTCTTCAAGGAGGAAACCTGCTAATAAGCTAAGTTCTAATACATTAATCTTCTCACACATGTTCAATAAGGCGGATTTCATCCTTATTTATAACAATGAAAAGCTAACTACTTAGTAAACCTTCTTTCATGAGGCCACATTACATTTATAAAAAATGCTAAAAATCTACTGAAACCTTATTTAATAACAAAAAATATTGTGTACCTAGTCCACATACATCAACAAGTCAACATACTTATCCTACTCTTATCTCTAATGGAGCCATGGGCCCCTATTACACCCCTAGAGAGGATCCAACACCACCTCTAGGAATCCCTCTTGACACTTTATAGCTATGAGATTAAAATGGATGTGTTAGTTTATATTGAATCTCTAACCCCTTTTTAAGTAGATAATTACAACTATGACCATACATTTGCATTTCTCATAGATACAATGTCATAACTCTCCAACTCTACTATTTTATGGATCTTCTTTCAAAGCTATGACCATAAATCTTCATTCTCATTTCTCTCAAATAGAGGATCATACTCTTACATATATACCTTCTCATAAATTTCTCCATAAAATGTTTTTGTATAACCCTCAAAGCGAATAGAACTTTATCTCTCTTACTAAGTCCTAGAAAGTTGTATTTGAATTTACACAAGCATTGATTATCTTTAATTCCTTTGATGAAAAGGACTTTGGAGATTTTTTTATTATTATTAAAATTAGAAAATACTTTGACAATAAACATGGAAATATCGCATAACCATGGTCAAAGCAAGTTTACAACTAAAAACAATATATTTATAATCCAAAAATTATTAATTCTTTTCAATACAATATAGTTACATATACCTTAATTTTTCTTAAATTTACATAAAATTATTTTAATGTATATAGAAAAAAAGAAGAAGAAGAAAAGAGTTAATAATTTTGAATGGTATTGAACTTCAATAAAGGAAGACAATGTAATTGGACCCTTTTAAGATTGTTGTTAAAGCGTTTGTTTGCACGTTAAAGCAACATTGCTACAATTTTTTTATTGTGAAGTTTATCCTCATGACATTGTTCAGATTTGTCGTCCATACAAAACCTTGAACAAGTGTCCCGAAATTCCATACCTAAACAGGTGCCCTTCCGCTCTGTTTAACGCCATCAAAATTCCTTTACACCGTAACGTGCAAATACTAATATATTTTTTTCCAAAAACCATTTCTATTTATTAACAACTTGTGAGTGATGTATGCTTAAAACCAGATTCAATATTGTACATATAAACAAAATAACAACTTTATCTATGAAACAACCCCGAAGTCCCCTACATCCATGCTTGGAGCATTTTAGGAGAAAAAGTCTAGCGTTGGCCCTCCCTCATCATGCGATGAATCAGAAAATACTTCTCCCCTTTGTCAACAAAGGGGACATCTCTAACATTTTTGCACATAAAAAGAAAAGATTAAGTCCCTTTCGAGAAAAACAAAAAGAAGGTCCCACCCACATCACTCGACTCACACAACTCTAGTTACATGTCTTTGTAATATGGATACCCCATAGATGACGTACTTTGAAAGACTTTCCTTGTCACCCAATCCCTACTTCATATACCTTGTATTCTTAACTTTACATTAAGTTGTTCCCTTGTACATATGTTTTTACTGTTTTAAGTTTTTAATTCCTTAGAAAATATGAAATTTATACCAAATCAATGAATAAAATAAATTAAATTTAAAAATCTATTTAATAGAAATATTATAATAATAATAAAATAATTTATCATAAAATTATCTTAATTTATGGTGTATATTATATTGGAATTGGTTATTAATTTATAAGCAAAAGAATGTAATTACAAATATATTGGTAAGATGATGGCCCAGCCCTGGTGACGTGGTCACAGCCACGTGACTCACCTCAGTCCCACGTGGTCACACTTGGGCGCGGACAAATATCTGCCCCCAATACCGAGGCGCATTTACAAACCTATCTGCGGGTTAAAAGGTTTGGTCACCGGTTCTCTCCGTCAAAAAGGCTTCCCGCCTTTGTTAAACCCTTAAGGGTTATTCTCGGCTCATTTACACTCTATCTCCCTACTGTTACCAGCTCCGCGTTGTTATGGCTCTGCTCTCTGTGTGCTAACACACCATAACCCTCACTCTGTCACTGTTTGTGGCCTCTCGGCTCAGCTACACTCTGTCTCCCTACTGTTACCTGCTCTGCGTTGTTGTGGCACTGCTCTCGGCGCACTAACCCACCATATCCCTCACTCTGTCACTGATTGTGGCCTTGTTCGAGATGCGAGTCCTTCACTGTAGCTGCTGTCTTCAATGGTCTGGTTCGGAAGCCCGTGGTAAGGGTTTATATTTTCATGAATTTGGCGAAGTAATCCTTTTAGTTTCCGATTTCTGAGCTCCGGTTCTGTGCAGGTGTTCACAACCACAAGGCTATCTTTCCTCCGAACGCGTCCAGGCCTCGAGGTAAACTCTCGTGCTATGTTTTATCATCCTCTGTCACCTGTTGTCGATGCTTACAGGATTTTTGTGCCTTTCAGCTTGTGGTATCGGTTTATGGCTCGGCAGCCTCCGTCGACCCTTGGGTAAGTCCACTATTCTCTTACTCTCGCATCTCACTGTCTTTACTTATCTCCTTCTGACATTTATTCTGGTTATGGAAATGCCTTAACTCATACGGTGGTTCTGTGCAGGTTGGTTGGGAGCTCTGCTCGCGAGGGTTTCAAATTCACAGTCTTCAACTTTCTCCAATCTCTGGTACCCTTGTGACCGGGTAGGGTCTACTCTTATTCCCGCGTTTCTTTAGGTTATGCAATATGGAATTGCCGTAGGTTTCTGTTGGTTAGGTTTTGTAGGGTAGCCGTGCCCCTTTGCTGGCACTTACATCCTCAGGTTTTCGTTCCTCTGTGTCAATGTATGACCTCCATGCAACAAGGTCTTAGACTTATGCTATTACGGCGGTGCCGGTTTTGATATGTGACTCTGTTGTTATTTATTGAACTGTGGTTTACGAAAACTTATGAAATGTTGTATTAATGAAATCAATGGTTCTGGAACTGTTACCTCTTTTAATAGTCGCTGTGTTTGATTTGCAAATGACCGTGTGACTCTTTGCGTTTGCCTGTGGGTTCTGGCCGCAACTTGACTTGACACGATGTCTGTGTCTTTACTTTATCCTCGTATTGTTTGTATGCATGTGCTGTTTGGCCGCCTTACGCTTCTTTGCTGTGTGATAGTCCTGACAATGTAACTTATGGTTTCGGCTTGATGCCTGTAACGCTTCAATATTTCTAGTTACAGCATGTGAATTTCATTCTATCTTAATTCGTTTTCAAAATAACAAATGTTTGTAATACTCAGAGGTATAATACGGAAAAGTAATGAACAGTAGTTTATATTCAGAAAAGGAAACAATGCTTCAGTTACAGAGGGTGTCTCTCTATACTGCTTGAATACTGTCTTGCTATATCTTCTTTTCTCGTTCTGAGGTGAACCCCCCAAAAAAGGTCTTTCTTTCTTTTTAGCTACACTGAATATAACTGTTTAGAAACTAAATTCTACAACTGCTACCTGTTTCTTTAAACAATAAATTAACTAAAACAGTTGTTGGTTACCTAAGCTAACAACCAGTAACTTAACTTGTTCTGTAATTAAATAAAAGAAAAAGAAATGAACAATGATTAACTAAAAACAACAACCAATTTTTCTTTTGGTGACCTTTCCAAACACCCTTGAAGTCGTGTCCTGTTTCTGCACGAACCAGTCATTGATTCTCTGTCTCCTCGGAGCTGGATGCTCCTGCATCAGGCTCCCGGGGTGGCAAAAAGTCATGGCTCCGTTCCATGAGCTCGTCAACAGAGTAGCCTGCTTTAGTTATCTGCGCTGCGTCGAGCCAAGAACTTTCCTCTATTGGACGGTTCCGCCACTTGACCAAATATCGCAGATACTCCTTCCTGCGTGTGCGTCTAGCTACCTGTGTGTCCAGTATTCCTTCGATCTCAAGGGGTGGTGCCTTTGGTAGTTGTCTTGTCCAAGAACCTTCCTCACAGCTGTCTTTCTGTGGTGCTGTAGTTGCTGTATCGTCTTCTGAATTGGCTACATAGGGAAACAGATCTGCCACGTTGAAAATGGGAGAAATTCCAATTTCGGGCGGCAACTGTATTTCGTAAGCGTTCGCAGAAAATTTGCGGATGATTTTGCAAGGGCCGATCTTCTTAAATTTTAGCTTGTTATACTCCCGCTTCGGAAACCTCTCCTTACGTAAATACGCAAGGACTTCATCCCCAACGTTAAACTGAACTTCCCGACGCTTTGTGTCAGCTCGCTGCTTGTATTTCAGACTGCTGTCCTGTAATTTCAGCTTGACCTATTCGTGTAAATTGCTCATTGCTTGAGCGAACTCTTCCCCATCAGCACTCCGCTTCTCAAGTTTCCCCAAATCCCGTAACTCATGCACTCCTCGCGGATGCATACCGTACAAAATCTGGAACGGACTGTAACCGGTGCTGCGGTTAGGTGAATCGTTGTACGCGAACTCTGCTTGAGCAAGTACACGGTCCCACGTCCGGGAATTTCCTCCTGTCAAACTGCGAAGTAAGTTCCCTAGGCTTCTGTTTACGACTTCCGTCTGACCATCAGTCTGCGGATGATAAGCAGAGCTGAACTGCAATTGTGTATTTAACTTTTTCCACAGAGTTCTCCAAAAGTGACCTGTAAACTTTACATCCCGATCAGAGACGATGGATTTCGGGAGTCCATGTAACCGAACGACTTCAGTAAAGAATAGGTGTGCAATGTAGGTAGCGTCGCTGGTTTTCCTGCAAGGTACAAAATGTGCCATTTTTGAGAATCGGTCAACTACAACCATGACTGAATCGAAGCCCCGCTGTGTCTTTGGTAGACCCAAAACGAAGTCCATGCTCACTGAATCCCATGGTCGACTCGGAATCGGTAATGGTGAGTATAGACCAGTGTTTTGACTATGACCCTTTGCTAGTTGACAAACTCTGCATCTGCTCACGTACCTCTGCACATCTCGCTGCAATTTCGGCCAAAAATAAAAGTGCTGTACTTGAGCAACCGTCTTGTCGATACCAAAGTGTCCAGCCAGTCCTCCACTGTGCTTCTCCTGTATTATATTTTCCCGCATGGAACAGTTGGGTATGCACAGTTGTCCTCCTTTAAACAGCAGCCCTTCCTGTAAGTTATAATCTAGCCACATGCTATCATTCCTTATCAAAGGGTTTTGACAGGCTTCATATGCCTCCCCAAATTCGGTATCAGTTTGATACAGCTCCTTCAAATGTTCAAAACCCAGAACTTGCATTGTACTTTCCTGTAGAAGCAAGGTTCTTCTGCTCAGTGCATCTGCCACCTTATTTGCTTGGCCACTAATGTGCTTCAATACGAATGTAAAATTTTGCAGATACTCCACCCAAGCTGCATGTTTGTGGTTTAGTTTATGCTGTTGCATAATATACTGCAAGGCAGAATTATCTGTAAACAAAACAAACTCATCTCCCAATAGATAATGCCACCAATGCTTCAACGCTTGTATGATTGCATAAAATTCTTTGTCGTAGGTTGAGTACTTCTGCCTGCTCTCATTTAGTTTTTCACTGAAGAAAGCGACCGGTCTGTCCTCTTGACTGAGGACTGCTCCAATGGCTGTCCCACTGGCGTCACAACGAACTTGAAAAAGTTTGTTGAAATCTGGCAGTCTCAATATTGGTCTTTCAGTAATCTTCTTCTTCAAAGTTTGAAAACTACTTTCTGCCGCTTCAGTCCAGTGAAAAGGCTGATTTGCCTTCTTGATCGTGTCCAACATAGGTGCGCAAATCTCGCTGAAATTTCTGATAAATTTCCTATAAAAACTGGCTAGTCCATGGAAACTCCGGACTTCAAATAAACTCCTTGGTGACGGCCAGCTAACTATGGCTGCCACCTTTTCCGGATCCATTTTTAGCTCATTCTCTGCAATAACAAACCCCAAATACACTAGCTCTCGCTGAAAAAAAGTACACTTTTTCAGATTAATCAGCAACTTGTTTTGCTGCAGCTTCCTCAACACACTCTGTAAATGCCTGAAATGATCCTCTTTAGTCCTGCTAAAAATCAAAATATCATCCAGGTAAACTATCACGAATTTCCCATTAAATTCTTTCAATACCTCATTCATCAAATGCATGAATGTGCTGGGAGCGTTACTCAATCCGAATGGCATCACCAGCCACTCATATAAGCCTTCATTTGTCTTGAAAGCTGTCTTCCACTCATCGCCTTCTCGTATTCGAATCTGATGATACCCACTCTTCAGATCAATTTTTGAGAAATAGGCTGCCCCACTCAAACAATCCATCATATCGTCCATCCTCGGTAAGGGAAACCTGTACCTGACAGTAATTTTGTTTATGGCTCTGGAGTCTGTGCACATTCGCCATTCTCCTCCCTTCTTTGGAGCCAAAACAGTCGGTACTGCACAAGGGCTCATACTCTCTCGAATCAACCCTTTATCAAGTAACTCCTGGACTTGCTTCCTAATTTCCTCATGATCCTTGGGACTCATACGGTAAGCAGCCTTATTTGGTAAGCTTGCACCTGGTATAAAGTCGATACAATGACTAATACCCCTCCTTGGTGGTAATTCATTTGGAAGATCATCCACCACTATGTCCCCAAATTCTTGCAGTAACTGCTGAACTTCCTCTGGCAAATCTGACAGCTGTGTGTGTAACACTACTGCCTTTGGTCTCCTTATGACAGCAAAGTTGATTTCGCTGTCCTCAATCTGTTTCACGAACTCCTTTCCTCCCAACAGCAGTGCCTTCACTCCACTGGTTTCTGCTGTATTTTCCTCCTTGATGGGTACAAGCGTGTGCTTTATCCCATCTTTAACAAACTTGTAGCAATTCTTTTTCCCGTCATGAACTGCACCTCTATCGAACTGCCAAGGTCGTCCCAACAGTAAGTGACAGACATCCATTGGCATGACATCACAAAGGATCTTATCCTTGTACTTGCCAATTTGAAATTCTACTTCACATTGTTCGTCAACTAACAGCTGATGTCCTTTTTGCAGCCATGACACTTTGTAGGGTGTAGGATGCTTTAATTTCTTCAGTCCCAACTTTTCCACCATCTCCACCGCCACAAGATTGTCCGTACTTCCACTATCTATAATCAATTTGCAGCACTTGCCCCGCGACTTGCAGACAGTGCGGAACAAAGCTTTACGCTGATCCGGTTCTGCAACCTCCTTTGCTGGTTTCAACAGCACTTTGTTCAACACCAAAGCTTCACCTGTCTCTGGTGCATTTTCTGCTTCCTGAGGTGTTGCCTTAGCATCCTCAGTCTGAACAACATAAGTCCCTCTTCCGCCTGCTGGTTCAGCTTCAGGACATTCATAAGACTTGTGCCCCCATTTGTGGCAGCGATAGCACTGGACAGCTCCTCTGCCCCGACCATTTCCTCGTCCTCGCTGGGGTGGTCGTCCTCCTCTCGTGCTATTGTCTTTTTCTGTTGCTCCAGCAGATTTAGAACTGCTGCTTTCTTCACTTGGGCCTGCACCTCGGCCTCTTCCAAATACTTTACCCTTTCCCCTGCCAGTTCCACCTCCTCTCCTGGCATTCTGCTTCCGGTTAATCTTTTCTTCCGCCTTCAGTGCAAACTGATAGGCTTCCTCCATTGTCCGGGGTGAAAGGATACCAATCTCATCTAAGATTTCCCCCCTTAAGCCATTCACAAATCTGGTTGTTTTCTCAGGGGTGTCCTCCACATAACCTGCTCGCAAATTTAACTTATAGAATTCTTCTGTAAATTCTTTCACAGTCATTCCTCTCTGCTTCAAGTTCTGCACCTGCCTGTACAACATAATCTGATAATCTTGTGGTAAGAATTTCTCTTTCAGTTTGGCCTCCATTCTAGACCATTTCTTTATAGGCTGTTTGTTAAGCCTCCTCGGTTCCGCCTGAACACTGTCCCACCACAAGGACGCATGTCCTTTCAGCTTGGTGGCGGCGAACTTCACCTGCTTATCTTCGCTGGTTTCCTCAAATTCAAAATACTTGTTGACTTCACTTAACCAATCCAACAACACGTCTGCGGACAGACTTCCGTCATAAGTCGACAACTCATGTTTTGGCTTATGACTTGACAGCAAGACCGACTTCAACAATCTAAATTCTGGTGTCACCCCCTCTAATTCCTCCTCTGGTTCAACTTCTTCTTCATCACTATCATCTGCAGGGTTTCTTCTTCCCCCAGCTTCCACCACTGCCAATCTTTCACGCAAAACTCGAATCTCCTCTCGAAGTCCATCATCTACTACCCTCCGGACTACTCTTCCCCTTCCTCTTCCTCTTCCTCTTCCTCTTCCTCTTCCTTCACCTTCACCTTCTCCCTGTTCCATTGGTTCTAACTCAAGAAACTAGCTCTGATACCACTTATGATGGCCCAGCCCTGGTGACGTGGTCACAGCCACGTGACTCACCTCAGTCCCACGTGGTCACACTTGGGCGCGGACAAATATCTGCCCCCAATACCGAGGCGCATTTACAAACCTATCTGCCGGTTAAAAGGTTTGGTCACCGGTTCTCTCCGTCGAAAAGGCTTCCCGCCTTTGTTAAACCCTTAAGGGTTATTCTCGGCTCATTTACACTCTATCTCCCTACTGTTACCAGCTCCGCGTTGTTATGGCTCTGCTCTCTGTGTGCTAACACACCATAACCCTCACTCTGTCACTGTTTGTGGCCTCTCGGCTCAGCTACACTCTGTCTCCCTACTGTTACCTGCTCTGCGTTGTTGTGGCACTGCTCTCGGCGCACTAACCCACCATATCCCTCACTCTGTCACTGATTGTGGCCTTGTTCGAGATGCGAGTCCTTCACTGTAGCTGCTGTCTTCAATGGTCTGGTTCGGAAGCCCGTGGTAAGGGTTTATATTTTCATGAATTTGGCGAAGTAATCCTTTTAGTTTCCGATTTCTGAGCTCCGGTTCTGTGCAGGTGTTCACAACCACAAGGCTATCTTTCCTCCGAACGCGTCCAGGCCTCGAGGTAAACTCTCGTGCTATGTTTTATCATCCTCTGTCACCTGTTGTCGATGCTTACAGGATTTTTGTGCCTTTCAGCTTGTGGTATCGGTTTATGGCTCGGCAGCCTCCGTCGACCCTTGGGTAAGTCCACTATTCTCTTACTCTCGCATCTCACTGTCTTTACTTATCTCCTTCTGACATTTATTCTGGTTATGGAAATGCCTTAACTCATACGGTGGTTCTGTGCAGGTTGGTTGGGAGCTCTGCTCGCGAGGGTTTCAAATTCACAGTCTTCAACTTTCTCCAATCTCTGGTACCCTTGTGACCGGGTAGGGTCTACTCTTATTCCCGCGTTTCTTTAGGTTATGCAATATGGAATTGCCGTAGGTTTCTGTTGGTTAGGTTTTGTAGGGTAGCCGTGCCCCTTTGCTGGCATTTACATCCTCAGGTTTTCGTTCCTCTGTGTCAATGTATGACCTCCATGCAACAAGGTCTTAGACTTATGCTATTACGGCAGTGCCGGTTTTGATATGTGACTCTGTTGTTATTTATTGAACTGTGGTTTACGAAAACTTATGAAATGTTGTATTAATGAAATCAATGGTTCTGGAACTGTTACCTCTTTTAATAGTCGCTGTGTTTGATTTGCAAATGACCGTGTGACTCTTTGCGTTTGCCTGCGGGTTCTGGCCGCAACTTGACTTGACACGATGTCTGTGTCTTTACTTTATCCTCGTATTGTTTGTATGCATGTGCTGTTTGGCCGCCTTACACTTCTTTGCTGTGTGATAGTCCTGACAATGTAACTTATGGTTTCGGCTTGATGCCTGTAACGCTTCAATATTTCTAGTTACAGCATGTGAATTTCATTCTATCTTAATTCGATTTCAAAATAACAAATGTTTGTAATACTCAGAGGTATAATACGGAAAAGTAATGAACAGTAGTTTATATTCAGAAAAGGAAACAATGCTTCAGTTACAGAGGGTGTCTCTCTATACTGCTTGAATACTGTCTTGCTATATCTTCTTTTCTCGTTCTGAGGTGAACCCCCCAAAAAAGGTCTTTCTTTCTTTTTAGCTACACTGAATATAACTGTTTAGAAACTAAATTCTACAACTGCTACCTGTTTCTTTAAACAATAAATTAACTAAAATAGTTGCTGGTTACCTAAGCTAACAACCAGTAACTTAACTTGTTCTGTAATTAAATAAAAGAAAAAGAAATGAACAATGATTAACTAAAAACAACAACCAATTTTTCTTTTGGTGACCTCTCCAAACACCCTTGAAGTCGTGTCCTGTTTCTGCACGAACCAGTCATTGATTCTCTGTCTCCTCGGAGCTGGATGCTCCTGCATCATAAGACAATTTATTTTAAATATATATATTTTTAATAGCAATGAGTACATTCTATTAGGTATAATTGGTAACTTCATATAAATGGTTTTCACTATTCTACCATTAGTAGAACTATTTCATAAATGCCACATGGGTCAACATGTCTCTAGAAACTTACACCCACGCTACTTGGGATACAACATGTGAGCCATACCACTTGAGCAAAGTTTGACTTATTTTAAATGGTGTTAATAAAAAACATAAGTACTCTTTTGTTAGAAAAGTTTTTTCTCGCTTAAAAAGTTATCAATTACATAAACATATTTATTTATATAAATAAAATGACTTTTATCAAAAAAAAAAATCATTAAACAAAAAGAATTTTATCTAATTTTTGTTTTCTTGTTTTGGTTGGGAATATCTTAGAAATATGTGGATAACTCCTCCTTACTATGGGATCTCATTAAAAAATATATCTATAGAAACCACTTGGATTTGTGCGACATATGCATTGTGTGCACATTGAAGAAGCCATTTTATGGCTTGAAATATGTTAGGAAATTGTTTGAGAAGATTGAGAGTTTTTTTCGTTCACTTAGTTTCAGGCATCGTGAATCAAAAGAAAGTTTAAAACGTGATACGTATAAACTATAAAACTCCACTAGTGTTTTAAATATCATTGGGAATCACAGTGAGTCAATTCTTGGGAGAACCCTTGTGGTAGCTAGCGTTTTGCACTCGTTGACAAATCTATGCTTAGGTAGCATGGATTTATTTGTAGATCTATGCTGAAATCAAATCAATGGATAATCTTAGTGATTCAACGATGAAGACAATTTATTTTCCAGGAATGGTTGTTGGACAAGCAAGCTCTTCTTTGGTTTCATATAGTTCCATTTTGAAATCCGGATCTAGCCTCTTGATAGTTCAAGAAGTCCCTTCCCTCAATGTTCCTTTGGATGAGGAAGCTTTCAACTATGAGAAGTTTTTTTCAGAGCAAGGTTTGGTTTGCAGGTTTAATGGATTTTGGCTACAGCTAATGAATCTACACAAATGGATCTCTGATACATGGAAACCTCTTTCAACAAATCATATGAATATTTATTCCATGGCTCAGGGTTTTTCATTGTTGTTTTCAATAATATTGAGGACAAGAAAGCCATTTGTGAATCCAGGTCGTGGTTTTGGGGTAGTCTCGGTCTCTTCATGCAACCTTGGCCTCCCATCTTTCACCTAGTAACAACATCAATCTCCATAACTCTAGTTTGAGTAAATATTTTGAACCTACCCTTGCATATTTGCAATTTCCAATCATTATTATATATTGGGAATGCTCTTGGAAAGTTTTATTGTCACAAACCAGATACATAAATTTTTTATAAAACAACTTATGCTCTAATTTGTGTGGAGATGAACTTCAATAAGGGTTTTTCCATTGAGATCAATTTGATGGCCCCAAATTATGCCTAGGTCCAAAAGCTCAACTACGAGAATGTTTCATTCTAGTGTAGAGTGTGCTACAAAATGGGGCATGTAATTAAAACTACCCCAAGTGTCAGAGAAACAAAGATCGAAAAAAGTATTGAAGGTATAAATGGTGGGAAGGAGCATAGGATGATCACTATACAATATACAAATATGAAGAGTCTCAGGATAAGGAAGAACCAGAATATAAACTAGAAGTTGATACTACTAAAGAAAATGCATAAGAGGAAACAAAAGTCAATCAGGAACAAAATGCATACCAGTGAGGATTCTCCAGACTCAGTGAAAGTGGAAAATCAGCAAGCTCTTGTGGAAAATTGATCCCCTCCAAAAACCACAAGGAATAATGCTAGAAAGGAAACTTATTAGGCATATCAGATAGATGAGGAAGATTTCAAGAATAACAATGTGCACTTATCCAAGAATGGCTCTTTGGAATTTGCAGAAAATGTTGGTTGGACTCAAGTTAGGAATAAAGGAAAAAGTATTTCACTAAGAAAAACAAGAAATCAAATGAATTCAAAACAAAAATAGTGAAAAATAGAATGTAAATGTGCCTCAATATTGGGGTTTTTTTGGAAAAAAATTAGTTAGAATTGGAATGAAACTTTTGCGTCATGGAGAACTTGCTTGAGGGTTTGGATTGAGCCTCTATGCTAAATCTCAAACCTGCAAGGAATATTGGAATATGTAAAGGTTCTGGCCTTGTAATCCATATTTTTAATTATACAAATATTTACCCATTTCGTTTAAAAAAAAAAAATCGCCTAAAGGAAAAATTAAAGGATAAGTTTGAAATGATTTTAGTTTGACATTATCTTTATTAGAATTCATATGTAGGTAAATGATAGTATCCATGACTAAAAGGCAAAATCTAAGGATACTTTTGAAATGACTGACTTAGGTTTGTTGCCTTTCCTTTTTGGCATCCATGGTATGTAGGTGAAAGTATATTTGTTTCTTAATTGAAGTATGCTTTGGATATAATGTAGGATCATCTTTGGCCTAGATGATAAATATCAACCAATAACATTTACATTTCTAAATTAGTGGTTCATAGGATGAAATACAATTACTACAAATCCCTAAGTTTCAAAAGCTGACATGATACCAACCTATATTGTAGATAACGCCTTTCTGAATCTACATGTATTATGAGGATTTCATGACCAATGAAGGGTCATATGTTAGAGGAAGGGAATTCAACTTTGAATGGTTGAAGAATTTGAACCATGAAATTTTCCATCTCTCAACCATGCAAATAGACGAGACAACATGTAAGAGGAAGTGGGGAAATCAAAGACATTTTTTATTTTTATTTTTTTGGGGACTGGTGGGGGAGACTTGGGGGGGGGGGGGGGGGGGGGGGGGGGGGGGGGGGGGGGGGGGGGGGGGGGGGGGGGGGGGGGGGGCGGGGGGAGAAGGGGGGCTTTCGAAGGGATACCTAGACATAAAATAGGTTTTTATTAGTAATGAGCAATTTTTTTGGGTGAGATTGTTGTCTTCAGTTATTTCAAATGTGTTTTTGAATTTATAAATAGATTCTGAGCTTCTGAGATTTAATAAAAAAATGTTATTATTATTATTATTTAGTAATCGGTGAATCGATAATTTGGAAAGACTATTTTGGAGAAGATCCATAATTATCTTAATATCAAAATAGTCAATTTTTCATGTCTTTTTTATGTTTATAGGAATTACTTGGATTTCCAATTTGTTGAATTATTGTGTTTTAAATTTTAACAAGATTTAATAACTTTGAATTTCCATTGTTCAAATTATTGGGTCAAACTAGTATGGAAGATATGTGGTTAAGTTATGTAAACATTTTGACTTGGTCAAATTACATAAAAATAATTAAAATAAAAAATTTAATAGTTAAATTAAAATTGAGGTCGAATAATCAATTTACCATTGTTGTTTTTGGGGTCAAGATTTTGACAACCCATGGTTTTTCAAATGGTATTCTTTTCTATTGTAGCATATTAGCTAAATCAAAGTAAACCCTAATTTCCTTTCTGATCTGATTCTGCAAAAAGAACCATTGAGTAAAGGTACATGACATAAAGACTTTGTAATGCATGTATTACAGGTAAAACTTGGGAATAACAACTCTGGTCACTTTGTTAGATAGTCTTTCAGGTTGTTATTCATGTTCTATGTTATTCATTTTATTTTATATTTTTGAAATTTCTTGAGTGTGAAGAAGAATAAGAATATGTTTTTAGAATTCTCTTTGATTATTAAACAAATGTGGTAATTTGTCTGCTTGGGGTAGTTCAATTGGAAATGGCCATCGAAATGAGGTCTCACAAAACTGGAAGTTTAAGTCTTGGGTTCAAATCTTGTGCTATCTCGTTCAAATCTTGTGATATGCCTCTGATCCCGTGAAAAGTTGGAAAAAAAAAAAAGAAAAAAAAAGATGTGGTAATTTGATTTTTTGAATTTCTATTATTCCTTTAATCCAAAAAGAAGTACATTTTCCCAAAATAAAAAAATATTCCCTTCAATTCATCTCACACAATACTCTCTTACTGCTAAAGTTAAACAATATTATATTATGCAAAACAATATTATATTCAATATTTAATATCATGCAAAACAATTTTAGCCCTAATAGATATACATCTTAAAGTATAAAATTAAATTCATCCTCTCCATCTAAAAATATAACATTGATTGTGTCAAAGTATAATATAGAAATACAATACTTGAATCTCCTCTAGATAAACATAAATTCGCTCCAAAACTTCATGAGTCCAAAAGAGAAATAAACTCCCGCAAAGTATAAACCTATATTAGTTCAGACGAAATAGAAATACAACACTCATTATGTCAAAGTAAGGGGAGCATTTAATTGCTTTTATATGAGGAAAAGGAACCCATAGAAATACAACACTCATTATGTCAAAGTAAAGGGAGTATTTAATTGCTTCTATGTGAGGAAAAGGAAACACAATTTCAGTGGGCATCAGTCTAGTAATACTATTGCTAGATGAGTTGTGTTATTGTCAAAATCAGTATACCCTATTTGATTTCACATGCATATTCATGTCTTTAATGACCAGTCTAGTCCATGTTCATTATATCCTTCATCTGTGAGCATAAGCCCTGTAAGTGGAGACTCCTTCCTTCAAACAAATAAATATGGTCTAAATTTTTATAGCATTTTTCTTTTTGAACTCTTCAAAGAGCTCATGGAACTTCCTGCAAGTCTCTCTTCCTCCTCATTCTCCAAACAACTTATAAGATCCTCAATAGATCCCTTCTCAACATCATTTGTTTCAATGATGTCTTCCTACTCTTGTCCACTGTAGTGAACTTCTTCATTCTCATTCAGTTCTAATTTTACAACCTGAACACTTACTCTTTGGTTTTCTATCCTTTTCTCCAAAAGACTTATCTCATGCCATAAAATTTCCATCTCACTTGGGATTTCTCCTAAAAGCTCTGTACAATCCTCACTATATTCTTCTTTGTCACAAGTATAATTTCTTGGTGACACTACTTCTTCATTCTCGATCAGAATAAAATTCTAACCCTCCATCTCTGTGATAGTTTTAGATGTTTGTCCATCACTCTTCCTTTGGCCATCTAAGAAAATCAATTCCTCTTTGTCCTTACCAATAACAAATTCTTTATCATAAGATATAATTGTCTCATCTCTATTGAAGATATTTCCTTCACTAAGCAAGGAATTTATGAACTCCTTATGTTGTAATAACTCAACTTGATCTTCATTTGACAGACAGTCATCATCATACTTTTCTTGGAAACTTTCAGCTTCACTCAAGACAGTTACATAGGATGGTTTGCCTTCTGCAATACATGCATTCACACACAACTTGTCAGTTTTAAAGCCACAAGACCTAATGAGCTCACTTGATGATTCAATAACCAAGTCCTCCTGTTGTTCCAAGTCCTTTACATGACTCAGAAATACTTCGATGGTTTGCTCTTCAATCTCATCAAGTCCTTCACTTGGTTGCTTGATATCCTTCCCTACTTCTTCTTGCTTTTGGCCATCATCATGAGTCAAATTTCCTCTGCTTTCAATCTTTGCAATATGCTGAAAATTAAAATTTTTCCCCAACTATGTATGGGCATTTACATGAGACCTATCTATCTCATCTTCTTTCATAACAGAATTTATATTCTTCCTGTCCTCTTCCTCCTTTATGAAAATATAATCAAATTGTCCTTTTCCACATGTTTCACCTGCAAACATACATAAATTATCATATTTAAAATCATGTGACCGTTTGGTCTCACTTGAAGTTTCAGTCTTCAAGTCTTCATCTTCACCCAAAACTTCACCCTATTCTGCTTCACAAATGGAAACTTCCATTCCCAACTCATCTTCTCTGAGTTTTTCCACCAACCACTTCACTTGCTTCTGTTGTAGCCTTCTTTGTAACTTAGACCACTTCACTTCCTTTTTCCTCAAGACCCAACCTTGTCTTTGGTTTTCCTCTAGTATCATCCTTAATATATTGAGTTGTTCTTTCAACTCAGCAATCTTCTTGCCAATCTCCTTTTAACTCATTCTCTTGCCATTTTCCTTGGCAACCTCCTTCTTCACTTTGTGGCTTTTCTTTGAACCTATACAATGACTATTAGTAGTCATCTTCTTCTACATCTCTATGAGTTCTTCACTCACCCACTATGAGCTACACAAGTTTCTGCAACAACAATTCCTCCCTACTGCATGATACCTCACTAAGCTTCTCTCCTTTGAGCTCAGCCTTTTGGCATCTTTCTGGTTCTCTCTTCTGGAACCATATGAGCACTCCATGCTCTAGACTTCAACTCATCTGCACTTTTGAGAACACAATAGTCCTCTTGTATTTCAAACACAAATGAAATATTAGGTTCTACCACTCTCTCTTAGAAACCCTTATTGGCTTCCTTCATCACAGCTCTTCAGGCTGTGATCTTCTTGTTGAGATGCTTCACTAATCACTGTTACCTACATATCAATGATATTTAAACAAATATCATTCCAAGCTTTCAAAATCTTGCTACTCAGCTTCCTTCTAAGAACACACTTGTCCTCTTTGTCCAACCTTCAATCGGATTCTTCAGGTTCATTGCCATTTGTTTTTCCAGTCTTCCATTTACTTTGTTCTTTAGAACACATACAACTTTCCTTGTCTATCTATTTCTATCAATCTTTACTCTGTCTTTAATCTGCAAAACTCAAACTAGAGATAAATAAAACAATACCTGTATGATTTCACAAGCAGTCTCCGTCGCCTCTTCACATTTGAGTGAATCTCCATTTTCCTCAAGAAAACAAACATCATTGTGTTTTGTTTATGCTTCTGCAATCTCTTCTTTACTCTCATCTTATGTCATGCCTTCTACTTATCATATTCAATAACCTGATCTCGTCTTTCTTTCGCAATTGCACTTGCATTCTACACAATTTTACTTTAATTAAAAAGAGCTTTAACTAGCTCTAATACCAAATGATGCAGCCTAAGCCGCATATACCCACAGTATGCAAATACATCATTTCTTGTCTGCTATGTGTGTTCCATGAATTCCAAAGTATTCCTTACTTAGGAAAATTTATCTTACATTAATGTTTTAGGCTTCCTAATAAAATTTCATGCCGAAATGTTTCATATGACTAACCCAAAGTCTAAACTTTAATAACTCTTTGATTAATTTCACCTTCGCACTTATTAACCATACCCTGGTCTTAGACTTCAGTTGATTCTTAACTTAACCCAAATTCACCAATCCCGCTTATTTCTATTATAACTCTCGTATAATAGAAATATTACATAAACCACTCAAGCCTTACCTTTCCACCATTCCACGAACTTTTGCACATTTATCAATGCTCCCTTTATCGTGTTCAACCTCCACTGTTGATTTCACTCCTTCAAATCAACGGCTATTGCGCAGACTTCAACCTTAATCCATTCACCCATCGAAACTCAAATAAAATTAACCGTCTTAATAACATATCGGGTCCACTCGAAAAGCTAAACCATGCACTTATTTGTGCACGATTACTGCCTGATCAGTCAACCAACGAACGGTCCTAATGGGCCGATTTCAATGCGGTTTTAATCTCGTTGCACAAATCCTCATCGCGCCCATTTTTTAATTTAAACCCTGTGCACTTTAACCATGCGATATCCATCCAATCACCATTAAACGGATGGCTATGATCTATCCAAACTTCAACTTGATTAGATCACAGTCTATAGTTTTCTCTGGTCCGGTTTTTAATTACCGCTTACCATCTTGTGGCCGCGCGAGAAACTGCTTCCACCTACAAAAATCGCCTTTGCATTCTGATTAACGCCCACGCATCTTCACCACGCGATGACCGTTAGATCTATGGATTTATCAATTAGACGATCCAAATCTACTCTGGGTTTTCTCACGAACTTGTTAGGTTCTCACGTTCTGCCAATCTTATTCGTCAATCTAGACGATCCGACAATTCTCATTCTTTGTTGTACAATCGACTCCAATCTCGATTAAAACTCTCCTTTGTTCGCTTATTGGTGGAATTACGTTAAACACACACATTTATCTCTGCACTCTGTCCTTCACGATTCCATTTTCACACACATATCTCATGCAAAAACACTTCGCTTATAAATAATTACAATCTAGTCACATATGTACTCTACACAGGTTTGAAATCGAATTTATGTATTCGTAAACAAGTATTTACACAGGTTCTTCTCTCAAGCCTGATTTCCAATATCCGTGGCCTTTATTTCCCTATTTACCTATAGGCTTACAATCAAACTCTATCTGATCTCCGACTCTCTAACTATCTAACTCTTTCTATGCCTTTTAGGATTACATTTATACAAAAAGGTTATGTGAACAAACTCTGGTTCATATCCTTAATAATTCAGACTAAACCCTAAGAATCCTCTCAATCCCATAAATCATGGACTAATTCCTAATTTAAGATCTACAATTAATTTCCAATCTATCAATCCCTATGAACTCTCAACTCCTGATTCTCTCATGTTCCCCTTCATTCGAGAACATTTACAATATGCCTCTCAATACTTAATTAGATCCTATTCTCATAAAATCACTCAAAAACATTAGAATTACATTAATTTGATGCATAGGAAACAAAATTCCTTAAAACACAAGACCCCCTATGTCTACTAAAATACAATGATATTTCTGAGTTGAATTCTCCTGCATCATCAATGGTATTGAACAATATCCTATAGAGACTCTTTTCAAAGATGATTTTGAATCATTAACTCACGGTTCTTCATGGAAAGAAATCAATTGCCATATTCATAACAGGTTGTTTAACCATCGTCACAAGTTTTTCATACTGCAGATGGATGGAACAGGTCACCAAATCAAAATGTGCCATGGTCAGCATCATCAGGGTCATCACTTGCAGGTGATTCATCAAATGTATTGGTACATCATCAAGGCAAGGTGGAAAGTGAGGGATCCCTACCCTCATCGACTATTTGTTTAGTCAAACTTTTGTGGTCCAAAAGCTTCCAAGTGGAGAGGATTGATCCAGGAGGATCTCGTCAGATCAGTTACATAGGTTCATTGACAATGTTTATTGTTCAGTGTCGTCGTCAACAATTCACTCAGGTGTCGTTCAACTTCGACAGTGTTGGTTATGGATTAGGTTGTTCATGTGATGTTTATGGTTTTTACATGGTGTTCAGTAGATATGGTTGTCGCTGTGGGTTGATCATTCACCTTGCAGAGTTTCGGTGTCGACAAAGGTTTGTTGTCATCATCACATGACAAATGTCGTGAATGTCACTTTGTGACAAATTGATGTAAAAGGTGTTGAAAAGTGTGCAACAAGAAATGCTTGTTGAGAATGCAACAAGATGATGGAGCTTAGTGGAAAGGAGTCGCCTTCACTAAGTGGGACCGCAGGCAAATTATGGCGCAAGTTCTATTTTTGGATCCCAGCAGGGATGATCACAGCAGGAGTGACCACAGCAGGGATGATCACAGCAGGAGTGACCACAGTATGAGTGATCACAGTATGGGTGATCACAATATGAGTGATCACAGTATGAGTGATCAAAGTCTATTTTTAGACTGGCTGTCAAAAATAGAAAAGTCAAGTATTATTGTCTCATAATAATATTTGGACTATAAACTTGATCTTATTCTCTTGGAGCACTTCAAGATGAGCTACGGATGTGGTACATGCAGATCCCAGAAGGTAATACGTGTTTACCTATGGGATGACTAATATTTGCATGCAGGACTTCAGTTAGAACTCAAGTGAGTTGAGTTTAGTGGACTGGAGGTGCAGTTGATGGAGTTGTGTTCAGTTTAACTTTGTTAAACTAGTTGTATTTAGTCTAACTGATCAATAGACTAGAGATGAGTTGGGTGAATTAGTTATTAATTAATTCACAAGTTATTAACTCATAATGCAACTATAGAATACATCAGTTAACTCAGTTGCATGTCAGTGCATGTTCAGTTCAGCAGGGACAGGTGTTAGAGGATCAGATTGCTATCAGTTGTGACTATAGATGTCCATGATGATTTGCACAATCAGAGGGATTGAGTATGCCAATGAATTGGCCAATACCAAGAATTGTAGCCTGTGCTCACGTCCAACACAGTGTGAGTGATTATTTGCAGGTCAAATACGAGTTTGGTAAACCATTCTCATCAATTCTTGAGCAGGTATTGAGCTATGGAGGCAGGCAAGCAGTGGAATAGATTTGGAGATCAAATCTAATTTGTATTGTGTGTAACAGGTGGAGTTGGTACTAGATTGCTTGTGATAAGCATTGTACTTTGTATTGTTACATGATTCAATCACTATAATATACAGATAGTTGGGGTTTTTAGCGAGATGCTTTCCCCGGGAAAATATTGTGTTGATATGTGTGATTGATGCTTCTATGTACGCCTGTGAATGTTTCTACTTCTGTAAATTGATGATCAACGTAGAGGAGGTTATGTATTATGCATGTTCCGCTTATAAGTGTATAATCAGGATAATCTTTGTGAATATGTGTCATATTATTCAAAATTTCTACATGGTATCAGAGCTAGATGATTTGTAGAAAAAGTTTCTACATGGTATCAGAGCTGGTTGATTTGTAGAAAAAGTTCTACAGGATATCAGAGTTGTTGATCATCAAATCTATTATTCAGAAAGTGTTTACATTTTATTTCTTCAGGCAGAGTCTGTAATCGAGCCAGGTAGCCTCTGGATTCATCCTTTTTTTGGAAGGTGAGATATCCGGTGAATGCCCATACAGTCGATCTCTGTACAAGAAATACTTTGTTCTCACGAATTTTAGATCGGAAGCAGTTGAGTTTTGAGCTGGTGGAATTCGAATTTAATTCCAAAGCAAGAGATAAAACTCAGAAACATTCAGTGTGAGAATGGAGACAGTATGCCCCAGTATCTCACGAAGTTCACCCAATGCCGGGATGAGCTGGGAAGTGTGGGGGTGACTGTCAGATGACTAGGTGAACGGAAGGGAGAAATTGCCAGGATGGGAGAGGCTTTGGTCGGATCTTGTGCAAGAGGAGATTAGACGGAGCACCAGAGACAGTTCTTCATCTATGCATGATGAGAAGAACTGTGCCTTAGCGAGTAAGGCGAAGAAGGGGAAGGGGAAGGTTTCTCTTTCTGAATCCAGTTCTTCCAATGGTGGGAAGAAGGTTGACAAATCGAAAGTGTGATGCTTTCGTTGTCATGAGGAGGGTTCACGAGTCAAGAACCTGTATGCTCTTGAGGTTCAAGATGCATGCGAAGCCTTGAGCAGTGAGGCAATTGATGGAGACTTGGTGGTTGAGAGGGAGGGTATATTACCTCTCAACATGCAGAGCCAGAAGAAGTCTCAGACAATTATGGAGGAGCCACGATTGGTGCAGCAGCTTCAGGAGGTTGTGGAGGAGACACAACAGGGGAAGCTGAGAGGAGATCGAGTAGAGACATCTACTCATCTAGAGACCTCCAGTAGGGGGAAACTTCGAGCCAGGTGGGCTGAGGGATCGCATGCAACCATACCTCCAGGTAGGAGGTGGGGTGATGTGGATTGATCGTCCCAAGGAGGAGGGGTAGGATCCTTGAGGTACCCAACCTCTTGGATGAGACCTTGCTACGGGAGCCCCAATGTGTAGTAGCAAGAACTGATTGATTGGGTAGAGACAGATGCAGATGGAGCGGCAGAGAGAGTGATAGTGCAGGGAATCCCGGGACAGCGCATAGCTAGCAGGCTGCAGCAATGCGAGAGGCACAAGTGTTTTTCACAGTGCTAGGTGGCACATAGAGGTGTGCAATGGTGCGAGATGCATGGAGATGTTGCAGTAGTGCAGATGTCAGAGAGGGAGCACTTGTCAGCAGCAGGTAGAGCTTCAGCATCAGAGGGTGTTTCTAGCCCAACAAGGAGGTCAGTTGGGAGGTGCAGTGCGGATGCAATGCTGGGAGATAGAACCAGCAGCAACACGGATGCAGTCAGAGATCAAAGTGACAGAGGCTAGAGTAGTCAGATACTGAAGAGCACAGAGATGCAGAGTTTTCAGTAGACAGAGGCAATAGCAGTCAAAGACTTTGATGACAGAGCAAGTGGACCAGCCAGATGTGTTGCATGGAGAACATTCCAGAGTTACAGGATCGGGTTTGAGAGGAAGCCTTTCTTGTTGAGAGGGAGTGTTGAAAAGTGTGCAACAAGAAATGCTTGTTGAGAATGCCACAAGATGATGGAGCTTAGTGGAAAGGAGTCGCCTTCACTAAGTGGGCCCGCAGGAAAATTATGGCGCAAGTTCTATTTTTGGATCCCAGCAGGGATGATCACAGCAGGAGTGACCACAGCAGGGATGATCACAGCAGGAGTGACCACAATATGAGTGATCATAGTATGGATGATCACAGTATCGGTGATCACAGTATGAGTGATCGCAATATGATTGATCAAAGTCTATTTTTAGACTGGCTGTCAAAAATAGAAAAGTCAAATATTATTGTCTCATAATAATATTTGGACTATAAACTTGATCTTATTCTCTTGGAGCACTTCAAGATGAGCTACGGATGTGGTACATGCAGATCCCAGAAGGAAATACATGGTTACCTATGGGATGACTAATATTTGCATGCGTGACTTCAGTTAGAACTCAAGTGAGTTGAGTTTAGTGGACTGGAGGTGCAGTTGATGGAGTTGTGTTCAGTTTAACTTTGTTAAACTAGTTGTATTTAGTCTAACTGATCAATAGACTAGAGATGAGTTGGGTGAATTAGTTATTAATTAATTCACAAGTTATTAACTCATAATGCAACTATAGAATACATCAGTTAACTCAGTTGCATGTCAGTGCATGTTCAGTTCAGCAGGGACACATGTTAGAGGATCAGATTGCTATCAGTTGTGACTATAGTTGTGCATGATGATTTGCACAATCAGAGGGATTGAGTATGCCAATGAATTGGCCAATACCAAGAATTGTAGCCTGTGCTCACGTCCAACACAGTGTGAGTGATTATTTGCAGGTCAAATACGAGTTTCGTAAACCATTCTCATCAATTCTTGAGCAGGTATTGAGGTATGGAGGCAGGCAAGCAGTGGAATAGATTTGGAGATCAAATCTAAGTTGTATTGTGTGTAACAGGTGGAGTTGGTACTTGATTGCTTGTGATAAGCATTGTACTTTGTATTGTTACATGATTCAATCACTATAATATACACATAGTTGGGGTTTTTAGTGAGATTCTTTCCCCGGGAAAATACTGTGTTGATATGTGTGATTGATGCTTCTATGTACGCCTGTGAATGTTTCTGCTTCTGTAAATTGATGATCAACGTAGACGAGGTTATGTATTATGCATGTTCCGCTTATAAGTGTATAATCAGGATAATCTCTGTGAATATGTGTCATATTATTCAAAATTTCTACATGGTATCAGAGCTAGATGATTTGTAGAAAAAGTTTCTACATGGTATCAGAGCTGGTTGATTTGTAGAAAAAGTTCTACAGGATATGAAGTGTTGTTGATCATCAGATCTATTATTCAGAAAGTGTTTACATTTTATTTCTTCAGGCAGAGTCTGTAATTGGGCCAGGTAGCCTCTGGATTCATCCTTTTTTTGGAAGGTGAGATATCCGGTGAATGCCCATACAGTCGATCTCTGTACAAGAAATACTTTGTTCTCACAAATTTTAGATCAGAAGCGGTTGAGTTTTTAGCTGGTGGAATTCGAATTTAATTCCAAAGCAAGAGATAAAACTCAGAAACATTCAGTGTGAGAATGGAGACAGTATGCCCCAATATCTCACGAAGTTCACCCAATGTCGGGATGAGCTGGGAAGTGTGGGGGTGACTGTTGGATGAGGATGGTGAGTCTAGCACTCCTTGACCTTACTAAGAGTTGGCATAGCTACCAGGACTCAGTGAATGGAAGGGAGAAATTGCCAGGATGGGAGAGACTTTGGTCGGATCTTGTGCAAGAGGAGATTATACGGAGCACCAGCAATAGTTCTTCATCTATGCATGATGAGGAGAACAGTGCCTTAGCGAGTAAGGTGAAGAAGGGGAAGGGGAAGGTTTCTCTTTCCGAATCTAGTTCTTCTAATGGTGGGAAGAAGGTTGACAAATCGAAAGTGCGATGCTTTCGTTGTCATGAGGAGGGTTCACGGGTCAAGAACCTGTATGCTCTTGAGGTTCAAGATGCATGCGAAGCCTTGAGCAGTGAGGCAATTGATGGAGACTTGGTGGTTGAGAGGGAGGGTATATTACCTCTCAACATGCAGAGCCAAAAGAAGTCTCAGACGATTGTGGAGGAGCCACAATTGGTGAAGCAGCTTCAGGAGGTTGTGGAGGAGCCACAATAGGGGAAGCTGAGAGGAGATCGAGTAGAGACATCTACTCATCCAGAGACCTCCAGTAGGGGGAAACTTTGAGCCAGGTGGGATGAGGGATCGCATGCAGCCATACCTCCAGGTAGGAGGTGGGGTGATGTGGATTGATCGTCCCAAGGAGGAGGGGTAGGATCCTTGAGGTACCTAACCTCTTAGATGAGACCTTGCTACGGGAGCCCCAATGTGTAGTAGCAGGAACTGACTGATTGGGTAGAGACAGATGCAGATGGAGCGGCAGAGAGAGCGACAGTGCAGGGAATCCCAGGACAGCGCATAGCTAGCAGGCTGCAGCAATGCGAGAGGCACAAGTGTTTTGCACAGTGCTAGGTGGCACAAAGAGGTGTGCAATGGTGCTAGATGCATGGAGATGTTGCAGTAGCGCAGATGTCAAAGAGGGAGCACTTGTCAGCAGCAGGTAGAGCTTCAGCATCAGAGGGTGTTTCTAGCCCAACAGGGAGGTCAGTTGGGAGGTGCAGTGTGGATGCAATGCTGGGAGATAGAACCAACAGCAGCACAGATGTAGTCAGAGATCAAAGTGACAAAGGCTAGAGCAGTCAGATACTGAAGAGCACAGAGATGTGGAGTTTTCAGTCGACAGAGGCAATAGCAGTCAAAGACTTTGATGACAGAGCAAGTGGACCGGCCAGATGTGTTGCATGGAGAACATTCCAGAGTTACAGGATTGGGTTTGAGAGGAAGACTTTCTTGTTGAGAGGGAGTGTTGAAAAGTGTGCAACAAGAAATGCTTGTTGCGAATGTAGCAAGATGATGGAGCTTAGTGGAAAGGAGTCGGCTTCACTAAGTGGGCCTGCAGGCAAATTATGGCGCAAGTTCTATTTTTGGATCCCAGCAGGGATGATCACAGCAGGAATGACCACAGCAGGGATGATCACAGCAGGAGTGATCACAGTGTGGGTGATCACAGTATGGGTGATCATAGTATGAGTGATCACAGTATGAGTGATCAAAGTCTATTTTTAGACTGGCTGTCAAAAATAGAAAATTCAAATATTATTGTCTCATAATTATATTTGGACTATAAACTTGACCTTATTCTCTTGGATCACTTCAAGATGAGCTACGGATGTGGTACATGCAGATCCCAGAAGGAAATATGTGGTTACATATGGGATGACTAATATTTGCATGTAGGACTTCAGTTAGAACTCAAGTGAGTTGAGTTTAGTGGACTGGAGGTGCAGTTGATGGAGTTGTGTTCAGTTTAACTTTGTTAAACTAGTTGTATTTAGTCTAACTGATCAATAGACTAGAGATGAGTTGGGTGAATTAGTTATTAATTAATTCACAAGTTATTAACTCATATTGCAACTATAGAATACATCAGTTAACTCAGTTGCATGTCAGTGCATGTTCAGTTCAGCAGGGACAGGTGTTAGAGGATCATATTGCTATCAGTTGTGACTATAGTTGTGCATGATGATTTGCACAATCAGAGGGATTGAGTATGCCAATGAATTGGCCAATATCAAGAATTGTAGCCTGTGCTCACGTCCAACACAGTGTGAGTGATTATTTGCAGGTCAAGTACGAGTTTGGTAAACCATTCTCATCAATTCTTGAGCAGGTATTGAGCTATGGAGGCAGGCAAGCAATGGAATAGATTTGGAGATCAAATCTAAGCTGTATTGTGTGTAACAGGTGGAGTTGGTACTGGATTTCTTGTGATAAGCGTTGTACTTTGTATTGTTACATGATTCAATCACTATAATATACAGATAGTTGGGGTTTTAGCGAGATGCTTTCCCCGGGAAAATACTGTGTTGATATGTGTGATTGATGCTTCTATGTACGCCTGTGAATGTTTCTTCTTCTGTAAATTGATGATCAACATAGAGGATGTTGTAGCTCTGATACCACTTGTTATAGATCTAACCCAGAATATATGATAACAGAAATAAACCCAAGAATAGCAAGATTGAATATAGATAGAAATGATTCTCTTTGTTGATCAAAACCCTTGAGGTAGGGCAACACCATACATTCACTCCTTAAGGAAGGAGAACACTCCACAAGCCATATGCCTGTTCATACAAGAATACTTCTCTTCATCTTCATGTGGAGTCTCTAGCCTCTATATAGGCCTCATACATACAATACCATGCATCATTACCATGGTTTCCTCATACCATCCACTAATACCATGGGCCCATTACATTATTATTAACTACTTATGGTCCCTTACATGACATGGGTTAACCACCTTATTTATTACTATGGCCCATCCCATTATTACATTATTACCTTGGGTACCTCCCTTGGTACCCCATATTTTCCCCCCTAGGTATATAACAGAGGAGGTTATGTATTATGCATGTTCTGCTTATAAGTGTATAATCAGGATAATCTCTGTGAATATGTGTCATATTATTCAAAATTTCTACAAAAGGTTTTTTTGATGTAAGGCTAAAACCTTGACTAAACCCTAGCCCTAAAACTATGGAGGAAAACATCAAAACCTAAGTCTAAATACCATTACCTAAAACCTAACCATATTCCAATACATATCTATCTATTACAAATACAAATCATTAAAATACCTAAACCCTAAATCTCTATACCTATCGGACCTCAATGCATTGCAAACTATGTATAAAATCCAAGTTCCTAAGTCTAAAACCCTTGTAACAACTCTCAGACTATGAAATATGTTAAAACATTACAAAAAAACAATATAAAACAAAATCACAGTCCTAAGCCTCCAGTCTTAACTGCGTGGGAGAATACCGTGGGTGGTGGTAACATGTGAACGGGGTCGGAGCTCATCGCAGAGTTAATGTAACCACAGCGGAGTTTTGATCATCCACCAGGGTATGTTAACCTCCAAGTTTGGAAACCGCACAGGTTGGGATATGTGAACAGGTTATAGGAACCGCCGGAGCACCGCCAACTGGCAGTGAAACCATCAGCGCACTAACCACGGCTATGAAAATTGCTCACGTGCACTGTCATTTTCCTCCACCCGGTTAGCTAACTACTAACAGTCTGCGGCCTTATCCAAAGTATTTTTATGGGTCTTGTTATGAAGTTTGTTTAAAACATTAATTCAAGGGCCATGGTGTTATCCTAAGGAGTCAAGAGATGAATGGATTGAGGCCCAAGAACCCTAAATTAGCCAATTTCATTCCTAAACTCATTAAAGGAAGTTTGAATGCACCTGGTGGGTTTTAAAAGGTAGTTTGTTCATTGAAGGAAGAGAAGAGTGATTTTCTTTTTCGTATGCAGATTCTGGAAGTTAGAAGTTGTTTTTGCTTTCAGTGTAAGAGGAGAATTCAGAGTCATAATTGGGAACCATGACAGACGTTGGAAAGCTGGTTCAGAAACCTATCCTTTGACAGTTACCAGAAGTGCCTTAGTGCACATTCAGTTTGGTCAAATCTCTGTGTAATCTACTTATTTTGTTTCAATCCTAATAAAGCGGTCGCCCATCTTGAAAGTGGACCTGAAGACGTAGTCCACCAAGGACGAACTCTGTAATCATTTTTGTTTTTTTAGTGTCGTTGTATTTTTGTTGTTTTCACTTTTGTTTTACATCTTGCTTATGTTTTATCAGCTGTCGTAAATTCTTTCTTCTCAAGCAGTTCTCTCAGTTTCTGCACTTTCAGCTAACATTCAATTCGTTAATGGTTAATTAATTCTACATCAGTTTTAAATTATGATCATTTCAGATCAGGAAAACAAATATCAAGCAAGGAAAAGTTGGATGAAGAGGCTACATTGGGATTACTTGTATGTATCGAGTTGCATGTATGATTTCCTTGCTATTTTTGGCATGCATGGTGCATGAAAGTGTGTATTTGGTTCCCTCGCTGTCACTGGCATGGATTTTTCTAGCTGTGATAGTAGTTTCAGCTTTGCCTTTCCATTTACCTCGGTGGATCGATGAACTTAGGTAAGTGTGGGAGGAGGGTGTTACAACATGGATCTTTTCACTCAGTTAGCTCAGTAAATTTGAGTTAGAGGGCTTGGAGTTAAATTAAGCATGTGTGATTGCTAAATTTTAGTAATCCAGGTCAATTATTTCCAGTTGTGTTCAGTTAAACTAGTTCTAACAGTTAATGGAACTAGTGGAAGGTTAGTTGTGCAGTGGGACAACAATGATAATCCAATTAACTGATCAATCAAATCAAAATAGCTAGTGCACACAAGGAATTTGAGTTCCTCAGTTGTGGTGGAGATTCCAAGGAAGTGTAACAAGCAATTGTTAAATATTTTGAGTGTACATGTGTTGCATGCAGTCGGATGATCAATCCTTGGGAATTGCATAATCAATTGGGGGAAATTTCTTTAAAAATAGGGGTTAATTCCTCAAGAATTACGCAAGGAAATAGGGGCTCAAGCAGAGGCATAAATTGACTAAGTCTGCGTCAGAATTTACCATTAAGTTGAGAGATAGGTTATTCACTTGCAGATTGTGGGGCACAGCGGGAAAAAATTGTAATACTTCTCTATTCATCTTATTAATGCAAAGAGGCTTGAGGGGTTTTTTCCAGTTGGGTTCCCCTAGAAGAATATTGTGCAAGTGTGGTTTTTATTATTCCATGTTTGCAAATATTGTTCTAAATTTCCAATTAAATTTCATAGATCAGTAGAGTAGAATTGTGTCTCTTGATTTTAGATTAAATTTCTTTTGCAGTTGTAATTCTATCACCATATTTCTACACAATGAATGTGAGAAGCCTCCCTCACCTTGTTGTCTCTTTTCTCTTAGTGTAATAAGTTAGGTGATATTGGGGGTGAGAGATCTTATAAGGGAGGTTGTTGGTAGCAGTTCTTGTTGTGTCAGGACTGCTGGAAAATGTAATTCTGCAGGCTTGGGGGTGATGGGCCTTTGCTCTATGGTTGATAGTTGCATTTTGTGGTGGGGAGTGGTAAGCCTCTTCTCATTAAGCATATCCTTATCTAGAGATACAATTGCGTTATTAACGGTGTTCACTTAATGTTTGTTTTATTCCTCCACAATTTTGAACATGGGTCTGTTTTCAAACTCATGGTGGTTCTTTCGAATTCATCCCTCTAGACTCATGATGCAACAAATATCTTCATTCTCTATCCTATTTTGGTCCACGGTTATTGGTACCCTGGTAATTTTTCTATTTTTTACTAGTGTAAAGGTTTTAGTGTTCTCTTTAAAGTGTTCAATCTCTTTGGGGTTTTAGGCTTCGTCCTTTTCTACAAGTTTGGGTTATTTCTTGTTCCAGGGAATTGGGTGTCTA
Source organism: Pinus tabuliformis (assembly GCA_031772625.1). NCBI lineage: Eukaryota > Viridiplantae > Streptophyta > Pinopsida > Pinales > Pinaceae > Pinus > Pinus tabuliformis. Next base: position 64,812,396 of record CM062817.1, on the reverse strand, counting down.
CTATTGTAATTGACATCCCCCACTATTCATTTTCATATCCATATTTAGGGTCAAAACATATGTTGGTTACCTTCTATGAGGGTTGTATATTGGTTTAGTGTTGTTTGTGGACTTAAAGTGTCATGTATCAGGACTATGTTGTCATCAGCATTACTAAGTTGGGGAATTTTTATCTTTCGAAGTTTCCAGTCTCTTTGATACTAACCTCTATGTTAATCTATGTTTGGGGTGATGGGGGGATGACCTATTCACATTTGACTTGTTAGTTCCAATTTACTGTGTACTCCCTGTGTTTATTTAGTTTGTGTGGTTCCTATTTGGGGTGGTAGGATACCCATAGCCACCATGCCTCCTCGTTAAAGGCAGGTAAGTTAGAGAGGGAGGGCTAGCTAGGCTCATCCATAACCTCGGAGACTCTTCACTTTGGAATCTGTAGCTTCATATTTTGACTTTGTCCCTCCAAAAATATGAAAATAAATTCGTCAATTGGAATCTCAAGGGATTGGAGAGCACCCTTATTTCTCTAATTTAAAAATTGGAGACAAGGTCTTATAATGGCTCCCAGCCTTTGGAAGGTTCAGGAAGCAGAGATTGTATTTTTTACATTCACTCTCAATTCACCAACCATTGGATACTTTGTTTCGCATGGTCTAAAGAGATAAACAAGTGGATAATTATAAACTCTTTGCTGGGGAGGAGGATATTAAATGAATTCTATGGAATATCCGCTATTGTCTTAATGATATTGATGCTTGTTTGAGTAGGGTGGAAGGTTATGTGGTGTTTGACTCAGCTTCAGGGGACTTGTCGGACCCTCCTAGAGGCACTACTCTTCCTCCTATTGATAATCCTCCAAAATTACAATTATATCCTCTGATTAACAATGGTGTATCTTTGTGAAGTTTTTCTATTCCAGGAGTATCTATACCACTCGCTCTTTATGTTTTGGTTACAAAATCGAGTGATGGTACTAGAAGATAGTACTTGGGCGGATCTCAAAGGTTTCTATGGTCATCATAGCTCGCTTGTGTTTTTTGTTGGTTGGATCTTACTATATCTCTCAATGTTGGTCATCTATGATGTAAGGGTTTGATCACGGATTTTTGATGGTTAATTTACATAGCTTTGTTGTTTGGTCCTCACCTCATAAGGGCTTGCTAGAAATTTTTCTTCATGGATATGGTGCATCGCTAACTGGTTAAGGTTGATGGCGAAATTGCTTCAATCCCTTCTTGTGCCAATGGAATGATCCATCAGGCTCTGCCCACAAATATGTTGTTGCAGTTTAGAAATTACCCACCTTTGATATTGGTTGTCTTGGTTCTCACCTACATGTATGTTTCCTTATGCTATTGGCCCTCTTGTTATTATATTTTTAGTTTATGGATGATCTTGATGAACTAGATGTTGATATCTATTGAAAGGCTTGTAAACATGATATAAATGTATAATATTTTATATTGATTGGAATCTCTTGCATCAGTTCACACAAAAAGCAAAAATAGTCCATATATTCTCAATATATTTGTTCTTAACATGTCAATGATTTTGACAACACCTTTTAATTATATCGAAATGTGTTACTATCATGCTACCTTGATGTTATGGATTTTTATTCTATGGGAGTGTCTTATTACCTTGTTAGTAATATGTTATAGATCATTATTACATTATATTTTAATATTTATTTATTTTTTCCAGTCAAAGGTCTTCAATTATATTCTCATTAAAATATATAGTACAAAATGTGTCTCTACGGCTACCCTGGCCTCATTCTTACCAAACTTTTTGGTGAGGGGAGTCAGAGTATTCAAAAGATATTCCCATTTAACCATTATGCTAATGAGCCTTATAAGCCAAAAGGGAGGAAAAATGATCATAAAAAATGAAAGAAATATATCATGGAGGTGGCTCAGGAGGAACCACAGGAGGTCCAACAAGAAATTTAACTCGTTCAAGCATGTGAAAGTCGATATGTTCTACACAAGCTTCTAGGTTGCGAAGGCAATCATTGGTACAACATTGGCTCTAGCGAATGTTTTCCAATTGTTCTAAATTTTCATTCTAGTTGAACTGAATATCATTCATGTAGGCTACCAATTTGTTTATGTCCTCATACCTATGCTCTCTAAGGATGTCTAGGTTGGCCTAGATTCCTCGTAGCTGATTTGCGATGGAATCGAGATATGTCAGAGCGTCCACACGTTATGGTGAGTGGGCTTGGGCATGAGCTACTTACGCTTCACGTTGCACACTTGCCGAATTTTCCATAGAAGAACTGTGGTTGTTGGCCTGGTGCCTTGCAAGTTTGTGTTGCCCTCCACTGCGTTAAGGCTGCCCTCTCTGGCACGATATTACCACTTGAAAAATATAATTCCCAAACACTGACTTGAAGGGAACCCTAACTATCTCATTGTAACAATAAATTGGGGGCCAAACTGAGAACCAAGGAACCCATCCCCGCCTCTGCGCACTAGACCCAATGATACAATGATACCCAATTGGACTAAGAGTGGCAATAGTTGAGACCAACCCCCAGACAAATGCACCACCTAAAAAGAGGAAACATACTCCTAGACCCTCAACCACTCCACTCACCTAGCCAGGGGACCTAATAGCGAGAAGCAAAACCTAGACTAGAAACCAAATAGTATTAACTTGGACCAAAGGCTAGAACTAAGTAGACAGAGGAAAAAACTAAGCAGGGTAGAGACTAAGGAAGCTAGATGAGAGCGGAAAGGAGTAGAAGGCCGGAGAATAAAAAATTTCCACCATGAACAGAAGCCACCACCCAAGATTCATTCCCTAGGAACCCTCCATCTCAGACATAAAAGATATCCACCAGGCGTAATTCCACTACCACCATCCTGAGCCCAATTCCACATCGCAAAACAAAAACAAGACTTTTCCCAGAGTTCAACCGCCACCCAAACAAGAAATGCATCAAAGACCCAAAGACAAAGCTAAAGGATTACCTACATCGAACAAGGGTCAAGGCTAGCTGGGACACCATGCCATAAACTGAAGCCAGTGCACCCAAATTCCGAGGCAGACCCACTGTAGAAGACTGGACCTCCACCAAATTTTACTCCAGTGTCCCAAATGACAACTTGAGAGCCAAAACTGAAACAAACAACTGCAAGATGGGTTGCCTCTATGTTTTGTCGGCTAAACCAACACTAAGGCAAGCACACATGGCCTATGACAACCTCCCTTACTGTAGAAATTTTGAATAATATAACACTTATTCACAGAGATTATCCTGATTATACACTATTTGTGGAATGCATGCATAATACATAACCTCCTCTACTATTGATCATCAATTTGCAGTATTCAGAAACAATCACATGCACACATTGAAGCATCAATCACACATATCAACACAGTATATCACAGGGAAAGCATACAATTGAAAACCCCCAACTATCTGTATATTATAATGATTGAGAACATGTAACAATACATAGTACAATACTCCTCGCAAGTACTCAGTACTATCTCCACTTGTTACACACAAACTAGCTCAGATCTGAATCAATCACAGGTTCAAATCTCCTCCACTGCTTCCACTGCACAATCCTGCATGAGAATAGATGATGAATGGCTGAACCAAACTCGTATTTCCTTGGCTAAACCAAGCAATCCTCATTGGCACTACTCAATCCATGCATGTGCAAAATCTCATCCACAACTATAGTCACAACTGATAGCAATCTCAACCTCTAACACCTGTCTCCACTGAATTGTCCATGCATTGAGTTAACTGATGTATTCTTTAGTTGATTTATGAGTTAATAATTAGTGAATTAATTAATAATTAATTCACATCACTCATCACTAGTGTATTCTGCAGTTAGACTAAATACAACTAGTTTAACCAAGTCAAACTGAACACAACTCCATCAACTCCACAATCAACTCCACCAAACTCAACCACATGAGTTCTATCTGAAGTCCTGCATGCAATAGCTCAACTGACCCATAAGAAAAGCATATTTCCTTCTGACAGCTGCATGTGCCACATTTGTAGCTCGAACTGAAGTGCTCCAAGAGGATAAGATAATGTTTATAGTCCAAATATTATTAAGAGCTAATAATATTCGATTGTTCTATTTTTAGCCTGGCAGTCTACAAATAGACTCCGCCCATATGTCTAAAAATAGAAGTCCATCTATTTTTACTAACATGACCAATCATCCACAAATAGCATCCTGAAATTCATAGACCATGATCCATGTGTCTAAAAATAGACTTTGCGCCAAAAATAGCCTGCGGGCCCACTTAGTGAAGGCGACTCCTTTCCACTAAGCTCCATCATCTTGTTGCATTTTCAACACTCCCTCTCAACAAGATATGGATTATCTACAACCCCTATCCTGCAACTCTGGAATGTTCTGCATGCAACACATTTGCCCAGTCCACTTGCTCCAACAACACTTGGAACAAAAACACTCCCAACTGACCACTCTGTTGGGCTAGGAACATACTCTGATACTGAAGCTCTACCTGCTACTGAAAAGTGCTCCCTCTCTAACATCTACGCTTCTATAACATCTCCATGCATCTCACACCATTGCACACCTCTCTGTGCCACCTAGCACTGTGCAAAACACTTATGCCTCTCGCATTGTTGTAGCCTGCTAGCTATGCGCTATCCTGGGATTCCGTACACTGTCGCTCTCTCTGCAGCTCCATCTACATCTGTCTCTACCCAATCAGTCAGTTCCTGCTACTCCACATCGGGGCTCCCATAGCAAGGTCTCATCCAAGAGGTTTGGTACCTCAAGGATCCTGCCCCTCCTCCTTGGGACGATCAATCCACATCACCCCACCTCCTACCTGGAGGTATGGCTGCATGTGATCCCTCAGCCCACCTGGCTCGAAGTTTCCCCCTACTGGAGGTCTCTGCATGAGTAGATATCTCTACCCGATCTCCTCTCAGCTTCCCTTGTTGTGGCTCCTCATCAACCTCCTGAAGCTGTTGCACCAATCGTGGCTCCTCCACAATCGTTTGAGACTTCTTCTGGCTCTGCATGTTAAGAGGTAATATACGCTCCCTCTCAACCACCAAGTCTCCATCAGTTGCCTCGACCTCAAGAGCATACAGGTTCTTGACCCGTGAACCAATCTGCTTCACCTGTCTAGTGATGATGTGTCTAAGGAAAACCTTTCCCTTACTGAAGACTACATCACAGCCTCTGTCTTCCAGCATTCTGATCGACACCAAGTTTCTCTTCAGTCCTGGTACATACTTGACATCGGTCAAGGTAAGGCGAGCTCAATGCTCCCTCTGAAAAATAACCGTGCCTACACCTGAGACACTATACTTCTCATCATTACCCATCACTATGAGTATCTGGAGATCTTTCTCCTCCAAAGTACTGAACAAACTCTTGTCACCGGTCATGTGGAAAGAAGCTCCACTGTCAAGAAACCAACCACTTCCCACCATGGATGAAACCATGCATGCGAAGAGTGTGAAGTCCAACTCAAACTGTGAAGCAAGTGCCTCACCTTCAGATCCTTCCCTGGATCCCTTCTTGGATTTCCTCCGTGGACAATTTGAAGCAAAATGGCCCACCTCATGACATCGAAAGCATCGCACTTTCGATTTGTCAACCTTCTTCCCATCATTGGAAGAACTGGATTCGGAAAGGGAACCCTTCTCCTTCCCTTTCTTCACCTTACTCGCTAAGGCACAGTTCTCCTCATCATGCATGGATGAAGAACTATCCCTGGTGCTCCATCTGATCTCCTCTTGCACAAGATCCGACCAAAGTCTCTCCCATCCTGGCAATTTCTCCCGACCATTGACAGAGTCCTGATAGGAATGCCAACTCTTCGGAAGACCAAGGAGATCCAAGCTCACCAAGTCCTCATCATCGACAGTCACCCCCACACTTCCCAGCTCATCCCTGCATTGGGTGAACTTCGTGAGATACTTGGGCATACTGTCTCCATTCTCACACTTAATGTTTCTGAGTTTATCCTTGAGAGCCAACTTCCTATGGTCGCTCTTGCTTTGGAATAAATATGTCAATGCTTTCCACATCAAGTATGGAGAAGCCTTTCCATGCAGGCTAGACACAATGTGATCCTTCACACCCTCCAACAGAATCCTTCGACACTTTGTTGTCTTCTTTTGCCAAACCACAGCTTCAGCAACATCAATAGGTTTTGGGACCTTAGCCTCTATGAACTCCTTCAGCCCATTTTCATCTAACACCACCTCCATCCTGTCTTTCCATGCAATATAATTCGAGCTGCCTTCAAGGGCATACTCCAATCGCAATCCGTTGAAAGACATTTCAACTTTTACACCAAGAAAACACTGCTGCAAATTCGAATTCCACCAGCTCAAAACTCAACCGCTTTTGATCTAAAATTCGTGAGAACAAAGTATTTCTCGTACACAGATTGACTGTATGGGCATTCACCGGATATCTCACCTTCCAAAAGAAGGATGAATCCAGAGGCTACCTGGCCCGATTATAGATTCTGCCTGAAGAAATAAAATGTAATCACTTTCTAAATAATAGATCTGATTATCAACTTGGCTCTGATACCATGCAGAAATTTTGAATAATATAACACTTATTCATAGAGATTATCCTGATTATGCACTATTTGTGGAATGCATGCATAATATATAACCTCCTCTACTATTGATCATCAATTCGCAGTATTCAGAAACAATCGCATGCGCACATTGAAACATCAATCACACATATCAACACAGTATATTACGGAGAAAGCATACAGATGAAAACCCCCAAATATCTTTATAGTATAATGATTGAGAACATGTAATAATACATAATACAATACTCCTCGAAAGTACTCAGTACTATCTCCACCTGTTACACACAAACTAGCTCAGATCTGAATCAATCACAGGTTCAAATCTCCTCCGCTACTTTCCTGCCTCCACTGCGCAATCCTGCATGAGAATAGATGATGAATGGCTGAACCAAACTCGTATTTCCTTGGCTAAACCACGCAATCCTCATTGGCACTAGTCAATCCATGCATGTGCAAAATCTCATGCAGTACTATAGTCACAACTAATAGCAATCTCAACCTCTAACACCTGTCTCCACTGAACTGTCCATGCACTGAGTTAACTGATGTATTCTTTAGTTGCTTTATGAGTTAATAATTAGTGAATTAATTAATAATTAATTCACATCACTCATCACTAGTGTATTATGTAGTTAGACTAAATACAACTAGTTTAACCAAGTCAAACTGAACACAACTCCATCAACTCCACAATCAACTCCACCAAACTCAACCACATGAGTTTTATCTGAAGTCCTGCATGCAATAGCTCAACTGACCCATAAGAAAAGCGTATTTCCTTCTGACAGTTGCATGTGCCACATTCGTAGCTCGAACTGAAGTGCTCCAAGAGGATAAGATAATGTTTATAGTCCAAATACTATTAAGAGCTAATAATATTCGACTGTTCTATTTTTAGCCTGGCAGTCTAAACATAGACTCCGCCCATATGTCTAAAAATAGAAGTCCATCTATTTTTACCAACATGACCAATCATCCACAAATAGCATCCTGCAACTCATAGACCATGATCCATATGTCTAAAAATAGACTTCGCGCCAAAAATAGCCTGTGGGCCCACTTAGTGAAGGCGACTCCTTTCCACTAAGCTCCATCTTCTTGTTGCATTTTCAACACTTACCACCCTATGCCCAAAACTCATCGCTGACGTTTCAACAACCTTTCCATTTCCCCTAGCTATCATTAAATCTACTTTGCCCACTTATGGAGAGTTCAGACAGTCGAGGTACCATCACATTAACCTTGATTTAACGCAAAGCATGTCTACCAGGTGATTTGAGGGGAAAGCCCCGAGGCCCATTTTCCATCTCTTTGCCCACCCCCATCAGGGGCATTATATTTTAAGATTAGTTTTAATTGTATGTTTAAAAATTTATTATTTATTGATAACAGTAACTAGTATAGCTTTATCTTAATCATGGAAGGAATCAGATCTTTTAATGTGTATTCCTCTCGATGCTTGGTAGATATATAATTTAAAGATCTTCTCAACTCAATTAATTAATTTTATATATATATATATATATATATATATATATATATATATATATATATATATATATATTAGTTATGAACTACCTTATCTATATTAAATAATGTTTTACTATATAGATATTCAAATAATTCTCAAGCTTTATAGTGAAATATTTTAAAAAGTATAAGAAGTATACATTTCGTCACACATTTTAGAAGTAAAAATGAAAATATAAGATTTTCTTTATTTTTAATTATTTTATCTCACTTTAAAGTTAGTATAAAATTATCTTATTTCATATGGACATCAAAATATTTTACTTATTCATAACGTTAGAGTGAAATATTTTTTACCACATCACCTTGAGAGTGAGTGGTAATATCAACAACTAAATGAAAACAATGAGAGTAAGATTATTGATATTTTATAATACTTTCAAATATATATATATATATATATTCATCTTTATATTTTAATTATAATGAATAATTTAAAATATATTTTATTTTTATTTTAAAGAAAGCATGTGTTAATTCCACATTGATTATAAACTAAATCACATATTTGAGTCGTACTGTGTTATAAAATGAACCTCTAAACACAATATTATAATTTTAAAATTTTAATTAAATTAAATATTAATTTAATGTTGGTAAAATGATGGACTTTTTGTAAGCTTTTTAATTAATTGGACTCTCTACTCCTTCATAATGTAAACTTATTCATTTTTAAACAATTTTGAGGATGCTTCCATTTATAAAAAAAAACTGACGTAAAACTATTCTTCCATAATTTTACTAATATTTTAACATAATAAAATTAATAAATTATTTGGATCATTATTATTTTTTATTAATATTTTAACATAATAAAATTAATAAATTATTTGGATTATTATTATTTTATTTAAATTTTTATTGATTTTTATCTAGATATTTTATATCACATATTTATTAATATTGGGGTTCAAAGTTTGTTAAAGTATAATAATTTTAATTATTTAATTTCATGATGTATTAATTTGACAAAAAAATTATACTCTAAGAAATTTGATCACTCCATATTCAATAGAGTTGGGTTTAATATTTATCTTTTAGATGTTATTTATATTTACAACTATATAGTTTTAGTGGGCCTAAAAACATGTGTTTTTTGTAAGAGGTCATATGTTTAAATTTTTTAGGGGTGGAGTATCTACACTTCTGTAAACTTTAACAGTGAAATCTCTACACAGAGGAGTAAAACATGTACATTGTTATAAACTTTAGCAATCAAATAGTTCCTCATAAGAAATAGAGTATGTACACCTCCATAAATCATAGCATTGAGGTGGGTCCCTTGTCCCATAAACAAGAGATTCTCATATTTATAGTACCCGTATGTTTCTATTTCCTCTTCAATATTTGCTTTACTACAAATATTATACTTGATAAATAATGAGACACATTGATGGGATTAAGCTAATTATACCAATAGACACATATATTAGAATTTGATGGAAGTTTTATTGGTGAGGAGAAGTTCAATCATTTTCCAATGTTTTAATACCTATTATTATACTTGCGGAAAGCAAGTTATATTGTTTTTTATTTTCTTCTAAAAAACTGTTTTTTTGAAATTTTTAAACAGATTTTATGAAGTTTATTAAATTTTTGAAAAAAATAAATATTAAACTAAATATTTTGAAAATTAAAAAATCTAAAAATAGAGTGTCATAACTTTGCACAACATGGTATTGCACAACATAATACCATGTGGATAGCTACCCATCATTTTTAATGCAAGAATACCATGTGATAGCTATCCAACTTAATTTAAGCAAGTAATTGAGCCGAGAAACTCATTCTACAACTCAATATGATGTGTAATGTTCTACAACCTAGTATGATGTGTAACGATGTCTTTCTATGATCAAAATTAAAATTTTACTCATATCTACCAAAATAAAAAATTTAAAATATCTAAAAATAAAAATAAATAAATAACTATACAAAATATTTAAATAATATCGATTTATAAAAAAAATTACACGTAAAAAAATAAATCCTTTAAACTCATATTAAATCTATATTTAAAATAAATCTAAACCGATTACATAAAAAAAAACCAATTATTCATCTCTATTATACATATTAAAATTATGTATTTTAAATTTTTCAATCCTTATTGCAATTTCGAATCCTGAAAACCACCACCACTATGGGCCCACCAACCTAGTCGTCGACTCCTTATATACTTGAAACCTGAGTGCAGATGCCGCCAGAATACTGAATATGCCAGACGTATGAAGATTTATGGCTAGCATGACGGACATAATATATTTTGTCGTATTAAAGATCTGCGATTTCCAGAAATTCCTTTGCCGTTCCGCAGGGATGGAATTTGACTGCCATGTTGTCCGTATTTGACACCTAAAATTTTTAGATGCCCGTCTTTTTGATAGGGAGTAATTTTCTCAAAACGTTATTAAATCTTATTTATTTTTGCTTAGTTTTAAATTTTTTAATATTTTATGTTTATTTGTATTAATAATACAGATTTGAGATGAATTACAACATGATCTGAGATGAGTTGTAACTGGCAAACTTTCAACTTGCTGCGTACATGGTTCAAATCAATATAAATAGCATATGAACAATATCACTAGGGAAAATCGAAACTAAACGGAACATGAGTAATCGAGTTCATATGGAACGATGTTAAAATTGCTGCATCAGTTCGCTTAGTATGTAAACACGTTTTATTCTGCATAATAATCTCTGGTCAGAGTACAGTTTCACTTTGTTTATTTCGACTTAAAATCCATTATGGTGGATGTTTAAAGCATATGGTAGATGTTTAAAGTATGTCAGCAACTTTAAATTTTTTTTCTTTGAGAAGAAAAGATATGTGTCATATTAGGACCAATTTATCCATTTTAATGAACGTAGAAGTTACCCTTAAGGGACAAATGTCAGAGAAAGGTAAGTGAAAGTCTCTTAAAAAAAACTATTAACCTTTATAATCATTGAAATATGCATAGCATTACAAGTAGGACAACGATTCAACTCATAAAGTGAGACTTGGATCTCTATAATCATCGAAATCTGCATAGCATTACAAGTAGGACATCGATTCAACTCATAGAGTAAGACTTGCCATCTCATCAGTTTTTTTTATAGGAGCAATGGGTATTACAGTGTTACATTATTTTTTGGAACACATTTTATTGATAGTTAGAAAACTAAAGCTGCACATTCCACATTTAGGCGAAGACTTAATCTTTTCATAGATATACGAAAGATATACTTCAGTGGCATAGATCCAAAGAAACTAGCTGAAGCTACTCCATAAGATTATTCAAGTCATTTCTGAGAGACCTGTTCTACTAAATTCTTGGAACACATTTTATTGATAGTTAGAAAACTAAAGCTGCACATTCCACATTTAGGCGAAGACTTAATCTTTTCATAGATATACGAAAGATATACTTCAATGGCATAGATCCAAAGAAACTAGCTCAAGCTACTCCATAAGATTATTCAGGTCATTTCTGAGAGACCTGTTCTACTAAATTCTTTTTCTATAAATTGTTCTATAATTGCATTAAAAATAGCTAAATCAAATAAATTTCTTAATGGACCTTGCCAAGTGCTTTAAGAGAGTAAAAATTGCCTAGGATTTAGTGAAAATGGGGTTGACCATTGAATCACTAAACACAGTGCAAAACAACCATACTTTAATACATAATTTAATCCGTCAAGAAGTGCAAAAAGGCCCTTAATTTGCGGCGGAAGAATACTTCAAAAGTATGATGTGTTTGTGTCTCACCAAGTAGTCAAATACTAAATCTGTGCAAGTTAAATCAACAGATATTTCATTATTTTGTGAGACCAAGACATAGGTTAACCTGTTCTACATGAACTTGTTATTCCATCCCAAACAAAACACGTTAATTGGGTTACTGCATTCATTTCACCCTTCGGCATCAAGGAGAAAAGATTCAATGCATTCACATCTTACCCATCAACATCCAAGAGAAGAGATTTAAGTCATTCACATCTTCCATCCCTTAAAATGGTAAGACAAAGATACCTGCAGCATGAATGAATGAATTTCTGAGGAATTTTCATTAGGGAAAAACTCAGGAAAAAACTATATTTATGTATTCACTGCTTCCGAATACACTCACATGCTTAAGCTACAACTGATGTTCAACGAAGTAGATTTTCTGATGTCAAATGTTTGACAGTCAAGGCTTAGGACTAATTCGCCTCCCTTTGACCATCCATTTATAGCTAGCAAACTAGCAATATGTCAAACTCATTCAACCACATGGTCCCTCTCGTTGTTTCCGCCATGAATCGAGCTACTCCCTTGTAACGAATGTGAAGGACGCTGGAGCTTTGGAGCTTTGAGCCCAATAATCTGTGTCCACAACACCTCACAAATCTCACCCTCAAATACCAGTGGGCAATGGTTATCCCATGTTAGTGTTCCCTTCAACTTCATTATTAAATTTGAATATGTGTTTCTCAAAATGAAACCCTGAAACCCATTAATAAAGCACAAATTTGCATGTTATGAATTATTTTAACTTACTCTTTTAACTTTTTGGCATGATATAACTTTGGTTTCAGTTATAGTGTCTCATATTGATTGATAAAAACGTTTGGACCCAGCGTAATATGTTCTAACATAAATAAGTGATTTGTGTGTTGTGATCATTTTGTGTTATAAATAAGTGATCGGTGTGTTATGATCATTTTGTGGTTAGGATAAATATGTGAAATTTTTTAAAATAATTATGTTATTGAAGGGTATTTTTTTAATGAAGCATTTATTTGTAAATGGTTAATTTATTATGAGAATATTATTCTTGAAAGGCAAAATTTTAAACATAACGTTTTTTTGATGGGTAGCATAAGAATTAAAACATCAAAAAAAATTGTATGACAAGCAAAAAAAATCCAAATTCCAACCCTGCCGACAGGTAACCCAAAATATTTCTGCTTTTTACGAAAGTACAAGTAAAGTATCCACATGGCATGTAACAGTGAAAGATGGAGGGTGACAAGTAGCGGGAGGTAAAAGCTTGTATTAATTATTATTATAGTATTTATATTCAGCAGGAAGTAATACAGGATTATTAGAAAGTTGGGTTAGTTATTATTAATTTAAATAAAGAGAGATTGAATTGTAAAAAAAAAAAAACAGAGAACTAACAAACTTATAGAGTATTTTTAATCCAATAAACATTAAAATATCATTTTTATTTTATTTTCATTATAAATAAAATTACAATAAGAAAATCTAAAAAACTAAAATAAAATAAACATACTTAACTGTGACCACAAGACCAATGCTCTCGTGGCATTGTCGTATCATGCGTACAATGCAAATCCATGCATAACACATCCCACTAAACTTGTCGTGCAGTGCCAGATTAGTTGTGCTTATCCCATATTGCTAAATCATTCCATCATCAAGTAAAGTTATTTTAGGGCCAAACACTTTCATAGTCACCACCATGAAAGAGAGAGAGAGGGGCGAGTCACCACTATTTTGTGATGAACGTTATGTCCAATAAGTATTCTTTCTTTTCATTTATGGGATACGTGGTAGACATTATTTCTTATACTTACATGGGAATATCTTAAATACCTAATATGTGGTGTCGTTTGGATCAGGAAAAAATTATAATATATTTTAATTTCCATTTAAAATTATATTTGAGCAATTTCATACTTTTGATAGTTGTATTGTTGAACACACATTTTTATTAACTAAAACATCACTTTAATGATATAGGAAAAGTATGCAAATAGCACTTATAATTAATATAACAACATTATAATAATTATATATAATGTTGGGTTATAATTAATAATTAAATTAGTCATAATTTGTATAGTTAGGGAAATTTTTATAAATTCACTTTATTATTTTAATTTTTATATTATAGTTAAAAAAAATTATATAATTATGTTGTAAGATGTTGTTTTAGAAAAACTCCTCTCTCATGTCATTTTGGTCATCTTGCGTTGTGGATTTTGGTGTTAGAGGATTGAAATATTGTTTTCCATAGGATTGAAAACCAATATTAGTCAATTAGAATGCGTAATGAGATTCTACCATACAATATTACGGTGCAACACCTTGTCCCCCTTCACAAATTCTGTGATCCTTGGTATATGAAAAATTTCAGCAACCTCCCAGGTATCTGTATGCTAATGCACCTGCTTTATCTTTAGCTGCCCATCTGAAGGAGCAATAAGAAGTTGAGATCTGTTGGGTCAACTAGATGCAGGGATTCGATTCAACTATCAATTTTAGAAATCAAGGCCTCCCTCTGGCAAGAATCAAGAAAATAATGAAGCCATATGAGAATGTGAGGATGATATTTGCATAGTCTCTGGTTGTGTTTGCCAAGGTGTGTGAGATGTTGATCAATTAACTTACTCTCAGGGTCTGGAATCACATTGAAGCAACCAAGATATGGACCTTGCAGAAAAATGATATAGCTGCGGAAATTACCAGAACTGATATATTCGATTTTTTAATTGATATTCTGCCTAGGGACATTTTGAAGGAGGATCGTGTTATTAATATTGGAACCCCTAAGTCTTCTCTCTCAATTGGAAGCATGAGTTCCAAAAGCGGTGTTGCTAATTCTTTCCACCGTTATTATTCACCCAACTGGCAGTCTGCACCTTATCCTTCCCTAAGTGAATTAGAACAACAATTAGTAGGTTTAAAAGTAGAAACCTAAACTAGCCTGGTAAATCTGCAAATACATTTCAGAGACCCTAGGTTTGTTTGAGGGTATTTTTGGAATAAATGAATAGGGATTCCCAGGTTTTCATCAGCTAAAATGCATTGGAAAATCAAAAGTATTGTAGCTTTGCTCTTTCCTACTTTTTATGCTATGTCGTGAATGAATTGAATTAAGGGTTTAGTATCATGATTACAACATCCCAAGTATGGTTTTTGGACATCTACTTCAAACTTTTACTGTGTGTATCGAGTAAATTTCTATTGTAAACAATTTAGTGCATTATTGGTGATGAGCCCCAATTTTGGTACAATTTGGGCTCATTTTGGCCTATTTTGCTTGCTCAAACCATTCATTTTTATTGTTTATGCATACACTTCTTAGTTTATTCATGTTGTTTGTAGGAGAAAGGATAGGCACTTTATCTACGTAGCTAATGCATTGTGATTCCAGGTTTTGGCATTAAAAGGGAGCAAAAGACAACGAAAAGGTGGCAAGGAGACAACGAGTTGGCACTGCTGACGTAAGGAAAGGTTGTCCACGGTCTTGGGGGACATTCCTCGTGATCCTCACCAAGAACTCCGAGCCCCACTCCATCCTCCCTCCGAGCTTAATACACGGCCAGCTGTTCTACAGGAACAGCAGTTCAAAACTGCTCTACAAGAAATAGCATTTATGACCATCCTACAGGATCAGCAGTTAAACTCTAGATTAAACAGCCGAGCTCCTAGAATCATGGATACTTGTTGGATCATCGTTTTGTATAAGTATAGAGCCCTTAGCCTTGGTTAGGTGGTTGAAACTCTCGTATTACTATAGTAATTTTGGAGCACAGCTCAAGTTTCGTTCTCTTTTGTAAGCCAATTTGGCATGTTCTCAGATTATGAATAAAGAAGGCCACTTTTGAGTTAGTTCTGAGTTTTCTCAAGGAGCTATAGCTCTCAGGTTAGGGCCCAACCTAAGAGCCATAGACCTCCTCAGTGTTGTAATGCATTTACAATTAGGTCCAGCACTTGAGTTTGTTTAGTTTCCTATGCAATTCGGATTTCCAGCTTGTTAGTTTAATCGTTTTCATTAGCATAGATAGGACTGGTATGATGCTTTGCTTTCAGTATTCAAGTTTGATAGGTTGGTAGAATAAATCTCTTGGAGCTCCAACAAAAACATGTTGTAAAGGCTCACTGCCATCTCACTGTTTGGGATTGGGGTGTAGACCATGATCAGCCACCAAAAAGAACAGCAGTCATTTCATCTCCACGCAAGTTGCCACATGAACGTTTTTCATTAAGGATTTATTCATACATTCTCGACATTGATCCATACTGCACTCTCACGCATTAGTTTTATTGCTTGGTTTCCATTTTGGATTTATAGGTTTCATGGCATAATTGGTTAATGAATTCCTTGTTTTCATGCACAGGTCATTTGTTTTATTTACACTGCTTTTGCTCAAGCGATTTCCTTCGTCGTTTTCTTCATCCACCTGCAAGTTCTATTCACCCTCTATCTCACTCACGTGCCCTCCAACTCTCTCATTTCACGTACAGCTCCATCTCCTTCACTCTCGTTGATTCCACCCTTCCAAAACATCAACCCATTGCATGCACCCTTCCTTCGTCTGACTTGCCATTTCCTAAGACATCATTAGGTCCATCTCCATCTCCCTTAGCCTCCCACACCACTCCAACACTCCATCAACTCCTAAAAACCTCCACGGCCAACCATCCTGTAGACGTGCACAGCCATCCTGTAGAAAACAGAGTATCCTGTAGGATCCCCTGCAGCCTTCCTGTAGGAGGCCATTCACTTCGTTGCCGAGCTTCTGAACGTGAGGGACCTCTGTGGATGGGTGCTAAGGATCCTTAGGAACCTCTCCTAGCCTCCCCAACCTGTCCCACACTTTCCTTCCTTCTCCATCCCACCTGCACAATCAAACCCTAATTAGGCCAAGTTCACACTCATTCCACACACCTAAAGGAAAAACACAAAAACACATTTCTCATGATGCAAGTAGCTTAGACCCATGCATTTACACTTGTTAGAGGTAATGACAGCATTCATAGGAGTTGCATCCACATTCTTTGCATTATAGAAGATAGACTAGTTAAATTAGGGTTTCATGGATTTACATGCTTTTGATTCAGTTTGTCAAGCAGCGTAGCCTTCCTTTGAGTTAGCTTTCGTCCATCATTGATAAAGCTTCTTCTGTGAGCCTATAGAAGTTGGCTTAAGCCCTAGCGGACTTGTGCCAGCTGACCAAGTGACAGCTGCGACAAGGGCTAGTACTTGTGCATACAGCACCGTCGCTTCCAAGTTTGTACGAACTACCGGGTTGATAAAATTAAGAGACAGGAAGCCCCAGGAGTTGTAGCATTATTGCTACAATACTGGAGCTCACCATCTTTTTGGCGCCGTTGCCGGGGAAGCGGCAGAGTATTGGTGATTGTTGCTATTCTTCTATTTTCTACTACAACCTTCTTCTAAGTAGTTTATTTCATTTCCATTATGCAATTTCATTTATGCAAAAGTAGATTAGCCTTTCTTGCTTTCCTAGATTAGTATTTCCCGCTTTCATAGATTAGCATTTCCTTCTTTCCTAGAATAGCCTTTCAATTCCGCATTTCAATTCTGCAAGCATAGATTAGTGTTTCAATTTCGCAAGCGTAGCCTAGCATTTCATTCTTGCAATTTCATTTGAGCAAAATAGATTAGTCCTTTCCTGCTTTCCTTTCAATTTCGCAAGATAGTTAGTTGCAGTTCAATCTGTTTCATGCTTTGTAGGAGTAGAGATAAGTTAGAAAAATGATTGCACAACACCCCCACTGCTTCACACAGCCAACGTTCTTCTTCGATGGCTGTGATGAAAGGACCCCTGGGTGGACATCAAGACATATCTGAAGAATCTCTAGGGGAGAAGAAGAAGAAACATTCCTCTGAAGCAAATGGCTACAAGTAGAGATGTTGGGAGCAACATCTTGTCCAAAGATGAATTTGAAAATCAGATCAAAGATTTCAAGAGTGATATGAGGCAGTTTCTTGCCATGCAACTGGATACCTTGCGGATCCAGAAGAAGCAAGAGGAAGCCAAGAGGGATTTGGTCATTTTTTGTCCTAGGTGCCTTAAAAAGCATCCTAGGAACGAGTGTCCAATGCACTCCCTAGAAGTGTGTTTCATCTGTGAGGAATACCATCCTACAGATCAGTGCCCTTCCTTGCCCAGAATCAAAGCTACATATCAAAGAGCCAAGAGAGCCACTGAATCACTCTGTTATATGAACCAAAGGAGGCCACATGGACCCATACCCTACCAGCAGGAACTACAAGGGACACCCGAGACCTATTATGACCCTTATCAAGCCACTTTCATGCCTTCTTGGGATCCCCCTGCTCATCCTTCTTGGTCTACACCTCCTCCTTGGTCATATTCTCCTTGTTCCTTCACAGATCCATACTATGCCCAACCAGTTGCTCATTCATTTCACTCTTATGCTCAGCCACAACCTCAGTGGAATGCACCTTATCAGGAGTGGAGGCCCCAGTATAACTCTCATCCCGCTCATTTTCCTCCACCACCTGCTCATCCACAACCATCGCCTCCTCCTCCACCAAGGCAACCCCAAATGCCTACCCAACCACAATGCCATCCATCTCCATCTCAATTTCACACCTCCACTCAGCTACTCGTACCTCCATTTCCAAAACCATGCAATGGAGCAGCTCAACCCAATTGCAAATCTGAGGCACAACATGTGAAAATGATTCCTCGTGAGCTCAATGATGTTCACCAAAGCTCAGGAAAAGTAATGCAAAAAAGAGATCATCTTGAAAGCATTGAAGGACCAAAAGCAAAAGGAGAATCAAAAGAGGAGATCAAAGAACCATGGGCTGCACTTGATGAAGAAAAGAGATCTAAATCAGAGATCGAGAGAGATCCCTCATGGTTACCATCAAATCCTCCATGTACTCAAGATGAAGATCAACAAAAAGAGGAAGATCAGAAGGTCATGATAGAAGGTGACATGAAGAATGATCCAGATCAGAAAAAGGACCAAGGATATCAAAGCTATATTGAGACATGGTTCCAAACAGTCACTAAGTTGCAGCAGTACTCTCTTCCTCATCTATGTTTGATCCATTCAAAGTCAGATCATCTTGTCTCCGAAATCTGGATCGTTGTCAAAGCATGCATTTCGAGCCTTCACATCGTTATTTCTCTAATCTCGATGTGCACATGGCTCCATTGGAAGTATTCTTATACTTGAAAATGATTTTGTTTTTCAAGTAGGGTAGGGTAGAAAAAAAAAAGAAAAAGAAAAAAGAGAAAAAAAGAAATGAAAAAATGAAAATAAGAGAAAAATAAAAATCTAAGGTGAAAACCCCCTCGGAGGCGCCTTAGATTGGCTCATTGATTGAAAACCTCCATGAGGCGGTCAATGGGTTGGAAAGAAAAGAAAAAAAAAGAGAAAAATAAAGATCCTTGGGTGAAAACCTCTCTGAGGCGCCCAAGGCAGGCAGTAGGGGTGAAAACCTCATTGAGGCGCTCCTATTGTCTTTCGAAAAAGAAAAGAGAGAAAAATAAAGATCCTTGGGTGAAAACCTCTCTGAGGCGCCCAAGGCAGGCAGTAGGGGTGAAAACCTCATTGAGGCGCTCCTATTGTCTTTCTAAAAAAAAAAAAAAGAAAAAAAAAAAAAAAAAAAGAAAGAAAACAGGAAAAAGCAATCAGCACAATAAAAGGTTTGCATGCAGATGTTCTATGGAGGAGAAGAAGCCTCTCCACTCCAAGCCAGGGGCCTTCATCATGCTAGCAAAGGATGTCATCAGCACCTCCTCAAAGAACAGCAATGTTTTTTTAAGGTATGTGCAATTATTATCATGCTTTGGATCTTCTACAGGAGGATACAGTTTTTCTACAGGAACAGACAGTCTTCCTACAGGAAGACGCGGATCTTCTACAGGAAAATGCCAAATTTCTACAGGAAACTCTGTGTTCTACAGGAAACTTCCTGTAGAAGGTTACGATGGCCGAAATGTGTTTCAAATGAAGATCTAGCGACTGAGGAGTGGATTGAATGCATGCATGCCAATGATGGCACCCCTGAACATTGCCATTATCGTCCTCCACCATCCTCATCGCCATGCAACCAAGATCCCTGCAGCAGCACAACAAAGTAATCAGTTCTCGTGAGAAAGCATCTGTCAAAGAAAAACTAAGCACCGAGAACCATACCACATCCACGCTGATACATCAGAAGCGCTGGGATCGTGATCGAGAAGCCAGAACCGCCAGCATGCAGCATACACCCGAGGAGAAAGAACGGTGACAAGACCCCTCGCGGGGATCCTGTAACAGTTCAACCTGCTCAAGTGAAGACCGTTCACAGCACCGCCATCTGAGATCAAACACGGGCGCATGAACGCAGAACCATTCACTCCATCGCCAGCATCCTGTAACCACGAGCCTACAGGAATGTGCAGCCACAGGCGGCAGGTAGATCCATCGCTCAAAAAACTGGAAATCATGTGCAGCCGCGCGCAGGTAAGTGTTCTAATCCTTCTCTCCATCAAACTGCATGATTATTACTTCGATTTGTTTTGCATGGCATAAAGGTGAATGGTTGAGCGGCCTAAAGGCCAGTGATTGGCCACGTCGGTTAGTAAAGGGTTAGTCAGAGGATGAGGTGGCAGCCACGACGAAAGAAACACGCAGCAAGCACGTGAAGATCAGTCCCGTCAATCGAGAAGTGAAGTTTAACCGAAAAGGGCGGCGGCAGATCTGTGGGAATGAATGCGGCAACAAACGAATGTGCAGGCGGATGATGGGTGACGTCACCCAACGGTCCGGCGGGGACAGCTCACCCCCGCGCCACGAGCTGCGCTGATTCAAAATCTAATCGGCTCGATTAAGCGTGTATCTCCATCAACCTCACTTCAAAACTCGAGTAGTTCCTCTTCTTACCTCTGCATGTTGATACGCCGAGCTCTCGGCTACCTGAACGCTGGTAAAGCACCTCTCGACCGCCAGCCAACTAAAGCTCTTCCCGAAGCCTGCGCACTGCTCCTACAGGAACAGTTTCTACAGGAACGTCGTCCTACAGGAATGCGGCTCTACAGGAAGGTGAAGTCTTCACGTAAAAAAAAAGGTGGCAGAAAAGAGGTAACCCTGCAACTCCTTCCGGAATTGGGTTTTTAAAGGTGGCAAGGCCATTAGTCACAGTGTGGTCATAAAGAATTGGATTGTCGTGCCTATACTATCGCTCCTACAAGATAGCTGTATAATCAAACTGTGGTCTGAAAATTCATTGCATGTTCTGTCTTTAAGACCGAATTTCTTGTGTATCCACCACCTCTGGTATAAACCACTGTGTTCATCATGCCTGGCGGGTTTATCAGGCGAGAGCCCACTAATTCAAATGCATTAAGGAGAAACCCGGCAGTGGTTGAGCTCTTCACTAGAGCACAATGGATGCCTTTCTGTGATAAACTACAGGGCTACGATGATGAAGTAGTCGAGGAATTCTTGCAGGTCTTGAAGCCTAAATCCCTGACACTGGCCACGGTAAGCTTCCGAGGCCTCAGCCTCCAACTCACCCCAGAGCACATCAGTCGAGTCATGGAACTGCCCATGGGTCTGTCGTGGGATAAAGAAGAGCGGAAGCAGAGCCAGCAAGCAAAGAAGGAGTTCTTCCCGCCTGAAGAATCATTCACAGAGGACAAGAATGGGGTGAAAAGGACTAGCCTGTCACCACCGTGGCACGAAGTCAGTTTTCAAATTATGAAATATATCACCTGTGAGGGTCGTTACAGCATCATATATGCGTATCACTTCAGGCTGCTCAACGAACTACGACACCAGATTGACCTCCCTGCAGCACAGAGGCTGAGCATTCCTTACTTTTTACTACAGTCCTTGATAGAGTGCTCTACAAAGCTCAAGGACGGAATCCCTGATCAGATAGCCCATCATGGGCTGATAAAATTGCTCGTGGAGGATGCTCTCCGCTCATATAAAGTCCCCCTCGCATGGGAATCATTTAGGAACTTAACAAGAGAAGGGGACATAAAAATGTTGCTTGGAGAGACAGGGTCCTCTAGCGGTGAAGAAGAAGAGCCCGTAGCCAAGAGTAAGAAAGGGAAAAGCAAAAAGGCCCCGACTCCATCACAGAAGAAAGAACGAAAAGAGAAGGAGGAGGGAGAGGATGACAAAGCAAAAGAAGACGCCCCATTCTGTCAGCAAGGGAACAGAGGTTGAAAAGCAGGGCAGTCAAAACTGAGGTGGTCCCTGCCAGCCCAAGCACCTCGTCAGCTCCTGCAGGCAAAACCAAAAGCAAAATCCATGCAGCCAAGAAAGAAAAGGTGGCGGAAGTTGCATCTACAGGAACGCAAGCGCAGGCTTCTACAGGAAGCCCGAAAACACAAAAACAGGCTTCTACAGGAAGCCCGAAAACAAAGACAAAGGCTTCTACAGGAAGCCCGAAGATCAGTAAGGAGCAGGCTTCTACGGGAAGCCCAAGAGCAACAACCAAGGCTTCTACAGGAAGCCCGAAAATCATTGGAGGACAGGCTTCTACAGGAGGCCCAAAAACGGAGAAAGAGGCTTCTACAGGAAGCCCGAAAGTGCAACCCCGGGTTTCTACAGGAAGCCCGAAGACAGAGACAGGGGCTTCTACAAGAAGCCCAAGATTGGAAAGAGGGGCTTCTACAAGAGGCCCGAAGGTCATTGAGAAACAGCCTCCTATAGAGAGTCCGAAGACAAAGAAAGAGTCTTCTACAGGAAGCCCGGAAGCAGGCAAAGCAGGGTCTTCCACAAGAAGCCCGAAATCTAAAAAGGAGAGGCCTTCTACAAGGAGCTCCGAGAGAGCAAATCGCAAGAAAGAGAAGGCTGGCATTCTTGAGAAGGAGGTAGCAGTGGCACTGGCTGCCCTCAGCACACCTCCAAAACCGAAAGAGAAAAGGGAGAGGGAGACCCCTCTACCACCTGAAGTCAGGAGGAGCAAAAGGATGACCACGGGCAAGCCACAGCCTCCACCCAGCAGCCAAACCACTTCAGGGGATGTACCTACTTCACCCAGTCCAAGGACCCCCTTTAAAACATCAGCCACCCCAGAAAAGGGGAGCCCAAAAATAACCTCCTGGACTCGAAAGATAGGCCAGTCACCTTCCGAAGCCCGACTCAAGGAAATGGAAAAGGGGAAGGAAGCGTCACCTTCATCACCACCAGGGGCAGAGAAGGTAGGGCCATCAAAAGCAGAAAAGAAAGAGCCTGTTCCGGTCCCGAGTCCTCAGCCAAGGACGAGAAGCAGGAGCAAGGTTGCTCAAGGATGAGCAAATGGTTCAGCTGGGGGGTGATGATGAGCCCCAATTTTGGTACAATTTGGGCTCATTTTGGCCTATTTTGCTTGTTCAAACCATTCATTTTTATTGTTTATGCATACACTTCTTAGTTTATTCATGTTGTTTGTAGGAGAAAGGATAGGCACTTTATCTACGTAGCTAATGCATTGTGATTCCAGGTTTTGGCATTAAAAGGGAGCAAAAGACAACGAAAAGGTGGCAAGGAGACAACAAGTTGGCACTGCTGACATAAGGAGAGGTTGTCCACGGTCTTGGGGGACATTCCTCGTGATCCTCACCAAGAACTCCGAGCCCCACTCCATCCTCCCTCCGAGCTTAATACACGGCCAGCTGTTCTACAGGAACAGCAGTTCAAAACTGCTCTACAGGAAACAGCATTTATGACCATCCTACAGGATCAGCAGTTAAACTCTAGATTAAACAGCCGAGCTCCTAGAATCATGGATACTTGTTGGATCATCGTTTTGTATAAGTATAGAGGCCTTAGCCTTGGTTAGGTGGTTGAAACTCTCGTATTACTATTGTAATTTTGGAGCACAGCTCAAGTTTCGTTCTCTTTTGTAAGCCAATTTGGCATGTTCTCAGATTATGAATAAAGAAGGCCACTTTTGAGTTAGTTCTGAGTTTTCTCAAGGAGCTATAGCTCTCAGGTTAGGGCCCAACCTAAGAGCCATAGACCTCCTCAGTGTTGTAATGCATTTACAATTAGGTCCAGCACTTGAGTTTGTTTAGTTTCCTATGCAATTCGGATTTCCAGCTTGTTAGTTTAATCGTTTTCATTAGCATAGATAGGACTGGTATGATGCTTTGCTTTCAGTATTCAAGTTTGATAGTTTGGTAGAATAAATCTCTTGGAGCTCCAACAAAAACAGGTTGTAAAGGCTCACTGCCATCTCACTGTTTGGGATTGGGGTGTAGACCATGATCAGCCACCAAAAAGAACAGCAGTCATTTCATCTCCACGCAAGTTGCCACATGAACATTTTTCATTAAGGATTTATTCATACATTCTCGACATTGATCCATACTGCACTCTCACGCATTAGTTTTATTGCTTGGTTTCCATTTTGGATTTATAGGTTTCATGGCATAATTGGTTAATGAATTCCTTGTTTTCATGCACAGGTCATTTGTTTTATTTACACTGCTTTTTCTCAAGCGATTTCCTTCGTCGTTTTCTTCATCCACCTGCAAGTTCTATTCACCCTCTATCTCACTCACGTGCCCTCCAACTCTCTCATTTCACATACAGCTCCATCTCCTTCACTCTCGTTGATTCCACCCTTCCAAAACATCAACCCATTGCATGCACCCTTCCTTCGTCTGACTTGCCATTTCCTAAGACATCATTAGGTCCATCTCCATCTCCCTTAGCCTCCCACACCACTCCAACACTCCATCAACTCCTAAAAACCTCCACGGCCAACCATCCTGTAGACGTGCACAGCCATCCTGTAGAAAACAGAGTATCCTGTAGGATCCCCTGCAGCCTTCCTGTAGGAGGCCATTCACTTCGTTGTCGAGCTTCTGAACGTGAGGGACCTCTGTGGATGGGTGCTAAGGATCCTTAGGAACCTCTCCTAGCCTCCCCAACCTATCCCACACGTTCCTTCCTTCTCCATCCCACCTGCACAATCAAACCCTAATTAGGCCAAGTTCACACTCATTCCACACACCTAAAGGAAAAACACAAAAACACATTTCTCATGATGCAAGTAGCTTAGACCCATGCATTTACACTTGTTAGAGGTAATGACAGCATTCATAGGAGTTGCATCCACATTCTTTGCATTATAGAAGATAGACTAGTTAAATTAGGGTTTCATGGATTTACATGCTTTTGATTCAGTTTGTCAAGCAGCGTAGCCTTCCTTTGAGTTAGCTTTCATCCATCATTGATAAAGCTTCTTCTGTGAGCCTATAGAAGTTGGCTTAAGCCCTAGCGGACTTGTGCCAGCTGACCAAGTGACAGCTGCGACAAGGGCTAGTACTTGTGCATACAGCACCGTCGCTTCCAAGTTTGTACGAACTACCAGGTTGATAAAATTAAGAGACAGGAAGCCCCAGGAGTTGTAGCATTATTGCTACAATACTGGAGCTCACCAATTGGTATATAAATTTTGAGTTTTTGTATGTATTTCTATGCCCAACTTTAAGAATATGTAAATTTTAATCAAACTTAATGTATCCCCATATAAATACAATATTTTACACTCTAATGTTCCAAAAAAAAAATTATATTAGCTTTGTTATCATGAACGTGAAGCAAGCAACAATGTACCTTTATCTCGGGACCACATTCCATTACGTGTTGCCCCAAATGAAGCATTTTATAGAAAATACATTAGAATCATTTTAGAGGTACCGAAGATTTACAAAAATTCAATCACAACCCTATTATTTTTTTGTTTTTGTTTTGGGGTATGTTTAATAAAATTAGTTGGCTCCAAGGAAAACCTCCTATCACATTGGTGGATGGCATCCCTAATGAACCTTGAGTAAAATAGTATGCCCCTGGTAGGGAGTCAGGGGCATTCGTTGCTCGGTAGTGAATTGGCCAAATGCTAGTGAAATTGACAACTGTTTTAGTTGACATTAATGACAACAACAACAACTGGTTGAGCTAACCCCTTGTTATAACTATGGAAAACATGTGATTGACACACATCAATGGATTAAATTGCAAGTTAGTTCAATTTTTTAATGCATGTAAACTACCTTTATACATAATAAGCATGTAACCAAAATAGCTAACATATTGTGACTCCTTGGAACATTTCAAGCATAAAAGCATTCTCTTAAAATTTAATATATATCTCATGGAGTTTCATTTTGCATCTTCGTGTTCTGGTGTATGAACATTGTACTTTCCTAAATGTTTTAGAGGAAATCTTATTGGGGTAGACAGGAAGCTCTCATGTAGCTTGGAGCAACAAGTAAGTTGGTTGTTATTCTTGTTGTGATTTGGTATCAATTCATTATTATGCACTATAGTTTGACTTAATTTTATAAGTTCATGTTATTATGAACCTATTTGTGTTCATTATGATATCCAACGTTATCCATTATCCTAGGTTACAAACTTATCAAAACAAGGCTAGCTTTAGCAAACAATATGATAGGTTATAGACACATATCTTATTAATATTAAGGATGTTAAACTACTGTTTTGGAGTAATTTGACTTTTATAACACTAGTCTTTGGCCACGGTGTTTTACCAAGAAATGTAAATTTTGGTCTGCTAGGTCCTGGAGTACTTTGCACAATCTCCTGGTGAGCTTTCATCCTCTCCAATGGTACTTTATGTAGTACACCAAGGTATTTTATGATAATTTTTCTAAGTTAAATTTCATTTTGGTTACAAAACTTGGTTTACAAGCTCGAAGTTCTAACAATTAACGTAACCAATTTTTCTGCCTCAATCGGAGCACATTAATTCATCTCATTCTTACTATGAACCGCATATATCTTGATTATGACTTTAGGTGCTTCATTTATATTTTATTTTTAAATGTCTAAATTCTTGCATTTTAATAAAATTGGAAAAGTTTTATTACATGGACATCACTAGAATTGGGTTTTTTTGTTACTTTGAAATTCTAGATTCACTATTTAATTCCATGTTTAATGAAATATGTTATTGGGTAATGCCAATGTAAGCCTGTTGAGCTAGCTGGCAACCCGTGTATATATCCTTCTCCTGGAGATTAGAAGTGGTGTCAAAGGTTGACATACGATTTAGAAAATCGTTGCTCTTTAGGGAGCCGAGAGTTTGAATCTCTCCATTTCTTATCATATTAAGACTATTTTAATTAACAGTGTTGGGATTTGAAAGAGAGACTACCTCATCAGCCTTGGATGGCTAAATGTGGTCATAAAAGTGTTCACTGTTCAAATTTCCAACTTTTAGAGTGTTGCAAAATAGAGGTTACATTTATATTCACTTTTTTTCTTTGTTCCTTTTAATTTGTTGCCCCCATGCAGCATGGTACAAGCTCATAACTTTTCCAAAAAATGTGGATTAAACAATGTGAAGCAAAAAATTGAAAGTTATTTGCTTGAAGTAGGGAAAGTACAAAAATGCACATGCAGAGTGTTGTTTTAGTTTTTATTTTATTTTCATGTATAAGACATTGTTTTCAAGTAACTTAATCCTATTTATTTTTATTTCCTGAATTGCAGGTGTGGTTTGTAGAAAATGGGTGTGATAACCTTCTTCATTGCATCTGGAAAGGTGTAAAGGAGGCACACATGTACCTGAAGACATGTTGTACAAAGGAAAATTGATCTACATTGCACCTGTTAAAAACTTTTCACCCTTGCCATGCCATGTCCACTATGTATTCAAGTCTGAACCCAATCCATACATGCACAACACTGGTAGCAACACAGTCTTGTATATAAAGGTTGTAGATGATGTAGTCATTACGAGTGTAGAAGCTTTAGATTTTTTTGTGAATCCATTGGTTTAATGGCAAGAAGTAGAATGCTACTACTATTACTTGTCAACTTTATACCTGCATGCTAATTAATGGTCAGGTGCCCTTGCATTTGATTTGTTTGAATGACCTTTTATAAAAAACACATGAAATTTTCTTTTGAAATTTGAGCAAGATTTGATCATCTAATTACGATTTGTGCATTTTATAAAGGGTATTTTATAATGAAGTGAGGGTTCTTCCATTTGTATGAATTTTCGTAGTTCTCTAAAAACACCCCTTCAAGAATTGTTTTCTGTCTTTTTTATTAATTCTCCAAACTTCCTTTGATCGAGCAAAAACACCATCAAAAAACTTATTTTTTGTTTTTCTTTGTTACCCTATCCGATAGGGTTTGCAGTTAATATTTTGTTGATACACACATTAAAACAAAAGGGTTTGTAGTTTACCCCTTGTTATAACTATGGCGAACTTGTGGTTGACACACAAATTAATGGATGAAATTGCAATTTCAAATTTTTTATGCATGTAAACTGTCTTTATACATAATAACCATAACCAAAACAACTAAAAGATTGTGACTTCTTGGAACATTTCAAGAATAAAGACATTCTCTTAAAATTTAATATATATATATATATATATATTTCATGGAATTTTATTTTCCATATTCGTGTTCTAGTGTATGAGCATTATACTTGCCTAATTGTTTTATAGGAAAGCTTGTTGGGGTAGACATGAAATTTTCTCGTAGCTTGGAGCGACAAGTAAGTTGTTCGTTATTCTTGTTGTGATTTGGTATCGATTCATTATTGTGCACTATAGTCTGACTGAATTTTATAACTTCATGTTATAATGAACTTGTTTGTGTTCATTATGATATCTAGTGTTATCCATTATCCTAGGTTACAGAGTTATCAAAGCAAGGGTAACTTTAGCAAGAAATATGATATGTTATAGAAAAATATCCTATTAATATTAGAGATGTTAGACTATTCTTTTGGAGTAATTTGACTTTTATAACACTTTGAAAAAATCTTTGGCCACAATGTTTTACCAAGAAATGTAAATTTTGGTTTGCTAGGTCCTGGAGTACCTTACACAATATCCCGACAATCATTCATCGTCTCCGATGGGGCCTTTATGTAGTACAACAAGGTATTTTATGATAATTTTTCTAAATTAAATTCCGTTCTGGTTACAAAACTTGGATTACAGGCTCGAAGTTCTATAAACTAACATAAGAAATTTTCTACCTTGGTTGGAGGACATTGATTCATCTCATTCTTACTATGAACCACATATATCCTGATTATGACTTCGGGTACTTCGTTTATATTTTCTTTTAAATGTCTGAATTCTTTCATTTTATAAGGGTTGGTAAGTAGGAAAGGATAATTGGGTAATACCAATGTAAGCCTTTTGGGCTAGCTGGAAACCCTTGTATATATCATTTTCCTAGATATTGGAAGTGGTGTCAAAGGTTGACAGATGGTTTAGAAAACCGTTGTTCTTTAAGGAGCCAAGAGTTTGAGTCTCTCCATTTCCTATCACATCAAGACTATTTTGATTAATATTGTTGGTATTTGAAAGAGAGGATACCTGATCATTCTTGGATAGCCAACTATAGTCCTTTACACTTTGCATGAGAAAATTCATACTTCATTTCTACAATCCTTCTCATAATGACCAGGTATATTATTCCACATTCATGTGGAGGACCATGGGGGAAGCCACTTGATAAAGTGAACAAGAAACCAAAGCCTACATTCCCACATAAATGTACTCTTCAATTCCATTCAGGTCCACACCCAACTTGCACAACAATGACCCTCCCTCAGCCCTGCCCATGTGGTAAAAAGATGATGACAAGGAGATCCAACGATCATAATTCTACTAAAACATCATGGGGAAATAAGTGAGAGAAGCCTCTCAGATGTCAACACCATTACTGTGAGAATATCTGCCATGAAGGTTCGTGTGATTCTTAAGCTTTTGATAAATGATGCTTCAATCTTTTGTGGAAAAAAACAAGATAAGATCGTTTGTGGAGATGTGGATATCCCGGGTGAATTAGATTGGAAGAATGGTGTGTTTTAATGTGAGAATTTGTGTATGAAAACACTTTCATGTCAGAATCACAAGGGTAGCTAGATATACCATCCTGGAGAGTGTGGAGAATGTGAAATATTACATGAGAAGTTTAAGTCTTGTCCTTGTGGTAAAACCCAACTGCAAAATAACCAGAGGAAGAGTTGCATGGACCCTGTTGAAACCTAGTTAGAGATATGTGAAAAGGATCTTCCTTGTGGAAAACCTTTGTATAAAAATACTTGTGTAAACATTTGTGAAGGATTTCCCATGAGGTTCTCATAATATTTTGTGCAACATGCCTTGTGGTAAAACAAGGCAATGTGGAATCCATGCATGTACTAGGAATTGACATTTACCTCCTTGTGACTCAATCTCATCATCATCTGTTAGAATGTCATGTTGGAAAATTTATGGAGCTCCAAGGAGAGATTGCAAACACACTTGCATAGCTCCATGTCACCCATATACTCCATGCCCCGATACAATATGCAAATCTCCAATATAAATAACATGTTCCTATGGTAGATTAATAACAGAGGTGCCATGTGATGTTGGAGGCAACAATATGAAAACTGGTCCAGTTTTTGAATCCTTTCTACACAAATTGCATGCTCCTCTTTAACCATTGCAATCACATTCAAGCAAAGTTCCTATTGGGCAAAGACAACTTGTCTATAATGATGAGTGTGCCAAGTTAAAGAAGTATGCCTTTGGGTTTTGCACAACAAAGGCTAATCTGTCAGGGGTGAATTCACATATTTCATATTTGATAACCAGAGAGACAGAATGGGTCTCAAATGTTGAGGAAAGGTTTAGATTCTTTGGTTTTGTCTTAAAAAAAAGGCATTCGTTTACATGTTTTCTCTGAAATTCCCAAGGAGAAAAGGGATACATTGAAGCTTCCCGTAGAAAGATGTAACCTCTCTGTATATTTTGCAGGGAGGGTGATCCAGGTGGATATTGGTGGCCACCTGCCAAGTCCACCTGGACCCCCACCATTGTCTTTCTCAGCATTTTCAGTTTCCTTAATTGTAGCACAACTTACTATTTTTAGCAGTTTTTCGGGTCCTGAACTTCCGGAGCCGTTTTGAGGCCCTAAACGACGTTTTTTGGGGAATCCGGGGGCAACACGAGTCCATGGAATGGACTGGTGTTGCCCGTTCCAACAATGATAGTGCTCGGATAGATCTTTCTAATGAGCTATTGTACGCGTCAAACGGAGATCATATGCCAAAGTTACGACCCCGGGAAGTTGATGTACCAACTTACCCCCAAACGGGGCCCACAGTTTGGCGTTTCATCTCCTAGGGTTAGGTTTTGGAATGTTAAGGGTTTTTCCATTGTTTCTCAACAATAAATAGGCCTTCGAGCCTCATTGTAACACAGTTCAGAGGCATGTAGCCATCACATCTCTTCTCAGAGATAAGCTACCATCGCCCTAGCTAGTTTATTGCCATTTCTGTTTGTAAGCATATTTCAGTATTTTCCATTAATGAAATGAAGTATTATTTCCGCTGCATCTTTGTGTATATGGTTATCTCTGTAATTTGTTGCGTTCCTGTTTAAATCCGGATCAGTGGTATCAGAGCGGTCTGCTTTTTCTCTGTTTTTCTTTGCATGTCCCCAACAAGGTCGGGATATAAGGAGTTAGGGCTTGAACTGGTTGAACCTTTGCAAGACCAGCCTCGCAAATCCCGACGGCCTCCCATGGCGGACGAGAAGAAAGACGAGGGGGCAGGAGATCCCATCAAAATCTTGCTCGAAGAAGCGCTCGAGCGACAACGGAACGCGATGATGGACAGCTTTGCACAGATCCTTCAGCGGCTACCCAGAAGCGGCGCATCGGCTTCCAGCAGCTCCTCTGGAAACGCCACACCCTTTAAGGTACAAGTTAATTTTGAAATCCCCATATTCGAGGGTCAGATAGACGCCGATGCCGTAGATAAATGGTTAAATCTGCTAGAGGGTTATTTTTCTGTTCATGAATTTTCGAGTCGGGAAAAGATTGTTTTTGCTCTTCTCAAAGCAGCCCCCCACGTCAAGGACTGGTGGGAAACCTACTGCGAGCAGAAGGATGAAAGTACTGGCTCACTATTTTCAGCCGCACCCACCTGGGATTCGTTTCGGGATGCCATCAAGGAGCAGTACTACCCTGTCGGAAGCTATGAGGATGAATACATAAAGTGGACCACGCTGCGGCAGGGAAGGGACCAAGACGTGCCGGAGTTCACCAATCTTTTCCATACCCTTCGCACAAAGTTGGGTATCAAGGATTCGGAGCAACATTTGATACTCAAATACCGTGGCTGCCTGCACAAGTACATCCAGGAAGAAATACAGTTCCTAAACATCCCCTCGCTCGGCGCAGCATACCGGTATGCCGTCAAGGTCGAGCAGAAGTTTAAACAAAAGAAGCGAGACTTTGGATCTGCGAATCCAAAGCAGGGGAAAGGTGCCCCTAAACCACAGAACAAAGGACAAAGCCAAGGCGGGACAGCCCAAGACAACCAGCTGAAGCTGCAAGCAAAGAGCAACACCGCGAAGCCGAGAAAGGACACTGGAAAATGGTGCGAGTTCCATAAGAGCTCCACTCACAACACAAGTGAGTGTCGGGCCAAGCAGTCACTGGTGGCTGAGCTAAAGGTTTCAGAATCAGATGCATGTTCCGACTCTGAGTCAGAACCCGATAAGGGGTATGAAAAAGGGAAGCAGATCATTGATGCGGATCCCAGCGCCACTGTTGCTACCGCAAAGATCCAGAAAAATGAACCCGAAGATCCAGAGGAGGAGGAGCGTCTCTTCCACTCCCAGATGTGGGTAAAGGGCTCCCCGATACAGTTCATTGTTGATAGCGGGAGTCAAAAGAACCTCATTTCGGCAGAGGTCGTGAAGCGGTTGGGCTTACCGACCACAGCACATCCACAACCATACACCATTGGGTGGCTTCACCAAGGGCGAGATCTTCGCGTGAGCCAGCAGTGTCGCCTTCCATACAACATCAAGCCCTTCACGGATGAGGTATTGTGTGACATTGCTCCCCTTGAAGTTTGTGATGTATTACTAGGACAACCATACTTGTGGAAGCGACATGCTGTGTATGAATCAAGGCCCCGTGCTGTTATTATTACATTGGGAAATAAGTTGTTCAGGATACCAGAGGTAGCACCACCTGCCGCCATCTCTTTGATTACTGCAAAACAATGCAGTAAGATCATTTCCAAAACCAGGAAATTTGTTTTCCTGATGATACGCCCTCAAGGGAAGAAGAAGACAGTGGCCGCGGCCTCCAAACGGGGTCCCTCTGCACGGCAGCTACAGATGGACAAGATTGTGGAGGAGTACGAAGACATCTTCACCTCCCCGGCAGGGGTTCCTCTGCACTGTCAAGTCAAGCACTCCATCGATCTGACCCCAGGTGCGCCGCTACCCAATGGACCAATTTATCGGCGCTCCGTTCTGGAGAACAATGAAATCAAGAGGCAGATTCAGGAGCTCCTGCAGAAAGGTCACATCCGTCCGAGTTCTTCGCCCTGTGGGAGCCCGATAGTGTTGGTACAGAAGAAGGATGGGACGTGGAGACTCTGTATTGACTATCGGGCGCTGAACAAGATCACTGTCCGTAATAGGTACCCGATCCCGCGGATTGATGACCTCCTAGACCAACTAAAGGGGGCGAAATATTTCAGCAAGATCGATCTGAAGTCAGGATATCACCAGGTACCAATTGAACCCTCAGATGTGTGGAAGACTGCCTTCAAATCCAAGGAGGGCCTCTTCGAATGGTTGGTCATGCCTTTCGGATTGACGAATGCTCCTGCAACCTTTATGAGGCTAATGGATGACATCTTGCGGCCATTCACCAACTCCTTTGTAGTAGTATACTTGGATGACATTCTGATCTTCAGCCAGAGTTGGGAAGAGCACCTCCACCACATCCGACAGGTTCTCCAAACACTGCGGCAACACAAGCTATGTGCCAATTTGGAGAAATGCACTTTTGGCATGACCGAGGTTCAGTATCTGGGATACATCATTGATGAACAGGGGGTGCATGTCGATCCAGCCAAGGTCCAAGTCATTCGGGATTGGCCCTCTCCAACCACTCTAACAGAGCTCCGCAGCTTTCTAGGTCTTGCCAACTTCTACCGCAGGTTTGTGTTGGGATTTTCTCATATTTCTTGGCCCTTGAGTCAAGTCACCAAGGGCGGGGCGAAAGCAAAATTCTTTTGGTCTGAATCTCAACAGAAGGCATTCAGGGAGTTGAAGGATCGCCTCTGCACGGCACCAGTGCTCGCGTTACCAGATTTACAACAACCATTTGAGGTCGAGACAGATGCCTCTGACTATGCTATTGGGGCAGTCCTTACTCAACATGGACATCCAGTGGCATATCACAGTGAAACACTTTCAGACACAGTCCGGAAGTACCCCACTTATGATAAAGAGATGTATTCCATTGTACAGGCCTGCCGACAATGGAAGCATTACATTTTGGGGAAGGAAACGGTCATCCACACAGACCACCGACCTCTGCAGTTCATACAGACCCAAGGGAAATTGCAGAATGATCGCCATCAGAAGTGGTCTACATACCTGCAACAGTTTCACTTGAATATCAAGTATAAAAAGGGCAGCACCAATAATGTTGCAGATTGCCTCAGTCGACCACCGATCATGGCGCTAACCACCGTGCTCAACTCTTGCGGGCACGAGACTTCTGATTGGCCACTTCTCTACAAAAGCGACCCAGAATTCGGCCACACATACCAGACACTCTTGGAGGGTCGGCATGTTGCAGATTTTCACCTCCAGGATGCCCTATTATGCCACCTCGGTCACCTTTGTGTTCCTTCAAGCGAGCGTGCCAAGATGATTTGGGAAGCACACTACAGTCGGGCTGCTGGGCATTTCGGGGTCGAGAAAACAGTGGCAGTACTGCAAAACTATTTCTATTGGCCGAATCTTCGACAGGATGTTGGGAAGTACATCCGATCATGTACTGCCTGTGCCATTGCCAAACCGACCATTAAGAAGCAAGGCCTCTATACCCCGTTGCCTACCCCTAGTCGACCTTGGGAATCCATCTCCATGGATTACATGTCAGGCCTTCCTTCCACTAAGCATGGAAATGACTGTGTTTTTGTGGTCGTCGACAGGTTCTCAAAGATGGCCATTATGATGGCCTGCAAGAAGAATATCACAGCAGAAGCCACTGCTAAACTCTTCTTTGAACGAGTGTGGGTGCACTTTGGGATCCCACAGTCTATCATCTCAGATCGGGACAGTCGGTTTCTCAGCACCTTTTGGTCCAGTCTCTGGTCAATGCTGGACACCAAACTCACGAAGTCCACAGCCTTCCATCCTCAAACTGATGGCCAGACAGAGGTTGTCAATAGGATGATTGTGCACATTCTGCGCATGTATAACTCAAAGCATCCACGCACATGGGACGAGAGCCTCCCCTATGTTCAGCACAGCTACAACCGAGCTCTTCACAGCTCCACTGGCCATAGCCCTTTTCAGGTGGGTTTGGGATTCCAGCCACTATGCCCCATTGATGTGGCCATGCCACTTGCAGCTACTCACATGAATTCAGCTCATGTCCAGTCCGAAACAGATAAGGCCACCAGCTTCATTGAGCGCATCCAACATATTCGCCAGCAGGTCCATGACATTCTTGAGAAATCAAATGCCAAGTACAAGCAGCGACATGATCAACATCGGGTGCCACACAAGTTTCAGGTGGGCGACAAAGTCTGGTTGCATTTGCAAAAGGAACGCCTTACTGGAGCCTATCGGAAATTGAGACCACTCCGATATGGTCCTTACACCATTACTAAGGCTATGGGAGACAATGCATTTGAGCTCAGCATTCCCCCATTCCTTGGCCTGCACCCAGTATTCAATGTGGACCGCCTTCGGCCATACTTTCCACCATTGCTAGACACATCCGACATTGCAGAACAGCTCAAACCCACAGAATTAAATCCAGATTGCATGGAACAAGCTGCAACTGATCGGATCATGGACACACAGATCAAGAACACTCGCCAACAGAATATCCAACTGTATCGAGTTGTCAAAGCGGGCCAACTCCTTCAGCAGGGCAAGTGGCTCACCAGGGAACAAGTTCAGCAGAAGTTTCCTCATCTCATGGAGGAGCTCAACGCAATGGGGACCATTGCTTCCTAAGGGGGGAGGAATGATCCAGGTGGATATTGGTGGCCACCTGCCAAGTCCACCTGGACCCCCACCATTGTCTTTCTCAGCATTTTCAGTTTCCTTAATTGTAGCACAACTTACTATTTTTAGCAGTTTTTCGGGTCCTGAACTTCCGGAGCCGTTTTGAGGCCCTAAACGACGTTTTTTGGGGAATCCGGGGGCAACACGAGTCCATGGAATGGACTGTGTTGCCCGTTCCAACAATGATAGTGCTCGGATAGATCTTTCTAATGAGCTATTGTACGCGTCAAACGGAGATCATATGCCAAAGTTACGACCCCGGGAAGTTGATGTACCAACTTACCCCAAACGGGGCCCACAGTTTGGCGTTTCATCTCCTAGGGTTAGGTTTTGGAATGTTAAGGGTTTTTCCATTGTTTCTCAACAATAAATAGGCCTTCGAGCCTCATTGTAACACAGTTCAGAGGCATGTAGCCATCACATCTCTTCTCAGAGATAAGCTACCATCGCCCTAGCTAGTTTATTGCCATTTCTGTTTGTAAGCATATTTCAGTATTTTCCATTAATGAAATGAAGTATTATTTCCGCTGCATCTTTGTGTATATGGTTATCTCTGTAATTTGTTGCGTTCCTGTTTAAATCCGGATCAGTGGTATCAGAGCGGTCTGCTTTTTCTCTGTTTTTCTTTGCATGTCCCCAACAAGGTCGGGATATAAGGAGTTAGGGCTTGAACTGGTTGAACCTTTGCAAGACCAGCCTCGCAAATCCCGACGGCCTCCCATGGCGGACGAGAAGAAAGACGAGGGGGCAGGAGATCCCATCAAAATCTTGCTCGAAGAAGCGCTCGAGCGACAACGGAACGCGATGATGGACAGCTTTGCGCAGATCCTTCAGCGGCTACCCAGAAGCGGCGCATCGGCTTCCAGCAGCTCCTCTGGAAACGCCACACCCTTTAAGGTACAAGTTAATTTTGAAATCCCCATATTCGAGGGTCAGATAGACGCCGATGCCGTAGATAAATGGTTAAATCTGCTAGAGGGTTATTTTTCTGTTCATGAATTTTCGAGTCGGGAAAAGATTGTTTTTGCTCTTCTCAAAGCAGCCCCCCACGTCAAGGACTGGTGGGAAACCTACTGCGAGCAGAAGGATGAAAGTACTGGCTCACTATTTTCAGCCGCACCCACCTGGGATTCGTTCCGGGATGCCATCAAGGAGCAGTACTACCCTGTCGGAAGCTATGAGGATGAATACATAAAGTGGACCACGCTGCGGCAGGGAAGGGACCAAGACGTGCCGGAGTTCACCAATCTTTTCCATACCCTTCGCACAAAGTTGGGTATCAAGGATTCGGAGCAACATTTGATACTCAAATACCGTGGCTGCCTGCACAAGTACATCCAGGAAGAAATACAGTTCCTAAACATCCCCTCGCTCGGCGCAGCATACCGGTATGCCGTCAAGGTCGAGCAGAAGTTTAAACAAAAGAAGCGAGACTTTGGATCTGCGAATCCAAAGCAGGGGAAAGGTGCCCCTAAACCACAGAACAAAGGACAAAGCCAAGGCGGGACAGCCCAAGACAACCAGCCGAAGCTGCAAGCAAAGAGCAACGCCGCGAAGCCGAGAAAGGACACTGGAAAATGGTGCGAGTTCCATAAGAGCTCCACTCACAACACAAGTGAGTGTCGGGCCAAGCAGTCACTGGTGGCTGAGCTAAAGGTTTCAGAATCAGATGCATGTTCCGACTCTGAGTCAGAACCCGATAAGGGGTATGAAAAAGGGAAGCAGATCATTGATGCGGATCCCAGCGCCACTGTTGCTACCGCAAAGATCCAGAAAAATGAACCCGAAGATCCAGAGGAGGAGGAGCGTCTCTTCCACTCCCAGATGTGGGTAAAGGGCTCCCCGATACAGTTCATTGTTGATAGCGGGAGTCAAAAGAACCTCATTTCGGCAGAGGTCGTGAAGCGGTTGGGCTTACCGACCACAGCACATCCACAACCATACACCATTGGGTGGCTTCACCAAGGGCGAGATCTTCGCGTGAGCCAGCAGTGTCGCCTTCCATACAACATCAAGCCCTTCACGGATGAGGTATTGTGTGACATTGCTCCCCTTGAAGTTTGTGATGTATTACTAGGACAACCATACTTGTGGAAGCGACATGCTGTGTATGAATCAAGGCCCCGTGCTGTTATTATTACATTGGGAAATAAGTTGTTCAGGATACCAGAGGTAGCACCACCTGCCGCCATCTCTTTGATTACTGCAAAACAATGCAGTAAGATCATTTCCAAAACCAGGAAATTTGTTTTCCTGATGATACGCCCTCAAGGGAAGAAGAAGACAGTGGCCGCGGCCTCCAAACGGGGTCCCTCTGCACGGCAGCTACAGATGGACAAGATTGTGGAGGAGTACGAAGACATCTTCACCTCCCCGGCAGGGGTTCCTCTGCACTGTCAAGTCAAGCACTCCATCGATCTGACCCCAGGTGCGCCGCTACCCAATGGACCAATTTATCGGCGCTCCGTTCTGGAGAACAATGAAATCAAGAGGCAGATTCAGGAGCTCCTGCAGAAAGGTCACATCCGTCCGAGTTCTTCGCCCTGTGGGAGCCCGATAGTGTTGGTACAGAAGAAGGATGGGACGTGGAGACTCTGTATTGACTATCGGGCGCTGAACAAGATCACTGTCCGTAATAGGTACCCGATCCCGCGGATTGATGACCTCCTAGACCAACTAAAGGGGGCGAAATATTTCAGCAAGATCGATCTGAAGTCAGGATATCACCAGGTACCAATTGAACCCTCAGATGTGTGGAAGACTGCCTTCAAATCCAAGGAGGGCCTCTTCGAATGGTTGGTCATGCCTTTCGGATTGACGAATGCTCCTGCAACCTTTATGAGGCTAATGGATGACATCTTGCGGCCATTCACCAACTCCTTTGTAGTAGTATACTTGGATGACATTCTGATCTTCAGCCAGAGTTGGGAAGAGCACCTCCACCACATCCGACAGGTTCTCCAAACACTGCGGCAACACAAGCTATGTGCCAATTTGGAGAAATGCACTTTTGGCATGACCGAGGTTCAGTATCTGGGATACATCATTGATGAACAGGGGGTGCATGTCGATCCAGCCAAGGTCCAAGTCATTCGGGATTGGCCCTCTCCAACCACTCTAACAGAGCTCCGCAGCTTTCTAGGTCTTGCCAACTTCTACCGCAGGTTTGTGTTGGGATTTTCTCATATTTCTTGGCCCTTGAGTCAAGTCACCAAGGGCGGGGCGAAAGCAAAATTCTTTTGGTCTGAATCTCAACAGAAGGCATTCAGGGAGTTGAAGGATCGCCTCTGCACGGCACCAGTGCTCGCGTTACCAGATTTACAACAACCATTTGAGGTCGAGACAGATGCCTCTGACTATGCTATTGGGGCAGTCCTTACTCAACATGGACATCCAGTGGCATATCACAGTGAAACACTTTCAGACACAGTCCGGAAGTACCCCACTTATGATAAAGAGATGTATTCCATTGTACAGGCCTGCCGACAATGGAAGCATTACATTTTGGGGAAGGAAACGGTCATCCACACAGACCACCGACCTCTGCAGTTCATACAGACCCAAGGGAAATTGCAGAATGATCGCCATCAGAAGTGGTCTA
The DNA here is from genome assembly GCA_031772625.1 of Pinus tabuliformis. Classification (NCBI taxonomy): domain Eukaryota; kingdom Viridiplantae; phylum Streptophyta; class Pinopsida; order Pinales; family Pinaceae; genus Pinus; species Pinus tabuliformis. The sequence goes on along the minus strand of CM062817.1, from coordinate 64,772,852 downwards.
CATACCTGCAACAGTTTCACTTGAATATCAAGTATAAAAAGGGCAGCACCAATAATGTTGCAGATTGCCTCAGTCGACCACCGATCATGGCGCTAACCACCGTGCTCAACTCTTGCGGGCACGAGACTTCTGATTGGCCACTTCTCTACAAAAGCGACCCAGAATTCGGCCACACATACCAGACACTCTTGGAGGGTCGGCATGTTGCAGATTTTCACCTCCAGGATGCCCTATTATGCCACCTCGGTCACCTTTGTGTTCCTTCAAGCGAGCGTGCCAAGATGATTTGGGAAGCACACTACAGTCGGGCTGCTGGGCATTTCGGGGTCGAGAAAACAGTGGCAGTACTGCAAAACTATTTCTATTGGCCGAATCTTCGACAGGATGTTGGGAAGTACATCCGATCATGTACTGCCTGTGCCATTGCCAAACCGACCATTAAGAAGCAAGGCCTCTATACCCCGTTGCCTACCCCTAGTCGACCTTGGGAATCCATCTCCATGGATTACATGTCAGGCCTTCCTTCCACTAAGCATGGAAATGACTGTGTTTTTGTGGTCGTCGACAGGTTCTCAAAGATGGCCATTATGATGGCCTGCAAGAAGAATATCACAGCAGAAGCCACTGCTAAACTCTTCTTTGAACGAGTGTGGGTGCACTTTGGGATCCCACAGTCTATCATCTCAGATCGGGACAGTCGGTTTCTCAGCACCTTTTGGTCCAGTCTCTGGTCAATGCTGGACACCAAACTCACGAAGTCCACAGCCTTCCATCCTCAAACTGATGGCCAGACAGAGGTTGTCAATAGGATGATTGTGCACATTCTGCGCATGTATAACTCAAAGCATCCACGCACATGGGACGAGAGCCTCCCCTACGTTCAGCACAGCTACAACCGAGCTCTTCACAGCTCCACTGGCCATAGCCCTTTTCAGGTGGGTTTGGGATTCCAGCCACTATGCCCCATTGATGTGGCCATGCCACTTGCAGCTACTCACATGAATTCAGCTCATGTCCAGTCCGAAACAGATAAGGCCACCAGCTTCATTGAGCGCATCCAACATATTCGCCAGCAGGTCCATGACATTCTTGAGAAATCAAATGCCAAGTACAAGCAGCGACATGATCAACATCGGGTGCCACACAAGTTTCAGGTGGGCGACAAAGTCTGGTTGCATTTGCAAAAGGAACGCCTTACTGGAGCCTATCGGAAATTGAGACCACTCCGATATGGTCCTTACACCATTACTAAGGCTATGGGAGACAATGCATTTGAGCTCAGCATTCCCCCATTCCTTGGCCTGCACCCAGTATTTAATGTGGACCGCCTTCGGCCATACTTTCCACCATTGCTAGACACATCCGACATTGCAGAACAGCTCAAACCCACAGAATTAAATCCAGATTGCATGGAACAAGCTGCAACTGATCGGATCATGGACACACAGATCAAGAACACTCGCCAACAGAATATCCAACTGTATCGAGTTGTCAAAGCGGGCCAACTCCTTCAGCAGGGCAAGTGGCTCACCAGGGAACAAGTTCAGCAGAAGTTTCCTCATCTCATGGAGGAGCTCAACGCAATGGGGACCATTGCTTCCTAAGGGGGGAGGAATGATCCAGGTGGATATTGGTGGCCACCTGCCAAGTCCACCTGGACCCCCACCATTGTCTTTCTCAGCATTTTCAGTTTCCTTAATTGTAGCACAACTTACTATTTTTAGCAGTTTTTCGGGTCTTGAACTTCCGGAGCCGTTTTGAGGCCCTAAACGACGTTTTTTGGGGAATCCGGGGGCAACACGAGTCCATGGAATGGACTGTGTTGCCCGTTCCAACAATGATAGTGCTCGGATAGATCTTTCTAATGAGCTATTGTACGCGTCAAACGGAGATCATATGCCAAAGTTACGACCCCGGGAAGTTGATGTACCAACTTACCCCCAAACGGGGCCCACAGTTTGGCGTTTCATCTCCTAGGGTTAGGTTTTGGAATGTTAAGGGTTTTTCCATTGTTTCTCAACAATAAATAGGCCTTCGAGCCTCATTGTAACACAGTTCAGAGGCATGTAGCCATCACATCTCTTCTCAGAGATAAGCTACCATCGCCCTAGCTAGTTTATTGCCATTTCTGTTTGTAAGCATATTTCAGTATTTTCCATTAATGAAATGAAGTATTATTTCCGCTGCATCTTTGTGTATATGGTTATCTCTGTAATTTGTTGCGTTCCTGTTTAAATCTGGATCAGAGGGATCCAACATGTGTTTTGATTGTACAAGCTAACAAAATTCAAAAGCCCCTTTGTGTCGTAGAATAATTTCCAAGGATTCAATTCCTGCAACAGGGCAGGTGCGTCGTCTACCTTTCAAATCTTCTGTATATATGGATATGATGCTTTCCATTTGCCTATTTGATCTACCATGTGATGCAAACGTGAATTCACTGATATTCAGGTTTGGAGGTGAGCGTGAGCTAGTGTGGTTGAATGAAAATAATGCATTAGTTATCTTTAAAGATCACACAAGCACTGCAACAACTCTTAAGGTTTTGAATCATGCATCTACATTTCAGGGGGCCAATGAAGCACCTGCAACAAATGTAACGTTGAGTCGTAGTTTATGGAATACAACAAAATGATCAGATAGGTGATCAAACTCATGCATGGATAATAAATGAGCAAAAGTCAAGTGATAGTTGAAACACATATCAATTTTCTTATATTGAAGATTTAAGAAAGCCCTCAAATCATATATATTTTAATTGTAATGCCATAAAAATCATGTTTATTTGTTTTATTTTTTATACTAGCCAACTCACAATAAGGAAATCTAGAGCACAATCACCCATTTCAAAAAGAAATATGGAGGAATTGTACCAAAACAACCTTTGGTTTTGAAGTTAGAAAAGCACAATCTATTTCTTTATTTACGAGGCATTTATATATGTTGGCGTAATCAAACAAGGTCTTTAACTTAAACATAGGTTTCATGATTTGTACTTAAGGAAGTAGCAGTAAGATTTCATTCAGTTGTCAAACAAATGTGTTTTCTTTGCAATATCTAGTGCAATCGCTAGTTAATAGTTATTTTTCTATGCAGGTGATCATTTTTTGTTGTTTGTTAGGTATTGTGAGTGTTGAGATGATTGGTAACCCTATCATGTAACTTGAGTAATGGATCCAAGGGATTCTAAGGCTTCAAAATCATCAGGGATACTAGCATGTGCCACACCATCCCTTAACATGGTTGGATTTTTTACCCAAGGTTTCGAACTAGCAACATTTCACCACTAAATACCTTAAGAAAGCACCACATCAGTGTCTATTCTATGCCCATAAACATGTATATGACCATTTTAATTAATTGAATATTCCATATTTTTTTAATATAATAACTTCATATTATACTAATCTATAATTATTTTCACAATATTATTGTGCTATCAATTACTAAAAGATAAATAGTAAACAACAGAGCTCCCTCATTTAAAGTTAAAATTACACATAAATTAACAACATCACCGTCACTTTGACATCAAATTTGCAAAACTCACACCTCCTCGAAGGATGGATGGCCATCTTAGTGGAAGGAGGAGAAGTGGAAATAGATGAAATCTCTTTTTCACAAAAATACACGGCATTCAATAAACGACAAATCCAGGCACGAGACACAGTAGTAGAAAAATTAGGGCAGCAAGGCTAGAAGCCCTAATTGGAATTTGAGCAAACCCACGCCCTATCAAATGCCACAATTTTTTACAATGGCCACAATTATGAGAGGCACATTGTCATGCTCCTACACCTGCGGTAGTCTTTCAACCGCTTATAGCGAGGTGCGGCACTACCAATCGTTTTCTTTTCACCAATACTTATGATTGTAGACTACGCCTAACATTCCACTTATCCTACTTAGTTTGTGTTTCACAACCAAGTATTATTAATGTGTTCCTTTATACAAGTGAAAGCCCATAACATTCACATAAACAACATTATACAAGAGAAATGCACAACAGTATAAAGGGAGGGGCAACTCCCTGCAATATGAGTCTGCCCGAATCAATATATTATACAATCTTCACTTTTACAAAGTACAAGTTAAATCTTGGGAAACCCCAAATTTACACTTAGCCAATTTTCACAACTTCGGCAAACTTGGTTGCCCAGCTCGTCGGCGCCTCCGCACGATCGTTGCACGACTCACCAACCCTTCATTCACCTCGTCACACAATCGTGTTGTTTGCCCAACTTGGGCGTGCCTCGTCATAACCAAGTCGCCACACACGAGTCACACCTCCGTTCACAATCTCGACACTTCACCAAGTCACACCGTGCACACTTGCATGACGGTGCGAGCGCTCACCCGAGTCGCCCAAGAACCCGTGCCAAGTCTTCGCACAAACCGGGCGCCCACGCCTTCGTTTCACCGCCGGGCGCTCCTTCGCACAACCGGGCGCCACACCTGTGCACGCCCTTCGTCAACCGGCGGGCGACCTCTACCCGTGCCCTTCACCCAAACCCAGAAACAGTGCTATCTCTGTGCGGCCTTGCCCAAGAACGGCCGCATCACCAAAACTGTGCCTTCCTCTTCTTTGTTGCATCCACACTAGACCTGCGCCTTTTCTTTCACATGTTGAGCAAGTTCATTGTGTTGAGCGATATCCAAATGAACATCCATGCGTGCTAATTTATATGAGTGGCAGGGCGAAGTCTTGGCTGCCCAACCGACTTGCCCACGCCCTCATCTCCATCGCAATTACACTTAAACATAAGTCTGCCTCACTACTTTCATAGGTCGGCCCCATGGGCGATCCTCCAAGCTCCCCACACCTATAAACAGCTCGCTCTCCTCCCTTTATGCGTTCATTATAACATAACCTCATCGCATACGTAGTCTGAGCTCGTCCTTCCTCCGTTTGTCATCGCACTTCAAGCCGGGAGCGCGTTCAAGGACTGCAGGTCCTTACACACATGGTGGCGGCCATCAAAACTATGGACAAATTGGAGTACAACCTGCCGGGATCTTACAATAACTACCATGTTCTCAAGGTTTTTAACAATCGACTCTCATTTAGAGATGTGCGTTGTGTCGAACGAGGGGCGAGCCTGGAGGCCTACCAGTGAAAGAAGCTCCAAACAGAGTATATATATATATATATATATATATATTTTGCTCAATGCAATGCAATGGGTTGTTCAGGAATTATAATCAGACTTGATTTTATGACCATTTCAGGAATTTTGGCAATTTTCAAATTATGTATTTAATAAGAATTTTGCAAAATGTTTATATTTATATATATATATATATATCCCAAAGTTTGGTTTCTATAAAATAAGTGGATAATAAAAACATGCTATCAACCTATAAAAATAAATATTGGTTAATACTTAATATTATTTTTATAGAATCGCATTAACATTATTTTTATAGAATCGCATTAACTATTTAATTTAATGACATATATATTTATAACTACTCTAATTTTATTAACATATACTATACTAAGTTTAAGTATATTATGAGCTTTTAAGTATATTCTTATTTTTTATTTTTATTCTTGTTAAGTTTAGAGTCAATTTCTCTATTATATAGAAAAAATATAAATTACCCAAAGTAAGATACTTATCCTATTGTATAAATTTGATTCTTCTAAAATGGTTTCTATCCTCAATCTCTTTTGAGGTGGCGTTATTTTGTCTTTTAAACCTATAACTTGACAAAAACTAATCCCCATTTAAACTAACTAACCTACCTCATAAATTAAATATATTAATTTATCATACATCATCCATATATCACATCTACAAACCTACCTCATAAATTAAATATATTAATTTAGCATACATCATCCATATATCACATCTACAAGCCACCTAGCACCCACAAACTTAGTACCAGCCCAATCAAATGAATGTATATATGTTAATTTCTATAAACCCTTCCAATCATCCATCCTTACGTTTTCTATAATTTTAGATATAGCTTCCTTGTATTATTAGCTTGTGTAACTTTCAGTAGATTTTTATGAAATAGTCTATAACGCGACTTTTTGAAAGTCTTTCTGGCGGGTTTTTCCGGTCGAAATCCGGCAAGAATTTATTGGAATCGCAAGTTTGATAGCTAGTTTCTGCACAATGAAAGCGTCGCAGGGGTTTTCGAGGGTGCTGAATCCAAATATGCAGTTAAAAAACCATTTTAACTGCAACAAATCAAGATTTAACCTCAATTTCTTCCGCCGGATTCCGTCACCGGAATCTCCAAAAAGTCGCATTATAGACAACTCCGATTTTTATTGTAGACATGCATACACGACACAACGTAGCCAACCACCCGTCAAAATTTGAAACAGAAACGCATTCTAGAATGGTTTATTGGAACACGCTGATCCAGTGATCAGCCTCTAACATGTTTAGGCCTTTGCATCTGGTTACTTATACAGATAACGCGGCTTACAACCAGTGCATTGCAGATCGATATTAACACACATGAGAATGAGGTTCTGGTATTCATGGTGGACGGGATGCTTGGGTGCCCGAGAGGTCTGTAATCATGCTCTGGTCTTCAGTACATTTATTCCTCTCACATTCATATAATGATTCATAGATGCAAATCTATAAAATATTCTTATGTTTATGTGCAGAGATCAGATCGATCTGGTGAAAGAGATAAGTACGAGAAGGCCGAAGGTGACAGAAAGAGCTCGCGAGGAAATAGTGAGCAGGAGGAGAAGGGGAAAGGGTCATGACCCAATCAGGGATATGTGTGTACGAAAACAACCCAAAACGTATTCCATATAATGCCATGATGAACTGTATGCACGAAAATGTGTAAGGTCGCATGGGTTGTAATCTTTTAGTTTATGGTATAGTTATGTAGATTCTAAATTTTGAAATATTTTGAAATTGAAAGTGTGATAGATATGAATGAAATTAATTGATATTTGTTATTTTGGATGGTATGTTTTTGTGATTCATAATATAATGCTCATATTTTTTGGAGAAATCACGTAGATAACAAAAGGTTGATGTTTTTCGAACCTAGTTTTAAGTTCATCATCATAATTATTATGAGGAGTAAGATCAAGAGACCAAAAATATATAAATACCAGAAATGTAACAGTAAATTCCAATGGTCAATAAAAATTAAAAGAATTATAAAAAGAGACCCCCTTGTTTGTGGGACATGCTAAGTCTAGGGCTCTACCCCTCTAAGTTCATCATCATGACTATTATGAGGAGTAAGATCAAGAGACCAAAAATATATAAATCCCAGAAATGTAACAGTAAATTCCAATGGTCAATAAAAATTAAAAGAATTATAAAAAGAGACCCCCTTGTTTGTGGGACAAGGGACCCCTGCTAAGTCTAGGGAGGCATACATACTCTACCCCCCTTTGGTTTTGAACTTGTGACCTGTTAGGAGGAAACACATGCTGTTAACCATTAGGCCCACTCAAGCTTTATAAAATAAAGATAGTATGGTTTGTAATCTTTGGTTTTAAAATTTAGAGTTAAATTTAAAATTATAATGTAGTATGAGTGGTAATTTTTGGTTTTAAAATTTAGGGTTATAGTTAGATAAATTGATTTTTCTCGTATTTATTTAAAAATGTATATTATGCTTAGAGAATATTCTAAAATTTATAATATAATTAAATTGAAATTATTTTAACATTTATAAAACTTCTGGATTTAAGACCTCTGTGGTTTATTACTTTCGACTTAGTTACCGGAGAATCCACAGTAAGAACCATTTTCTGCCAACGTTTCAAATCCCAACCGGGATCCATCATCACGACAACTTGAATGCTTAATAGAAGAAGAGCTTATTTGAGGGATTAAATAGTAATGAGGAGAGAAAAAAAGATGAATGTCGGCTTTCAATTTTTGAGGGATTAAATAGTAATTCTTTAGAGATATATATATATATATATTTCATGGAATTTTATTTTCCATATTCGTGTTCTAGTGTATGAGCATTATACTTGCCTAATTGTTTTATAGGAAAGATTGTTGGGGTAGACATGAAATTTTCTCGTAGCTTGGAGCGACAAGTAAGTTGTTCGTTATTCTTGTTGTGATTTGGTTCGTTATTCTTGTTGTGATTTGGTATCGATTCATTATTGTGCACTATAGTCTGACTGAATTTTATAACTTCATGTTATCATGAACTTGTTTGTGTTCATTATGATATCTAGTGTTATCCATTATCCTAGGTTACGGAGTTATCAAAGCAAGGGTAGCTTTAGCAAGAAATATGATATGTTATAGACAAATATCCTATTAATATTAGAGATGTTAGACTATTCTTTTGGAGTAATTTGACTTTTATAACACTTTGAAAAAATCTTTAGCCACAATGTTTTACCAAGAAATGTAAATTTTGGTTTGCTAGGTCCTGGAGTACCTTGCACAATATCCCGACAATCATTCATCGTCTCCGATGGGGCCTTTATGTAGTACAACAAGGTATTTTATGATAATTTTTCTAAATTAAATTTCGTTCTGGTTACAAAACTTGGATTACAAGCTCGAAGTTCTATAAACTAACATAAGAAATTTTCTACCTTGGTCGAAGGACATTGATTCATCTCATTCTTACTATGAACCACATATATCCTGATTATGACTTCAGGTACTTCGTTTCTATTTTCTTTTAAATGTCTGAATTCTTTCATTTTATAAGGGTTGGTAAGTAGGAAAGGATAATTGGGTAATACCAATGTAAGCCTTTTGGGCTAGCTGGAAACCCTTGTATATATCCTTTTCCTAGATATTGGAAGTGGTGTCAAAGGTTGACAGATGGTTTAGAAAACCGTTGTTCTTTAAGGAGCCAAGAGTTTGAGTCTCTGCATTTCCTATCACATCAAGACTATTTTGATTAATATTGTTGGTATTTGAAAGAGAGGATACCTGATCATTCTTGGATAGCCAACTATAGTCCTTTACACTTTGCATGAGAAAATTCATACTTCATTTCTACAATCCTTCTCATAATGACTAGGTATATCATTCCACATTCATGTGGAGGACCATGGGGGAAGCCACTTGATAAAGTGAACAAGAAACCAAAGCCTACTTTCCCACATAAATGTACTCTTCAATTCCATTCAGGTCCACATCCAACTTGCACAACAATGACCCTCCCTCGGCCCTGCCCATGTGGTAAAAAATGATGACAAGGAGATCCAACGATCATAATTCTACTAAAACATCATGGGGAAATAAGTGAGAGAAGCCTCTCAGATGTCAACACCATTACTGTGAGAATATCTGCCATGAAGGTTCATGTGATTCTTAAGCTTTTGATAAATGATGCTTCAATCTTTTGTGGAAAAAACAAGATAAGATTGTTTGTGGAGATGTGGATACCCCGGGTGAATTAGATTGGAAGAATGGTGTGTTTTAATGTGAGAATTTGTGTATGAAAACACTTTCATGTCAGAATCACAAGGGTAGCCAGATATACCATCCTGGAGAGTGTGGAGAATGTGAAATATTACCTGAGAAGTTTAAGTCTTTTCCTTGTGGTAAAACCCAACTGCAAAATAACCAGAGGAAGAGTTGCATGGACCCTGTTGCAACCTAGTTAGAGATATGTGAAAAGGATCTTCCTTGTGGAAAACCTTTGTATAAAAATACTTGTGTAAACATTTGTGAAGGATTTCCCATGAGGTTCTCAAAATATTTTGTGCAACATGCCTTGTGGTAAAACAAGGCAATGTGGAATCCATGCATGTACTAGGAATTGACAGTTACCTCATTGTGACTCAATCTCATCATCATCTGTTAGAATGTCATGTTGGAAAATTTATGGAGCTCCAAGGAGAGATTGCAAACACACTTGCATAGCTCCATGTCACCCATATACTCCATGCCCCGATACAATATGCAAATCTCCAATATAAATAACATGTTCCTATGGTAGATTAATAACAGAGGTGCCATGTGATGTTGGAGGCAACAATATGAAAACTGGTCTAGTTTTTGAATCCTTTCTACACAAATTGCATGCTCCTCTTTAACCATCGCAATCACATTCAAGCAGAGTTCCTATTCGGCAAAGACAACTTGTCTATAATGATGAGTGTGCCAAGTTAAAGAAGTATGCCTCTGGGTTTTGCACAACAAAGGCTAATCTGTCAGGGGTGAATTCAAATATTTCATATTTGATAACCAGAGAGACAGAATGGGTCTCAAATGTTGAGGAAAGGTTTAGATTCTTTGGTTTTGTCTTTAAAAAAAGGCATTCGTTTACATGTTTTATGTGAAATGCCCAAGGAGAAAAGGGATACATTGAAGCTTCCCGTAGAAAGATGTAACCTCTCTGTATATTTTGCAGGGAGGGATCCAACATGTGTTTTGATTGTACAAGCTAACAAAACTCAAAAGCCCCTTTGTGTCGTAGAATAATTTCCAAGGATTCAATTCCTGCAACAAGGCAGGTGCATCGTCTACCTTTCAAATCTTCTGTATATATGGATATGATGCTTTCCATTTGCCTATTTGATCGACCATGTGATGCAAACGTGAATTCACTGATATTCAGGTTTGGAGGCGAGCGTGAGCTAGTGTGGTTGAATGAAAATAATGCATTAGTTATCTTTAAAGATCACACAAGCACTGCAACAACTCTTAAGGTTGTGAATCATGCATCTACATTTCAGGGGGCTAATGAAGCACCTGCAACAAACGTAACGTTGAGTCGTAGTTTATGGAATACAACAAAATGATCGGATAGGTGAACAAACTCGTGCATGGATAATAAATGAGCAAAAGTCAAGTGATAGTTGAAACACGTTTCAATTTTCTTGTATTGAACATTTAAGAAAGCTCTCAAATCATATATATTTTAATTTTAATGCCATAAAAATCATGTTTATTTGTTTTATTTTTTATACTAGCCAACTCACAATAAGGAAATCTAGAGCACAATCACCCATTTCAAAAAGAAATATGGAGGAATTGTACCAAAACAACCTTTGATTTTGAAGGTAGAAAATCACGATCTATTTCTTTATTTACGAGGCATTTATGTATGTTGGCATAATCAAACAAGGTCTTTTACTTAAACATAGGTTTCATGATTTGTACTTAAGGAAGTAGCAATAAGATTTCATTCAGTTGTCAAACAAATGTGTTTTCTTTGCAATATCTAGTGCAATCGCTAGTTAATAGTTATTTTTCTATGCAGGTGATCATTTTTTGTTTGTTTGTTAGGTATTGTGAGTGTTGATATGATTGGTAACCCTATCATGTAACTTGAGTAATGGATCCAAGGGATTCTAAGGCTTCAAAATCATCGAAGATACTAGCATGTGCCACACCATCCCTTAACATGGTGTTGGCATTATGATTCAGGTGTTGTACTTGATGGCAAACGCCTTCAGGTGGTAAATCAAGAAGGACGCAGGAAATTTTGTTTAGCAAGCGCGTCCCCACAGGTATTCCATACAGAACCCGCGTCTAGGGACGCCGGCCAGCCGTTCAGAAGGTGCGTCCGCCCAGTGCACACATTTCAAGGTAGAGAAAAACTCGTGGGGGCTTCTTGTGTGGTATCTAGCCGACGGTTGCGTGTTTCTCTGGTGTCGGCTCGTGGTATTGTTCCACGCTTTGGGGAGAAGCTTGCCTATATAAAGCAAAGGAGTTCATTTGGATTAGGCATCATCTTGGTTGATCATCTCTTGGTGTGATCTAGTCCATATCTTTAAGGGTAAATCTTCTAATGGACTACGATCTATATGGCGCATGATCAGATCTGTGGATCTGAGTGTTTGGGTTGGTTCTGAAGTCCTCTTATCTTCTATATCTAAAGGGACGCAGATTCAGTGAAGGGAAAGTGCGCCGGGACGCAGTACAGTAAAGGATCAGGTGCGTCTCTGTAGCGAAGGACGCGGCGCGACTGTGGTATTGGGTGCGTCTCTGAAGCGAAAGACGCGGCGCGATAGTGTTGATGTGTGCGTCAGTCGCAGACAAGCAAAAGGAACAGTGCGTCTGCACGCAGAACAGCATAAGGTATACTGCGTCCAGTCGCAGGCCACAGAAATAAAATATGCGTCCCTGTCTCAAGATGATCTGTTAACTGTATATTTCTGTTCATAAGGTGTTCTGGGTTGTTTCTGTAATTACTGATCTGATATCTGTAGTAGACTGTATCTGTTGTATACTTGTTGATCATTTTGAAAAGAAGTAGGGGGTTGTAGCTCCCTTCCAGGAGAAGTCTGGAAAACAAGAAAGAGTTGTAGCTCTTTGCAGGTTGCAGCCTGCGTGCTGGTAAAGGACTGCACCAGTACAAAATCATTGTAAAAAGAATTTCTTGAAAGAAGATAGAGACATTATTGCAGCAGGTGGTTTTTCTCCCGCATTGGGTTTCCACCTTACATCTTGTGTTCTTTGGTGTGACTGTCTATTTTCTTTATTCATGCTCATTGTTTTATGGTACTGATATGCAAGAATATTTCAAAAGATCAAATAAGGAAGATTTGGTAAATTGCTAGATAATACTGATTCCCCCCCCCCCCTCAGTATTATTTCCAACAATTGGTATCAGAGCAGGTCCTTCAGAACAGCTTGATCGCTTGAAGGTAGATCGTTCATCATGAGCAACTACGAGAGAGAAGCATCAATCAGGCCACCCGTCTTCGATGGAACAAACTTCAATTATTGGAAGGTAAGAGTTACTGCATATCTTCAATCTCTTGGTACAGAAGTTTGGAACATTGTAGAATCAGGCTATGCCTTTCCTTCAGTTACTCCTACAGATCCAGCTGAGAAAAAGCAGTATGAAACAAATGCAAAAGCAGTCAGCACTCTATTAGGAAGTATATCTCAAACAGAGTTCATGAAGGTCATGCACTTCAAATCAGCAAAAGAGATATGGGACAAAATGATCACTAGCTATGAAGGAGATGAACAGGTAAAAGAAGCTAAACTTCAAACTCTCAGGATTCAATATGAGACTCTCAAGATGTATAATGATGAAAGTGTGGCTAATTATTTTCTTCGAGTAGATGAGATTGTTAATTGTATGAAAAATTTGGGTGAAGAAATAAAAGAGACTATAGTAGTTCAAAAGATTCTAAGATCTTTATCTCCCAAGTTTGAATCTAAAGTATCTGCAGTAGAAGAAAAGGAAAATCTCCGTGTTCTCACTATGTCTCAGCTGCATGGAATTCTAACTGCTTATGAAATGAGAAAGGGAGGTCCATCAGATAGAAGGGAAGCTGCTTTTAAAGCATCAGGCAAAGAAGATCACTATGAAGCATGTCATGTTCCAGAAGAAGAGGAAGAAGAATCAAACTTTGTCAGAAATCTTCAAAGGGGTTCTGGAAGGTTCAGAGGTAAGCTACCTTTCAAATGTTTTGCTTGTGGAAGAGTAGGTCATTATGCTGCAAAATGCTCTTATAAGGATAAAGGAAAGGAACCAGTTAGATGGAACAAGAAACAGGGTACAAATAAGAAAAGCTACTACACCCATGAAGATAGCGATGGCTTATCAAACAGTGATGAAGATGAACAAGGTAACAAATATAGATTGTTAATGGCATTTGAAGATGACAATTATGAGGATGCTATAGATGTGGATAACCTTTATGATGAAATTACTAGACTCAAGAGATGTATAGAAGAAAAGAACATGATTATTGATACTCTACAATTTCAGATTGATGAAAAGGAAAAACATCTTGAAAAATTAGAAGGTGAAATTGTTGGTCTTAGAAAAGAAATTGAGAAAACAAAAACTATTAATCTCAAGTTTGTCAAAGGATCTGAAACGTTGAATGAGATTATCAGTGTGCAGCGATCTCCTCTAAATAAGACAGGTCTGGGCTACAATGGAGAAACTTCTCAAGCTTCCACTTCAAAAAGTTATCTTGATGCCGCAAGAAGAAATGAGCAAGAACACAAGGAAGATCATCAGGTAAAGCAGGGACAAACTTCAAACTATCAGGGGCAATCCAGCTTAAGGGTGAACAAAAGCCACAACCAGCCACAGGTAAAACCTTCTCAATTTGGTTCAAGAATAGATGAAAATAGAAATTACAATCAGTCGGCTGGTAGATTCAATAATCGCAGAAACTTCTTCAATGGACAATGCTTTTCTTGCCATAACTTTGGTCACAAAGCAGCCCAATGTGTTGCGTATAAAACAATCATGACTAGGGAAGCTCAAAAACAAAGAAGCATGACAGGGAATACAAAAAGGACCTATAACAATTTTTCAGCTCTTGAAAATGAAGTTGAATGCTCTATTTGCAATAATTTTGGACATGAAGATGTTGAATGCAGAAGCAGGTTTCCGGAAAGAAAGGTACAAGAACAAAAAAGGGAACAAACCTCAGGCACCAAAACATGGAAAATAAAGGAACCTCAAACAGAAAGATGTGGGATAGCATTCTATGCAGAAGGACAAGAAAATCTATGGTACATTGACAGTGGATGTTCAAAGCACATGACAGGTGATAAAGAAAAACTTGAATCTTATTCTAATTTAGAAAAGGGAAAGAAAGTCTCTTTTGGAAATGATACTCCTGCAACTATAAAAGGAAAAGGTATTGCTCCTTTAAAAGAAGATGTTAAGGCTGGAAATGTTTTGTTTGTTGATGGACTAAAGCATAATCTTCTAAGTGTAAGCCAGATGTGTGATCAAAGAACCGAGGTTATATTCAGATCAAATGGATGTCTTGTTCGTGATCTTGATACAGGTAAAACAGTTCTCAAAGGAAAAAGAACTTCAAATAATCTATACATTTTTGATGAAGAACAACAACAATGCTATTTAAGCAAGGATGAAGAGCACTGGTTATGGCATCGAAGATTGGGACATCTAAGTTTCTCACAAATAAGGAAAGCTTGCAAATATCAGGCAGTTCGCGATCTTCCAGATATCAAAATTCCTGACAACACCATGTGCAGATCATGTCAGTTTGGAAAACAGACTAGAACTAACTTTCCAGAGAAAGAAGGATCAGCCAGTATGCCTCTGGAGCTAGTACATACAGATGTATGTGGACCATTCAGAAAAAGAACACCTAGAGGAGAGGAATACTTGATATTATTTATTGACGATTTCTCCAGGTTTGTTTGGTTGGGACTTATGAAGCACAAAGATGAAGCTTTCGAAAAATTCAAATCCTTCAAAGCCTTGGCTGAAAATGAATCAGGTCACAAGATTAAGTGCCTCAGATCCGACAGAGGTGGAGAATTTACTTCAAATGAATTTTTCGATTTCTGTGATGAACATGGAATAAGGAGAGAATTTTCTACAGCTAGAACTCCTCAGCAAAATGGAGTAGTGGAAAGAATGAACAGAACAGTCCAGCAAATGGCTCGTGCTATGCTTGATGAATCAGGAACTCCTGCAACCTTCTGGGGTGAAGCTGCACATGCGGCAGTTATTATTCTCAACAAGACAAATGTTCGAGTGAACAGCACTCAAACTCCTCATGAGCTCTGGAGTGGTAAAACTCCTTCAGTAAAGCACTTCAAAATCTTTGGGAGCAAATGCTATATCAAAAATACTGAGGAGCAGCTTGGCAAACTTGATCCTAGAGCAGATGAAGGAATTCTTCTTGGTTACTCTCCACATAGCAAAGCATACAAATGCTACAATTAAAGACTTGGCAGAATTGTTGAAAGCATTGATGTAGTGGTTGATGAGAAAGGATACATTCCTAGGCAAATACATCGTGAAGACATTGAAGAAGATGAAAGCTACCCTCAAAGACAGAATGATGAAGAAGAAGAACCACAAGAACAATTTCAAGATGGACCTCACGAAGAAGCAGAAGAAAGAACAAGAATAGAAGAAAAGACTCCATCCAGATATGTTCAAAAGAACCATCCAGAATCTCAGATCATGGGACAAATGGAAGCAGGTATACAAACTAGAAGAACAGTTGCAGAAGCTTCAAGTTATTTGGCATTACTCTCCTCTACTGAACCACAAAATGTGAAAGAAGCATGCAAAGATGAATGTTGGGTGAAAGCAATGGATGAAGAACTTGAGCAAATCGAAAAGAACAATACTTGGGAGCTGGTTCCTAGACCAAAGGATAAGAATGTTATCGGAACAAAATGGGTGTTCAAAAATAAATTGAATGAAAATGGAGAAGTAATTAGAAACAAAGCCAGACTTGTTTGTAAAGGGTATGCACAGCAAGAAGGAATAGACTTTGAAGAAACTTTTGCTCCTGTTGCAAGACTTGAGGCCATCCGAATGTTTCTTGCTCTCTCAAGTTGTCAGAACTTCAAAGTATTTCAAATGGATGTGAAATCAGCTTTTCTGAATGGAGACTTGGATGAAGAAGTGTACATTGAACAGCCAGATGGTTTCATTCTTGGAAACGATCCAAATCTTGTATGCCGATTAAAAAAAGCTCTCTATGGTCTCAAACAAGCTCCAAGGGCTTGGTACTACCGGTTGGACAAATATCTTCATCAACAAGGTTTCTCAAAAGGTTCAGCAGATAGCAATCTTTATATAAAAGTTGAAAATGACAAATTACTAATACTTGTTGTGTATGTAGATGACATTATTTTTGGCAGTAATGAAGAAGCTATGAGTCAAAGCTTTGCCTCAGTCATGCAGAAAGAATTTGAGATGTCCTTGCTAGGAGAACTGACATACTTTCTTGGTTTGCAAATCCAACAAAAGAAAGGAGGAATCCTTTTATCTCAAACCAAGTATCTCAAGCAGATTTTGAAGAAATATGGCATGGAAGATGCAAAACCAGTATGTACACCCATGGTCACAGGATGTAGTCTCAGTGCAAATGACGAATCTGCAGCAGTTCATCAACCAACCTACAGATCTATGATTGGAAGTCTACTATATTTGACAGGTACCCGACCAGACATCATGCATGCAGTTGGAATAGTTGGAAGGTTTCAGGCAAATCCAAAGGAGACTCATCTTCAAGCAGTAAAGAGAATCTTCAAATATCTTCAAGGGACTCAAAATTATGGCCTATGGTATCCTAGAGATCCAGATCTCACTCTTCATGCTTATACAGATGCAGATTGGGCCGGAAGCGTAGATGACAGGAAAAGCACAAGTGGTGGTGCATTCTTTATGGGTTCTAGACTGGTATCTTGGTTCAGCAAGAAACAGAGTTCAATTGCCTTGTCTACAGCTGAAGCGGAATATGTTGCGGCTGCATCTTGTTGCACCCAACTTCTTTGGATGATGCAGACTTTGCAGGATTATCAAATCACTTGTACACCTCCTATTCCTATCTTATGTGACAACACAAGTGCAATCAGCATCTCAAAGAATCCGGTTATGCATTCAAAAACCAAGCACATACCAATCAAGTACCATTTTCTCCGGGAACAAGTACTTGAACAGAAGGTCAAGTTGGAGTATGTTCCTTCTAAGGAACAAGTTGCTGATATTTTCACCAAACCGTTGCCCAGGGACACTTTTGAATACCTCAGGCAAAAGTTGGGGGTTGTTGATGCATCATCTCACTGTTGACCATCTTCCTATTGATGGTATAGGCTCAGGGGGAGCACATAATGCATTGTTGGCATTATGGAGAAGGAGATCTTGGAAATAGCTGCAATATGTCTCTGTCTTCTTCATGATGGATTTCTGGTTACAATTCTGGAGAAGCATGAGCATAGGGGGAGCATACCCTTTGCTCTTGATGTCAAAGGGGGAGAATGATGAAGCTGAAAGTTTATGTGGTTGCCATCAAGTCCAAAGGGGGAGTTTGTTGGCATTATGATTCAGGTGTTGTACTTGATGGCAAACGCCTTCAGGTGGTAAATCAAGAAGGACGCAGGAAATTTTGTTTAGCAAGCGCGTCCCCGCAGGTATTCCATACAGAACCCGCGTCTAGGGACGCCGGCCAGCCGTTCAGAAGGTGCGTCCGCCCAGTGCACACATTTCAAGGTAGAGAAAAACTCGTGGGGGCTTCTTGTGTGGTATCTAGCCGACGGTTGCGTGTTTCTCTGGTGTCGGCTCGTGGTATTGTTCCACGCTTTGGGGAGAAGCTTGCCTATATAAAGCAAAGGAGTTCATTTGGATTAGGCATCATCTTGGTTGATCATCTCTTGGTGTGATCTAGTCCATATCTTTAAGGGTAAATCTTCTAATGGACTACGATCTATATGGCGCATGATCAGATCTGTGGATCTGAGTGTTTGGGTTGGTTCTGAAGTCCTCTTATCTTCTATATCTAAAGGGACGCAGATTCAGTGAAGGGAAAGTGCGCCGGGACGCAGTACAGTAAAGGATCAGGTGCGTCTCTGTAGCGAAGGACGCGGCGCGACTGTGGTATTGGGTGCGTCTCTGAAGCGAAAGACGCGGCGCGATAGTGTTGATGTGTGCGTCGGTCGCAGACAAGCAAAAGGAACAGTGCGTCTGCACGCAGAACAGCATAAGGTATACTGCGTCCAGTCGCAGGCCACAGAAATAAAATATGCGTCCCTGTCTCAAGATGATCTGTTAACTGTATATTTCTGTTCATAAGGTGTTCTGGGTTGTTTCTGTAATTACTGATCTGATATCTGTAGTAGACTGTATCTGTTGTATACTTGTTGATCATTTTGAAAAGAAGTAGGGGGTTGTAGCTCCCTTCCAGGAGAAGTCTGGAAAACAAGAAAGAGTTGTAGCTCTTTGCAGGTTGCAGCCTGCGTGCTGGTAAAGGACTGCACCAGTACAAAATCATTGTAAAAAGAATTTCTTGAAAGAAGATAGAGACATTATTGCAGCAGGTGGTTTTTCTCCCGCATTGGGTTTCCACCTTACATCTTGTGTTCTTTGGTGTGACTGTCTATTTTCTTTATTCATGCTCATTGTTTTATGGTACTGATATGCAAGAATATTTCAAAAGATCAAATAAGGAAGATTTGGTAAATTGCTAGATAATACTGATTCCCCCCCCCCCCCTCAGTATTATTTCCAACACATGGTTGGATTTTTTACCCAAGGTTTCGAACTAGCAACATTTCACCACAATATACCTTAAGAAAGCACCACATCGGTGTCTATTCTATGCCCATAAACATGTATATGACCATTTTAATTAATTGAATATTCCATATTTTTTTAATATAATAACTTCATATTATACTAGTCTATAATTATTTTCACAATATTACTGTGCTATCAATTACTAAAAGATAAATAGTAAACAACAAAGCTCCCTCATTTAAAGTTAAAATTACACATAAATTAACAACATCACCGTCACTTTGACATCAAATTTGCAAAACTCACACCTCCTCGGAGGATGGATGGCCATCTTAGTGGAAGGAGGAGAAGTGGAAATAGATGAAATCTCTTTTTCACAAAAATACACGGCATTCAATAAACGACAAATCCAGGCACGAGACACAGTAGTAGAAAAATTAGGGCAGCAAGGCTAGAAGCCCTAATTGGAATTTGAGCAAAACCACGCCCTATCAAATGCCACAATTTTTTGCAATGACCACAATTATGAGAGGCACATTGTCACGCTCCTACACCTGTGGTAATCTTTCAACTACTTATAGCGAGGTGCGGCACTACCAATCGTTTTCTTTTCACCAATACTTACGATTGTAGACTACGCCTAACATTCCACTTATCCTACTTAGTTTGTGTTTCGCAACCAAGTATTATTAATGTGTTCCTTTATACAAGTGAAAGCCCATAACATTCACATAAACAGCATTATACAAGAGAAATGCACAACAGTATAAAGGGAGGGGAAACTCCCTGCAATATGAGTCTGCCCAAATCAATATATTATACAATCTTCACTTTTACAAAGTACAAGTTAAATCTTGGGAAACCCCAAATTTACACTTAGCCAATTTTCACAACTTCAGCAAACTTGGTTGCCCAACTCTTCGGCGCCTCCGCACGATCGTTGCACGACTCACCAACCCTTCATTCACCTCGTCACACAATCGTGTTGTTTGCCCAACTTGGGCGCGCCTCGTCGTAACCAAGTCGCCACACACGGGCGCCTTTGCACGAGTCACACCTCCGTTCACAATCTCAACACTTCACCAAGTCACACCGTGCACACTTGCACGACGGCGCGAGCGCTCACCCGAGTCACCCAAGAACCCGTGCCAAGTCATCGCACAAACCGGGCACCCACGCTTTCATTTCACCGTCGGGCGCTCCTTCGCACAACCGGGCGCCACACTTGTGCATGCCCTTCGCTAACTGGCGGGCGACCTCTACCCGCGCCCTTCACCCAAACCCAGAAACAGTGCTATCTCTATGCGGCCTTGCCCAAGAACGGCCGCATCACCAAAGTTGTGCCTTCCTCTTCTTTGTTGCGTCCACACTAGACCTGCGCCTTTTCTTTCACATGTTGAGGGAGTTCATTGTGTTGAGCGATATCTAAATGAACTTCCATGCGCGCTAATTTATATGAGTGGCAGGGCGAAGTCTTGGCTGCCCAGCTGACTTGCCCACGCCCTCATCTCCATCGCAATTACACTTAAACATAAGTCGGCCTCACTACTTTCATAGGTCGG
Organism: Pinus tabuliformis; assembly: GCA_031772625.1. NCBI lineage: Eukaryota > Viridiplantae > Streptophyta > Pinopsida > Pinales > Pinaceae > Pinus > Pinus tabuliformis. Next base: position 64,752,372 of record CM062817.1, on the reverse strand, counting down.
CCCCATGGGCGATCCTCCAAGCTCCCCACGCCTATAAACAGCTCGATGTCCTCCCTTTATGCGTTCATTATAACATAACCTCATCGCATACGTAGTTTGAGCTCGTCCTTCCTCCATTTGTCATCGCACTTCAAGCCGGGAGCACGTTCAAGGATTGCAGGTCCTTACACACATGGTGGCGGCCATCAAAACTATGGACAAATTGGAGTACAACCTGTCGGGATCTTACAATATCTACCATGTTCTCAAGGTTTTTAACAATCGACTCTCATTTAGAGATGTGCGTTGTGTTGAACGAGGGGCGAGCCTGGAGACCTGCCAGTGAAAGAAGCTTCAAACAGAGTATATATATATATATATATATATATATATATATATATATATATATATATATATATTGCTCAATGCAATGCAATGGGTTGTTCAGGAATTATAATCGGACTTGATTTTATGACCAGTTCAGGAATTTTGGCAATTTTCAAATTATGTATTTAATAAGAATTTTGCAAAATGTTTATATATATATACCCCAAAGTTTGGTTTCCATAAAATAATTGGATAGTAAAAACATGCTATCAACATATAAAAATAAATATTGGTTAATACTTAATATTATTTTTATAGAATTGCATTAACTATTTAATTTAATGACATATATATTTATAACTACTCTAATTTTATTAACATATACTATAGTAAGTTTAAGTATATTATGAGCTTTTAAGTATATTCTTAATTTTTATTTTTATTTTTGGTGAGTTTAGAGTCAATTTATGTATTAGATAGAAAAAATATAAATTACCCAAGGCAAGATACTTATCATATTGTATAAATTTGATTCTTCTAAAATGGTTTCTATCCTCAATCTCTTTTGAGGTGGCGTTATTTGTCTTTTAAACATATAACTTGACAAAACCTAAACCCCATTTAAACTAACTAACCTACCTCATAAATTAAATATATTAATTTATCATACATCATCCATATATCACATCTACAAGCCACCTAGCACTTATCATACATCATCCATATATCACATCTACAAGCCACCTAGCACTTATCATACATCATCCATATATCACATCTACAAGCCACCTAGCACCCACAAACTTAGTACCAGCCCAATCAAATGAATGTATATATCCATATATCACATCTACAAGCCACCTAGCACCCACAAACTTAGTACCAGCCCAATCAAATGAATGTATATATGTTAATTTCTATAAACGCTTCCAATCATCCACCATTACGTTTTCTATAATTTTAGATATACCTTCCTTGTATTATTAGCTTGTGTAACTTTCAGTAGATTTTTATTGTAGACATGCATACACGGAACAACGTAGCCAACCGCCCGTCAAAATTTGAAACAGAAACGCCTTCTAGAATGGTTTATTGGAACACGCTGATCCAGTGATCAGCCTCTAACATGTTTAGGCCTTTGCATCTGATTACTTATACAGATAACACTGCTTACAACCAGTGCATTGCAGATCGATATTAACACACATGAGAATGAGGTTATGGTATTCATGGTGGACGGGATGCTTGGGTGCCCGAGAGGTCTGTAATCATACTCTGCTCTTCCGTACATTTATTCCTCTCAAATTCATATAATGATTCATAGTTGCAAATCTATAAAATATTCTTATGTTTATGTGCAGAGATCAGATCGATCTGGTGAAAGAGATAAGTACGAGAAAGCCGAAGGTGACAGAAAGAGCTCGCGAGGAAACAGTGAGCAGGAGGAGAAGGGGAAAGGGTCATGTCCCAATCAGGGATATGTGTGTACGAAAACAACCCAAAACGTATTCCATATAATGCCATGATGAACTGTATGCACGAAAATGTGTAAGGTCGCATGGGTTGTAATCTTTGATATTTGTCATATTGCGAAATCTGGAAATTTATAATAATAATAATAGCACCAGATTGGTGTATGAGACCCCTTGTTTGTGGGACAAGGGACCCCTACTAAGTCTAGGGAGGCATACATACTCTCATACATACTCTACCCTAATAATAATAACACCAGATTTGTGTATGAGACCCCCTTGTTTGTGGGACAAGGGACCCCTACTAAGTCTAGGGAGGCATACATACTCTACCCCCCTCTGGTTTTGAACCTGTGACCTCTTAGGAGGAAACACATGCTCTTAACCATTAGGCCCACTCAAGCTGTATAAAATAAAGATAGTATGGTTTGTAATCTTTGGTTTTAAAATTTAGAGTTAAATTTAAAATTATAATGTAGTATGAGTGGTAATTTTTGGTTTTAAAATTTAAGGTTATAGTTAAATAAATTGATTTTTCTCGTATTTATTTAAAAATGTATATTATGGTTAGAGAATATTCTAAAATTTATAATATAATTAAATTGAAATTATTTTAACATTTATAAAACTTGAAGATAAAAAAGTAGCAAAAGCTCAATTATCTCTCTCTATATATATATATATATTATTGCTCTAAATTTGTATATTTATATGTTTTGGGATAAGGAAAATGTGGTTTTTAATATATTATTTATATTAATATTTTTAAGTATTAAATATTTTATTTCAAAAAAAAAATTATATGAGGAAAGTGTGAAATTTATATATTTAAAATTTTAATGATATAATATGGAGAAAATATATTTGTTTGTAATTAGAGTGAGCTTAATGGTTAAGAGCATGTGTTTCCCTCTAAAAGGTCATGGGCTCAAAACTAAAGGGGTAGAGTATGCATGTAGATTTGAGAAAATTTTGTTATTTAAATGAAATTGAAGATATGTTTTTATTGTTATAAGTTAAAAGTAAATCGAGTTTTTTCACAAAATTATTGATTATTTAAATAAGTAAATTTAGATTCATTTTAATTTAAAATTTTAAACATTTAAATATGTAACATTTCTATGTTTATTTAATAGGGATAGTTAAAATGGATATGTATTTATAATATTTTTAAATAGTTTAGGGTAATTATTTGTAATGAGAAGATTGATAGAAAATTGTGATGTTATTTATTTTGGCATATAAATTGATTTTATTGATGATAATTTGTTTTAATCAATACATTGATCATTTAAATAGATATATACTAATTAGCTTTAGGGTAATTATTTCTAAATGGTCGATAGAGAAATGATAATTAATATTCATATTGTTCATATTATAGTGAACAAATTTATTTTATTGAGGCTAAATTATTCTAACATATAATTAAAAAAATTAGCATAAGTTACCACTAAAATTGATATGCAAACATCATTTTTACACATTATTGAGAAATATTTACAAAATTACATGAAACTATTTAAAATGGGAGCTATTAGTGTTAATAGCAAGGTTGAGAATATGGATAAATAATTTATCAATATTTTTAATTTTGTAATATGCTAGCACTCTTCAGATTGTAACATTATAATTTTTTGTCCGTCCAAAAACCTATCAAGGTAATGAAAATATGTAATCAAAAGGTAATGAAAGGAGTTAATTGACAAGTCGAAGTTTTTCTTTGAAACCTATATGATGGAAAATTTTCACTACAAATTCTTGATGATGGCTTAAAGTATATCTAAATCCCTATTACAAACAACACGAATACGTATATAAACACAACATTATCTTCAAAAAGTTATATGTTTGTAGAAAATATTTTCTATGGTAGGAGAATTTGTGTGAACATTGGGTGTTAATAAATACTCAACAATATGGAAGTCATGATACATGATGATTTCAAGGTTGTTGATAATATCAATTACATCATGCCAACTATTGGAATAAGTAATGACAATAGTGACAATTCACATTACATAATTCCAAGTAGATGGTGGATCCTACATCTAGGAGTTCAAGTACTAAATAGTTTTAGGTAAATTGAATAGAGAAGTCAAGTTGGTGATCAAGTTTATTAGCAAGTCGATCATACCAGTTATGTCAAAAAAGCATGAGATGTTTGGCAATTTCATTTTGAAGATATTTGTTATCGAACAAAGTCGACATAGGCTAATAATAAAAGGAGGAAGATTTAATTATAGTAAAAAAACAAAAAAGAATATTCTTGTAAAAGATGGCATAATGAAACAACAATAAAGAAATTAACCCCAATTCATCAAAGAAAACACAGTGTGTCAAAGAAGAGCATGATCTTCTACCACTTACACACAAAGACGATATTCTAACCAAATGAATACAACTACTAATTTCCCTCAAAAGTGCAAAGACACATTGATCTAATAGATTATAAAAAATCAACAATTAGAATAGAATATCTATATTATTTTTTAGTTAAACATCATAGAGAATGTTTATATTCATTAATAGTAAACAATAAAATATTTATAACCTAGGCACATTTTGAAATTTGTGCTTAATAGTGGCTCCACTCTTCACTCTTGTAGTGGCCATATCCACACCAATCATCATTCTAGTATGGACATATGAACAATGCCTAACAACAAAGTCATTCAATATATAGGATACATAATCTTTGAATTCTATGAAGTCATCAGTAACACAAACAAATATAGAGTCGTTACACTGGTAACTACATGTTATTTTTATGTTTTCTATGGTTTTTTTTGCCATAATAATCTAGATGCGTGAAATATGAAGAAACAATTCACTGACTTATGTCCCAAATATGATAAAATTCAGACAAGTGAAGAAAAGTATTAAATTTGAAATGCATAAAATTGCTTACATGAAATTGTTGTTATGGTGAATAATAAATCTCTGAAACTTTGTGCTACTCCAAGCTCTGTAAAAACAATCGAAAATCTTGTGGGGAAAAATAATAATAATACGACATCAAATGTATTTCCATGATTGTTTGAATGTCTGCATGATACATAAGAATTAGAGATTGCATGGCATTTACTTTGGCTCCTCAGATCACTGGAAAATATTATTCAATTCCAAAATGGTAGTAACTTGAAACTATTACTTCTTCTTTTTTTTGACATAATTGCATTATTTTATTAGTTGCAAAAAAGTTATATAATCATTTATGAGTTGTCGTTAATTTATTTATGACAAATTTATTAGTTTTAAATCATATCTAAGTGTTTCTACTTAGGGGTCTATAGTTGTATTCCATGCATCAAACTAGCTTCATTTCTCTCCACATAATGCAAGAAGGAATTCCATGACTAGAGAAATCATTATACTCGAGTATAAATATTTGGGTTACTTTCCCAACACGACTATAAATTAAATATTTCATTTTGAGCCCACTATAGAGTGGTGAAACTCATCGTCATATATGTGTACTTCCACACATGTGTTTGTATCGAACAGACTTTAACTACAGTCAGATAGCTTGGTAGCTAACTACTTTCAAATATTTTTGTGACACTAATGTTAGTGGTTCATAAATATACATGGCCATAATGGTAGTAATTTGAAATTGTTATGAAACTATTATTTTTTTTTGGCATAATTGCATTTTTTTTATTAGTTTCCAAAAAGAAACAATAATTTATGGATTGTTATTAATTTATTTACAACAACTTTATTATTTATAATTTAGAGCCAAGTGTAGCTATTTTGAGATCTACATGTCCTCCATGCACGGAATAGTTTGATTTCTCTCCACATAATAGAACTAGCAATTGTCCCAAAAGGTCCAAAAAGAGGCCGATAGGATTATTAAATTGGAATTGTTGAATTTTTCTAGAAGAGTTAATTGGTTTGTGGAAAACCTTATTTTCTTGGACTCGATCATTGTGCAATTACTTTTAGATGTTTTGTTTATATCTATATTACAAGGAACACATTGAATGTCTTATTTCATTTTAGAGTAAGTTAATTACCCAAAATCAAGAGGTTAAGTTAATTACCCAAAATCAAGAAACCTCTATAGATGGCCAAGCATATACGAAGAATACATCTCATTCATATGCAATACCAAATCCATCTTTTCTTTTCTCTAAGTAAAATTTCAAAAGCATGAACACATGCCATTTCATATGCACAATAAACCCAACTTCTGAAATTCCAATGCTTGGATGCATCCCATTCATATGCTACAGTAAACCCATATTTTCCTTAAATTTCAATCCATAAACACATCCATTCATGAGCCATAACAGAACCACAAAAAACAAAACCCCCTGACCCATTAATACATTATCTACTCAGAGAGAGGTAAGACGAAAGGACAACACTGTCTATGGATCCTCCATGTCTCTGAAGGAGATGAGGAGCGTCCTGTGACCCATTAATGCATTGTCTTCTCAGGAGTGCGAGGTAAAACTAAAGAAAATCACTAGCTACGGATGCTTCATGTCTCCATAAGGCCTTGATAAATCTTCCTTTATTTTGTAAATACAATAATTTGATTGCATTTTAACACTGTGAATACTAAAAATGAGCCCATAAAGAGAAGATAATCAAGAAGGAAACGCTTGAATCACAGACTGGAAATCAGGAATGGTGATTATTTTATAACGACCGAATCCACCTTCTAATAAAATCTTCTTCCATTCTTTCTCTATTCTTTCCTTCCCACCAGAGCAATGCGCCACCATTACCAGATCAAATACCTGAACTAAATTAGGATCCAGAACCGGCTTCTCTTTCTGGCCACCATTATTATTATCATCGCCTCTGTGATTAGAGTCCAGCGCCACTACATCAACAATAATGAGTTTCCCCGTCTCCGGGATCGCCTTCCTGCAGCTCTTCAGTATCTTGATACAGTCCTTGTCGCCCCAGTCATGCATGATCCATTGATGACATCGCATAAACAAATTGTATAGTCAAAACGTGCTCTCAACTCATTCTAATTGAATTACATGACAGCTCAGCAAGTTTAAGACTTACCTTCATGAATATGGCGTCTGCAGAGGGCACGGTTTCAAACATGTCTCCTCCCATGTGCTCCACACCTATTTACATACATTTATATGTATAAGATTGTTATGCATATATACCATTGATGAAGCAAAGGTGTTGTTAGTAACCTGGGAGATTCAGACCTGCAAACAAAGGACACCAGAGAGGGAATTACTGAGATAAATTCTACGCAAACTATTTTATAAAACTTGCTTATTTTTAGAATAATAAGACAGACTACTTACATTACTCTCAAAGTAGATTGGTTTTCAATTAAAAACATTTCATCCATTGTAAAGAACCTGGTATCACAGCACAGTGACAAGCCAAAGGGAATCAATATTCCATAACATGCCTATAAAAAAAACTGTCATGCAATGAAGCATCAAGAGTAAAGCAACACAGGCCAACACAGAGATAGTGTTCTAACCTGATAAGTTGAGACTTAACAGAAAAATTCATAGCTTTTGGACTGGCTACAGGTTGAAGACCACCTTCAAGCAATTCATCTCTCTCCCCTTCCTTTGTTGCTTCATCACCCAAATTTCCAATAATTGCCTCTGAACGACTGCATTAAATTCAGACAACAGCAATAAGCTAGAACTCCAACACCAAGTAAAGTACATTAAATGATATAACCAATGTTAAACAGGAAATGTAAAGCCTATACAACCAATTTAAAGCGTTCATCGCTCAGTTCTTTGAATAAAGGATAGAACATTAGAAATGCAATCAAAATTAACTGTAGTGGAAAGACACCTAAAGATGAGCTGTCCCCACCCAATGAGCAGGCAATATGCACATAGTTCTTTAGAATCAAAATCGCTGACAGTGAATAAACCAAAAGTGTGTTCTGATTTGCAGAAATCAGAAATTCAGGTCAATGTACCACTCAGGTCAGTGTTAAAACTTTCTAACGTTGCTTCATCTTTTTTCTTACTGGAAAAATACCACACTACCAGTGTGCACTGTGTGCTTAGTCAGCCACAACTTTTGCATTTTATTGTGCTATATCCTTTTGGCAGCACATATCTTGTTGATAATCACTAAATCTATGGATAGATTTCTCCAGGGACATTACCCAACTAATATTAGCAAACACGATTATAAGAGAAACTAAAAGTTGATGTGAAAAGGCTTGACTGTATATGAGATAGGAAGTTAAAAATATACAAAATACATAAAATTAATCCAACATAATTGCTTTCAGAAACAACGGTGTAAGTTTTCCAGTTTTTCCTTCACAGGGAAAGTAGTTTTATATATGGAATTGAGATAGATAATTTACTATTTGTACAGCAAAACTCGGTGCTTGGTAGGTACAAACCATTATTACCTCAAAAGCATCAAGATACATATTAATAGCATAGCCTGACTAAACTCAGCAACAGACAACATCTCATTTTGCTATTTCCCAGTACCCCAAAAACACAGCACCAAGGTTAATTGCATATGTCCAACTAAATTAGCTAAAGGAACGAGAATGATAACTAGTAAGAAGCACTAAAATAACAGCACCCATAATGTCAGAAAGAATGAACTCGTTTAGTCACCATATGATTTGTAGGACACTAAACAAGGAAAAGAAAATAGTTGCATCAAGGTTTTGAAAATGACCAAGTTATAATGGTAAGGTGCAGAGCTAAATTACAACCAATAAAGTGCAATGGCAAGAATCATTAACTCTTTTAGCACCAATACTGATAAGAACAACTAGGAAAAGCACAATTACTTACACTTTAGAAAGATAATGACGTTTCTTGTGCTCCAAGATCTCGGAATATATCCATGCTATAAATACAGGGGTTATCCCAAGGAAAAATGACACCTGTAATATTACATTAGAGTGAGTCAAGTAATACAAGGCAGCAGCTTACAAATAGGAACCAGGATTTTCTACAAATCATAATGCCAATTGACAGAGAAAGAAAACCATAATGCAAGCCAACATTGAACTACCCATCTATACATCACATAAATATTACAAAGTTCAAACAAACATATTCTCTACTGGTCAATATGTTCCCGTGATACTAGTTACCTTCACAGGCATTCTGAAACTATATGGTACAGTCTACAGATTAATAGAAACCATTTCTAAAAATGGCTTTCCCAAATACTGCTCAAACTTCAAGCAGAGAAAAAAGCAAACGGCACAACATACATGACAAATTTCTGCTAAGGTATGCAAATGTCAAATATTAATGGCTGTTTTTTCCTTCTAAGCTAAACGGTTTTAATTAGAAAGAAGTTGATTCATTCCACGGCTTCACTGGGAAGTCAAAAGATAAGCCTATAAAACAGCACCCTATGAGACACTAGCAATAACATAAGCCTGAAACAATGATGCTAGTGAGCAGAAACTAAATGAACTTTCTTAATTGATTTTACGTTTCAACCAATATTCTGCTGGCTCTAGTTAAGCCTCGTTAAGCCTACAGAAATGGACTGAAAAACTAAATTTGACTACAGAGGAATTGCATCAGAGCAATCTCATTAGAGTTTTCCTTTGGTAATTAAAAAGCAAATATAACGCAAATTTCCCAGTGCTGCTTTCTGGACAATGTTGCCGACTGAACGAACCCTGGGCACTTCAATGGAAACTCAAGGTTGCAATGCAGGATCAAATTTCCAACAATCCTACCACCACAGGAAAAAAGCAACCAACTTATGCATTGCAAAGTCGGAACCTCAACTGGCTCACTTTCATCGAAAATTCACCCAAGCAGTGATCAATGCACTGGAAAACTCATCCAAATGGAGCAATAAATGCACAAAAGTAATCCATCTTTCTCGTCATTTCTGGAGAAACAGATTCTAATAGTAAAAACGAGAACAGTCGTAAAAAAACGGCATTTCTAGTCTCATTGCCATTCGTAAAGTGTTTTCCATGGTAACGAGGCCCCCGTTTCATTTCTCGTAATGGAGAAGAATTAATGTCCTCACCACAAAAGTAGGGTAATGGAACTTAAAGAATACATACAGTGTAGATACAAGATATGTGTGTGTGAATGCAACTCCTAAATCAATACTGAAAGTAGAAAAGACAAAGAACTGAGAGTCTAGTTTTTAGCTAAGAACTACATATCTAGCCAGAAGAAGATATAAAAGAAGGTGCAAGTACAAGAAATTCTCAGTGCTAACGCAAAGGAGGATGTCAAGAATCTGTTCCATCAAAAGTGAGACGACTTTCATATCTACATTAAATTAGATGGATGCAATATATTTATACAAGAAAATGCCAGTGACATTGGAAGATTTTATGTTGATATTATCCGCGGCTCAAATATAACTCCATGTATCCACATTGTCACTGCGACTTGGGAGGTCTCCACTCAAATAAGACAGATCTCTGGCAAATTACTACAGGGGTATGCTTCTCAATAGTAGGTCTCTGGTTTCCTATTAATTACTAGTGCATTTACAATTGATCGGACTGTGTTCTTGTTTGCATTTAAATGGATGACCAATAGGTTCTGCAACGAACATTCCAGGAATCTTCACAAACCAGATCTGAACCAGAATCAAGGTTAAAATTTGTTGGTTTATCCCTTTTCTAAAAACACAAGTACCCTTCTAAATAACTCAAAATAAAAACCATATCTACATACTCAGGGGGAAATGTGTGTACCTGGCCGGCCGTAATTGGGCCTGGACTTATCATCTTGTTAAGAATAGCTGAATAACTCCAACTTCAAATTCACCGCTCAAAACAAAGCATCGGAGCCTTGAAATTTCAGGGCACCGGGGATGAGATCGAACCACCGAGGAGACCACGGAAATGCTGCGAATGGCTGCCGATCTGAAGCAAGATCCGCGTTACCAATGGAAGCTACAGATCAGTAGCCACTGCCAGATCTGAGATATAAGGATCAATGCGTCCAGCGGAGGAATAAGACTGTCTACCTTTCTATTTATTTCTTGGGACTGGGGTCCGCGGCACTAGAAACCGGAGATCCTTCCCCAGGGTTTAGGATAGATGTCGAATCGAAGAATAGTATCTTTGATTATCTCATCGAGGAGGATTTCATTTCATACTGCGTTTTCCTCCCCACACCACTCCACATCTTAGAACTCCGTGTCGTTTTATAATCTTAATTGCTGGTAAATTTGTTGGATGTTTAAATCTAGTTGGTATTTTTTTTGGGGTTGTTGAGGCAGCCATGGATCGTGATTAAGGACAAGTAAACCTCACGATTTGCTGATATTGTTAAACAATTCCATCGTTAGGTGACTGTATGTTATTCCCTGATAATAAAATGCAATGCAGGAAGGTCATGGTTGTTAAGAGGTATTATTAATAATAGAGATGTGCGAGACTGTCGGTCACATTTGAATAGTAGTATGCGTGTAGACATCAGCTCGGAGAAAGAAATGTGTCTCCTCTGCAAGCCCAGCCTCTCGAGGCAAATCAGAGAATGGAAGTCAAATTTCAAAAAGCTTCTTACAGAGTTTCAAATCGACATTTCTGTGTTTCAGAAGGCTGTAAAAGAATGAGAAAAAGCAGTAAAAATATCTTCAAGAGTGACATAAAAGAATAAAAGAATGGGAAAACGTAGTAAGTGAAAAGAAGGTAACTCTACTGATATTTGGAAAAAGCAGTCATTTCAAATCTCATCTGATCGAACGGAGCAGGGTAAAAGTGTTGACGATTGTTGATGCATAGGAAGGCCTATAGGCCTAACAAGGGTAATGGACAAGAGTAATGGAGGAACTAATTTGAATGAATTTGTTGACTAATGTGCACACTAGAATGAGAGTTAAAAAAGGATTTTGATTCTTCTATGTTACTCATTTTTTATTTAGAAAAGAGTTTGGTTGTTTTATCTTTATTCATTTTTCGCCTAGTCTAACGAGGAAGAGGGAGGAGTTGCCCGGAAAGTTATGGAAATTCTGGTCATATTTAGAGAAAATCCGGTTAGGATTTTTGTAAATCCAAGTTATAGTTGTTAAACTTCAAAATCTTAGGTATCCGAGACGTTTTTGATGGTGTTGAATCCATTTCCACCATCAAAAACATGATTTCAACACTGCATCTACAAGATTCTCTGAATTTTTTTTACCCGGATTCGGCCCACTTTTAAGGGGGCAATTCCTCCGCCTCGGTAGACTATTAGTTACCTTATTTTTTTTAGCACATTGTCCTGGTAGGTGTACGGTCCATATAAGTAAGCAAGTAAACTTTATTTTTAATTTGCGGAATGCGTCTCTATATCAATCCAACCTTGGGTGGACGCACCGGTGTTGATTTTTAATTTTTTTTTACACATGAACAGGGGCGATTGTGTTTGAAAGGAATATGCTTCGTTTGAGTCTCAAAGGACTGATGAAATTTTAAGGGAGTTGTCTATAATGCGATTTTTTGGAGATTTCGGTCACGGAATCCGGCGAAAGAAATTGAGATTAAATCATGATTTGTTGCAGTTAAAATGGTTTTTTAACTGCATATTCAGATTCAGCACCCTGAAAAACCCCTGGGACGCTTTGATTGTGCAGAAACTAGCTATCAAACTTGCGATTCCAATAAATTGCTGCCGGATTTTCACTGGAAAAACCCGCCGAAAAAACTTTCAAAAAGTCGCGTTATAGACAACTGCAATTTTAAGCGCGAGTTGACAATTATATATATATTTTTAATTTAATTGGAATCATCACGTGGCCCGCGATGGTGTCATGCTGGTTGATCTTCCATCGGTGTTCAGTGTTCCCTCCGCTACGCAGACGAATCTGCTGTGGCTGTGAGCGAGGATGCTAACCACGCTAATATTTTTCTTTCTCTTTATGGCCTGGGTGATGGGCGATCGAATGTACTACCTGCATATTTACGCTGATCAATCTGGCATTTTCCACAAATTTTATTTTATGCGGACAACTATGTTGTCATAGTCTGTAAATTATTTAGTTAGGAGAAAACATTACAATTTGTAAATTGAAAGTTTTGCTAGGAAATTTCGAAAAAGAGAGGCAAGCAAACCAAATTCTAAACAACCACAATAATTTATTTTTAAAATATATTGAATTAAGGGAATAAAAAAATGCAGGAGGCGTCCAAAGGCATCGAGAGGTGTCAATCCGGGTGGAGGAGGGTGTGTCAAGATTTAAGGAAATCATTTCTTACAAAGATAACCATGCCCTGCTTATCCCCGTCTGGTTGCAAAACCCTAAAAATTTGTAAGTATAAATGGCATACAATACCATTAACGTTTAATAATTTGAATGTAAATATTAATAAATTTATTAATATCAATATTAATATTAGTAGGAGTATTAATATAATTTGTTTAATATTAATATTATTAATGACATTAATGTATTTAATAAAAATAATATTAATAAATAATATTAAATTATGTTGATTGATTTTATTTATACTAGTTGATTGACATATAAATGACAAAAAATGATGCTTTCAACATATATCAACCATTGTCCAACATTGCATTGTGACAAATGTTGTCTCAATATGAAAATCAATCATGGTCAACCATAGTCCAACGTCTCATTGTGACAAAGATTGTGTCAATATGAAAAACAATTGTGGTCAACCAAGTTCAACCATGTTTATTTTAGTATTAATAATATTTATCTTAGGCTTTAATATTTATCCTAAGGTGTAATGTTTATAATATTTATCCTACGATGTAATATTATTCATAGGGTTTATAATATAAATCCTTGGGTTTAATATAAATCCCTTGAGTTTATAATCATGGTCAACCATGGTCTAACGCTGCATTGTCACAAATATTTTCTCAATATGAAAATAAACCATGGTCCAAAGAAATCAAGTTGAATGGGCTAGGGAGATTTTACGCTGGGGTATGGGGTCGGCTCTGCATCATAGGCAATGAAACCCTACTGACAGGGGTTTACAGGCCGTTCTACGGCCCTGTAAGCCCCCACACCCCCGTACTTCCCCCTGTACCTCATTTTTCCGAGCCGGTTTGCACTTTTCCCTCTCGACCCGCGGCTCCATTTAACCTCTTTTACCCTCGCTCCCCCGTTTCATTTTTTACCCTAGTTTTTACCTGGCTACCTGCACTCCTCGCATCGGAACGGCGCCTTCTCACCTGATCGGCCGACAGCACATGGAGGTGGTCGTTTTCATTTCCTCCGGAGAGAGCGACCTGTGAACAAAGCGTTTCCACCTGCATATCCACAACGGTCTCCCCCGCTGTCGGTGCCGACCCTAAGCGGTTACCAGGTTTCGAGGCGGGCACTAGCAGGCGGTTACCAGATTTCCGAGGTGGGCACTTGCAGCTGTCGACATGGACTCAGAAGAGGTGGATTATTCGGATTCCCCGCTGGCGGAAAGCTCCATCTGGCGCTCCACGTTCACATCATCTGGGGGTCTGCACAGTGGGAATATGTCTGCTAGTTTTGAGCATCTTTCTCCACCTATTGACCCGTCTCTCCCCTCCTCCCTTTACCCTGGCGAGCCCTCCTCCTGGAACTCCTTTGTTGTTCCCTCTCCGGCTTCTCTCGGTTTCCTAGCGGACTGTTTACAGTCCTCCCCGAACGGCGTTCCCCCCCATCTGCCGGATTTACCCTCCCAATCCCTATTCCCTGCAAACCCCGTGGAGATCCCTACTCATCCTGTGGAGAACCCTCCCCTTTCGGATCCTAACCCCCCCTCGGTCCCTCCCGTTCCCTCTGGCAGCTATCACGCCGTCCCCCCTCTCCCTGAAGCCATCCCCGCCCCCGGGTCTATCCCACATCCCCCCCCTCCTGTTCCCCCCCCTGCGGGCTCACAGGCTCCTGTTAACCCGGGCCGCATGTCCTCCCGCCCCTCTAAGAAACAACGTTGTTTTAAATCCACAGCCGAGGACGTTTTCCTGAGGCTGGAAGAGGATATACAGTGGGGGGACGCCATGGATCTGGCGGACTGTGTCCTTGTGGGTCGGATTCGAGGCAGACATACCACGGCGGCAAAAATAAAGCAATGGGCCACAGAGATCTGGGGTCAATACCTAGCGGAAATCCCATCTGTCCAGACGTTCGTGCGAGGATGGTTCGCACTCAGATTTGCAAGGGCGGACCACACGAGCTGGGTTCTTTCATCGTTTTGGCACTTTGAAAAAGCTTCGGTCCTGCTCAAGCGATGGACGCCCCTCTTCGACCCGGAGACGGAGCTGCTTGGCATTGGACCTGTCTGGGTCAGACTACCGGGCTTGCCCCTTCAGTACTGGTCCGAAGATATCTTCAGGAGAATTGGGAACGCGCTCGGCACTTTCATGGAATCTGATAAATCCTACATCTCGACGGGCTCGATGGCTTATGCAAGAATCCTAGTGCACATGGACACCAGAGGGGGAGTGCCGGAAAATATCACAATACAATGGAAATCCACTTCAAGGAAGCAGAAGCTCGATTATGAGGGCATCCCCTATCGATGCAGAAGATGCCACCAGGTGGGTCATCTATACAAGGACTGCCCCCTCCTCCAGAAGACCCAGCAGACAGCTACAGGCCAGGACCTGCCCACTACAGAAGGTCTACCTGACCCTCCCGCAGCGGTGGCACCAAGGGCGGACCACAACATTACATCGGACACGGTGGAAGCGCCTCCAGCACCTCGCCGCAAGAAGCAAGCATCGAATTCGACTCGGCCTCCATCTCCTCCTCTGACGCGTTCAAAAGCCGCAAAAGGAGTCGTCTTCTCTTCGGGTACGTCCTCTATATTGTCTGCCTCTGCTTCTCTACTTGCATCTATGAGTTTATCTGCCTCTGGCATGCCCCCCCTATCAGGATCCCCCCTCCCTCATCCCCGTCTGCACTTGACCTGGTAAAGGTTGTATGCCCTACCCAACCCCCTCCCCGCTCGCATTATGTGTCCTGCCCCATCCCGAAGCCATCTGGCTTTCCCACCTCCTCCTCGCTTCCCTCTTTCCCCCTCCCCTCTTTTCCTTCGCCCTCCCCTTCGGTAAACTCATCTCCGAGATACCCCACCCGCTCGACCACTAAGCTGAAAGTCTCGGACTCCATTGGGCTGTCGGTGGAGACCCATATCCTCTCGCCCAAGCAGGGGCGTGGTCGACCTACCTCAATGTCAAAAGCTCAGAAACAAGCGGAGGACGAGGTCCTCCAAGGCAGACAGCATACTATTCATAGGGCCCTTAGAGCACAGGACACCCTCCCCCACCCCCCTCCATGAAAATCTTGTCCTTCAACTGTAGAGGGTTGGCCAACCCGGATAAAAAATCGGCCCTGAAGCGCCTCTTACTCTCGAACCCTGTGGACATCATCTTTTTACAAGAAACCTTATGTAGAGCAGACTCCGCAACCTCCATACTTGGTTTATGGCTGCCTGGGTGGACTTTTACAGCCATTGATGTATCAGGCCGTTCAGGAGGCATAGCTATTGGCTTTAAGAACAATTCCATATATCTAAAGAATATCTGGGGTGGAGGGGGTTTTTTGGGGGCAGACATATACTCTAAAGATCTGGAGGAAAATCTTAGAATCATCAATGTCTATGGACCCTGTCTAAACAGAGAGCTTTTCTGGCAAAAGCTCCTCAGCTCCCCTCTTCTCCAAGCTGAGAACATTATATTGGGTGGAGACTTAAATTTCTCTTTGGGTTTCTCTGAATCATGGGGACATCTGGCACAAATCGATCCCCTCTCTGACTACTTTGGGCAACTGCTAGAAGACCATCATTGGATTGATCTCCCTTCTGCAAAAATCCAATACACATGGAAGAACAACAGATCAGGGGACCAAAGCCTAGCTAGAAGGCTGGATCGTTTCATCATCAAGGAAGTGCTCTGCAACCAACACCCTAGATCTCGACAGTGGGTGGGAAGTGGTGGGATCTCGGACCATAGGCCCATATACTTGGAAATGGGAGTAAGACAACAGGCCCAAAAAGCCCCTTTCAAATTTAATTCCACTTGGCTCCGGGATCCCACTTACATCAAACTAATATCTGATTTCTGGAAAGCACATCCGATTCCTGAGGATGTGGACCCAGCCACTGGCTTTGTAAGGAACCTCTCCGAAATCAAAGTGATCTCAAGAGATTGGGCAAAAATGAAGAGAAAACAGGATGATCAAACAATATCTCTGGCTGAACAAGCCATCGAGGTTCTTGAATCCCACACAGATGGAACTTATATATCCCCAGACCAGAAATCTATGTATGAAGGCCTCATCAACAGGAGAACACAGGTTCTCAGAGACAGGGAGGACTCCTGGAGACTAAGGAGCAGAGCCATTTGGCTCAAGGAGGGGGATGAGAACACAAAGTTTTTCCATCGCTTTGCAAATGGTCGGAAGGCGATCAACACTATCTGGGAGCTGCAAGATGATCAAGGACATCCGGTTAGCAATCCTGGAGAACTTGCCTATCTAGCCTCATCGCACTTCAGGAATATATACAAGGCCCCGGGACAAGCAAGTCTATTAGAAATCATGAGAGTGGCAGAACTCTTCCCTAGATTTGTGGATGATGAAGATGCAGAGGAGCTTACTAAAGAAATTACATTGGAGGAATTGGAAGCTACCATCAGAGGTTTCCAAAAGGACAAGAGCCCGGGACCTGACGGCTGGACCATTGAGTTCTATTTAGCCTTTTTCGAACTGCTAGGACAGGACATTCTCAAAGCTATCAATCACTGTAGCCTTACAGGATCTGTCCCCTCGAGCATCAAAGCCACCTTCATTGCCCTCATCCCCAAATCTGATAAGCCGGAATCCTTTAATGATTTTAGGCCTATCTCGCTCTGCAACTGCCTCTATAAGATTTTGGCCAAAATCCTAGCAAACAGGCTCAAGCCCATCCTCTCGGCCAATATATCCTCCGAACAATTTGCTTTCCTCCACCGACGCCAGATCCATGAAGCTATTGGTACTGCTCAAGAGCTTCTTCACTCTATGCAGAGCAAAAATCTGAAAGGAATGATCCTCAAGGTTGACCTCTCAAAAGCTTTCGATAGGGTAAATTTGCTATACATCAGAATGCTTCTCACCCATTTGGGTTTCCCATTCCTTTTCATTAAAAGAATCATGAGTTGTATCTCCGATGTACCGTTCAGTGTCCTCCTTAATGGTTCCCCTACCCCTTTCTTCACAGCCGAAAGAGGCCTCAGACAAGGATGCCCCCTATCTCCCCTCCTATTCCTACTCATCATGGAAGGGCTTAGCAGGCTGATTGCTACTGAACACAGAAGAGGTCGAATAAAAGGGATTAAAATTACGGACAACTGCTCCCTTACTCATCTTCTGTTTGTGGATGATGTACTTATCTTTTTAAATGGAAGCATGGCTGACTCATCAACGTTACAACACGTCTTTGATCTCTTCCAGAAAGCAACAGGGATGGTTATAAATGTTCAAAAATCCACCTTAACATCTCTTGGTTGTACTCCACAAGAAATCATCTACACAAAAAATCGCTTCCCCTTTCAAATTCACCCTATGGAGGAAGGGCTGAAGTATTTGGGTTTCCGTGTGAAACATGGAGGATACAGAATAGCTGACTGGATATGGTTAATTACAAAGGTGGAGAAGAGAATTAATGTCTGGTACAATAGATACCTCACAAGGGCAGGAAGACTCACTCTTATAAAAGCAGTGCTGGAAGCTACGCCGGTGTACTGGATGTCTCTGGCATGGATACCAAGAGGGATCTTAACCAGGCTTCAAAAAATTTGCTGCAGATTCCTATGGAAGGGGAACAAACAGGGAAACCTCTTCGCCTGGGTAAAATGGGACACCATTGCAAGACCTAAAAAATGGGGAGGCTGGGGAATAAAGAGACTAGATTTATTTGCAAATGCTCTGGCAGCAAAATTGGGATGGCAACTTCTCACATCTCATAGTCTCTGGAAACAAGTAGTTATGGAAAAATACATTGCACCGGAAAGCATATACAGCTGGATTCGCAGGGAACAAAGGGGAAGTGGAAGACACTCAATCATCTGGAAAGCAGTCCTCAACTCCCTTCCCCTAATTCGGGACGGACTTACATGGAGAATTAAACAGGGGAACTCTGTCCGCATTGGTATAGATCCCTGGATTGGATGCGGCAATATGCATAGACTATCTGGGCAGCTCATAGCACATCTAATGGATCAGGGTGTCACACATGTTGCTCATATTGCAGACCAAGAAAACTCCAGTTTTCTTCATCAGGCTTGGAAGACATCGCAAGATCTCCACATTCCGGAACAATGGAGACAGGAATGGGAGTCATATACTGAGGCTCTCACACAAGCACACATCAGAATATCGGAGGAGGAAGACGAGATTGTATGGGCACTAGCTAAAAATGGATTATATACCCCAAAGGAGGGATACCTGCAGCTCATGCAACCATATCAGCCCGACAATACACAGCAATGGTGGAGAGCTATTTGGCATCTAAAAGCAGCCCCCAGAACGCGACTGCTCATGTGGGCTATCCTTTACAACAAAATTCCTACTGGGGCAAACTTGAAAAAACGATCCTTCTATGGACCTTTCTGGTGCCATTTGTGCAGAAGGAATGAAGAAGACACTGAACATCTCTTCCTTTCCTGTCCGGTAGTTCAAGAACAATGGTCCCTTCTTACCTCACGCTCTCCCTCCCTCCATCAATGGCATGGCCTATCCATCATCGAGGCCTGGAAAAACTGGCAGGAGCAGCACTCTGGAAAAGATAAGAACATCCCACTCCTCATGTGCTGGTCCATCTGGATAGCAAGGAACCGTGCAATTTTCGACCAAAAACCTCCTCACTGGCCTGTCATTATTGCCCACATTTTTGCAGATCTTGCTCTCATACCTGATGATCCTCCACCAGCCCCTCCTCGGACCATAACCCCAGAACTCATAGATAAATCTATCCCCTGGGCTTACTTTGATGGCTCAGCCCAAGAGGAAGGTTGTGGGGGGGGAGCCCTCCTCTACCTCAGAGAAAACCACTACTTCATGCTCCAAATTCACCTGGGAAGGGGCACAAATAATTATGCCGAGCTCACTACTGTAAAACACCTCATTTCCTTTGCACATGAGAAAGGATGCACAAAACTACAATTGTTTGGAGATTCAAAGATTGTCTGCAATTGGCTCACCAGAAAATCAATTTGCACTGCTTTCTCTTTGAGACACATACTGGATGAGGCACTCAGACTAACAGATGCTTTTGAAAAATTTGACTGTCACCATATTTACAGGGAGCGCAACGCTCGGGCGGACTACCTTTCCAAGCAAGCAGCGCAGAGGCAAGAAGCGGACTGGCTAATACAGGAAGAACTGGATGGAACCTTCTTTCAACACTACCACAGACCCTTTGATGATCAACAGGCACAAAGGGGCGCTCAGCACTGAAAGGGGTCCCATCATACACAAAATATTGTTTTTCCTATGCTTTTATATATAATCTGTTATATATGAACTGTATCGACCCAAGGCGGATAATCATAGTTTTTATTTTTGGGCAGCAAGCTACAGCTGCACAGTAATGATACAGCACCGGAAAACATACACAGTATATGTTTCTTATTCTGCTGTTTTTTTTTGGATATATACCTCTCCGAGGTGGCACACTCCCTGCGTGGAGATAAACAGTTTGGGGAGAGGAATGATTTCTTTTTGTTTACCTGTTCAGTTTTGGAACCATTATCACAGTTTCTTTTAGACAGTTTTGAGAGGCATCCAGCCTCAGTATGCATATGCTCAGCATCTACAGAATGTAATTTCTTTTGACTTAATAGAAATTACGACTTTTTCTACGGGAAAAAAACCATGGTCCAACGTCACAATGTGGCAAATATTGTCTCGATGTGAAAATAAATCATGCTCAAACATCACTTTGTGACAAAGATTGTGTCAATATGAAAATGAACCATGGTCAACCACGATCAATCATGTTTATTTTAGGGTTTAAAATATTTATCTTAGGGTTTATATACCTTGCGTTTATAATATTAATCCCTTGGGTTTAATATTATACCATTGGGTTTATAATACCTTGGAGTTTTAGAATTAATCCCTTTGGTTTATTCTTCCCTTCAGTTTATAATATCAATCCCTTGGGTTTATTAATCTAAGGGTTCATATTCCTAGGATATAATATTATTCATAGGTTTATAATTTTAATCCTAGGGTTTAATATAAGTCACTTGGGTTTACAATCATGGTCAACGATGGTCCAATGTCACATTGGGGCAAAGATTGTCTCAATATGAAAATCAACCATGGTCAACCATGGGCTAATGTCGCATTGTGACAAAGATTGTCTCAATATGAAAATCAACCATGCTCCAACGTCTCATTGTCACAAAGATTGTCTCAATATGAAAATAAACCATGGTTAATAACCATGGTCACATTGTGACAAAGATTGTCTCTTGGTCCAACGTCACATTGTGACAACCATGGTACAACGTCACATTGTGACAAAGATTGTCTCAATATGAAAATAAACCATGGTCAACAATTGTCCAATGTCACATATAAAATCAATCATGGTCAACTGTAGTTCAACCTCACATTGTGACAAAGATTGTGTCAATATGAAAATCAACCATGGTCAACTATGGTCAACCATGTTTATTTCAAGTTTATAATATTTATCTTAGGGTTCATATACTTTGGGTTTATAATATTTATTCCTTGGGTTTAATATTATTCCCTTGTGTTTATAATCCATTGGGGTTTTAGTATTAATCCCTTGGGTTTATTATTCCCTAGGGTTTATAATATCTCAATCCCTTGAGTTTATCAATCTAAAGGTTCATATTCCTAGGATATAATATTATTCATAAGGTTTATAATATTAATCCTAGGGTTTAATATAAATCCCTTGGGTTTATAATCATGGTCAACCATGCACAACCATGGTCCAATGTCACATTGTGACAAATATTGTCTCAATATGAAAATCAACCATGGTAAACCATGGTCAAATGTCACATTGTGACAAAGATTGTCTCAATATGAAAATCAACCATGGTAAAACATGGTCAACCATGTTTATTTTAGGGTTTATAGTATTTATCTTAGGGCTTATATACTTAGAGTTTATAGTATTAATCCCTTGGTTTTATAATCCTTTGGGTTTTTAGTATTTATCCCTTGGATTTATAATATTAATCCATTGGGTTTATTAATCTAAGGGTTAACTTTCCTAGGGTGTAATATTATTCATAGGATTTATAATATAAATCCTTGGATTTAAAATAAATCCCTTAGGTTTATAATCATGGTCAACCATATTCCAATGTCACATTGTGACAAAGATTTTCTCAATATGAAAATAAACCATGGTCCAACGTCGCAATGTGACAAAGATTATCTCAATATGAAAATAAATCATGCTCAACCATGATCAAACATGGTCCAATGTCACTTTATTTCAATGACATTCAACCATCTTTATTTCATATTCCTAGGGTATGATATTATTCATAGTGTTTATAATATTAATCCTAAGGTTTAATATAAATCCCTTGGATTTACAATCATGGTTAACCATGCTCAACGACGGTCCAATGTCACATTGTACCAAATATTGTATCAATATGTAAATCAACCATGTTCAACCATGGTCTAGTGTTGCATTGTGACAAGGATTGTCTTAATATGAAAATCAACCATGGTCAACCATGTTCCAACGTCGCATTGTGACAAAGATTGTCTCAATATGAAAACCAACCATGGTCACATTGTGACAAAGATTGTCTCTTAGTCCATCATCATATTGTGACAATCATGGTCATCCATGGCCAACCGTGTCCAACGTCACATTGTGACAAAGATTCTCTCAATATCAAAATCAACCATGGTCAACCATTGTCTAACGTCGCATTATGACAAAGGTTGTCTCAATATGAAAATCAATCACGGTCAACCATATTCCAACGTCGCATTGTGACAAGGATTTCCATATAAGGGTTCATATTCCTAGGGTATAATATTATTCATAAGGTTTATAATATTAATCTTAGGGTTTAATATAAATCCCTTGGATTTATAATCATGGTTAACCATGGTCAATGATGGTCCAATGTCACATTGTGCCAAAGACTGTCTCAATATGTAAATCAACCATGCTCAACCATGGTCTAATGTTGCATTGTGACAAGGATTGGCTTAATATGAAAATCAACTATGGTCAACCATGTTCCAACGTCGCATTTTGATAAAGATTGTCTCAATATGAAAATCAACCATGGTCAATAACCATGGTCAAATTGTGACAAAGATTGCCTCTTCATCCATCGTCACATTGTGACAACCATGATCATCCATGGTCAATCATGGTCCAACGTTGCATTGTGGAAAAGACTATCTCAATATGAAAATCAACCATTGTCCAACGTCGCATTATGACAAAGGTTGTCTCAATATGAAAAATCAATCATGGTCATCCATAGTCCAATGTTGCATTGTGACAAAGATTTCCATCTAAGGGTTCATATTCCTAGTGTATAATATTGTTCATAGGGATTATAATATTAATCCTATGGTTTAATATAAATCCCTTGGGTTTACAATCATGGTTAACCATGATCAACGATGGTCCAATGTCACATTGTGCCAAAGATTATCTTAATATGTAAATCAACCATGGTATAATGTTGCATTGTGACAAGGATTGTCTTCATATGAAAATCAACCATGGTCAACCATGTTCCAACGTCGCATTGTGCCAAAGATTGTCTCAATATGAAAATCAACCATGGTCACATTATGACAAAGATTGTCTCTTCGTCCAACATCACATTGTGACAACCATGGTCATCCATGGTCAACCATGGTCCAACGTCGCATTGTGACAAAGATTGTTTCAATATGAAAATCAACCATGGTCAACTATTGTCCAACATCGCATTGTGACAAAGGTTGTCTCAATATGAAAATCAATCATGGTCAACCATAGTCTAATGTCGCATTGTGACGAAGATTGTTTCAATATGAAAATCAATCATGGTCAACCATGTTTATTTTAGGATTTATAATATTTATCTTAGGGTTTATATACCTTTGGTTTATAATATTTATCCATTTGGTTTAATATTATTCCCTTGGGTTTATAATCTCTTGGGTTTTTAGTATTAATACCTTGGATTTATTATTCCCTTAGGTTTATAATATTTATCTTGTGGTTTATATATCTTGGGTTTATAATATTAATCTCTTGGGTTTAATATTATTCCCTTAGGTTTATAATACCTTAGGGTTTTAGAATTAATCTCTTAGGTTTATAATATAAATCCCTTCGGTTTATCAATCCAAGTGTTCATATTCCTAGGGTATAATATTATCCATAAGGTTTATAATATTAATCCTAGGGTTTAATATAAATCTCTTGGGTTTATAATCATTGTCAACCATGCACAACCATGGTCCAATGTCACATCATGACAAATATTGTCTCAATATGAATATCAACCATGGTCAACCATGGTCAAATGTTGCATTATGACAAAGATTTTTCAATATGAAAATCAACCATGGTAAAACATGGTCAACCATGTTTATTTTAGGGTTCATAGAATTTATCTTATGATTTGTATACTTATGGTTTATCTTAGGGTTTATATACCTATGGTCAGCCATGGTCCAACATTGCATTGTGACAAAGATTATCTCAATATGAAAATTAACCATGGTCAACCATGATTGTTTTAGGGTTTATAATATTTATCTTAGGGTTTATATACCTTGAGTTTATAATATTGATCTCATTGGGTTTAATATTATTTCCCTGGTTATATAATCCCTTAGATTTTTAGTATAAATCCCTTATGTTTATTATTTCCTTGGATTTATAATATCAATCACATAGGTTTATTAATCTAAGGGTTCATATTCATAGGGTATAATGTTATTTGTAAGGTTTATAATATTAGTCTTTGGATTATATATATAGTTAATTATTATTCTTATTAATATTTATTAATTGATAATGCTAT
The DNA here is from genome assembly GCA_031772625.1 of Pinus tabuliformis. Taxonomy (NCBI): domain Eukaryota; kingdom Viridiplantae; phylum Streptophyta; class Pinopsida; order Pinales; family Pinaceae; genus Pinus; species Pinus tabuliformis. The sequence goes on along the minus strand of CM062817.1, from coordinate 64,727,645 downwards.
TAAATTTAATTAATAATAAAAATAATAATGTTAATTAACAATAGTAATAATGTTTATTTATTTTGTAAGCTTGGTAGATCCTCTTTTTTCATTAATTAATCAATAAGCAAGTTACAACCACATAATACAAGTTAGGTGGCTTCAACTTGCCCATTGAGAAACCAAGTTTGTTGGCCACCTAACCACATGATAAGCATCCATTACTAAAAACTATTGAGTCTTTCTATCCAAGGTATATAAGTTTGATTATCATGTCCATGTCCACACTCTATTTTCCTATAAGCATATATAACTACAAATTGAAAAGTAAAGTCTATCCGCATAAATACTAATTAAAAATGACAGAAAGAAAACATTCTAATCATCTCGCTAGGCAAAGGAAGATTCAACCGGAGCCAGATCGTTAGCATTGGAACCAGGTAGCTCTGTCTGTGAGAACAGACAAGGGAAGTGTTTCTCCATGTGGCTGAGGCGGCCATCTTGTTTTTGCATTTTAAATTGCAGCTTTTGGAAATCATGTTTGTAATTGGGAAAGTCCTATACAGTTACCACCATGCTCACCGGAATTTGCTCCATGGCCTTGCCCAAGAGACTTTTCATAAGCCAATACATATACAAGGTATTCTTGAACTATGTCACTCTCCCTCGAGTGTGTCCAGGGTTCGGCACGAGGATGCACCGGTCTTCCATCTCTATCTCAGTTGCGCTCTGAAGCAAACAAAGTTCCTTCTATAAATTAATTACTCCAGAAGACTTGGAATATGAAGTTATCCATTGAGGATATAAATATTATATTAAATATATGAATAAGAATAAGAATGAATGATTTACAATGAGAACGAGAGGCTTGCTTATATACCAAGCAAGTGTCTCTTCGTGAAGAGTCATGTCCTATTAGACATGCATCTTCAACCTAATTACTAATTTAACTAATAATTATTTATGCTTATTTATCCTTTACATTATTTTACATTATTTATATATTTTATTCGTTACATTGACTCCTTCTTCAAAAAGCTTTGTCCTCAAAGCTTTTCGATGAAAAAGGCTTGATCTCTTTTTCAACTTCGAATGTATTTCTGTTTCAGGATAGTCATCTTCATCGATACAAGCTGATATGATCTTCTAAGTGACAAACAAAATTGTCGCACTGAGAAGGGATCAGACCATCCCAGATTAATCTTCTGTGTAATATTCTGATCACTGGAATTTTGTAACGACTTGTTAGCATAAGACTAGATTGAGGTTACATCACTATTATCTGGAACATCAGTTTGTTGTTTCAGTTCTGAAAAGTACATATACATAGCTTGATTGAGTTGTCTACTCTCGTGATTCGGATGTCGATATGGAACCTTTTTGGTTTGACTTTCCCTTATTGGGCATGTGGCAATTTTTATACTTTCTTCTGGCGAAGATGTTATTGAGTTGATTATGGAACATTCTCTTGGGAAGTTCATTGTCTGAATTGCAACACCCAAGTGCGTCTTTTCTTCAACTTGCTTGTCTTCTTCCTGAGTTGTGACATTCACTAAATCGGTATTTGATGTTTTGTCATCAACTTGATGATCTGGATTTAAACAGGAACGCAACAAATTACAGAGATAACCATATACACAAAGATGCAGCGGAAATAATACTTCATTTCATTAATGGAAAATACTGAAATATGCTTACAACCAGAAATGGAAATAAACCAGCTAGGGCGATGGTAGCTTATCTCTGAGAAGAGATGTGGCGGCTACATGCCTCTGAACTGTTCTGAACTGTATTACAATGAGGCTCGAAGGCCTATTTATTGTTGAGAAAGAATGGAAAACCCTTCACATCCCGAAACCTAACCCTAGAAGATGAAATGCCAAATTGTGGGCCCCGTTTGGGTAAATTGGTACATCAATTTCCCGGGGTCGTAACTTTGGCATACGATCTCCGTTTGACGTGTACGATAGCTCGTTAGAAAGATCTATCCGAGTACTACCACTTTGGGAGGCAACATGGGTCCATGGACCCATGTTGTCCCAGATTCCCAAAAAAACATCTTTTAGGGCCTCAAAACGGCTCCGAAAGTTCAGGACCCGAAAAACTACTAAAAATAGTAAACTGTGCTACAATTTAGGAAACTGAAAAAGCTAAAAGAGACAGTTGTGGGGGTCCAAATGGGATAGGTGGGTGGCCACCAACATCCACCTGGATCATTCCTCCCCCCTTAGGAAGCAATGGTCCCCATTGCGTTGAGTTCATCCCTGAGATGAGGAAGCTTCTGCTAAGTTGGGTCTCTGGTGAGTTGTTCTGCAATCTCTGTTGTGACCATAAATGGTGGGAAGCATGGTCGGCGATGGTCCACATTGAACACTTTGTGCAAGCGAAGGAATGGAGGAATGTTGTGCTTCAAAGCATTGTTGCCCGTAGCCTTGGTACTGGTGTAAGGACCATGTCAGAGTCGCTTGAGTTTCTGATGGGTTTTGGTAAGGCGTTCTCTCTGCAGATGTAACCAAACTTTGTCACCCACCTGAAACTTGTGTGGTACCCCTGTGGGTGAGGAGAAGTTGTTCCTGTGTCTTGTCATGACTGTATCCCTTTGCTGCTGCTGCTGCATGGAGGAACCCTTCGCGGGGGTCATGGATGTGATGGCAATCTTCCCCTTACTTTGGGAGTGAACTAGACAGATGAATTTCCTGGTCTGGGAGATGAGCTCGCTACCTTTCTTAGCAGTGATCAAAGATGTGGCCGTAGGTGGGGCTACCTTCGGTATCCTGTATAATGAATTATTTAAAGAAATAATGACAGCACGAGGCCTTGACTCATACACAGCATGTCGCCTCCACAAGTATGGTTGGCCTAATAATACATCACAAACATCCAGAGGTGTAACATCACACAATACCTCGTCTGTGAAGGGTTTGATGCTGTAGGGAAGGCGGCACTGCTGGCGAACTTTCAGATCTCGTCCTTCGTGAAGCCACCCGATACTGTACGACTGCGGGTGCGGTGTAGTCGGTAGGCCCAACCGCTTCACGACCTCTGCTGAAATGAGGTTCTTCTGGCTGCCACTGTCGACAATGAATTGTAGCGGCGAACCCTTCACCCACATCTGTGAGTGGAAAAGACGCTCCCCTTCCTCTGGATTTTCGGGCTCATCTTTCTGGATCTTGGTGGTGGCAACAGTAACGCTGGGATCCGCATCAATGATTTGCTTCCCTTTTCCATTCCCCTTGTCGGGTTCTGGCTCAGGGTCGGAACATGCATCTGATTCGGAAGCCTTCAACTCGGCCACCAATGACTGCTTGGTCCGACACTCACTTGTGTTATGAGTGGGACTCTTGTGGAACTCACACCACTTTCCTGTGTCCTTCTTCGACTTCATGGTGTTGTTATTTTCTTGCGGCTTCGACGGGTTGTCTTGGGTCACCCCGCCTTGGCTTTGTCCTTTGGGCTTCGGATTTGCAGATCCAAAGTCTCGCTTCTTCTGTTTGAACTTTTGCTCGATTTTGACAGCGTATCGGTATGCTGTGCCGAGTGAGGGGATGTTCAAGAACACCATCTCTTCTTGGATGTATTTGTGTAGGCAGCCACGATATTTGAGTACCAGATGCAACTCAGAATCTTTGATACCCAACTGTGTGCGAAGGGTATGAAAAATGTTTGTGAACTCCGGCACATCTTAGTCTCATCCCTGCCGCAATGTGGTCCATTTGATGTATTTGTCGTCATAGGTTCCGACAGGGTAGTACTGCTCCTTGATGGCATCCCGGAAGTCATTCCAAGTGGGTGCGGCTGAAAATAGTGAGCCTATACTTTCATCCTTCTGCTCGCAGTAGGTTTCCCACCAGTCCTTAACGTGGGGGGCTGCTTTGAGAAGAGCGAAAACAATCTTTTCCCGACTCGAAAATTCATGAACAGAAAAATACCCATCTAGCAGATTTAACCATTTATCTACGACATCTGCGTCTATTTGACCCTCGAAGATGGGGATTTCAAAATTAACTTGTACCTTGAAAGGTGTGTCATTTCCAGAGTCGTTGTTGGAAGCCGATGCATCGCCTCTGGGTAGCCGCTGAAGGATCTGTGCAAAGCTATCCATCATCGCGTTCCTTTGCCGCTCGAGCGCTTCTTCGAGCAAGATTTTGATAGGATCTCCTGCCCCCTCGTCTTTCTTCTCATCTGCCATGGGAGGCCGTCGGGATTTGCGAGGCTGGTCTTGCAAAGGTTCGACTAGTTCAAGCCCTAACTCCTTATATCCCGACCTCGTTGGGGACATGCAAAGAAAAACAGAGAAAAAGCAGACCGCTCTGATACCACTGATCCGGATTTAAACAGGGACGCAACAAATTACAGAGATAACCATATACACAAAGATGCAGCGGAAATAATACTTCATTTCATTAATGGAAAATACTGAAATATGCTTACAACCAGAAATGGAAATAAACCACCTAGGGCGATGGTAGCTTATCTCTGAGAAGAGATGTGGCAGCTACATGCCTCTGAACTGTATTACAATGAGGCTCGAAGGCCTATTTATTGTTGACAAGCAATGGAAAACCCTTCACATCCCGAAACCTAACCCTAGAAGATGAAACACCAAATTGTGGGCCCCGTTTGGGTAAATTGGTACATCAATTTCCCGGGGTCGTAACTTTGGCATACGATCTCCGTTTGACGCGTACGATAGCTCGTTAGAAAGATCTATCCAAGTACTACCACTTTGGGAGGCAACATGGGTCCATGGACCCATGTTGCCCAGATTCCAAAAAAAACATCGTTTAGGGCCTCAAAACGGCTCTGGAAGTTCAGGACCCGAAAAACTACTAAAAATAGTAAATTGTGCTACAATTTAGGAAACTGAAAAAGCTAAAAGAGACAGTTGTGGGGGTCCAAATGGGATAGGTGGGTGGCCACCAACATCCACCTGGATCACTTGAATTCCTACATTTGATGTTTCTTTCTCGATAAGTTGTTGTACCTTGTTTTCTAATGACTTCTTATCCTTCTTAAGTTTCTTAATTTGCGACAATAATTTTTCGCTATTGTTTTTAAAGCGAGAAACTTCCTCATTTTTGTCAACATTGATTTTGTCAATTTCTTTTTGCATATTTTGTAACACATTTTTACCTTCTTGAGCCATTACTTTTGAAATATCTGAGATATCTTTTGGCGTTACTGAATTTGGTTTCAGTGTAAAATCTTGGAGCGTTATTTTCTTCTTCTTGTAAGAAAAATTTAAAAGCTTTTTCTTCGTATTTAAGATGATAGATCCTAGGGTATCCATCTAGGGTGATCCCAAAACAATGTCACTGTCGTCAAGAAATAAGGTTTTCACGGTGAATTGTGAGGTAAAAGTGTAATCTCCAATACTTAGGTGTAGATTGCTTATGTCATATTGTTTGTCATATTCGCCAAAAATATTCTTTTCAACTATACTTGATTCAAGAATCACCAATTGGTTAGCACATTTAAGACTAACATAATTACTTTTTTCAGCAAGACTGACAGAGATTATGATATCTCTTCTTGCGAGTGATCCTTTGATTTTAAATAGTGTATCAACACATTTACTAAAGGTTTTAGAAAATATTCCCTCTTTCATTTCTGAACTACACTCAATTTTTTTATCGTCAATGACTGACTCCATTTTTACTTTGTTAAGATGAACTTGGATTTTTTTTAGTTTTTTTTTAATAATTTTTTTTCTCAATATTTTTTTTTTATTTTTTTTAAATACCCTTTTAATAATTTTTTTAATATATAATTATAAATTATATAATTATAATTTATACATATTATAAAATTATAATTATATAAAATTTATATAATATATATATATATATATACACACACACACATTAATTTATGAAATCGTACGACCCACACACAACTGTTACACACGACTTTTGACAAAGTCATGAGTCGACTTGAAAATGGAGTTTGACGAGGGTTGATGTCATAAACAGGGAACGTGACAAGGTGAACAGTGGGGGAGCCGTGTGGACAGAGGATGGAGGATGTTTGTGCAGAAAGGGGTATGGTTATGGCGTAGAGTAGCGTAGGTGAAATGGATGGTTTGACAATGTGGGCAGCGGAACAACGGGGGAACGATATCAGTTTATGACAACAGACAGATAGGGTGTCAGCTGAAGCGACAATGACAGCATCTAGTGTGCAGTGGGAAGCCCAACGATGACAATGTTTTGGCGCAGTGGTGAGGTGTACATGGATTCGCGGTGACCAGAGAATGGTGGTTGTGGTTGCCTCTGGCTACAATGCAAAACAAAGGGGCAACGATTGTACGAGAAATGGGTGGCGGCCGTTGGAAATGTTGCGGAAGGCTAGTTGTGGAGAGTTGAAGTTTGCAATGGAAGGCTCGACGTTTGTCCAATGGCGACAGTGGGGCTTAGGAAAAACCGTGGTTGCAATGACCTTTGGATTGCAGACGGTTGCGTTTCGTTTTCCTTTGGTTAATTTTTTTTTACTTATGTTGTTTTTGGTTTTTTTTTTAATATATATATTTTTTTATTCAATCAATTTTTTTCTTTTTAATATGGCCAAAGGCCTCTGATGAATCAGTGATGGAGAAAATTCAAATTGCAGTGAAACGCTTAAATACTGACGGCAACAATGTTGACGAAGTTTTGATGGCCAAAGGCCTGGATCAGAGAACAAGCTTTGTGCAGTAGTGAAGCGGCCAAAGGATTAACTGCTCTGATACCAAATGAAGCAAACAAAGTTCCTTCTATAAATTAATTACCCCAGAAGACTTGGAATATGAAGTTATCCATTGAGGATATAAATATTGTATTAAATATATGAATAAGAATAAGAATGAATGATTTACGATGAGAACGAGAGGCTTGCTTATATACAAAGCAAGTGTCTCTTCATGAAGATTCATGTCCTATTAGACATGCCTCTTCAACCTAATTACTAATTTAACTAATAATCATTTATGCTTATTTATCCTTTACATTATTTTACAGTATTTATATATTTTATTCGTTACACGCTCGCCTAGTAGTTCAAATCGGCTTCCCATTCCTCTATTAGTGTCCTGATCTCCTCGCTGGTTCCCTCCTTATATGCTGAGGCCATTTCATTGATGAAGTTAGTGATAGGCTTTCCACCGCGTCTCCCTCCCGAGGAGTTGTGTTCATTCTTGTGCTCAGTCACCCAAACCCTCTTGCCTTGGCCCCTAGTCTTTGTTGTTTGAGCCATAGCCACCCAGACCTGTCGTCTGGTAATCACATACGAACTGGCAAAACCCTAATTCGATGAGGAGGTGAGCCTCAAAACCCCTTGCACCCGGGAAGGCTTACTCGCTGTGTACCTATCATGAAGGCAATAAACCATAATTGACAATCAATTTTTCTTTATCGTTCCATCACCTGTAGTTTTTCCACCCACTAAAGTCCTTCATCCCAATTGTGCATGAAATCTTATGCACCCCATGTCCTTTTGCATAACAAATAGAATTAAAAATCTTGAACCTAGTATGGCTAATTCTCACACCTGCATGAGAATTCCTTTACCCCAACTGGCGCACCACCATAACAACTACCTTGCAAACTCTGCAACCCCGACTATGGGTGCTGCACCCCGACAGCCAGCTAGCCCCAGGCCCTTTAGCATAGTGACCCAAAATGCAAATTCCAAGCCTCTCGCACCCAATTCTAGCATTTTTGTGACCAGTCCCCCAACCAAGGTAATGCAACACCACCTCGACAACCCTGCAGACTCTAGGGTGGCTCATCCCCTCTATGGTGACTTTACAGTCATTACAATGCAAGTTGTGGTTACACAACCCAAAAAGCCAGCCAGCCAAATACCCCTTTGCCAAATAACCTTCACCCATCACTCCGAGTCTGGTGTAGCCAACTCCTGTTGCATGCCACTCCCCAAACCCCATACGACACTTCCCCGCAACAACGACCCCGTAGACCCTTCGACCCAGGCCTTGGGTTTAAAAACCCATAATCCATCCATCCATAAGAAGGAAAACTTCAACATTGTGACAAACATTAACAATATCCCAGCACCTGACCCCCTATTCTTTGAACCTGACAAGACAATACCATTCCCCAGGGTTGACACCCTTGCCCCATAACCAAATTAACTCTATGTGGGATAGGAAAATCTCATAGAGGATTGACATCGAAGAGGTTATAGTGGGACTCAATTTCTTCTTCTAGTCTACTAACACCAGACAATTCCCCCGACCCAAATTGCCCCCACGCTCCAGCCCATTGCCCCCATGCAGAACCCATAAACCAAACTAGAGATAAGGGAGCATGATGGAGGGGAGGAAAAAGCAATTTATGTACTCGATTGCCTTCGTTTGGAGCTGATGGAACCTCCGTCGATTTTGGAGACGCTACACTAAACCGTTTACAGAGTCCCTTGCCGCAAACGATGAACCACAATCACTTGGCCTCAGAGACTACCATCACCCTACCCACCATAATTGTCACTAGCCAGAAAACTTACCTGCAATCCCTTGCCAACTTTCTTTGTGGTGGTATCCTTAAACTTATCCGCAATCCCCTGCCACCTTTCTTTGTGGCGGTATCTTTGTAGAAATTCCCACTGTAAATCAACAGATTATGCAATATACTAAAGCAAAATACAAGATCTACTTCTACAACAAACTTGCGTAGGCTTATTCGATTATGAGCAAGATCAAATAGAACACATATAACTAAGAATGAGAAAGCAATCACACATGAACACAGAAGAAGAATACTCTGGGGAAATCCTCAGGTAAAAACCCCGATCTATGTATTATCATACAAGTGGAAATATGTTCAGTATTACAAAAAGAATCAGCTCACAAACTATCTTGCTCTCTCTGCAATCAAATAATGCAACTCACAGACTGAGTAGACATAAGAGATGCCTTTCCTCAGCCCTCTAAGCCTCCTATTTCCTTCGCAGTTTTCTTGGGGTCCAATGATGCCACTTGTGTGATTGGCCTCATCACACACTCACTAAACTGAAGAAGTAACTGCGCAATCTCCAAGGAATGAATTCCTTCTGCATGCAAGAGATATTCACAATAGAATATTCCTGCAACTGATAGTACATTGTCCGTCCATCTGATCTCAACAGGGTCTCTGTCTAAACTAACATGCATGAGTTATTTATGAGAGAATATTGAGTTATCTGAAGTGCAACAGTTACATGCATGCATGCAGCAACTAACTGAACTCACAATTAATTCAACAAATTGTTTGAACTAATCTAAGTGGACTTGACTCAATTAACTGAGCCAACTAATTACAACTCAATATTACAACTCATCCTTATCTCTTTAACTAATGGATAATTTCCTCAATCAATGGAGAGACAGTTGCATGTCCCCACATAGACTTAATGTTTGATTTTCTACAACTAATTAACTCAAGATGAATTAATTAATTATTTTACAAACAACTGCTACGATCAAATTCGAATTTTACTTCTCTATTTTAGTTCAGGGACTAACTAAAATAGGAAGGTATCCTGAAATGCTATTTATAGCAGTACTAAATTTAGCACTCCTATATTTAGCATTTCTTGTTCCTATATTCAACACTCCCTCTCAACAAGAAAGGGATTATCGATAAGCCCAATCCTGTCTCTGTGGAACTCGAACTTGCATTTTGACAATGCCTTAGTCAAAATATCTGTATCTTGTTCCTAGATTGAAACATAAAACAACAACATGATCCTCTTGACCACACAGTCTTGAAGATGGTGATACCAGATATCAATGTGCTTGGACCTGTCATGAAAAACTGGATTCTCAGAGAGTTTGATAAAACTCTGATTATCGCAGTAGATCACGGTTGGATCCATCCTCTGGCCAAACAATCCCACTAGAATCTTCCACATCCAAATGGCCTCACATGTAGCCTGACTAGCAGCCATATATTCAACCTCTGCTGAGATAAGTGCAACTAATCTCTTTTTCCTGTTGTACCAGGAAACTGTAGTTGAACCAAGGTTGAAGAGTCCTCAAGAAGTGCTCTTCCGTTCTGATGGACTCCCTGCCCAATCCACATCTGTGAAGCCCTAAAGCTTCACTCCCTCTGTCCATCTATACCACAATCCAAATTGAGATGTGCCTTTGAGGTATCTCAGCACATGCTTCGCTACCTTCCGAAACAACTTGGTAGGTTGAACCATAGCTCGACTTAGTTGGTTCACCGCAAAGCATAAGTCGGGTCGTGTGTTCACCAGATACATAAGTGAACCCACCAGCTACCGATAAACAGTAGTAGCTACTATCTCACCTGAAGTAGCATCCTCCTTCCTCCAGTTCCCAGCTAGAGGAGTCTGCATAGGTTTGCACTTCTCCATGTGAAAGCGCCTGAGTATCTCATTGGCATACTTGCCTTGAGACACAAATACTTCACCATCGTTCTGCCACACCTCCATGCCTAGAAAGTAGTGCATAAAACCCATGTCTTTCATTTCGAACTCTCTTGCAAGGTTCTCCTTGCAAGACTGGATCAGTTGATCATCACCTGTCAAAATCAGATCATCGACATAAAGAACAATGATCAATGGCTTAATTTCTACCATGATGTGGTAAAGGTTTGCATCTGCTTCACTCTTGGTGAAGCCCAACCTGGTGAAATAGTTGTCGATCCTGGTGTACCAAGCACGAGGTGCTTTCTTCAGCCCATACAAAGGCCCCTTGAGTCGGCACACATGTGACTCACGATCGAAGGTCTCGAAACCCTCTTTCTGCTCAATGTACACCTCCTCCTCAATCTTTCCGTTGAGGAATGTTGTCTTCACATCCATCTGATGGATCTTCCAACCCATTTGAGCTGATAGTGCCAATATTGATCTGATAGATGAGTACCTTGCTACGGGAGCAAAGGTCTCATCGTAGTCGATCCCCTCGACCTGTGAGAAACCTCGGGCAACAAACCTTGCCTTATGTTTCTCAACACTGCCATCAGCTGCCTGCTTTACCTTGTAAATCCATCTGGAACTATGTTATCGGGAAATCTAGTGTCTATGCAGAGCTGCTAGTCCCACTAAGACGGGTAGCTATCTTAGAAACAAACAGATCAAAGTTACTTTCATTTTCCTTTACGAGAAGTATATAGGGGAGGAGCAAAGAATACCAACCTCAATCTTTCGCTCGGTTCCTTGCTTGTTCCTTCTCCTCTCTGACAGGTCTTTGCTGCTCTTTCCTTGACCACTTCGCTTCAAAGAGTACTTGTAAAGTCAAAGCAGCATAATACCTTCAAAGTGCAGATATCTACAATCATAAACAATATAGGACCATATATATATTGACCACACAAATGCACATATTATTAGACATACAAGATTGTGGACGAAAACTTGAATAGCTTTATGTATGTAAAGATTAGAAGAGAGGATTACAACCCATTGATCTGACCCAACGTCATCCTCCCAGCATGAAAGCCCTTCTTCACCTCATGAAAAGCTTAGATCAACCAACACTATGATGTTCCACCAGGAAACCAACAACACTTCCTTACAAGATACAAGATTCCATCCCCTGGATCTCTGGGATGAGGGATCCATATATAGATGATTGCAAGGGGGTGAGTCAGCTTCTGGGATTTTGATTACTGTCTTCTCTGTGATAGTTCTTGATTCCACTTGGACATTGATGATCTCTTACTCATCCCTAGTCGAATTCAGAGAGGCAAGTGTCACAGGAGAAGTTTCTAGAAGATTCCTTGATCATCCACTTAGCAAACTGTCTCTGCCATTTGTCTATTCTCGATCATCGCACCCTATAGAAGTAATTTTCAGTATGCATCGCACCTCCCGTGTGTAGTAGGTGAGATGCATCGCACCTTGACCATGGAGCAAGTGAGATGGTCTAGTTTTGACCAGTTCTGAGTAGTTTTTCATGGAGAACTTCTGGGAGATGATGTAATTAGCTGACCTTGCTCCTTTACGGTATGAAATAGCACTTTTAGGGACTTAGAATCCCTTGGTTTATGGACATATGTGATTGGGGTTGCAGTGCCCAAATATGTCTATAACAGTTGCCCCCTAAAGCATGAGGTCGTAAATCTTTTGATGTCGGGTGAAATGCTTTATCATGAGGATCCGAGGTTTTTCGAACTAGAAGGTGACCTGTAATAAGATACAATATAATACATTATCTTCATAATATTTTCATGATCTAGCTGAGGCGGGCATTCCCATGCTCAACTTTATAAATTCATTTTCATGTACATAGGACAGACAACCATCTGTGTGGCAGACTGATGATTCCGATAGAGCCATCATCCTTTGATTTGGATGATCATCTGTGCAACAATGATGTACATTTGATGTCTTTATTTTCCTGAATATATCGCAACCTGGATGGATGAAACTAGATCCGGGGTCTTCAAACTATTTCAATCTTCGCCCGAAGTACAAGTCGATCCATGTGAAAAGATGTTCTGGAGTCAAACATGGAAAGACATCACCTAATTACCAGCCAATGATGTAAGTTGTTAACAGGCGCGAGAGGAATCACCAATAATGATGATGACCCTCAAGGTACGACAGTACAATTCACGTGGTGTGAAAATGGGACTTGGTGTCGAACACCACGCAAAATCTTTCGGTCTAAGGCCATTGATGTAAACCTGTCGCCGGAAGTGAGAAACTTTCCATTGAGGCATGCAAGCTTCAAAGAACTAAAAGGGTTGTTCCTAGGTCGACTTCTTGGATAATGAGCTGAAGTCGACAAGAAGTGACCCGTCATAGGAGGGCCTTAATGAATCCCACATCTACGACATGGAACAGAGCAAATGATTTTGTGGAGGTGAAAACGATCTGATGATATAGGGTTCAGGGTGGAGGTCATGAAAGAATGAAGCATAAAGTTATTGCAGTGGATGAGACACAAGCTGGGTTGGTGAATTCTCTGAGCGACTTCTCTTGAACATACCGGCGACACTGAAATGGATTGGTAGCGTTTACCCCAAAAATGGATGGTACAGTGGACCAATGGTAATATGACCGGTGAACGGAATAACCCAACCTGACTCAATCATGGTGATGGAGTGAAAGTGTGATGTTCAAGAGCGACTTGCTACCAATAAAGTTTCTTCAAGTTTTCTTCCCAATTTTTCCCCAGTCATTGCTGACCAGTACCTCTTTATTTTTGTCAAGCTTGAGGAGGATAACATATGTTTGTTCTATAATTTGCCCTTCGTGCAAACCCGTCGCTATGTTTTAATGAGCCTAGCGACAGTGAAACTCATTCTTGTCTACATGGACAAGTTTGTCTCTATTGGTTTTAACGAGTTTAACGACAAAGATAACTCGATCCTTTTTCAATTTTAGAGAGTCTGAAAAGGGACGGAAAGGAAACTCCAGCAATCCTTTTTCGTCATATAATCCCTTAAGTCCGAAAAAGTATAAAACAATACGAAAGGGATGAATTTTCGATAGTTTTAACGAGCCGAACAAGACAAGTGCTTGATCTTTTTGTGTAATGATCCCTTAGGTCCAAAAAGATTAAAATCTAGAGGAGGGATAACACTTCCGATCATTTTAATGAGCTGGAGAGGCCAATTGCTCGGCAATCTTTTCATATTTTACGAGTCAGATGAAAAGAGCTTAAAAGAGACTTGTTTTTAGGAACGAGTGATATTTTCGGGTAGTTGCTAATTCCAGGTAAGGTTTGGAATTTTCCAATCACGGCAGTGTCACAAGGATGGCTAATAGAATCACATGTCACAGCTGTTCCTCAAAAAAGGTAAACAATCAAATGGAGGCGTATGATCGGCTAAAACAGAGTGGAGGTGATGGTAAGAACACGACCAAGGCTCAAAAGCTGATGATAATGCATTCACAATGGTTATTTACCGGAGGTTGGTTCATTTTTTAATGAGCTTAAACTCTGGGGGAACATTTTCTCATTGCTTAGGTTTAATTTTTAACGAGCTTGAACTTTGCGTAAAACTGCTCGTGGCGGGTTTATTTTTTAACGAGCTTGAACCCTGCGGTAACACTGCTCGTGGCCTGGTTTATTTTTTAATGAGCTTGAACCATGCGACAACATATGCTTAGATTCAATTTCATGTTTACACAAGCTTGAAACGAAAAACTATGCTTGTTATAAGTTCGCATGCCCCCAACATAATAACGCAAATCGAGGTACATGCCCCCCAAGCTTCATTGCATTCAACACGATGGTTGGAATGAAGGTTTACCTTCGAGATCTTTGAAAGACTCGACTTAGATTTGGAAAGGGAGTTGTTTCATTTTTTAATGAGGTTGACACAGTAAAAGAACTATCCTCATAATCCACCGTATTTACAGTATTTGATAGAAAATAAAAAACTGAAGGATGATTAAGTTTACTGGAATAATCTTTGTGGTAATCTGGAAGATGGGAATGATGGTGGTAATCTTCCCATGGTTCCTCTCCTATCATCATTGATTGAATGATTCCTTCGTCTGTAGAATGTATATGCGACCAAGGATTTGAAGAGATACCATATTCCTTAGACCTATCTATCCAAACACTCGATGAGCGTTGATTTGGGTTTGCCCCCTAGGCCAAGAAAATTGATTGCTACAATATTTCTAAAATGGCGATGATCCATGCTGTCAAAATGTTCAGGAATATTCTGAATCTAGAAGATATCATATTGCAGTTTCCCACCATGGCCACTTCCGCTAGAGTGTTTGGAGGCGGAAGGGAAAAATTACCCATCAATGTAGGGTCTTTTAGTAGGCCTACTCCGATATTTTGAAGCGACTGAGAGCTTCCGTGGATCATCAGAATGCTTCCCGTAACTTGTGAACTGTTGGGGAGAAAGGTTTTTTGGTCGACGATTATAATCTCTCCTTGAAAAGGAAATGCAATCTTTCTGAAGTATGTTGACACAACAGCAGCCATAGCATAAATCTAGGGCCTTCCTAGTAGGATGTTGTAATCGAGGTTTCCATCGATAACTTCAACATCAATTTCTACTGTTTTTCCCCCCAATTCGACTTGCAAGTTACTTAAAATCCCGTATGGAGTGTATGTTCATCCATCAAATGCTTTTAACGTCATTGACGATCGCGACAAGGGTGGTGAGCCTAAAGTTTTCCAACAACTCATTGACATAATACATGTAGATGCCCCTCCATCAATAATTGTTCGATGAATAGTTTTGTTGAGGGCTTTCACTTGGATGAGGAAAGCTAATTGAGTTGGTAACTGAGGTTCATATCCTTTATGATTAAAGGCCACAAGATTGGAATCCGCTGGGTCAATCCCACCTATTGCTGATAATAGAGCCTGCTTCTGGGAGGGGCAATTTTGCAGTGCCTCAAGTGTCGACATAGCGGACGACGATTGGGAAAGGTCCTCTACTATATTATAATTATGTGCTGCTCTAGCACGAGGATTAAATGTCGATTTGTGTACTACTCCCTTTGGTGGCTTTATCGTTAGCTCAGGAATGATGGGTGGCACAACTTCGGTTGAAGTTGTTGTCGAACTACTAGGTTGATCAGTAGCATTGTTGTTCGACAGCTGTGGATTCCCATAATCTTTATTCCTTGTCGATATCAAAGCATCATTTTGCTGTTTTGAAATGGACAACATAAGCGCTTGGGATGGGGAAACACGATCACTAGCAACCAGGTTTATTTCTAGGCTCGGAAACAGATTAGTCAACACCGCTGAGGTTTTTGAACTCTTAAAGAGTTTCTTAACTTCAGCTTTATGTGGAAAATCTCTTGTCCAATGATCCTCATCGCATATTTGAAACCCCGCAGGGGGTTTCCTTTGCCCAGAAGGGTTTGCAGAAGATTTTTCAGGAGACAACCCCTCATGTTTCTTCTTTTTCCTTTTCTTTTTCTTCTTGCCTCCTGGTTGCTCCAGTTATTTGCCTTTATCAGTCGACACGACATTTACCTCCGAGGCGAGAAGTTCTTCATTTGCATTTTAATCATTAATCTTACGGGCTTTCTTAGATGTAGCCTTTTTCGATTTCATGCTTGTTGTACCTGTCACGCCATTGCCAGCATGAGAGTCCTTGTTTGATTTAGGAGGAGGAGGAATGGAAAATTTTGGTCTTGGAGCATTAGGGATTTTTTCATAGAGCGTGCAGACTAAGTATAGATCAAGTCTAGATATTGCGCACGAGGAATGACTTGCTCTTCAGTGACAACCCCTCCCTTTGCCACATCTTCTGTAATAGAAGGTAATAATGACTTAATAAACCATTCAGCTAGTAGCTGATCAAGAACATATGTTTTTACCAATCTATGACGACGTCACCACTCATTAATATGATCAGATATGTGGGTGGCCGTCATTTGCTTGAAATTGGTAAGATGCTCTGTTCCTGTTTCGTACCTTATTGGTAACTGAAAATGGGTTAAAAAGGTCGTGGCAAGGGCGTTGAAGTTATCGAATGAAGCTCTGGGCAATTCGATGTACCATTTTGTTGACGGACCGATTAACGTTCGCTGAGAAAGGCGAAGCCTAATCGAATCATCATTGAGAGTGTTGGATGAACACCACAGATGAAAGGTCATCACATGATTCGGCGGGTCTTCACCCGGATTTCCATTAAATTTATATCTGACGGAAGTTTGTGAGGAATTGCCGGCCACCAAGGGGCATAAGCAATTGGATCGTTTGTTAGCCGATTTAGATATGGTAACTCTAAAGTCGCCACAAAGGGCAACTGTTGATTCAAGTTCGGTGATGCATCCCCAGGATAAGATGGGATTGCCTGAGCAGTCGATATTTGCATATCAGCATAATGCATGTGATGTTGATAACTTTGGTAAGGTTGATGGGCATAACCATTATGATATGATTGATGTTGACCGTTTTGAATATACGGCTGCCCATTACTTGCAAAGATTTGTTGCTCGGATCCTTGGTAAGCTTGTTGGAATTGCGGTTGTTGATATTGCACCAACCATGGTTGTGAATCCATTTGCTGTTGTCCAATATTGGTTGTTTGACCAAGATGAGGGGTAATAGTACCCGTTTGAGCCTGGGTCACTCCAGTTAAGGAGCCACTAATCGGTGATTGTGGTTGCGTCATGGATACAAGAGGTTGTTGTATTACGACCTGAGAAACTTGAGGTCGGAATACAACAGGCAACGCTTTTACTTGCAACACTGTCACAATGGGCGGTGTAGTGGGGATATTTGACATAGGTAAACTTTGTTGCATTGAGTATACAACCTTGGTTGTTGAGGTAGTGTTGGTACCCAACCACCAGATTTAATTCTAGCATGACCTGAATTATGTTGCGAGCTGTCATATGGTTGTTCCCCCAGAGGGAACAATGAAAGGGCATACTGCCCCCCATACGGCGGCAATCCAGTGCTCAAAGGAAGGATTTGCCTTTGGGGACCGGGTTGCCCAAATTGATACTGCTGCGAAGGATCAATTTGTTGAGACTCAACATAAGGGATTCCAGATATTATTCCGGACAAACAAACAGGAACAGACCATATTGTCGAAACAGTCCCTGGATGGACTCCATCTAGCGGTTGAGAGCTAGTTGGGACAGATGGTACACCGACGAACATTGTTGGAGTAGCAGTAGGAGGTTCTGCTGCTGCTGTGTCAGATGACATAGTCCTAGATGTCGACAGTTGTTCAGACATATCTAGTCTATCCAAAAGATTTCCTAGTGATTCTACAGGAACTTGTGATGAAGGGAGATTAACTTCTGATGAAGAAGGATATAGGGTGACCCCGTCTCCAAAATGCAATGGAGTACTGGATGGAGGATCCTCCACAATATCTTCTATAGCAATCAATCCAGGTGGGAGAGGTAGACCGTCAAGTCCGTAAAATATTTCTGGTGCCGAAGAAGGTATAGACTCTACAGCGACAGATGTTGGAGGGGTAACACCTTCTGAATCAGCTGTAGATGGAGCCAGTTCAGGAATAGAAGTGTTTACCATTACACTAGGATCAGTTCTAATGTCCTCCTATCGCC
This sequence comes from Pinus tabuliformis, assembly GCA_031772625.1. Classification (NCBI taxonomy): domain Eukaryota; kingdom Viridiplantae; phylum Streptophyta; class Pinopsida; order Pinales; family Pinaceae; genus Pinus; species Pinus tabuliformis. The sequence goes on along the minus strand of CM062817.1, from coordinate 64,709,705 downwards.
ATGGAACTTCTTCTATAAAGGCAGGGATACAAGAAATGGTTGGAGTAACCGGAGTCCCTGAGGATGTTGGAACACAAGTTCCAAGCAAACCAGGGGATTTTGATCTAGTTAAATGATTTCACTTTGTTCGGAATAGTTTCATTTCCGGAGTCAAAGACGGTTGACTCGTTAATCTCCGCGAACGACGGGGTTTCGTTTGACTTTCTTCCACGATTTCGGATTACTCGATCAACTCAAAAGGGGAAAAACTGATTCCCAATTAAATGAATTTTAGACGCTTTGACACAACTTACTTTTTCAATTTTTAAGAGTCGAGAAAAAGCTAAAGATGACTCTAGTCGCCTTCAATTTTTAATGAGCCTGAAGTGACAAGTGCTCAGATGGACCTTTTCCTTTAAGGAGTTTGAAAAGGAACAAAAGAGACTACTCTGGAAATCTAGACAGAGGGATTACCAAACCAATCGCAAAACTACAGAATACTTTTTACGGTATGGCAGTCAATCTTCCCGAATGCTGTGTTCAGTGCATTGTGATCGATAGGGCGGTAGACACGGCTTCCTAAGGATAAAGGATATAGCCTATTGTGGTCTCCCAATATATACTTGACGGTACGCGGGAGCACAAGTCCGTACTGGCACTTGTCGTCTCAAAGAGGAGGAATTACCCAACCTATGACGAAAGCGACAGTTACCATGCTTTACGACGCCGGAATATTTCTCTAGCCTAGACTTCTAAATGTTGTGCGTTAGGTTCCAAAGCGTTTTTATGCTCATTGAATTTATTTTACAGTTGATCTTTCTTAAGAAGTTTGCCTTTAAGGTTCATTGCGTGATGTAGATATACAATTCCTAAAATGCAATCTAAGATGATAAACAATCATTTAATCTTCTTTTTGCAATGAAAATCCTAGCTACTAAGGAAAGAGAAGCAAGATTCTTTCAACATAGCGCAGAGAGCACATACTAGATGCACTGTCCTAAATCAAAATCAACAAGCAATCTAAATGCAAATGCACATGCATGTATTTGTTTTCGTTTGCTTAATGTGTGAATGACAAAAAGAATGCTAAGTACAAATCTAAATCGTTTCAAGCAACAATACTAATGATTTTCTTTTCAAAAGACGAAAGGAAGATAATGACGACACTTTGCAATTTTGAATTGAAAACTGATTTCGACACTTGAAAAACTATTAATTCAAATCAAATACAAGAGTAACAGTGTAATTGACCATCAAGAACAGTAGGATTATTTTCTTTGACTGAAAACGACACTTGTGACACTTCCAAATCAAAAGACGACAGTTTGATTACGCTACTTCTTTGTAAAGGAGAACCGTAAATGGCGAACAATACATAAAAACATTTATAGTTCTTTGTACTATGGAGGTTGAATCATGCAAAGGAAGGGAGTTTCCACAGTGGTATACTGATCACAGACAACAAAACTCCCGAATAAAGCTGAAGAGAGGAACAAAAAACCAAAAACTGGAAGTAGAAGAGGTCTTATCTGATCATCGCACCTGTAACACAGGGAAAGAGTGATGCATCTCACCTACTGCACACGGGAGGTGTGATGCATCCAGATTCCCAAGAGGAGAAGGTGCGCTGGTCCAGGGACGAGACTTCAACTTGGTTCTGGTCACAGTTTGCAGTTTCATTCAGGGATTTAGGCCGAGCCAATGATAGTTAGTAAATACAGATCACAAGGGATGATCTAATGAGGCTACTTGAGCCACCACCAGGGCAATTAGGATGTTTGCAAATCAATTGTTCAGTTTATAAACAAAACCCGGAGATAGACTGAAGCAACATTGATCTACTTTGCACTTGCATAGCAAATGCAGTTCGAAGGTTAGCTGGCTTGACTTTAGGCTCCGTCTGTCGTTTATAAAGTAAACAAATATAGACAAGCAAACAAGCTATTCGCTCCCCAGTGGAGTCACCATTTTGTTATCGAGAAATCTAGTGTCTATGCAGAGCTGCTAGTCCCACTAAGACGGGTAGCTATCTTAGAAACAAACAGATTAAAGTTACTTTCGTTTTCCTTTACGAGAAGTAGATAGGGGAGGAGCAAAGAATACCAACCTCAATCTTTCGCTCGGTTCCTTGCTTGTTCCTTCTCCTCTCTGACAGGTCTTTGCCGCTCTTTCCTTGACCACTCTGCTTCAAAGAGTACCTGTAAAGTCAAAGCAGCATAATACCTTCAAAGTGCAGAGATCTACAATCATAAACAATATAGGACCAGATATATATTGACCACACAAATGCACATATTATCAGACATACAAGAATGTGGAGGAAAACTTGAATAGCTTTATTGATGTAAAGATTAGAAGAGAGGATTACAACCCATTGATCTGACCCAGCGTCATCCTCCCAGCATGAAAGCCCTTCTTCACCTCATGAAAAGCTTAGATCACCCAACACTATGATGTTCCACCAAGAAACCAACAACACTTCCTTACAAGATACAAGATTCCAGCCTCTGGATCTCTAGGATGAGGGATCCATATATAGATGATTGCAAGGGGGTGAGTCAGCTTCTAGGATTTTGATTACTGTCTTCTCTCTGATAGTTCTTGATTCCACTTGGAGATTGATGATCTCTTACTCATCCCTGGGCGAATTCAGAGAGGCAAGTGTCATAGGAGAAGTGTCTAGAAGATTCCATGATCATCCACCTTGCAAACTGTCTCTGCCATTTGTCTACTCTCGCCCATCGCACCCTTAGCACTGAGCAATATGGATGGTCCAGTTTTGACCATTTCTGAGCAGTTTTCTGTGGAGAACTTATGGGTGATGATGTAATCAGCTGACCTTGTTCCTTTAGGGTATGAAACAACACTTTTAGGGACTCATAAGCCCTTGGTTTATGGACATATGTGACTGGGGTTGCAGTGCCCAAATATGTCTATAACAAACTAACCACTGACTTGCCCTAAGGTCTTGGGACAACATCCCACACATTGTTCCGAATGATAGAGTCGTACTCCTCTACCATTGCATCAACTCAAACTGGTTGCTACACTGCCTTCTCGAATGAAGAAGGTCGGGTATCTACACACTCCCCAACTAGGGCCATGTACCTAGTGTATCGTTCGGGCAACCTCCTCTGTCTGCATTGAGAAGATGGTTGTCCCACATTCTCCCGCACATCCAGCATCAACTTGTCAGCTTCCCTTGAGTGTTTCTGCCCATCTCTGGAAGTCTCAGCATGAGTGGATGTCTTCACTCCCAGATCCTTTGCATGCGGTTGCTCCACATCAATTTGAGGCTCCTCCTCCTTAGGAACTGAAATTTCCTCATCTACATGCAACTTGAGCTCCCTCTCAAGTGATAATCGCATGGCTTTCTGCTTTTCAAACTTTAGATCCCTACATACCATTGTCCTCTGACTGGTAGGCAGGTACACTCGATAGTTGTGGGGTGTATCCGTGTACCCCGCAAGTATTCCCAACTCAGCTGTTGGATCTAGCTTCTTCCAGGCATATTTGGTCACATGATAGTAAACTGATGATCCAAAGATTTGGAAGTGACTCACATCTGGTCGCTTCCCAGAAAAGGCCTCCATAGGTGTCTTCATTCCTAGTATACGGTGCAGGCTTCTGTTATCCACGTATACTGTTGTATTGCATGCCTCAGCCGACAAATGCAGTGGTAGGCTTTGGTCATGCAACATCACTCCATCTACTCCCAAAATCGATCTGTTCTTCCTTTCGGCCACCCCATTCTGTTGTGGGTTATGGGGTGCCGTCAACTCCCGTTTAATTCCTTCTGCAGCGCAATAGTCCTTAAACTGTTGGGAGACATACTCTCCACCATTGTCACTACACAAGGCTTTTATTTTCTTTCCAGATTCTTTCTTTGCAAAGGCTTTAAACTCACAAAACCTCAATAAGGTATGATCCTTATTTTGCATAAAGTAGATCCAGCATCTACGAGAAAAATCATCAATAAAAATAACATAGTACCTTTGTTTAGCGGTGAGGTTATAGAGAATGGTCCACAAACATCTGAGTGACCTCACTCCAGGATTGCTCCAGCTCTACTGTCTCGATCCGGAAAGGAAGATTTCACATACTTACCTAAGGTACAACCTTTGCATGTATTCGTTTGCTCCAGTTTTCCCTTGGGTAGCCCGATAGCAATCTACTGCATGATCTTCAGGGCTCCATGGTGCAAGTGGCCTAGTCTTCTATGCCATAGCTTGCCAACATCTTGGCTCTACACCATCTTAGCTTTGGAACTCAATGCAGCACAGTCGTCTACCTCCAACTTGTAGAGATTTTTTACTCGAATCCCGATTCGTTTTGTTTATCTAGTACCGATACACCTTAGGAATATCTTTCCTTTACTAAAGACTACATCATAGCCTTTATCTTCTAGCATAGCGACAAACACAAGATTCTTCTTCAGACCTGGTACATACTTTACATTAGTCAGGGTGAGGGGAGCTCCATGCTCCCTCTGAAACACAACCGTACCTTCACCTGAAACATGGTACTTTCCATCATCGCCCATCTCAATCCGCATCTGGATATCCTTCTCCTCCAAGGTACTAAAAAGATTCTTGTCACCTGACATGTGGAATGAAGGTCCACTGTCCAGGGACCACACATATCCCACCATGGATGAAATCATGCATGTGATAAGAGAGAAATCCAACTCAAACTGTGAGGCCAGTGCCTCACCATCAGATCCCTTCGAGGATCCCTTCTTGGATTTCTTCTGTGGACAATTCGTAGCATAATGGCCCACTTCATGACAATGAAAGCATCGCACTTTCAATTTGTCAAACTTCTTCCCACCATGGGAAGAACTGGATTTGGGATGGGACGCCTTCCCTTTCCCCTTCCTCGCCTTACTCGCTAAGGCTAGATTTTCCTCATCATCTTGCTTTGATGAGGATCCATCTCTGGTGCTTCTTCTTATCTCCTCCTGCATCAGATCTGACCAAAGTCGTTCCCAATCTGACAGTTTTTCTCTTCCATTAACCGAGTCTTGGTAGCTATGCCATCTCTTAGGAAGACCGAGGAGTGCAAGACTCACCATGTCATCATTGGCAGTCGTGATCCCTACACTTCCAGGCTCATCCCTGCAGGTGGTGAGCTTATTTAGATATGTAGAGATCGTGTCGCCCTTTTCACACTTGATTTTCCAAAGCTTGTCTTTCAGTGCCAACTTCCTCTGATCACTGCTGTTCTGATATAGATCTTTCAATGTTTTCCACATCGAAAATGGTGTCTCCTTCCCATGGAGACTCGAGACTATGTGGTCTCGAACTCCCTCCAGAAGGATTCTCACTCTAGCCACACATTTCTTCCATTCTGCCAATTCTGTAGCATCAGTCGGCTTGGGGACTTCTTGATCAATGAAGTCCTTTAGACCGTTATCCTCTAATATTGCTTCCATGTGATCCTTCCAGGCTATATAATTCGAGTTGCCATCAAGGGCATACTCGAGTCTTAAACCGTTGAACACCATTGGTGAAATTGAGATGTGATAAGAACTTGATTTCTATATTTAGAAACCTCAAACTTCAGACTTCTCCCTTCTTGTATATTGTTCTTCGCTTTGATCACCTTTGCTCTGATACCATGTAGAAATTCCCACTGTAGATCAACATATTATGCAATATATTAAAGCAAAATACAAGATCTACTTTTACAACAAACTTGCGGAAGCTTAATCAATTATAAGAAAGATCAAATAGATCACATATAATTGAGAATGAGAAAGCAATCACACATGAACACAGAAGAATACTCTGGGGAAAGCCTCAGCTAAAAACCCCGATCTTTGTATTATCATACAAGTGGAAATATGTTCAATATTACAAAAAGAATAAGCTCACAAGCTATCATGCTCTCTCTGCAATCAAACAATGCAGCTCACAGACTGAGTAGACACAAGATATGCCTTTCCTTAGCCCTCCAAGCCTCCTATTTCCTTGCGCAGTTTTTCTTGGGGTCTAATGATGCCACCTGTGTGATTGGCCTCATCACACACTCACTAAACTTAAGAAGTAACTGCGCAATCTCCAAGGAATGAATTCCTTCTGCATGCAAGAGATATTCATAATAGAATATTCCTGCAACTGATAGTAAACTGTCCCTCCATCTGATCTCAACTAGGTGTCTGTCTAAACTGACATGCATGAGTTATTTATGAGAGAATATTCAGTTATCTGAAGTGCAACAGTTACATGCATGCATTAACTAACTAAACCCATAATTAATTCAACAAACTGTTTGAACTAATCTAACTGGACTTGACTCAGTTAACTGAGCCAATTAATTACAACTCAATATTACAACTCATCCTTATCTCTTTAACTGATGGATAAATTCCTCAATCAATGGAGACTCTGTTGCATGTCCCCACATAAACTTCATGTTTGATTTTCTACAACTAATTAACTCAAGTTGAATTAATTAATTATTTTACAAACAACTGCTAAGATCAAATTCGAATTTTACTTCTCTATTTTAGTTCAGGGACTAACTAAAATAGGAAGGTATCCCGAAATGCTATTTATAGTAGTACTAAATTTAGCACTTCTATATTTAGCATTTCATGTTGCTATTTTCAACATCTTTGTGGCGGTATCCTTATGCATGCAAAAGGGCACTATCCCCATCACTTCGAGCGTGTGGGGGGCGGTGGTGTTGTACCTTAGCATACTTAGCATTGAAACTGTCTTAATGGGGTCGTCCTCCTGCTCGCACCCCGATTGAGAAACAATAGTAATAATATTAATTAATAATAATTATTATTATTATATAGTAATAACAATAAATATTTTAAAATGGTTTTAATAATAATTACTAATAATAATAATTAAACAATAATAATAATAATAATTTTATTAAAATAATTATTTTTTAACAATATTATTATTTTTATTATTATATATTTATTAATATGAATACTAATATTAGATTTATACCATTAAAGTTTATTGGTATTTTTTAACCATATTTACTACACATTTATTTATTAATGTAGTGGTGTTTTTTAACCACATTTACTAATATAATTATGCATGTGTATATCAACCACATTTATTAATATAATTATGCTAATTACATTGTCTCCATAAATAAAAAAATATAAATAATTATATTATTAATTTGCTTCATCATCTCATCTCATATCAGTGATCATCTCATATTTTGAGCGTGATAATAACATTATATGCTTATAGCTAAATGGTGAATAGTCTCTTAACCATTATTTTTTGATGTTTGGTTATTATTATTATAAATATTTAGATATAAAAATATTACATTTTGAATATTATTTATTAACTAGTTATTTAATTAACATATTAATTTTGTATTTATGAAGTGTTAATTATTAGTTTGTGTGGGATATAGAGCATTCAACTGACAATATTATTGGTACCAACATTAAAACAACATTGGGACTAGTTTAAATCTAAACTCAACTAACCTCTTAAACAGGAAAAATTTTCGATTAATGTTTAGTTCTAAGCTCGGGAAAGTTGATTAATGTCTTCTAAACTTGGAATTCGTACACTTGGGTTAAATTTCTCAGGTTTGGAATTTATTTCACAGGGATTCGGATTCTGGTAATTCCGATATTCTTCTGATGGGATGGAACTCACAGGTATATTTTCAATATTTTGTACTTGGATTGGATGGAGTAGCTTGCAAATTCAAAAATCAATGAGTTGTATATTGGTAAATTGCACAAGCATATCAGAAGGGTAACGCAGCGGTAGTCTAAGCCATGGCTGCAGCGCTAAGAAAGGTCCAGGTAATCAATACTCAATCCCGCTTTTTGAGGTTATCGTTTGCAGCCTTTTCTTCTGCAGAAAATGACGTACAATCCAATGACAAAGAGCCGAATATATCCACTGTGACTCCCCCCATCACTAGCTGGCCTCAAAATCTCAACCCGAAGCGAATGCTTAGCCTTTTATCTCGCGTTAAAGACGTCCGGTTAGCCCTAGACATCTTTACCTACGCAGCTCGTTACCATGTGGGTTACAAGCACACTTACCAAACATACTATAAAATGATCGAAAAGCTCGCGTTGTCCAGGAAATTTGAAGACCTTGAGAATGTTCTGCAGCAATTAAAGCTGGACGATGTTAAATGCAGTGAAAATATGTTCATTTTTGTGATCAGAAGCTATGGTTTGACCAATAAACCCAAGGAAGCCATGAAGGTTTTCTCTAGCATGCATGAATTTCGGTGCAATCCGTCTGTGAGATCCTTCAATACACTTCTCAATGCGATGGTTCAGACCAAGCGCTTTAACATGGTGCACTCTCTGTATATGAGCTGTAGAAAAATTGGTGTGGTACCCAATGTCTTTACCTGTAATATTATCCTCAAAGCCCTGTGTCAAATGGGTGATTTAGAGGCTGCATACAAAGTGTTTGACGAAATGCCTAAACAGGGATGCATTCCTAACGTTGTTTCTTATAGCACAATCATGAGCTGCCTTTGCAACCGTGGGGATATGCCCGGGGCAATGAGGCTGTTTGAAGAAATTTCGAGCAAGGGTTGGGTTCCAGATACAGTTTCGTATACGATATTGATTGATGGGTATTGTAAGCGAGGTGAATTGCAGGAAGCTGTGAAGCTTATGGATCATATGGAAGAGAATGGCTGTCCTTTGACGGACATTACTTACGGCGTAGTCATTGAAGCCTATTGCAAAGAGGGAAAACTCGGTGAGGCTGTGAGCTTGTTGGATGATATGGTTGACAAAAAGTTGATACCTAGCCCAAGCCTTTGTAGTAAGGTTGTTGATGGTCTCTGCGGTAAGGGTAAGGTGGAAGATGCCGTAGTGCTGTGGAAGAGGCTGCTGAATAAGAATTGTACACCGGATAATGGCGTTTACAATACACTTATTTATTGGCTTTGCAAGAAAGGTCGTGTTTATAATGCAAGGAAGCTTTTTGACGAGATGATCAGGGATTGTGTACCAAATATTCTCACTTACAGCACGCTGATTAATGGGCTTTGTGAAGAGGGTGAATTGCAGGAGGCCTGCAAGCTCTGGGATGATATGCTGGAAAAAGGATGCGTTCCGAATATGTTTACATATAACATGCTCATTAATGGATTCTGCAAGGCAGGTAAAGTTAATGAAACTCTTCAAATTTTGGAAGAGCTGCTAGATAAGGGTTGTGTTCCCAATACTTTCACTTATACAATCCTTGTAGATGGGTTCTGTAAGTCATCTAATACAGAAGACATCACAAATGTCCTCAATGCAATATTAAGGAAGAAAATATGTCCTGGCCTGGATGCCTGGGACATGCTAATTCAGGCTGTTCTAAAGGGAAAAAACCTTGAAAGGACCAAGGAACTTTTTGATGCCATTTGAACGGATGCTCATTAGGTTATTGTCATAGTTAGCAAACAGCTTGGACTTATTTTTCCTTTCGATGACAGAAGATTGAACAACTCAATATTACACCTTGAACAAATATTGTAGGGGATCTTCTATGTTTTGCAACTGATCCTATACCAGCAAGTATATCTTGAGTAATAATGACAGGTTGCATCTATGACTAAAAGAAGCAGTGGATTTTGCAAATTAAAAGAACAAATGTGTTAATAGATGGCCTTTGAAAGCTGAAGATAAGGTCTTTGCACACAAACACAGCTGTATAATCTGTGGATGATGCCAACTAGAAAATGGATGAAGCATGCAACATTGCAACATGTCAGTGTACATCCTCAGTATTTAAGTTCACTTATGTAAATTATTAAATGCTCGGTATGCCTACCAACCAACTTTTTAAATGCTGGACTCTTCCCAGTTTGCTATAAATTGAGAGTCTCACTCTATATATCAGACACAACAGATTAACAGATGCAGTGACTCTCTTGTTCCTTCTATTGGTTTTGAGTTTCCGTTCATTTTTTAGTTCCGTTGTCTCTATGGAGGTTAACCCTGATACTATCCTGCTGTTTGTAGTTTGATTTTACATGGTATCAGAGCAATGGACATACAAAGTAAGCTTTGCATATTTGTCGGCTACCCGGAAGATGTTAAAGGGTATAGATTAATTGATGCTGACACCCGGAGTTAATCATCAGTAGGAGTGTTTCATTGATGAGCAGTCCCCTCAGCATCTTGAATCTGCAAGTGTAAACCTGAGTGATGTTGATTCTGCAAGATTGATTTCAATTTCAGCACTGTGTGCATAGTGATTGAAGTGCTTGAGGGCTTCACAGTGATGGTTTCAATGTGCAAGGAGTGAGGAGTTACAACAATCTGTGTTTTGATCGAGTGCATAGTGATTGAAGTGCTTGAGTGCTTGACAGTGATGGTTTCAATGTGCAAGGAGTGAGGAGTTACAACAATCTGTGTTTTGATTGAATGCCATGATCTTAGAGAGGGAGTTTGATATTGGTTAATGTTAGTTATTAATTTCTACCTGTATATATTTTGCATGATAACTTTGAAATAAAAATACCTACCCTAATTAACAATTTATGTGTGTGCAATTAATTTCTAATTAAAAGACAATTATTTCGCCCAACAAAGAGTCTTGCCCTAACTGGAGTGGCCAGAGTTGTCATGGATAGAGGGTTAAATTCAGGAAACCATAGTTGAAATAAGAGCCTAGAGTAACCCCAAAACTGGAGTCCTTGATGAAAAACCCTTTGATGATCCTCTAAATTATGGAAAAATACCACAAAGAACCCTTAAAAAAAACACAGATCTGTATTCGAGGACCAAGTCTGATGCACCCATTCTCAAAGTGCAGAAGTTGATGGCCAAAGCCCATTAAAACGACAGATAATGGCATGACGCTCATATGTTAAACAAGAATGGATGGATTTGGGATGATCCACCTCAATAGATGGAATTTTTTCTATATGTTCCACAACGAACGCTAGCCCTGAGAGATTTTTGGGAGTCGATTTTGAGAACCCTGGCTTTAGGGCATCCTTAAAGGATCAAGGCCAAGAAAAAGAGGGTGCACCCTAGCCTTTGGCTCTGTCACTTAATTTTGAAACTAAGAAGATCAAAGGGTTCTTGGTTATGTCGTAATTTTTGAGCGAATTTCCTTCCTAAAGCTGCCTTCGTCCATGAATGAGTCGCGTAAATACGAAGAGGATTCATGTCCTATCTTGAATCCTGGTTGTGAGTGTAGAGACAAGATCGATAGCTTTAACCTACATATAAAAGGTGCACCTTGAGATTGGCCTCACAAAGACTGAAAATTTCAAAAGATGCAGAACGATGGCCTCATACTGGGAGAACATTATTACAAAAGAAGTTACCCCTGATTTACTAAATCTACAACAATAACACCAAAATGAAGGGTTTCTAACATTGGGAAAAATCCTGAAGCTGAAAGTATCCTAGAAACAAAGCGACAACTTAAGGGATTAGGGTTTCCATCACAATTCCTCATCAACTTCTTAATATTTGAGTTCAATAATATTAACTTTTTTTTCTTTAAATGGATGAATAAATGACTAACAAAAATATGTGTTCTTAAATTTTGATATTTAATACAATTTAATATAAAATTTATTTTTTTAACTTTTGAAATCCCAAAATATTGGCCACCTTCAATTCAATATAGATATAGAGTGTGTTGGGAAGTGACTTACATACTAGTACTTCAATTTCGAGGTATAATTACATCAATATTAATGATAAATATGCTTTGGTATAGGTTATTGTTTTTTAAATCTTAAATCATATATTTCTATGTTTAATATAGAGGTATTTTGAGATGATATATAAAGGCTTTAAAATAACTGAAATCTGAAGTTAAATTCAACATCATTTAATATTCATTACCTTTCCTGCAAAATGATCAACCATATAATTTAAGTTTTTTTGGAAAGCGATAATTTTTTTTGGGAAGCGATAAAATTTATTATAATTGGTGCTTCAGTGATAATAAAAACAACCATAATTAACTCTTATCTTGAATATAGTTTATTCATTATTAAGAAAATCACACCAATTAAAATACCCTATTCCATAATCTTATTTTTAATATTTAAAAAAATAAACTTTTAACCCATCAAAAAGACTTTTAAATTTTAATACAACACTACAAATATAATTTTAATTTAAATATTATTAAAAAAATCTAATATACCTATCCCTAATGTAATTTTGATAATCAATTATTTACACCCTAATATTAAATAATTATAGATAAATTTAAGATTAAAAAAGCTTCTATAAACTCTCCCCTTTCCTATCTTCTTGTGCGTGCGAGTTATAAGTTGAAAGAGCTTTCATTTATACCTTTGCGATCCGGCACTGTATTTTAAGAGTCCAGAAATTCCGATGCTCCTTTCACGAAACCCGGCTGTATTTTAAGAGTCCAGAAATTCCAATGCTCCTTTCACGGAATCCGGCTCCTATGCAGGTTAGACAATCTTTTGTAGTTTGAAATGGAGTAGGTTTCTAACTCAGACATCACTTGCGAAGCATGGTAGTATTTCGTTGACCCCCAGGCGTATCAGAAGGCTAACGCAGGGGAAGTCTAGACCATGGCCGCAGTCCTCAGACAACTCCAGGTAATCAATGCTCAATTCCGCGCTTCTAGATCATCGTTTGCTGCCTTTTCTTCTGCAGAAAATGCCATACAATCCAATGACAAAGAGCTCAAGATGTACACAGTGACGCCCCCCATCACAAGTTGGCCTCAAAAACTCAATCCAAATCGAATGCTTCGCCTCTTAATCCGCGTCCAAAATGTCCAGTTAGCCCTAGACATTTTCACCTACGCAGCCCGCTATCATTTGGGTTACAAGCACACTTATGAAACATACTATAAAATGATCGAAAAGCTCGCATTGTCCAGAGAGTTTGAAGGCCTTGAGAATGTCCTGCAGCAATTAAAGAAGGACGATGTGAAATGCAGTGAGAGTATGTTCATCGTCGTGATCAGAAGCTATGGCTTCGCCAATAAACCCAAGGAAGCCATGAAAACCTACTTCAGAATGCATGAATTTCGATGTAATTCGTCTGTGAAATCCTTCAACACTCTTCTCAATGCCATGGTTCAAACCAAGCGCTTTAACCTGGTGCAGTCGCTGTATCTCAGCTGTAGAAAAATCGGTGTGGTGCCCAATGTCTTTACCTGTAATATTGTCCTCAAAGCCCTTTGTCAAATGGGCGATTTAGAGGCTGCATACAAATTGTTTGATGAAATGCCTAAACAAGGATGCGGTCCTAATGTTGTCTCTTACAGCACGATTATGAGATGCCTTTGCAACCGTGGGGATATGCACGGGGCAATGAGGCTGTTTGAAGAAATTTTGAGCAAGGGGTGGGTTCCGGATCCAGTTTCATATACGATATTGATCGATGAGCATTGTAAGCGAGGAGAGTTGCAGGAAGCTGTGAAGCTTATGGATCATATGGAGGAGAATGGCTGTCCAATCATAGACATTACATACAGTGTAGTTATTGAAGCTTACTGCAAAGAGGGCAAGATCAGCGAGGCCGTGAGCTTGTTGGATAACATGGTTGATAGAAAGATGATACCCAACCCGAGCCTGTGTAGTAAGGTTATTGATGGTCTCTGCAATGAGGGTGCAGTGGAAGATGCCGGAATGCTGTGGAAGAGATTGCTGAACAAGAATTGTACACCGGATAATGTCGTTTACAGTACACTTATCTATTGGCTTTGCAAGAAGGGTGATGTTTATGGTGCAAGGAAGCTTTTCGACGAGATGGTCAGGGGCTGTATACCCAATATTGTCACTTACAACACGTTGATTAATGGGCTCTGTGAAAAGGGTGAGTTGCAGGAGGCCTGCAAGCTCTGGGATGACATGCTGGAAAAGGGATGCGTTCCAAATGTGTTTACATATAACATGCTCATTATTGGATTCTGTAAGGCAGGTAAAGCTAATGAAGCTAATCAAATTTTGGAGGAGATGCTGGATAAGGGTTGTGTTCCAAATACTTTCACATATAGAATCCTGGTAGATGGACTCTGCAAGTCATCTAAGACAGGGAATATCACGAAGGTCGTCAATGCAATTTTAAAGAAAAGAATATATCCTGACCGGGATGCCTGGGACATGCTAATTAAGGGAGTTCTAAAGGAAAGAAACCTTGAAATAATCGAGAAGCTTTTTGATGGCATTTCAACGGATGCTCATTGAATGATTATCGTAGCTATCAAACAGCTTGGACTTTCTCTTTGTCTTCGATGGGAGAAGGTTGAACAACACAATCTCAAACGCCCTGAACAAAGGTTGCAGGGAATCTTTTATGTTTTGCAACTGATCTTATACCAGCGAGTGAACTCAGCGCTGCTTACAAGTGTACATAGAGGGACTTGTCATTCAGTTGGCAAATTGAGTATAATGATAGGTTGCTTCAATGATTAGAGACAGCACAAGATTTTGCACTTTTACAATATTAAGTGTGTTAATATCAGTGTTATTGGAACCGCACTAGAACCGGTGGCATTGGCTGGTCTGATCATTTTTACCCCAAACTGGTCTGACCGGTAGTTTGGAACTGGAAAAGGCCAGTTCAGCTGAACTGGTCTTTTTTCACTGAATTGGCAGGTTCCGTAACAGTCCGGACAATACACTTTGGACCTCTCAAAACCATTTTTTTCTTTTAATTAAATTAAATTTTGTGAGACGGCCCACCTCTAAAGCGACCCTAGGTTCCTTTTAAAGCTATTTAAAGGGACCATTTGGAGCAAAAATGGTTGAATGACATGGTTTATGTTTGATACAACTTTAGGTTGAGGTGTAACCAATCGCTGAACAATACCCCTGAATCAAGCAACATAGTTTTGGGTGATTTTGATCCATCATCAAAATGGGTTGTGGAGACTCAGACACTAACATTTAACAATGAAAACCTTTCTTAGATGGACTTGGACCCACTTCCATAGGAAGAGATATCACAACTTTCAGGGCCAGGGAAATCAAGCCAGAATCCCATTGTAGAGGCTGCTCATTCTGAGGCTGAGGCTGAGGCTTAGGAGGATGATTCTGATGATAGCCATTAGCACTAGTAGCTGTAGTACTGTAGTACTATGCTTATTTTTGGATTCTAGAGGCCATTTAGAGCCTATTTCTTGATGTATTTTGGTTCAGTGGTATATTGCACTAAGTGCTATTTTGGTTTATGCACTATTAGAATTTTTGCATATTTGTGTATAAATGGTTTAGATTCATATGGATACACATGAATATATATGTCTTTCTTAAATTTTAATATTTTATGTATTTTTTGATCAACCAACTTTTCGGTTTGGTTTTTTCCAGTTCTAGTCCAGTTCCCGGTTCTTGGGTTGACTGGCTTGATGACCAGTTCAGTTTTGATAACATTGATTAGTATACAACCCTTGAAAGCTGAAGATGAGCCCTTAGCACACAAACACAGATGGACATGCTGTGAATGGTGCCTACTGAAAAATGGATGAAGCATGCAAGACATAGATGATATTTCCAGTATTACCTTACAAGGGACTATATGTGGTATATGCACTTTTGTCCTGCAATGAAAGATAAATCTATCAATGCACAATATTGCCATGTAACAGATAATATCTGTATGCACTCTCTGGAATTGATATTGCTAATGATTCTTAAAAGAAAGACACACGCACATTATGTAATGGAAAGTTGTAATTGCAGAAGTGGGTTCTGCATATTTGTACAAAATTCGAAGGGCAATCTTTCTAGTTTTTTCTGTTGAAATATCTGTAGGCTGTTTTTCCCTGAGATGTTTGGAGCATTCCAAACAGGATATATCCAGTCTCCCATGTTACGGTGAATTCTTTTGGCTTACAAACTGTATTGAAAAATCAAGTTTTTATTTATCTTTTCGGTTCAAGTTATGGTACATTTAGATTGTTCGGCATCATAAATACCATCAAAATTCTTATTGTTTTTAGCTTATTTTTTGAAGTTCAAATCCTTAAGTTATTCTGTCTAGTATATTTTTATGTGTCTCATAGTTTTAAGGATATGTTCTCTATTTGAATGTAATAAATGCTACAAGCGATTCAAGTGTCTTGTTTATGTGACGCTTTATTGTAAAAGTGGGGTCATCCAAATTATGGTTCTTGCTACAGTATTATTTACTGTTATGTATTTCAATGGAACTCTGACTAATTTAGAAGTGCTTTCAGCCACAAGGTGCTACAATTGCCTCCACTAAGCGGCAATAACAATTCTTATTTTGATTAATAGGATGTGAAATTGCTTAAGGCATAGGGTTGTCCCAACTGAGTGGGGGTTGTTAAGACAAATGGTGGGTGTTTAGTATGCCTAGTTTTTAAGCTCCTTACATCAAGATCTATTAGTGTCATGCTTTCGGTGTAGACATGCTTTTAATTTCTTTGGCTTTTTAATTTAAATTTTGCACGATGCACATTTAATTTTTGTCTAAAAGGGCAACTAGATAGCTAGTTGCAATAACTATGATAATTTAATTTCAATGGCTCATCCTACAAATTTAGAGGGTTAATTTCTGATCTAATTTAAATTTTGCACGATGCACATTTAATTTTTGTCTAAAAGGGCAACTAGATAGCTAGTTGCAATAACTATGATAATTTAATTTCAATGGTTCATCCTACAAATTTAGCGGTTTAATTTCTGATCTATAAATAAGAGTTATATGTTGGAGGAAGTCACTAAGACCAGCTAACATAATTACATGCTGGAGAATTGTTTGGAGAATTTTCCAAGGCTTATATAGTCTCTCCAGATTCATAACCACTTGGTTTTGAGAGCTTGCAATAACTATGATAATTTAATTTCAATGGTTCATCCTACAAATTTAGCGGTTTAATTTCTGATCTATAAATAAGAGTGATATGTTGGAGGAAGTCACTAAGACCAGCTAACATAATTACATGCTGGAGAACTGTTTGGAGAATTGTCCAAAGGCTTATATAGTCTCTCCAGATTCATAACCACTTGGTTTTGAGAGCCTTGTCCAGTGTGTAAGGTTTCAACCCTCATTGAACTTCCCTGTCAGTGTAAGGATAAGACTTTGTAGGTGGAAGAGGTTTATAAGTCGCTTGGGTGTAGGAATCTAGAGTTAGATGACAATGGTTTGAGCAACACAAATTGGGTAAAAGCTTTTTGTAACATTTACATTTTATATATAAAGTTCTTCCTTCTTCCCCTCCAATTCAT
This sequence comes from Pinus tabuliformis, assembly GCA_031772625.1. Lineage (NCBI taxonomy): Eukaryota > Viridiplantae > Streptophyta > Pinopsida > Pinales > Pinaceae > Pinus > Pinus tabuliformis. The sequence continues at coordinate 64,692,554 of CM062817.1, read as the reverse complement.
TGTATATTTCTCTCCTGATATGTTTGACTAGATGGGGAGTGAATGGAATTAATTAGAATTTATTTATTGCAAGGTTATATTATTTGCCTATATGCTTGATTGAGTTTGAGAGTTGTTTCTTGACTTCTGTGGAGATTTGGAAAAGAACATGGTGATAAAAATTTGCTACCCGGATTGCTTGCAAAGGTCAAGGGAATTGATCTTCTATTTCTAGGAATTTCCCCTACTATCTCTTTCACATTTAATAATATAACTTGAAGAATTCTGGAAAAGAAGTTAGCTATATTTATTCGCTTTGTTAGTAAGATCAACCAAGTTAGTTATCTTTATTCGCTTTGTTAGTAAGATCAACCCTACTCATTAGGGACATTTCCCAAAAATGAAAATGACAACTCCATTAGGGAGAATTCCTTACCTTTTTTTTTTCAAGGATTGTTCCTCATCATTTTTCCAGCTTTGTTTGTTGTTTGTTTTTTTTCCATTTTTCTCTTTGTTGCAATAGGATCAAAGAGTTCAAGTTCCTTGCTTGTTTCTTCTAATTTTTCACTTGCTTAGTTCTTTGTTTGCAATTGTGTTTGGGTACAATACCAACTGCTTGCTAGTTTCCTTCGAACAATCCACAAGCACACCCGAGGTTCCTTTGTGCAACTAATGAGTAGCTCACTAGTTCACTTTGTGTAACTTGGGAGCGTCTTGTACCAAAGAAAAAATTTACAGGCTTGAAATTTGCCCTTCCAATGTTGAGTTCTTCTCCACATTTAAGAAGTTTGATCTTCAAGTAAAAGAGGGTATTGATCTAACAATGTTTCCACTCCCAAAAGGAAATCTAATATATGGGGTATGCATGCCCTCAACTGACATCCTAGAACAAGGAGATATGAGTGGAACATTCATGTTAATAAGTAGCATTCCTAGAGAGACATTTCCATTGCTAATGAACTTGGACCAACCCTATTAGTTGGTGTTGCCATGGGAATACTAATGCATCTAGTGGTGAAACTAGAACTAGGAGGGTTCATGCACCTGGGAACTAATGGACCAAAAACATTGGCCATTCTAAACCAATGATATGTAAGGTGGAAATTCACCTTTCTAAATGACAAGTGGACCTTGAGGGTTAAACAATGGAGTGTTAAAATTTGTTGAAGATGGAGTAAGGATGTACTCCATCTCTAGAAGTTGAAGGTTGTCTTGAATAGGAGACTAAGCTCATCCTAGTATATTGATATGACTTTGTGGAGCTTTCAAAAAACCAATCAGTGAGGACATGGGCTCGTTTTCTACAAGTTATTCTCTTGCAGGATTGTTCAAAGTAGTATATGTTTAATCTTCTAACTCATGATGAGTGGTCAAGAATATCCAATTTATGCCTTGCAATAGGCAATTCCATGATCTCAGGAGGGAGATCTCCAATCCTCCGAGATCAATGGGGCAAATGGCTAGCCACTTTCAAAGTCAAAATTTGGCAAAAAAGTTAAAGCAATCGATTCCTAGGCTAACTATGTTTTACGACAAATAACACTCCACTAAAAATGTTTGAACACAATCAACAAGCAAACACATTCACTCAAGGTGATTAAACTCTAGAGTTTAATTAGTGAAGTGGCAAAGAGGACCTTTCAAAACCCAGCTTGGGATGATAAGGGCCCAAGTCCAAATAGCAAAGGTATGAACAATAATTATAGTGACATCCCACAAATCAGTCACCTAAGGTGCAATTTGCCTTACAAAGACAATAAAACTCCACCGACGCTCACACTGAGATCTACTATATGTCTCGAGTATTATAAGCACTTGTGACTTGCAGTAACCTATTAGGAACATATAAATGGAAACTAGGGATGCCACTTCTAAATGGGTAGTATGTTGAAAATTAACAGCTAAGGGATGAATTTCCTTGAATAAAATCTCATTTCTAGAGTGACTTTTTAAAAATAGAAAGTCATGTTTATCATTTCAAGCACGACTTTCCAAAAATATTAAATCACCATACTTCAACTGGTAATCTGTTATGAAACCAACTCACAAAAAGATAGAAAAGATAGATCAATGCCCTAGAATTCAGCCTTTTCAAGGGGGAAACCTCATTTACATTACACAAATGAACAATTCCTGGATGATACAAATGACAAGACCTCCTTTCTATATATAGGAGTCTAAGGGGTCATAATATAATCAGAGTCGATATAACAATAATAAGGGCACAACAATAATAATAATGGGCTTCTATGGGGCACAATAATAACAATATGGGTACTACATGGGCACAACAATATAATTAGGGGGTTACACTAGTAGTATAGGGACCTAACATGCCCCTCTCCTTCAAAAAGTGTTGTCCTCAATGCTCGAGTAGTTCTTGATGCTTCTGTATAAATTATTGTCCTCCTATGTGGAATCTTCAGCGGGTAAGTTCTTCCACTTAATGAGATACTCTGAAACTGATCTATTTCGTAGCTGTCGATTTTTTGGTTCTGTGACTGCTTCAGGTTCCAATATGATTTTTCCTTCCTTGTCAAGTTCTTGCAATACTGTTTGAACTGGGATCTTTTGCAACTTTTGAATGAGTTCCCACTCCTTTGGGCATATGGATATCTGTAAGGTCTGATGTTTGGAGGAACACTCCCTGGAATCAAATGAATAGCATGATCATGATCACGAATAGGTAGGAGGCCTTTGGGAGTCTCAAATACCTTGGAATGGTTGTCCAAAACGTTTTGGAGATCTAGAAAAATACATGATTTTGATGTGGGATCCTCTAGTGAACATAATTTTGTAATTACGCCCTGTTGTTCTTTATTTAGAAGCTTTGTCATGCTGTTAGAGTTGATTATCTTTCCTGGTTTCCCTTCGATGCCCTTCAATTCAACTTCCTTTCCTTCCCAAAAAAAATTCAAGAAAAGTTCTTGAAAATTAAAAGCCATCGTACCCAAAGATTGTAGCCATTGGACTCCTAGTAAAATAACAACACCACCCATTGGAATGGAAAGCATTGGGCTATTCAATACACAACTGATTACAGCATCTCCCAGAAGTTCTCCATGAAAAACTACTCAGAACTGGTCAAAACTGGACCATCTCACCTGCTCCATGGTCAAAGTGCGTTGCATCGCACCTAAATGCACATGGTAGGTGCGATGCATACTAAAAAGCCCTTCTATGGGATGCGATGGGCGAGAGTGGACAAATGGTAGGGTCAATTCGCAAGGTGGAGGATCATGGAATCTTCCAGAAATTTCTCCTGTGACACTTGCCTCTCTGCATTCGCCCAAGGATGAGTAAGAGATCATCAATCTCCAAGTGGAATCAAGAACTATCAGAGAGAGGACACTAATCAAATCTCAAAAGCTGACTCACCCCCCTTGCAAACATCTATATATGGATCCCTCATCCTAGAGATCCAGAGGCTGGTATTGTATATTTTGTAAGGAAGTGCTACTAGTTTCTTGGTGTAACATCATAGTGGTGGGTGATCTAAGCTTTTCATCAGGTGAAGAAGGGCTTTCTTGCTGAGAGGATGACACTGGGTCAGAACAATTGGTTGTAATCCTCTTTGCTATTCTTGATTATTAATAAAGCTATTCAAGTTTTCCTCCACATTCTTGTATGATTGATGATATATGCATCTGTGTGGTCAATATATATCTGATCCTATATTGTTTATGATAGTAGATCTTTGTTCTTGGATAGTGTTACGCTGCTTTGATTCTACAGGTGCTCTTTGAAGCTAGGTAGACGAGGAAGCGAGTGGCAAAGATCTATCATAAGGGAGAGGAATCAAGCAAGGAACCAAGCGCAAGACAGAGGTTGGTCTTCTTCTTTCCCCTCTTATCTACTTCTCATAAAGGAAAATGAAATTGGTCTTAGTTTGTTTGTTTCTAAGGTAGCTACCAGCCTTAGTGGGACTAGCAGCTCTGCATAGACACTAGATTTTCCGATAACAAAATGGCGACTCCGCTGGGGAGCAAATAGATTGTTTGTTTGTCTATATTTGTTTGCTTTATAAACTTACAGACGGAGCTTGAAGTCAAGCCAGCTAGCCTTCGAACTGAATTTGCTATGCAAGTGCAAAGTCGATCAATGTTGCTTTAGTCTATCTCCGGGTTTTGTTTATGAACTAAACAATTGATTTACAAGCTCTCTAATTTCCCTTGTGGTGACTCTAGTAACCTCCTTAGATCTACCCCTGTGATTGATTTACTGATTACCACTTGCTCGGCCTAAATCCCTGAACTGAGCTGCAAACTGTGACCCGGAACCCAGTTGAAGTCTCGTCCCTGGATCATCGCACTGTTTCTTCTCTGGAATTTGGATGCATCGCACTTCCTGAGTGTGGTAGGTGCGTTGCATCTCACTTTCCCTGTGTTACAGGTGCACTAATCAGACAGGACCTCTTCTGCTCTTAGATTTTGGTTTCTATGTTCACTCTTTTCAGCTTTATTCAAGAGTTTTGTTGTCTGTAGTCAGTTTACCTCTGTTGAAACCCCCTTCCTTGCCATTATTCCACCTCTATTGTGCAAAGAACTGTAAATGTTTTTATGTATTGTGATCCATTTTCAGTTCTCTTTTATAAAGAAGTAGCATAATTGAATTGTCGTTTCTTGATTTGAAAGTGTCGCAAGTGTCGTTTTCAGTCATAGAAGAGAATTTGATTGTTCTTGATAGTCAATTACACTGTTACTCTTGTATTTGATTTGAGTTGATAGTTTTTCAAGTGTCGAAAGCAAGTTTTCAATTCCAAATAACAAAGTGTCGTCATTGTCTTCATTTTGTCTTGAAAAGAAATTTGTTAGTAATGTCGCTTTGAAAAATAATTCAGATTTGCACTTAGATTTCTTTTTATCATTCACACATTAAGAAGGATGAAAACAAATACATGCATGTGCATTTTCATTTAGACTGTTTGTTGGTTTGATTTGGGACAGTGCATATAGTAAGTGCTCTCTGCTCTATGTTGAAAGAATATCGTCTCTATTTCCTTAGTAGCTAGTGTTTTCATTGCAAAAAGAAGATTAAACGATTGTTTATCATCTTAGATTGCATTTTAGGAATTGTACATCTACATCACGCGGTGAACCTAAAAGGAAAATTTATTAAGCAAGATCAACTGTAAAATAAATTTAATGAATCTAAAAACGCTTTGGAACCTAACACACAACATTTAGAAGTCTAGGCTAGAGACGTATTCCGGCGTCGTAAAGCCTGGTAACTGTTGTTTTCATTGTTCGTTGGGTGATTCCTGCACTTTGAGACGATAAGTGCCAGTACGGACTTGTGCTCCCACATACCATCGAGTATATATTGGGAGACCACAATAGGCTTTATTCTTTATCCATAGGAAGCCGTGTCTGCCGCCCTATTGATCACAATGCACTGAACACAGCATTCGGGAAGATTGACTGCCGTACCGTAAAAAGTATTCTGCAGTTTTGCGATTGGTTTGGTAATCCCTCTGTCTAGATTTCCAGAGTAGTCTCTTTCGTTCCTTTTCAGACTCCTTAAAGGAAAAGGTCCATCTGAGCACTTGTCACTTCAAGCTCATTAAAAATCGAAGGCGACTAGAGTCATCTTTTGTTTTTTCTCAACTCTTAAAAATTGAAAAAACAAGTTGTGTCAAAGCGTCTAAAATTCATTTAATTCGGAAACATACTTCCCCTTGATTTTTAGTTGATCGAGTAATCCGCAAGCGTGGAAGAAAGTCAATTGAAACCCCATCGTTTGCGGAGACTTACGAGTCGATCGTCTTTGTCTCCAGAATCAAAACTGTTACGGACAAAACGAACTCGTTTAACCGGTTCCAAATCCCCTGGTAAAGTTAGAACAAGTGTTCCAACATCATGGGAGACACCAGTTACTCCAAACATTTCTGGTATCCCTGCCTTTACAGAAGAAGTTTCGCAGCCACCAAAGGACAGTAGAACTGATCCTAGTATGAAGGTAAACACTTGTATTACTGAACCAACTCCATTTACAGCTGATTCGGAAGGTGATATTCCCCAAACATCTGTCGCTATAGATTCTATCCCTTCTTCGGCACCAGAAATATTTTACGGATCTGACGGTTTACCTCTTCCACATGGTCTGATTGCTATAGAAGATATTGTGGAGGACCCTCCATCTAGTACTCCATCGCAATTTGGAGTCGGGATCACCCTATATCCTTCTTCATCAGAAATTAGTCTACCGTTATCGGAAGCTCCTGTAGAATCGCTAGGAAATCTTTTGGATAGACTAGAAATGTCTGAACAACCGTCGACATCTAGGACTGTGTCATCCAACACAGCAACGACAGAACTTCTTGCTGTCACTCCAACAATGTTCGTCGGCATACCATCTGTCCCAACTAGCTCTCAATCGTTGGATGGGGCCCACTCAAAGGCTATTTCGACAGTATGGTCCGTTCCTGTTTGTTCATCCGGAATAATATCCCAGAACTCTTATGTTGAGTCTCAGCAAATTGATCATTCACAGTGTCAATTTGGGCAGTCCGGTCCTCAAGAACAAACCATTCCGTTAAGTACCAGATTACCGCCGTATGGGGGTAAATATACCCTTTTATTGTCTCCTCCGGGAGGACAACTATACGAGAGTTCACAACAAAATTCAGGTTATGCTGGAATTACATCTAGCAATTGGGTGCCAATACTGCCTCAACAACCAAGAGTTGTATATTCAATGCAACAATGTTTACCTATGTCAAATATACCAACTACACCGAATATTGTGACGGTATCGCAAGTACAAGCATTGCATGTCGTATTCCAACCTCAGGTTTCTCAGGTTGTAATGCAACAGCCTCTTGTCCCTACAACTCAACCACAATCGCCAACTAGTGGAATGACACAGGGCCAAACGGGTACAATTACCCCTCATCTTGGTCAAACAGCCAGTATTGGACAATAGCATATGGCTTCCCAACCATGGCTGGTGCAATATCAACAACCGCAACTCCAACAAGTTTACCAAGGATCTGAGCAACAAATCTTTGCAAATAATGGGCAGCCATATATTCAAAACGGTCAGAATCAACCATTTTACAATGGTTATGCCCATCAACCTTATCAAAGTTACCGGCATCAAATGCATTATGCTGGTATGCAAAGACCAACTACCCAGGCAATTCCATCTTATCTTGGGTATGCTTCGCCAAACCTGAATCAACAGTTACCCTTCGTGGCAACTTTAGAGTTACCGGATCTAAATCGGCTAACGAACGATCCAATTTCTTACGCCCCTTGGTGGCCAGCGATTCCGCATAAACTTCCGTCATATATTCCTAAATTTAATGAAAATACGGGTGAAGACCCGTCGAATCATGTGATGACCTTTCATCTGTGTTCATCAAACACCCTAAATGATGATTCGATTAGACTTTGCCTTTTTCAAAGAACGTTAACTGGCCCGGCAACAAAATGGTATATCAAATTACCTAGAGCTTCGTTTGATAACTTCAGTGCCCTAGCCACAACTTTTTTAACCCATTTTCAGTTACCCATAAGGTACGAAACGGGGACAAAACTTCTTACCAATTTCAAGGCAAACGACAGCCACTCACATATCAGATCATATTCATGAGTGGCGACGTCGTCGTAGAATGGTAAAAACGTATGTTCCTGATCAGCGTTTAGCTGAATGGTTTATTAAGTCATTACTACCTTCCATTACAGAAGATGTGGCAAAGGGAGGAGTCGTCACTGGAGAGCAAGTTATTGCTCGTGCGCAATATTTAGACTTGATTTATAGTCAATCTGGCACGCTCTACGATAAAATCCCTGACGCTCCCAGACCGGAATTTTTCGTTCCTCCCCCTCCTAAATCGAACGACTCTCATTCCGGCGATGGCGTGATTGGTATGACAGATGCGAAATCGACAAAGGCTACATCTAAAAAGGCCCGTAAGATTTCTAGTCAAAATGAAAAATAAGAACTTCTCGCCTCGGAAGTAAATGTCGTCTCAACTGATAAAGGCAAAGAAACCAAGCAACCAGGAGGCAAGAAGAAAAACAAAGGGAAGAAGAAGAAACAGGAGGAATCATCACCTGAAAAATCTTCTGCAAACCCTTCTGGAGATAAGAAATCAAATCGTCCATGTCTTATATGTGATGAGGATCATTGGACAAGAGATTGTCCATATAAAGTTGAGCTTAGAAAATTCTTCAAGAATTCAAAAACCTCGGCAGTATTGACTGATCCGTTTCCAAATCTAGAAACAAATCTGGTTGCTAGTGACAATGCTTCCCCATCCCAAGTACTGATGTTTTTGGTTTCAAAACAGCGAATGATACTTTGATAACGACAAGGAATAAAGATTACAGGAATCCACAGCTGTCGAACAACAAGGATAAAGATCAACCTAGTAGTTCGACAACAACTTCGACAGAAGTTGCGCCACCCATCATTCAAGAGCTAACAATAAAACCGCCAAAGGGAGTAGTACACAAGTCGACATTTAATCCTCGTACCAGAGCAGCACATCATTATAATATAGTGGAAGATCTGGCTCAATCGCTATTCGCTATGTCAACACTTGAGGTACTGCAAAATTGCCCCTCTCAAAAGCAAGCTTTATTATCAGTAATTGGTGGGATAGACGCAAAGGATTCTAATATTGTATCTTTTAATCACAAAGGATATGATCCTCAGTTACCAGCTCAACTAGCTTTCCTCATTCAAGTGAAAGCCCTCAACAAAAATGTTCATCGAACAATTATTGATGAGGGGGCATCTACATGTATTATGTCAATGAGTTGCTGGAAAAATTTAGGATATCCAACCTTGTCACGATCATTGACGACATTAAAAGCATTTGATGGACGAACATATACCCCATATGGTATTCTAAGTAACTTGCAAGTTGAACTGGGGGGAAAACAATAGAAATAGATGTTGAAGTAATCGACGGAAACCTCGATTACAACATCCTACTGGGAAGGCCCTGGATATATGCTATGGTTGCGGTTGTGTCGACCTACTTTAGGAAGATTGCATTTCCTTTTCAAGGAGGAATTACAATCGTCGACCAACAAACATTTCTCCCTAATAATTCCCAAGTTACGGGAAGCATTCCAATGATCCATGGAAGCCCCCATTCGCTTCAAAATATCGGAGTAGGCCTACTAAAAAACCCTATATTAATGGGAACTTTTGCTCTCCCGCCTCCAATCAATCTGGCGGAAGTGGCAACGATAGGAACCTGCAATATGATATCTTCAATACAAAAGATCTCAGAAAACGATATTAACATGGATCATCTGCATGTATTGCCTCCAAGCCCAATAGAAATATTGTAGCAATCAATGTTTTTTGCGTGGGAGGCAGACCCGAATCAACGCTCATCAAGCGTGTGGATAGATAGGTCTAAGGAATATGGCACCCCTTCAGATCCTTGGTCGCAAGTGCATTACACCGACGAAGGAATTGTTCAGTCAATGACAATTGACGGGGCGCCATGGGAAAATTACCACCATCGTTCCCATTTTCCAGATTGTCAAGAAGATACTTCTGATGACCTTCATCATCCTTCAGTTTTTGATTTCCTATCAAATACTGTAAACATGGTGGATTTCGAGCGAAACTTGTCCAATATTGAAGAGACTATTGCCATAAATATCTCGACCAAAACAGATGTTGTAGAGAATATTTATGTTGGCAAATGTTGTTCTCCTTCAGAACTTGAAATATATAATTCTCTTTTTCATGAATTCAGAGATGTCTTTGCTTGGTCATATGATGAAATGCCAGGCATTGACTCGAGTATAGTTGAACACGAAATAAAGATGTATCTAGATGTCAAACCAGTACGACAGCGGCTACGGCAGGTGCACCCCAATAAAGCCATTTCCATCAAGGCAGAAGTTGAAAAACTTCTCCATGCTGGTTTTATTTACCCAATTCCTCTAACCGATTGGGTATCGAACATTGTTCCTGTAATGAAAAAATAAGGAACGATTAGAGTGTGCATCGATTATAGGGATGTAAATCAAGCTTGTCCAAAGGAAAACTACCATACACCCTTTATTGACCAGATAATTGATGAATGCGCCAGATGTGAAATCTTTTCATTTATGGATGGATTCTCCGGATATAATCAAATAAATATCCGCCCACATGACCAGTCAAAGACTGCATTTATTTGTCCGTGGGGCACATTTGCATATCGCAAGTTACCCTTTGGTTTAAAGAATGCAGGGGCAACATTTCAAAGGGCAATGAATTATGCCTTCCATGACATCAAAAACATCGTTCAACCATATCTCGAAGACCTTCCGGTTCATTCGCTAAAGCGGACCGATCATCCACAACATTTAAGAGCAATATTTCTACGTTGTCGACACTACAAGATAAGACTCAATCCACACAAATGTGTGTTCTGTGTCAGTTCTGGTTGTTTGCTTGGATTTGTAGTCTCAAAGGACGAAATTCGTCTCGACCCATGTAAGGTTCAGGCAATCATAAATTTGCCTCCACCTTCAAATTTGCTTCAGATTCAGAAACTCCAAGGGAAAGCAAACTTTCTAAGGAGGTTCATTCCAAATTACGCCAAACTTGCTAAAGGTTATATACATCTATTGAAAAAAGAAGTACCCTTCGTCTGGGATTAGGTTGCGCAAGCTTCCTTTGATGCTTTAAAAGAATCCCTAATGAAAGCATCATTAATGTACGCTCTTGATTATCAAAAAGACTTTAACCTGTATCTGGCTGCAGCGGATACAACCATAGCAATGGTTTTAGTTCAAGAAGACAACGGAATTGAGCATCCTATATATTATTTGAGTAGAAACTTAAACGATACAGAAAGTAAGTATTCCTATGTTGAAAAGTTGGCACTCGCAGCTGTTCAAGCGATACAAAGATTTTGACACTATGTCCTCTTTCGAAAAACTACCATTTTATCAAATTGCAACCCCATGATTTATATATTGTCGCGACAGTTGCTGGGGGGGAAATATTCAAAATGGATAGCAATTCTTCAAGCGTTTGATCTGGAATTTGTAAGATCCAAATCAAATAAATCCCTGGTTTTCGCGGAATTACTATGCGATCTCCCATCGTCGTCCAACGATGAAACATCCGAAGAAACCATTGTGGATGAATCTTTGTTTCTGATATCTTCAAGCAATCCGTGGTATGGAGATATGATCATCTATCTCCAAACCCAAAAATATAGGTCTAATACCTCTCGCTCAGAACAAAAACGTATTCGATACCAAGCAAAAGACTACATGATCGTCGGTGATACACTTTACCGTCGTGGTGTCGATACAGTTCTGAGGAGGTGCCTCACCCATGAGGAGGCCAAAAAATTCCTGAATGATTGCCATTCAGGCGCGTGTTGGGGGCATCAATCTGGTTACTCTACGACGCAAAAAAATTTACAAGCAGGATACTTCTGGCCAACAATGTTCAAAGATTGCATAACTGCAGTCAGAAGTTGCCATGCATGTCAAATTTTCGATAGCAAAACCAGAAAACCACTCGCACCCCTACAACTGATAGTTGCAATTGGGCCGTTTGCCAAATGGGGCATTGATTTCATGACATGTAACTCCACCTCGACCGGGGGGCATGGGTATATCATATTCGTAGTAGACTATTTTACCAAATGGGCCGAGGTGATGCCTACATTAGATAACACTGGTGAAACAATTTCCCTTTTCTTTTTCAATCATGTAGTCGCCAGATTCGGCATTCCACAGGCCATAGTCACAGATCATGGATCACATTTTCGCAATCACATGATGGTTGAATTGGCTGCAAAATTAGGGTTGTCCCACGACAGCTCTACTCCATATTACCTGCAAGCCAATGGACAAGTTGAAGCAATCAACAAGGTCCTGAAGCGAATGCTGCAAAGGATGATTGGAGTCCACAAAAGGAGTTGGCACCTGATCCTGTACTCGGCCTTGTGGGCATACCGAACTTCGGTAAGGAATGCAACCGGATTTACACCCTTTCAACTCGTATATGGCCTAGAAGCAATCTTACCAGTTTAGTGTGAAATCTCTCCCTCAAACTCGCGGTCGACCTTCTCCCCAGAACTTCAGAAGAGGAGGCTCGTTTCTTGGAACTAATCCAATTGGATGAAACCGTCGTGATGCCGCTTTGGCTAATGAAGCCCATAAGAAACGAGTCAAGGCGCATTTCGACAAAAATGTCAAACCCCGTGTCTTCTCAGAAGGTGACTTGGTCTTACTTTATGACCAAGAATCCGATAAATTGGGAGCAGGTAAATTCAAGTCTTTGTGGATGGGCCCCTATATTGTTAAACGTGTATTAGCAAAAGGAGCCTATGAGTTAATGGATTATGACAGGATTCCACTGGCGCAACCCTGTAACGGGTTGTACCTTAAGCGTTATTATGCATGATTTAGTGTAGTAACCCATATGCTTTTGTTACATTTTTATTTTCGCTAAGGGTAATTGTTTTGGTCAAATAATCCATTTTTTTCATTTGTCGCAAATGTTGAACCTAATGGAATCATTTGTTGGATATACCGACAGAGCGAGTCGTAGTTCGCGGAACCTAACTTCTGTGGCCTGGGCCATTTTTTATCCAAGCGGCGAGTTAGTAAGTTGCAGAGGGGTATGTATTGGTCGGTCAATGAATAACATCGCTGAATATAGCGCGTTGATAGAAATTCTCTCTGATGCCATCACACATGGCATAAGCTGACTTGTCGTCAGGCTAGACTCATAGCTCGTCATACTACAACTCACTGGTATTTACTCCGTCCGAAATCCAGCTATCTATCGCATGTTCCTAAGGGTCAAGATTTTGGAAAGGCAATTTGATTTTATTCAATATCAGCATATTTCCATAAACTTAAACACATTAACAGATTCATTGGCAAATTATGTGTTAGATAGACATTTTCAACATTTATAAAAAGAAGCATTTCATCAGTATCTGCATCAGGATCATGTAACTTAACCAAAATAAAACTCCAAAAATAAAAAATATATATATAGCTGTTTATGGTTTACACATAATTTTCTGTAACCAAGACAAAATTGGTCAAATGAACCAAAACTCAAAATGCTAGGGGGCACCCTAGTTTAATGATGTTGTTGATAACAAGTCACCGCCTATGCAATCATGCGTAAAAGCCTAGTCCATTGACTCGGCACGCCGGTAGTATGTCGCTGCAACCTTAGGGGCAGCTCGTCAGTCCTCACGTCTGGAATACCAAGAGTGAGGCCTTCGACCTGATTCTACAATGCTGAAAGAGTCTCGGCCACATCAAGGTCATGAAGGATAGCCCTTCCCACGGCCTCTCCTGCTAGAGCGGCAACTGGTGCTCTCAGGCATACTACTGGCCGGACTGGTCCAACATCTGCATGAGCACATGAGTTTTGATTAGTCCTAATAGAATAAAGCACAATAACATTGTAAAAGAAACGATAAACAGAAATATGGTCAGAGAATTTACCAATGACACCCCACTGTTCGCCAGCCGGCAGTACCAAATCTGGGTCACCGCGAAAATCCATACCAGCATATGTATACTCGGAAAAAACCATCTCCTGACGGTTGAACCACTTGAAAAAGGTATAAGAAAAGGAAACCTGGGACTGACCAGCATGTCTGGCCATAAGGTCGACCCATCTCTCCATCCGTGGCTCAGTCGGTGGAGGTAAACCAAGTGAAACATATTGCGGCTACATCAGCGGGATCTTTTCCAAGGCGAAAGCTGTCAAAATAGAACCGTATCCAAAGTTCTTCAATCTTCCGTTTTTCACCTTGGTCAATTGTTCTTTCATCACAGAGAGTACTACATCACACCAATTGAACACCTTTGGTTCAAGGCATTCCAAGGCGTGCTGCATATAAGACCTGTTGGCCACGTGAAAAGCCGCACCACCAGCTAGTCTAGCAAAAGTAAACAGAATGGTCCTCAGGGACCTGTCAGTGACATCTCGGATAATGATCTTGCCGTCCTTAATCGGCTAAGATCCCTCTCTGCAATACCTGCTAATGTAATCTCTCACAGATTCACCCCCACGGGCTGAACCTGATAATGAGATAGGGGCACCCTGCCTCGATAAGCCGGTCAAAAAATAGATGTCCATGACAGTCAAGGGAATGGACTTGCCCCTAATCTGGAACAACTGGGTGGTAGGATCCCATGCATTGAGAAAATATTGCAACAAGTTGATTTGTTGCCTCATGCAAGAGATGCGGAAAAACTTGAACAGGCCATAGTTCCGCAGTGCATTTACCGTAACCGGATCATGTAAAGCAAGCATGTCCTTTTCTTCATGCTCACGTTCTCACCATGTAACAAGCATTTTGCTCCAAGGAATCTCTGAAAAAAACAAGAGGAGAGTCAGGATCCTAATTTGGTGAAAAAAGGCAAAAATTTCCATGAAAAACTGTGCATAAATTTCCCTCTCTACGCCCATCGCACCCCCAGCAGTGTTTTGGGTGGGATGCATGCTGACTGGCCAATGGCCAAGCCAGCATGCATCGCACCTTTCGATATAGAAGAGGTGTGATGGAGCCAGGGCGAGTTTTTCAAACCCCAGAGGCTCAGAAAAACCAGAAAACATGCTCAGAATTAAAAAAGGAAAGGATGAAACTGAAGAGCTCAGGTTTAGCTCCTACCTGGTCCAGACGGCGCCGAGAATCGTCCACAAAATCTCCCAGAATCAGTTGGTGAAAATCAAGGGGGAAAGCACCTCCAAAGCTCCAACAAACCAAAGTTCAAATGAAATGGTAAAATGAAAGGTAAAAAGCACTTTTAAATTACTTTTCACGTAATTCAAGTAAAATATTAGTGTTTTAACTCATTTTTCAAACATATATTGTTCGTTTCTAACTAGTTTGATGAAGCAATTGAGCAGGCAGTACAACCTTTGAAGGAACAAAGTTGTCAATGGCAAAATCAAGATAATTAATGACCATTATATCGAGCAGTTTTAACGTGGAATTCAAGCTCGTTAAAAAATAAACATAAGCAATGAGCAAATGTTTCCCCATATTTTAAGCTCATTAAAAAATGAACTAATCCCTGGTAAATAACCATCGTGAATGTATTATCATCAGCCTTTGAAGCCTTGGTCGTGTTCTCATCATCACCTCCACTCTATTTTGGCCGATCATTCACCTCCATTTGATTGTTTACCCTTTTTGAGGAACAACTGCGAAGAGTGATTTTGTTAGCCATCCTTGTGACACTGCCGTGATTGGAAAATTCCAAACCTTACCTGGAATTAGCTGCTACCCAAATTTATCACTCGTTCCTCAAAAAACAAATCTCATTTAAGCTCTTTTCAATTGACTCGTAAAATATGAAAAGATTGCCAAGCGATTGGCCTCTCCAGCTCGTTAAAGGGACCGGAAGTGCTCCCTCCTTTAAATTCTAATATTTTTGGACCTGAGGGATTATTACACAAAAAGATCGAGCGCTTGTTTTGTTCGACTCGTTAAAAGTACCGAAAATCATCCCTTTTGTATTGTTTTATACTTTTTCGGACTTAAGGGATTATATGACGAAAAAGGATTATTGGAGTTTCCTTTATGTCCCTTTTCAGACTCTCTAAAATTGAAAAGGACCGAGTTATCTTTGTCGTTAAACTCATTAAAACCGAATAGCGACAAACTTGTCCATATAGACAAGAACGAGTTTCACTATCGCTAGGCTCGTTAAAACATAGCGATGGGTTTGCCCGAAGGGCAGATTATAGAACAAGCATATGTTATCCTCCTCAAGCTTGACAAAAATAAAGAGGTACTGGTCAGCAATGACTGGGGAAAATTTGGAAGAAAACTTGAAGAAACTTTATTGGTAGCAAGTCGCTCTTGAACATGACACTTTCACTCCGCATCCGAGTCGGGTTGGATTGTTCCATTCATTGGTCATATCACCATTGGCCCATCACACCATCCATATTTGGGGTTAACGCTACCAATCCATCATGTCAGTTTCGCCGATATGTTCAAGAGAAGTCGCTCATAGAATTCACTTGTGTCTCATCCACTGCAATACATTTACGCTCCATTCTTTTATGACAGCCACCCTGAATCTTATGTCATCAGATCATTTTCACCTCCATTAAAATCATTTGCTCTATTCTGTGTCATTGATTTGGGATTCACTAAGGCCCTCCTATGACGGATCGCTTCTTGTCGACATCATCTCATTATCTAGGAATTCGATCTAGGAACAACCCTTTCAGTACTTTGAAGCTTGCATGCCTTAATGGCAAGTTTCTCACTTCCAGCGACAGGTTTACATCAATGGCCTACGACCGAACGATTTTGCGTGGTGTTCGACGCCAAGTCCCTTATTCACACCACGTGAATTGTACTGTAGTACCTTGAGGGTCATCATCATTATTGTTGATTCCTCTCACGCCTGTTAACAACTTACATCATTCGCTGGTAATCAGGCGATGTCTTTCCATGTTCGACTCCAAAACATCTCTCACATGGATCAACTTGTACTTTGAGTGAAGATCGAACGAGATTGAAGACCCCGGATCTAGTTTCATCCATCTGGGCTACGATATATATTCAGGAAAATAAGGACATCAAATGTACATCATTGCTGCACAGATAATCATCCAATCCAAGGGATGATGGCTCTACCAGAATCATCAGTCTGCACACAGACGATTGTCTGTCTTATGTACATGAAAATGAATTTATAAAGTTGAGCATGGGAATGCCTGCCTCAGCTAGATCATGAAAATTTTATGAAGATAATGTGTTGTATTGTATCTTATTACAGGTTGCCTTCCAACTTGAAAAAACTTGGGATCCTCATGATAAAGCATTTCACCCGACGTCAAAAAATATTAACGACCTCATGCTTTAGGGGGCAACTATTATAGACATTTTTGGGCACTGCAACCCCAATCATAGATGTCCATAAACCAAGGGCTCTTAAGTCTCTAAAAGTGTTGTTCCAACCCCTAAAAGAACAAGGTCAACTGATTACAGCATCTCCCAGAAGTTCTCCATGAAAAACTACTCAGGACTGGTCAAAACTGGACCATCTCACCTCCTCCATGGTCAAAGTACGTTGCATCCCACCTAAATGCACACGGTAGCTGTGATGCATACTGAAAAGCCCTTATATGGGGTGTGATGGGCGAGAGTGGACAAATGGCAGGGTCAATCTGCAAGGTGGAGGATCATGGAATCTTCCAGAAATTGCTCCTGTGACAATTGCCTCTCTGCATTTGCCCAGGGATGAGTAAGATATCATCAATCTCCAAGTGGAATCAAGAACTATCAGAGAGAGGACACTAATCAAATCTCAAAAGCTGACTCACCCCCCTTGCAAACATCTATATATGGATCCCTCATCCTAGAGATCCAGAGGCTGGAATTTTTTATCTTGTAAGGAAGTGTTGCTGGTTTCTTGGTGTAACATCATAGTGTTGGGTGATCTAAGCTTTTCATGAGGTGAAGAAGGGCTTTCTTGCTAAGAGGATGACGTTGGGTTAGAACAATTGGTTGTAATCCTCTTTGCTATTCTTGATTATTAATAAAGCTATTCAAGTTTTCCTCCACATTCTTGTATGATTGATGATATATTCATCTGTGTGGTCAATATATATCTGGTCCTATATTGTTTATGATAGTAAATCTCTATTCTTGGATAGTGTTATGCTGCTTTGATTCTACAGGTGCTCTTTGAAGCTAGGTAGACGAGGAAGCGAGTGGCAAAGATCTATCAGAAGGGAGAGGAATCAAGTAAGGAACCAAGCGCAAGACAGAGGTTGGTCTCCTTCTTTCCCCTCTTATCTACTTCTCATAAAGGAAAACGAAAGTGGTTTTAGTTTGTTCGTTTCCAAGGTAGCTACCAGCCTTAGTGGGACTAGTAGCTCTACATAGACACTAGATTTCCCAATAACAAACATTAATGGAAATTAAATTGCAGAAAGAAAAGCATTCACAAAAATCTATGGAAATCTTAACAGTAATAAAGAAAATACAACAAGTAAAACAATATACATAAAAAGGACACACGCACAACACCTGATCAGAAGAGTGGGCCCAACTACCTGGTTAGGGTTGTGCTTAACTCACATATTTGAGAAAAATATCAGAAGGATGGAAATTTCATAAACAAGAGTTCCACTGTTACAAGGCTCAATTCTTACATCAACTAGCTCCACTTTCTCTCTAAATTGTGTCTTTTAAATATACAAACATCCAAAGGAAACTTACAATAAACTGATCTCAATATTCAAGATGATATTTGAGAGATCTTTCCATCATGATTCAGCTGGAAAAAGTCAAATTTGGTTATTACAATTGGGCAATTCTGGAAAACAACCTCAACAACAAATCTGCAAATATGTCCTTCTAAGAACCTTTCTTTTCTCCCAATACAAACTGAATTTCTGAAAACTCCTCGTTAAAGAAACTGGTTTGATCCATTCTGAACAAAACCCATGTCTCGGATTTTCCAGATTCACTTTCATTTGCCCAAAACGTCCAACGCAAAACTGTCGCTTCTTATGCCAGCGAATTCCTGAGTGGGAATATCTAATTTTCTATTGAAGACCAAATCTGCAATCTAGAAGAGATCTTGGAAGTTAAAATCATGAGTGAGGTTATAACAAATGAATAAACCAAAATTATGCATAATAATGATTAATTATTAAAAATAAATGAGATTAGATATTATTTATCCACAAGAGTATAAATGATTATCAAATGGAATTATATAATAAATTATGGTAAATAATGTGATGAAAGAATAGTGGAAATAGATGAAATGAATGTTAAGAAGTGGTAATAATAATGACAAATTAAGAGCCCAACATTCCCCCAAACTGAATACTTTGCATGCCCACATGAAATCCAATGCCTCTATATAAAGTAGGGGGAATAATGGTTTAAAAAATATGAGTGAATAATGCTAAGTGGTTTTTTTTTTTTAATGACATTCTCCTAAACTTTCAATAAATCAAACACTCATGTTATTTCACCTCAATTGTTACTTTCAACAAAATAACGTGGAATGACATCTATGGATTAACATTTGTTGAAGCTAATGTAGGTTGAGCTTGTGTAAGTAATGCAGAAGGTGGAAGCCATGCAAGCTCAAAGAAAGTAATCAAAAAGTATAGCAGGATTTCCTTCCCCCAAACTGATTAGTTTTCCTGACATCAAGATTTATATTGCACATCCATGAGTATCGTCAATCAGTAATTCATCAGAATTCAAAATCAGAATTAGGCCTCTTCATCCTTCCCCAAAATAATAGTAGTGCTGTTAAGCTAGGATTAAATAGAGATTGATTGGGTAAAGAAACTATCTTTGGTTAAAGATACGAAACTTGTAGAATAAAGGAATGATAGATTAGATGATACAAAATGTCAAATATCAAATATCCTAAAAGTTTCATCCCTAACATGTAAAGTAAATATTGATAACTCAATAATAGATATTGTTAGAAAATTATATATTACGGAGCAATGGAACACATAAAATATTGCAGAAATATAAACACAGAAAACGCATAAAACAAGAGAGACACACATATACGTGGTTCACCCAGTTTGGCTACGTCCACCTCGAACAACCAGTCCTTCCTTTCTATTATCCAGCAAAATGAAGAGACACAACCTACAGCAGATCTGTTGTAATATCCTCTATTTTCTCTCACAGTCTCACCTCTCTATTTCTCGCTGACAGAATACACATCTATCACACAGCCTCAAATACAATGCCCTCATACAAAGAGAGGGGTTGCATTCTAGGGCAAAAACCCTAAACTAAACATAAGTTCTACCGTCAGATCATCCGCCTAATGAATGGCCCAGATTGACTAGAAATTACTATACTTTTACAAGGCAATTTTACATCTGTTTTTAGCTTCGGGGGCACTGCCCCCAGACCCCCCAACCGGGGGTGATCGGCCCCCCGGACCTCCGCGGGGGGGATCCCCCCCCCCACACCCCCCACGTGGAGCGGTGTACAAAATTCCTGGGGTACACATCCGGTTGAAACAAATACCTCTGAACAATCATGCTCCACACACAACAATCTCCCACTTGGAGAATGATTGTAACAACTCCACCTCTACTTCATTTGTCGGACAATGACTCCTCTTTGGACCTCGCTATTTCTCATCTTCATCGTCATCCTTGAAGAACAATTTAAACTGAGCATGTTCTCAGTTTCTCCCTGGTTACAACTTTTGTTAGCATATCTGCATGATTCTAGCTAGTGTGTATCTTTTCCAGCTTCAACTCTCCATCTTCCAACACTGATCGTATGAAATGGTACTTGAGTTGTATGTGTTTAGTCATAGAATGAAATGCTGAGTTCTTTGAAAGATGAATGGCACTTTGGCTATCACTGTATAACGTGCCCATATCATGCTCCTTACCCAATTCACCCATAAACCTTTGTAACCAAATCATTTCTTTACTAGCCTCTATAGCAGCAACATACTTTGCTTTTGTTGTTGAAAGTGCAACAACACTTTGGATTTTTGAAACCCAACTGACAGTTGTTCCACCAATAGTAAATACATATCCTGTAGTGTTCCTCCTGTTATCTCTGGCACCAGCCATATCTGCATCAACATATCCATGTAGGGAAATGTTTGAACCACCAAAGCATAATGCTTGATTTGTGGTACCTTTCAAATATCTGAGAATCCATTTCACTACCATACAATGTTCCTTTCCTGGATTATTCATGTACTTGCTTACAACTCCCACTGCATGTGCAATATCAGGCCTTGTGCAGACCATTGCATACATTAAGCTTCCAACTGCTGATGCATATGGAACTTTGGACATATAATCCATGTCTTCTTGGGTCTTTGGGCACATTTCCTTACTAAGTTTGAAATGGCTGGCAAAAGGTGTACTAACTAGTTTTTCATTATGCATGTTAAATCTTTTCAACACCTTTTGTATGTACTCATTCTGAGACAATGTTAATTTGTGATTTTTCCTGTCTCTAGTTATTCTCATACCGAGGATTTGTTTTGCAGCTCCCAGATCCTTCATTGCAAATGAATTTGCTGATTTTCTTTTGAGCACATTTATTTCCTGCATGTTAGATCCTGCAACAAGCATGTCATCTACATACAATAAAAATATAATATAGCTTCCATCATTTTTCTTTTTCAGATAAACACGATGATCAGAGTGACATCTAGTATAACATTGTTCAGACATAAACTTGTCAAATTTTAGATACCACTACCTTGGAGTCTGTTTTAAGCCATACAAGCTCTTCTTCAACCTGCACACTAGTTTCTCCTCCCCTTTCACTTCATATCCTTGTGGCTGCTGCATATATATCTCTTCCTCCAAATCCCCATGGAGAAAGGTTCTCTTTACATCTAACTGCTCAAGATGCAAATCTTCAACTGCCACTAGACTTAAAATAGTTCTAATTGAAGTCATTTTAACAACAGGAAAAAATATTTCATCAAAATCAATACCTTTCTTCTAGGCAAACCCCTTCACCACAAGTCTAGATTTGTACCTCTGTTTTCCTCCATCTTCTTCCTTCAGCCTGTAAACCCATTTATTCTGCGATGTAGTTTTACCTGCAGGCAACCTGACTAAGTCCCAAGTCTGGTCATGCATTAAGGAGTCCATCCCTTCTTCCATGGCTACCTCCCACTTCTTCCTGTTTTCAACCTACATTGCTTCTTCATAACATTCGGGTTCACCAAAATCAGTCAACAATAAATAATATAATGAAGGAGAGTATCGTTCAGGGGGTCTACTTATCCTAGTAGATCTTCTAACACCACTTTCAGGTGTTTGGGGTCCCTGTTGCTGTTGTGGTGGTTGCTGCTGTTGTGGTTGTTGATTATTATTATTTTCAGGCACCTTTACTTTTTCAGTGATTTCATCAAGAACTGCGTATTCCTTGTTTTCTTTTTCTTGTTTCTTTTCCTGCAACTGATTCTTATACAAGACCTTTTCATTGAATATTACATCTCTGCTCCTAATGATTTTGTGATTTTCATAATCATATAAGCGATAACCAAAATCATTAACACCATATCCAATAAAAGTACATTTCTTTGACTTTGCCTCAAACTTTGTTCTATTTTCTTTATCAATATGGACAAAGGCCTCACAACCAAAAGGCTTTAAAAAAGAGTAGTTTACCTTTTTACCTGTCCATGCTTCCTCCAGAACACCACCATCTAAGGAACTTGAAGGCCCTCTGTTTATTAGATAAACAGCAGTATCTATAGCATCTGCCCAAAACTGTAAAGGCAATCCTGCATGCAATCTCATGCACCTTGCACGCTCCATGATTGTTCTGTTCATCCTTTCTGAAACACCATTTTCTTGTGGTGTTCTTGGAACTGTCTTCTCTTTGCAAATTCCATACTCTAAACAGTACTTATCAAACTCTTTGCTACAATATTCACCTCCATTGTCTGATCTAAGACACTTCAATTTCTTTCCTATCTCAATCTCAACCAAAGCTTTCCATTTCTTGAAAGTATCAAATACATCAGATTTATTCTTAATACAATAAATCCAAGTTTTTCTAGTTGCATCATCAATAAAATTAACATAATAATGAGAGCCACGGAGGGATGATACCTGAGCAGGTCCCCATACATCTGTATGCACAAGCTCTAATTTTTCATTTTTCTTTTCTTTCCCAACTGAGAAATCTAACTCTCTTCCGTTTTCCATAAATGCAATTCTCACAGAAGTCCAAATCTACATTCTTCAAACCCGACAACAAATTCCTTGAGTTTTCACTCATGTGTCCAAGCCTATGATGCCATAATGCTGCATCTACTCCTTTGGAAGTTAAAGCATTAACAGAGTTAGAAATACCATTGCATAAATACAATGTACCAACCTTTTCGCCTTTTGCTATTACCGAGGCTCCTTTGGTGACCTTCCAAGCTTTATTTGTGAATGTTGTCACACAACCTTCACTGCCTAACTGCCTTGTTGAAATCAGATTTTTCTTTAAATCTGGAACATGCCTTACCTCCTTTAGTAGCCATTGGTTTCCATTCTGTTGTTTTACAAGAACCTTACCCATTCCAACAATTTTACAGGGTTTATCATCACCCAAACGAACTTGTCCAAAATCTCCTTGAACATAGTCATGAAAGTATTTCTTATCAGGTGTGGCATGGACTGAGGTCGCTGAATCTACCACCCACGAATCAGTAATATTTTCGAAAGAAAGAATCAAAGCATCTTGTAACACCTCACCTGCCACATTTTCTTCATGATTGTTGCTGTGAATCTCCTTCTTTTCCCTTCCGAGATCTACAATCTTTCTTTAGGTGTCCTTTCTTTCCGCATTTCCAGCACACTATCCCCGATCTGAACTTGGATCTGCCTTTCCTTGATTTACTGCGATACCCTGAGCTCTTTCCTCTTTCCATTTTTCTTCCCCTAGACTCTGCACTCAAAGCATTTCTCGATGTCTCACCAGAGCTTTTCCGTCGCATTTCCTCGCTAAGGATAGAACCGACAACATCATCAAACTTTAAAGTACTAGATCCAGACACAGAGTTACTAATGGCCATTACTAAACCATTCCAACTTTCTGGCAATGAGCACAAGAATAATAGAGCTCTAACTTCATCATCAAAGTTTACCCCTACAGAACATAACTAACTTGTAATAGTATTAAAATCATTTAAATGATCTGCAACAAATCCACCTTCCGACATCTTCATATTAAATAATCGTTTCATAAGAAATACCTTGTTTGAGGCCGAGGGTTTTCATATAGTTTCTCCAACGCCTTAATCAAACCCTCTGTCGTTGTTTCCTTCGAAATGTTGAAGGCGACCAATGCTACGAGGCACAACCGTATTGTTCCGAGTGCCTTTCTATCGAGAAGTTTCCATTCTTCATCTTTCATACCCATCGGCATCTTTGCTTTTCCACCCAATGGTAGGTATAGATCTTTCTGATACAGATAATCTTCCATCTGCATCTTCCACAGTGAGAAGTTTTGGCCATTAAATTTCTCGACCCTAAACTTACCATCTTCCGCCATTGCTCCCACTCGAACGAGGAACCCTTCTTTCTTGCACGTTTATCAGCCAAATAGACCTTCGACTCTGATACCAGTTGTTAGAAAATTATATATTACAGAGCAATGGAACACATAAAATATTGCAGAAATATAAACACAGAAACACATAAAACAAGAGAGACACAGAGATACGTGTTTCACCCAGTTTGGGCTACGTCCACCCCGAACAGCCAGTCCTTCCTTTCTATTACCCAGCAAAATGAAGAGACACAACCTACAGCAGATCCGCTGTAATATCCTCTGTTTTCTCTCACAGTCTCACCTCTCTGTTTCTCGCTCACAGAATACACATCTATCACACAGCCTCAAATACAATTCTCTCATACAAAGAGAGGGGTTGCCTTCTAGGGCAAAAAACCCTAAATTAAACATAAGTTCTACCATCATATCATCTGCCTAATGAACGGCCCATATTGACTATAAGTTACTATACTTTTACAAGGCAATTTTACATCTGTTTTTAGCTTTGGGGGCGCTGCCCCCGAGCCCCCGCCGGGGGACCGCTGGCCCCTAGACTCCCCAGTCGGGGGGGATCGGCCCCCCTGGACCCCGGCAGGGCGGACAAGTCCCCCTGCACCCCCCCACGTGGAGGGGTGTACAAACTTCCTAGCGTATACATCCGACTGAAGCAAAGACCTATGAACAATCATGCTCCACACACAACTAGTTGTTAAGAAATTTACTACATAACATAAATAATTACCGAGAGAAATATATATAGAAAATAACCAGCAACAACCATAAACACATAAACACAAATATTTATCTGGGAAAACCCCAAATCTGGAGAAAAACCCAACCTAATAGGATCTCATTAGCATTGGCCAAAACCCTGGCCAATCCGACCAAGTGAGCCTTCACCGCACCTCCAGGTCTTGCATTACAATGAAGTCCTTCCAGCCTTTTATAAGCTCCATTACATATAATACCACGGGCAGAATACTATGGGTGCACAATACCATGTTCCCCAAAACCATCATTGTTTAATCTGGTCAACTTTGACTCTATCCCGAGTCAAGTTTATCTAACAGATATAAACCGTAACCACCATTATCTAAGAACTGAGTAAATATTACCCCATGAACCATGAGTTCTAGAAAACCTTATATATGCAACAGTGGCATTATCGGCAGTTAGTTTTGAGAAAACAAGGTAACCAAGTAGATCATAGTATTGAATTAACTTCTATACCATAGGCATGGCCACTGCTGCTAACAAGCATCCATAGCCTCGACAGGGATGCCTTTTTAACCAATTGAAATGCCAGTGTCCCATCTCTTAGAAATAAGTACATAGTTACAAAAGCATTTCAATTTACTTAGATGTTTACTGAAGATCATTGTTCTGGCTTGGTAACCAGTTAATAACAATGCCATTCACGGGAACTAACAAAAGGGAACAAGTCGACTCGTGATGAAACCTCTTGTCCTTCAATTTTATGACCGAATGCCATTACCCCAGCTTTGTGACTAGTAGTGGTAATGTCACTCTATTAGGACCTATGATCATGGTAGGTCAGCTCGTGCTGAGACCTTTTATCCTCCAGTTGACTATTTATGTTTAAATTTAACTATGGTTATTGTTAATCAACAAAAAAACACTTAATAGATGGGGTGGCAAACCAGCTCCTTAAGAGCTAGGGATGGCATAAAGCGTTTTGTAGTAACTATTTTCAACTCAAGTTATTTTACTTCTCAAATACTAATAACCTTCAAATGACTGTTGATAAATATATTTTGCTTTGTTAAGATTGGGGTTTGAGGTATAATTCATTAGATAGTGATGGAAAGATTTAAGTACAATTTTGTGGTCATCATCATAAATTTTACAAGCTCAGAGACTTGACAAATTAGGAAAGTTGAAAGTTGCCATGATGAAATCATCCTTTCATAATTATTCCTTAAAAAATAAAATTATGTTTATAGATAAACAAAGATAAATTGACTACCCAATCATTATGTCAAAGAGGACCTAGACAATTAAATGTATTTCCCCATTCACAAAGTTATTGTCATCGTGCATGATTCAAGTTCCAATGTGTGTGGATAAGTGGGGGTTACTGATCTGAATCGGATCCATAAACGACTGTCATAAGACCATGACTATATCGGGATGAGACAAACCCTTGAAGAATCCAAAATAGCGATCAAAAACACCCTGAACCAGTGGCCATGGCAGCGGGCATGGAACGACGAGGACCTCGGTCAAAGCACGCTGACCGAGGCCCATCTAGACTATGCAGGAGGTCAAAATAGCCACTGGGAACCCCGGATCGGGAAAAGGAGCTAATTTTTGATGCACGTTAGCACTTAACGCGAATCACTGGGAAAACAGGGTTGAAATGGTAGGGCTTAAGCACTTGGTCACGTTGGGAGCCAGAGGACCATAGGCGAAAAAGCGAAAAAGCGCCATCATACAAAGGTAGGACCCACGACCTGGAAACCGACGGTTTTACCCGAGGTGCCCTTGAACGGTAAGAGGTTTTGGAAAGAAATGGAGCGAGCACCCTCAGCGATCGATGCGTGGCAGCAGAGGTGAGAGAAAAACCGTCGTGATCACATGTTATCGGTTGAGCAAGTCAACCGCACTTGACATGTGATTGACGTTGGATCTGGAGGAGCCCAGATCGGACAGGTGAGATTGCGTCCGATAGAAAGAGCGGAATTGATAGGGAATTAAGCCGCGATTTAAGAGGATTTGAGATCTGTTGACCGCCACGATGGAGAAAGCAACGAATCAATGAGCGGGCTGGCGCAGTTCCGATGGAGACACATGGCTACTTCCTGAGCGTTTATGCTGACGCCGAATAGGGAATTCCAAGAACATAGGCGGCAGGCGAATCGATGCAGGGAGGAGAGGAAATGAACATGCACGGAGGTCGAATGGCTAAAGCCATGAACAGAGATAGTGAACGGAGATCAAAAGAGAGATCGAAGAGTCCAAGCGACCAAGAGAAACAGTGAACAGTGAACCCTAAGAGGAGGACTGAGCACAGAGAGTAGTAAAGCCAAGCAGAGGAGATAGAGGGCCGAGCTGACCACAGGCGGCATCGAGCACCAAAGAGCTTGAAGAATCAAGCCTTCCCATAGAGGAATCTATCCGGATTGAGCATCACAGTTGGCTCTTTCCATTGTAGACCGAGGGTCACACAGCTGGTAGGAAGAGCAAGAGTTTGTGTACTCCAAGTGGCTTGGGCAATCCAAGAACCACCCTGCCAAGCAAAATCTACTTCAGGAGAACTCATATTGAGTCCCTGTATTGTAATTTCTCTACTCAAAGACATAATAAAACAAGACCACCACTGAAGCTGGACCGGAGACGTAGCCCTGGAGAATAGGGTGAACTCCTTATTAAAAATTGCTTGTGTCTTTGTATTGCTCACTGTATTTCTCTGTTGTCTTTCCAGTTATTTTCTATGTATTGGCAATCTGATCGATCCATTGTTTCAATAACACAGAACACACCAGCACATGGGTCTGTAATACCTTTTGTTCAATAAATCTTCACTGAGGTCACTCATAGGGTGATTATTAGATCAGTTATGGATTGTTATGGATTTGGTGGTAATAATCATGAGATGCATGAGTTGACATGAAATTTTAATTACAATGATGACATGACATCATTGATATTAAATATAATACATTTTCTATAAAATGCAACACCTCCCCCCAACTAAGATATGACCGTTCTCAGTCATAACTGAAACATTGATCAAATACATAGAGCTGATTAGGAACATACGTGAAGACTTACCTTGGCAGAGTATCAACATGTGTAGAGTAACAACACTGGGTACTAGAAAAAATTTCACCACGGAGTAGTAGCACTGGAGGAGTAACATCACTAAAAGAGTAACAATATCAAAGGAATAACAACACCGGGTACTCAGAAAAATTTCGAGAGTAACAGCATCGGCGAAGTAACAGCAACGGCAGAGTAATATCATTGGCTGAGTAATAGCACCGATGAAGTAACAGCACCAGTGGAGTAACAACAATGACGGAGTAACAACACCGCAGAGTAACAACATTGGCTAAGTAACAGCACTAGCAGAGTAACAAAACTGGCAGAGTAACAACGGTGACGGAGTAACAGCACCGACGGAGTAATAGCATTGACGGAGTAATAGCACCGGCGAAGTAACAACATCAGCGGAGTAACAGCACTGACGGAGTAATAGCACTGGCGGAGTAACAGTAGTGATGGAGTAACAGCACCGACGGAGTAACAGCACCGACGGAGTAACAGCACCGACGGAGTAACAGCACCGACGGAGTAACAGCAGTGGTGGAGTAACAGCAGTGATGGATTAACAGCACTGACGGAGTAATAGCACTGGCGGAGTAACAACACCGACGGAGTAACAGCACCAACGGAGTAACAACGCCAATGGAGTAACAGCACCGACGTAGTAACAACATTGATGGAGTAACAGCATCGATGAACTAACAACATTGGCGGAGTAATAGCACCAGCGGAGTAACAGCACAGGCGGTGTAACAGCACCGATGGAGTAACAACACCGGTGGAGTAACAGCACTGGCGAAGTAACAACACTGGCAGAGTAACAACACCAGCGGAGTAACAACACTGGTGGAGTAACAGCACCAGTAGAGTAACAGTAGTGATGGAGTAACAGCACCGACGAAGTAACAACACCAGCAGAATAACAACACTTGCGAAGTAACAGCACTAGTAGTGTAACAGCATTGGCGGAGTAATAACACCGGCAGAGTAACAACATCTGACACTAGAAAATTTTCGGGAGTAACAACAACGGCAAAGTAACAACACCCGAGTAACAACATCCGACACTTAGAGAATTTTTGGAAGTAACAGCAACAGCTATGATTTTTACTGCAACAATGTTGTTTCCTAAGGGAATATCAATCTATTTCCAGAAATAATAATCTATCAATGGTAAATCAATGGAAAAATGTTTTGGCGGAAATGACTTGCATCTTCAAATGGAAATCAATTCTCCATTTCTCCTATTATGAGTCCATTAGGTAATGAAAAATTCTTCATGTTGTTGGTGAGAAATAATAGGAAAATTTGTAACAAGCTCTTATGATCAATTTCCATGGCACCCCGAAAGAATCAAAATTATATGGTATTATATTTCTTAATAGATGTTTGGATGAAAATATATTATTTCATTATCATTACCTTCAATAATCACTCGTTCAAAAACAAATTGACCTCCTTTATTCTCTTGGGACTTGCAAAAACCGAGCATCTACTTGCAATAAAACATGTAATCATGGAAGTAGAGAGGTGATCGGGCTCTCTAAATCCAATAAATATGAAAAAAATTAACAAGTAGTTACTTTGTAAAACAAATCCATGGAAAACAAATAACAAAGTAGAGTTAATTTATTACCAGGGGGACAATGGTGGCCAACCATACTAACCAACAGTATTTTAATCATAACTTCTTTTTTTTCGTCCGATTTGCATGATTCCAAAGCCAAATGAAAGTGAATTAATAGGGATATGTCCAATTGAAATAGGTTTTAAAAATTCCATGATATGATATGTCAAATTTACTTAGAACAACCTACATAATAGAGTCTTTTTCGATTTCCCAACTTAGACCAATAGTTGATATTTTAAGCATAATGTTTTCGTTTAATGACGGATTGAACCAATTCAAATTGGAGATTAAATTATATTCATGTAAATATATCGAATAGAAACAGTTTTTGAAATCATGAAGAATTGATGGGTCAAATGTGCGAAGGAACAATTGGAAAAACAAAGTTTTAAAGGTGTTGATTTACAATAAACAGTCAGTGTTTTGGTTATAACATTCTCATACGATATCGAAATTAGGTGATTAAAATTGCATTGTAAACTAGATTAATAGGGTGATATACCATAGAAACATGTTTCAAAAATCTAGTCATTTAGGCCTCCAAAAACGGATTGTCCCAACTCTGTTCCTGAGCTGCCTACTCGACATACTGTCAATGTTTTGGTCATAAATTTTTCATTTCAAATCCAAATTGAGTGATTCAAATTGGATTATAAAGTAGAAATAAAGGGATACTTAGGATAGAAACAGATTTTGAAAATATGTCCATTTTATTCCTCAAAACATGACTGTACCAACTGTGATTTCACTAGTTTTATCAAGCCCACACACCCTAAGATATGATTATTTTTATTTTTATTTTTCAAAATGATGATGAGTGTTTGTAGAAATTTGTTTTTCAATATAATACATCTACATACACAATTAAATTCAAATATTTACCATTGATATTGATATACTTAGCAAATTGCAACAAACACAACTCATTCTACATATAACAAAAATTATTTATATACTTATTTATTCTATTTTCTACACTAATCTATTATACCTTGAAAAATAAAGCATACTTACGTATAAGAGTACTTCCAATGGAGACATTTTAGAAATAAGGCCTCAAGTGTATACACACTTGAATTTGAGAAATGTCTGTCAATAAATACTAGGGTATGAGAGACCAACTTCCCTTGAAAATATGGTGTCAAAAATTTCTGAAGTATGGAGTGACGCTATGAACAACTGATGGAGTGAAACCAATCTTCAATATATCCTTTACTTTCTTGATTTCCCATAGTTGTCATATCATGAAGTTATTGAGTTTCTAAAAAAACTTGTTGACACAGACTAGAAGAAACCTCCTTTTCTTCCATAACTTCTACAATTTTTGGATTTGAAACATTTCCAATCTCGATATAAGTTTTCTGCAATTGCATATTTGAGATAGGTTGGGTGGGAAGGGTAGGTAAAATTTTAAATTCAACATTGTAAACATGTTGTACTGGTTTATTATGGTGAGGGTGTGGAATGAGTTGAGCAGGATATTGTGTAGGGCATGGAGGATTTTGATGATGTAGTTGATTGGGATGTGTGGATGATTTTGATACGCAATCAAGGTGTTCTTGAAAAGATGGAAAAGAATATGGATGATATTTTGTGCTACAAGATGAGGGAGAGTAGTCATGTAATCATAGGATGAACCATGCCAAACTTGTGGACAAGATTGATCGGGGTTATATTGAGATTGGCATGGCTGCCCTAACACATGAGTATTCCATAATAGATTATGAAAGTAAGACAATGGAGAGGAAGTGTTTTGAAACATACATGTAGTTCAAGGTTTAAATGGTTGTGAAATTGCTGCAGCTTCTCCATCTCTTGGAAATGGAGGTTTTCATCCCAGGTAAGAAAAAGAAACTATCCATGGGATGCTCCTTTTGGCATTGAGGAAAAATCACTTCTTCAAATTCTTATTGACTTTTCTTAACCTGCAAAACATGCTATTGTGAATTTAGAGAGCTAATAAAATCAACTTTAAAATGTTCAAATAAATCATTGATTTCATCTCTTATATCTCATGTTCTTGTAGTAGATTTGGAAAGGAAAGAAGAAAATTCTCTAGAATTCTTACCAGCCTTGGATATTCATCTTGAATACCTTATACATAAATCACAAACAGCATCATATGATAGCTGAAAAATGTCACATTTTCCTATCAGATTTAAGATTTCCAAAATTTCATTTTTGATTCCTTTAAGAATGAGTTTTTTTAAGATCTCTTTTTCCAAATGCTTATGCTTTGATTTTTGAAGGTTTTATTTAAATCACTCCAAATATTCCTCCAAGATTTCATCTTCTCCTTGTATCATACTAAAAATATCTTCACTATCCTTGCAATAGTCTTGGTACTTCTCCAAGAATACATTCTTCATGTCTTCCATGTTTTGATGCAATTCCCACCAAGGCTCATGAACCATCGGAGAGCTGCTCCTTTTAGAGTAAGAGGAAACACTTTCAACCTTTAATCATTAGTACAATAATCATATCATCTACAAAGTACTTAAAACTCAAATAAGAATGTATCTGGGTCCTCATTATTCAAACCATGAAAATTTGGTAGAGAAGATGAAGGAATTATGTGCATTTGTGTCACTCCTCCTAGATCTCTGATAGGGAATTCAAAAGTAACAATGTGAGCCATTTCTTACCATAATAGAAAATGTTCTTCATGTGCTGCTTTGAGGTTCCTCCTTCAGATATTCCTGTCAATTTGTTAGTGGAATGGGTGGTGCTTACATCACCACTTGAGTGAACTGATAATATTTCTTCAAATTTCTACCTTTTTCTTCCTAGTAAAAAAAAACAATTTGAAAGGAAAACTAAAGCTCAAGACCTGGAGAAGGGTGTCAAAGGACCATTCCCTCCCTAGGACGAGAGATTAATCAGAAAGGAAAATATCTAAAGAAAAAGAAACTTAGGGTTTAGGGCCTGGAGCAGGGTGTCAGAGGACCCTTCCCTCCCCAGGACAAGAAACCAAACAAGAAAAGAATGCACACAATGAAATCTCAAGCTCGGGACCTGGAGCAGGGCATTAAAGGGCCATTCCATCCTCAGGATGAGAGATTATTTTTTCCAAAATCAAAACAAACAAAAATGCAGGAAAAATTCTAAGCTCAGGACTTGGAGCAGGGTGAGAGAACTCTTTCCCTCCCTAGGATGAGAGAGTGGATCCTATAAAATAAAAACAAGAAAAAATGCAGGAAAAAT
Source organism: Pinus tabuliformis (assembly GCA_031772625.1). Classification (NCBI taxonomy): domain Eukaryota; kingdom Viridiplantae; phylum Streptophyta; class Pinopsida; order Pinales; family Pinaceae; genus Pinus; species Pinus tabuliformis. The sequence continues at coordinate 64,659,945 of CM062817.1, read as the reverse complement.
AACTACGCTCAGGACCTAGAGTAGGGTGTCAAAGGATGATTCCCTCCACAAGACAAGAGATTTACCCTCTGGTCGATATAGATCGTGTCTTACACCTTGTTAGCCGTCCCCGACAACTGCGCCAAAATTTTGGTGTTCGAGTATGAACAAATTATTCAATCCCGTTTCCTACATTAATTCATCAATCCGAGTGCGTACACTTTTCAAGGTAACATGCAAGGTATATGCAGGAGCAAGGTTACAATCTTACATTGACCAAGGGTTCGTGACTAAGAAATTAAAGCATCGCTGTAATAGTAATGGAAATTAAATTGCAGAAAGAAAAGCATTCACAACAATCTATGGAAATCTGTAACAACAATAACGAAAATTACAAGTAAAACAATATACATAAAAAGGACACATGCACAACACCTAATCAGAAGAGTGGGCCCAACTCCCTAGTCAGGGTTGTGCTTAACTCACATATTTGAGAAAAATATCAGAAGGCTGGAAATTTCATTAACAAGAGTTCCACTATTACAAGGTTCAATTCTTACATCAGCTAGCTCCACTTTCTCTCTGAATTGTGTTTTTTAAATATAAAAACATCCAAAGGAAACTTACAACAAACTGATCTCAATATTCAAGATGATATCTGAGAGATCTGTCCATCATGATTCAGCTAGAACAAGTCAAACTTGGTTATTACAATTTGGCAATTCTTGAAAACAACCGCAACAACAAATCTGCAAATATGTCCTTTGAAGTACCTTTCTTTTCTCCCAATACAAACTGAATTTTCTGAAAACTGCACAATGAGAAATTTATTTGGTCCATTCTAAACAAAACCCATGTCTCGGATTTTCCAGATCCACTTTCATTTGCCCAAAACATCCAATGCAAAACTGTCACTTCTTATGCCAGCGAATTCCTGAGTTGGAATATCTAATTTTCTGTTGAAGACCAAATCTACAATCTGGAAGAGATATTGGAGGCTAAAATCATGAGTGAGGTTATAACGAATGAATAAACCAAAATTATGCATAATAATCATTAATTATTAAAAATAAATGAGATCAAATATTATTTATCCACAAGAGCATAAATGATTATCAAATGGAATTATATAATAAATTATGGTAAATAATGTGATGAAATAATAGTCGAAATAGATGAAATGAATGCTAAGAAGTGGTAATAATAATGACAAATTAAGAGCCCAAAAAATGCCACACTTTTTCACATTCCTTCTCTACTTGTCGATGAAATCCTGTCAAAAATCGATCCTTTTCAAGCTCCATCATCTTCAAATCGTTCCTCCAAAACCTCGCGATCTGCCATACCTGTCAGGGCTGCTATGTGCAAACTAGGCACAATGTATTCCATCGGCATTACAACTTCGACCCCATGTACTAATCTGAACAGCGTCTGCCCTGTCATCTTCTTACAAGTAGCCCTATAAGCCCATAGTACTGCAGGTACGCATACATCCTAGTCATTTTGTTGTGCATTACAGATCTTCATCAACACATTCTCCAAAATCTTATTGAAGGCTTCGACAGTCCCATTGGCCTGCGAGTGATAGAGTTTACTCTTCTAATGGTAGACCTGAAACTCTTCATTCAACGCATTGATCGTCTCGTTCAGAAAATGCGTACCCCTGTCACTCATCAACGCTTTCAAGCAGTCAAATCTGGTTAAGACATACTCAAACAAGAACTTTGTTGTCATAGCCCATGTACAATCTTTAACCGGTTGTGATTCCACCCATTTGGTGAGATATTCCATTGCGGTGATAATAAAGCATGCACCTGTTTTCTTTCTTGGGGGCTGAATTGGCCCAACAAAATCAATTGCCCACTTCTCAAATCCCGTAAGGACACCTAAGGATGTAGTGGTAACTCATCTCTTCGCGAGGGTCTGCCAGTTCTTTGACATGCATCACACGCCTTACAATACACCCTGGAATCCTTGTGCAATGTTGGCGACCATAGACCTATGCGCAAAATCTTCTACGTCGTTGCCTTGCCTACATAATGGCCTCCCGCAGCTCCAGCATGAGCTTCGTCAAGAATGTTATCCCACTCAAATTCTGGCACATATCTTTGCAATATTTCATCTACACCCATCTTATATAAATGTATCGCAATGACTGAAAAAGCGGTTGCGCGCACTACTAATTCCTTCTTCTGTTGACTTGTATATCCTTCTAGTGCCATCCCCATAGTCAAGTAGTGAATAATGTTGGCAAAATGGTCATCTTCTACGTGCACCACAAATGGATGCACATCTCACAACTCTTCCTCCATATTATTAGGCTCCTTTCTTGTTTTTTTCCACGATAGATGATGAGCCTCATCATTGAGTAACTATATGGACCTTAATACACCTCCAATATTATTAAAATCAACTCTTCTCATAATTCCTTACATGTTTAATTATATTTTTCTTAATGAGATGAGTAAAAGTAAGATGTATGTCTAGTGGTATAATGTGCATTGATTGTAGGTTTTTGAGAGCAAATCATGGCAATTTTGGCTAATTAAGGGCAGAAACTCGAATGAGACAAGGAGGAGAGATTATAGGAGATAGATCCTCCTCATTAAATCCTCACTCATTTGAATATTCCTCAATCAAATCACACTAGCTCAGAGTTTCAAGCAGTCGAGTCATGGAGATCATGGGCAGTCGAGCCAGTGATAGTTAAGAGCCAATTCATCTTGAGTTTGGGAGCCAAGCCTCCCTAGATTTAAGGAATTTGTTGGAGACTTCAGTTGTATAAATAAGGAGGCCTAGAGCCTCATTAGGATTTGGATTTTTTATGTAAGAGCACTAAGAATTTTCGAGTTCAAGCTTTGTGGCAAAACATTGTTATGTAATTTTTTTGATATGATAATGAGAATGAGCATTTCCTTGATCTGGCACCGAGTTGACTCAGAGAGCTAAAGCTCTTGGGTTAGGGCCCAACCCTAGCAGCAAAGGTCTTGATCTAAAGATGATCTAAGGTTGTCATTGTGTCAACCCAAGCAGCACCAGGGGCTACCCTGATCTTGCAAGGGAATTTTGACTTGAAAACTTACTCTATTTTGAGTCAAGGATCTTCTACATAGATTCTAATCGTCGAGATGTTTCCGTTGATACATGGCACGCCAAGTAATTCTTCACGGTTTGAGAGATATTCATGTTTGAAGTTAGTAAGCCCAGATAGTGGGCTAAAACCCTATGGGGTTGTGGCATGGCACTCATAATTGGTTTTTTTCATTGAATAGTCATTAATTAATAATTTTTTAAGCTCCTAAAATCCCTCCAACATTCTCTATAGAAGCCCCTCTCAACTCTATAAAAAGAAATCTCATATATCCTCCAAAAGCAGTGATCATGGAATTTTCGCTATAACTTAATTTTTGTGAAGTCTTAGATTCTGAAATTAAAAATCATTTGATTTGCAATCCTAATGAACATCATGACTAAATTTGAGATCTCGCTATATTTTCAGAGACATGATCTGTGGAAGTTAGGATTTTTGCAGGCTGCCGAATTTCATCTCAAAGAAGTGACCTTGGGAAAATCATCATAACTCTCTCCCTAAGAAGAGGATTGGAATTCTGTAAAAAGTGGCAAATAGTGCACAGACTGTAGTTTTCTATGTATCAATTTCAGAGATGAAGGAGGAAACAATGACACGCGACATGTCGTACAAGTTTGCTCTACTCAACTAGTCCATAATTAGGTCATTGTGAGAGATTGGGCATAACTTTGCCTTGAAGAATCCACATCAGCTCAGACCTGTGGAATTTGAAAGAAGAATCAGAGGGCTACTATAGAACCTAAGATCACATATTGGGGATTTGAAATCACAGATATACATCAAATTAAATATCGTGCTCCTAGAAGACAAGAAAAACTAGATCAAGTGTTGTCAAGGGGTGCAAAGGACTAGACTTTATAGGGCAACAAAGAGCAAGGTGCAGCAAAATGATGTAGTAGAGGTAAGCTACACGTAAGTATCTTCTGTATATGTATGTTCGTCTCTTAATTTCATTAGGTTCTTTCTATTCTAATTTGTTGTTTTTGTTTAGCACTGACATATTCTTTGCAGGATGAGGTAAGTTTTGCTATTATCATGTCATGGGTATTTTCTTGAATACGTTTTGCAGGTATTATATATCCATCAAGAGAAGACTCAATGCATAATCTAATGTTCTGAAGAGTGAGAAAGGGTAGCATGACAAGAGGAGAAATCAAGGTGCATAACAGCAGTAAGAAGTTCACCACATGAAGTCTTCAAGTGGGAAGCACTACATACAATCATTGTAAAAGTATCATTGAACAGAATCATTGTAAAAGCATCATTGTAAAAGTTGTACAAGTGTCTATATACCAAGAGTTGAAGAGGCAGTGTCAGGAGGTCTAGGATCATCATTAGGTGGTTGTGTCATGGTTGGGGTTATGGTCTAGTGTGTCTTCTTCTTCTACATCATTCTATAGCATTGTAAAGTGGACCATTTTCCCTGGTACAAGAGTCCATTCTTATTTTATTCTTCTATAGGGTGGTAGGGTGGTGCTAGGTTGGTACATGAAGTCATCAACAGGTTCAAGCCTGTGAAAACTTCAGGGTGGTAGGGTGGTGCTAGGGTGAGTTGTATCTCATTGGGTGTTGGGGCATCCGTTCAGTTGACTACTGAAGAATCTCGGCCATTGGAGCATCCATCCAGTGGGAGATGGAGAAGAATGCTTTTCTAGAATTCTAGGAAGTTATTGCTTTCATTTCAGTTGGGGCTAAAGATTAAAGAATTTATTAGAAAAGTGTTTGGTGGTTTTTGACCCAGAGGGGGTTTTCCACCTAAAATCTTTGTGCCTCCTATGTTCTTTTATTTACTATTATTACTGCATAAACGTTAATAATAATTGAAGATTAACTAATGCCCTGAAAATATTTAAAAGTGCTAATTGCTAAGGAATATTGATTCACTTCTCCCCCTTCTCAGTATTTTCCAACACAAAGGCTCCTCTTCTTGTACTTGTATGTTTAGGTTATTTCATATATTTAGTGTTGAATTGATTTTAGCATTGTTTCATTGCAAGTAGTGGTGAATTTGATTAGTTTGCTTCCATTTGTGCATTGCTTTAGCAGTAGCTTTAGAGAGATAAAGGAATACCAAAAAGGCTAATAGTAGGTGAATTTGGCCTCACTCCTCCCTTCACGGACCATGATATGAGGAAAAAATCCTATTCAGCCCCAAAAAGACAAAATTTTGATTTCTTATGGAATTTAGGGTTTTCTGCTATTTAAGCCAGCATCTTTTCAGTTTTCAAGAATAGGTTTCAATTGTCATTTCTGATATCTTCAGCTTTGTATTAGGTCTCATGGTGTTTCACAATATTATGCAAGTATCTCCATGCATGAATTAGGCAACTAAATACTAAAATTTTGTTTTCTTAAGTTGATTATAAATCTTCCCCGTTTGATATGATTCATGGATAAATGCCAATAATGTATGTATTGTAGGAGTTTCAATAGTGTAGGAAGATCTCATGCCAACAACCCCACCCTAACCTCATCCATCCATGAGCACCAAAAGCCACCAAGTCCCTCAACTAATTCATCATTCCATAAGAACAACTTTCCAGGTTTGTTGAGCAAATCCAGCCATCTTACAAACTTTAGTTTGAGCTTTGAGGAAGTCCTAGCGACCTCCTTGCCTTTTCTATTCCATCATTCACCTTCCCTAAGCCCTATACCACCTTCCAAGTCACCCCTATTTCTCTCGGTTAGATCCTATAGGAATAGAGGGGATCCTATAGGAGCATTAGAACATCTTGTAGGAAGCATTAGGACAACCTGTAGTGGCTTGTTTTGAGGCTGATTTGTGGAAAAGCATCTAGGAAGATAGGAGAAGACCCCTACTTGCCTCCCAAGCCATCTGACCTTCCATAACCATCTCTAACCCACCTTCCACATCACCAATAAGTTTTAGCATTCACATTTTCACAAAAAGGGATAAAAAGGAAAAAAAAAAGTTATTGTGTTCATTCATATGCACAGCAGTAGAATGTTTGGTTATTCAGATTGCATACCTAGGATAGTTAGGATTACACACATGTTAGCTTAGAATTATTTTGAAGCAAGATCTCTTAGCAATTAGTTCGATGAGTGGTGCATTTAAAGCATTGATTTCAGTTTTTACTTACCACTGTAAACAATATTTCAATTCTCCGAATTAGTGCAGAATTCCCTTTTCTTCATTAGTAATCAAACTCCTTCTGAATCAATAGAAGGTTGGTTTGAGAAATCATAGTGGTCTAACGCCAGCTCAGCAGTGACAAAGAGTGGACCCATCACGTCTACTTGAGTATATAGCACTATCACGTCCAAGTTTGTACAAACCCCATGTTAGTAAAGTAAATTTGGTAGCCCCAAGAGTTACAGCATTCTTGTTGCAATACTGGTTCTCATCACTTTTTGGTGCTGTTTCCAAAGAGGTGTCTGAGTATTATGTGATTTCTGCTTTCTTTCTTCCATTCTTATCTATTTCCTTCTGCTATTAGCTTCTGTTAGGATATTCCGACACATAGGAAATAGTTAAGTACAACTTGGTCTAGTATAGAGTTAGGTATAGAGTTATGTAAAGTGTGTTTCTTTACTATGTACATTTTGTAACTTACAATCCGACGGTCACGATATGTAGTGATCCGACGGTTCATTCTCTCCTCGGTATTACCGACACTTGATCCGTGGCTTAACACCCGTTTGGTCCATGATCTCTATTTAAAGAGCATGGAGGGTCATTTGTAGGGTAATCCGTCTGTGAGAGAAGCATATGTAAATTTTCATTCTTTTATTAATAAATTTCCTGAAGTGGCCGCATTGGCTCAGGCCGTGGACTGTTTCCCTCTTTGAGGGTTTTAACCACGTCAAAATACTGGTGTATTGATATTTGATCTGTTTGTGAGCGGTGTCCTTTGGTGTTCTGTCTGAGGAACTTACCCTGTAAATTCCTACATGGTATCAGAGCTATTTAAGGGCCGCGTTCGTTGGTGATCCAAATCTGAAGCCGGTAGAACTACATCTGACTACCATTTCCTAGATCTACTGTTTCTTACTGCTTTCGGGCCGAGAGGACTGCTCTTTTGTGTTGAGAGCATCTGTTCCAGTGAGGAACCCCTTTCGTTTCACGCGAAAAGATTTTCGGTAGCCCTAGCTGCGTCATTTTTAAGATCTGGAGGTATACAGTGTTTATTTGCAGTTTACAGTTATTTTCTCTCTGTTTATTTCGGTTTTCGGTTTATTTAGCTTTTTTTTATTACCGGATCTATACCTTTCATTTTTGCCTATGCTCTTTGCCCTACGACTCTATGTGATCTGGGCAAATCAGAAACAGAAAGGAAGGATTTTTCTCATGCGTATGCTCTTTTCCGCTACGCCTTAGTGTGATCTCGGAAAATCAGAAACATTGAGGAAAATATTTAGTTTCTGGCTAAAGCTAACTTCGAGCCGCAAGGTTCTTTTTTGAAAATATCTAGTTTCTGGCTAAATCTAACTTCGAGCCGCAAGGTTCGTTTTTTTTGTATGTCCGTGTTGGGTTTTGTGTTTTTTGTTTTGTAGGGAAAAAGAGCTTTCTCAAAGCAAGCACGCAATCCAAAGCATCAACCCCCCCCCTCTCTCTCTCTCTCTCAAACTTTTTGTATAGCTCACTTGGTGCAAAGCTAATTTATGAGAGTAGAGGTCTTGGATTCAAGTCTCCATTTTGTGGGGGTGGATTTTTCATTTCCGCACATTCCCGCACTTCGTCGGCGACTTCATCAAATTTTCTTCAAAAATCCATAACTTCTTCATCCGGAAGCCGTTTTCCGAACCGTTTTTTTTAAACAGCCTAATCTTTTGAGATCTTTACATTGAAACACTTAGTTTCAGCATCTATAGCTTCAGGTTTTTTAAAAATGGAAAGTCCATGCCAAGTTATTCTTGACAGCACCAACTACTTCCAATGGTGGTCCTACATTGTGGATTTACTTAGAAGTAAAGGTCTTTACAGAATAGCCACAGGCCAAGAGACCAAACCGAAAGATGAAGACAAAGTAGCTAAATGGGAAAATAGGCAAGACCAAGCACGTGGGTTGATAGGGATGTCTATTTCTCCAGATCTTAGATTCCATATTGCAGAACTTGATACTCCTGATGAAGCAATGAAACAAATTACTAAAGTCTTTAGAATTAAAAATGAACTTAAAGCCCATCAACTTGAAAATGAATTGCTTACATTGGACCCCAATAATTTTTCTTGCATTGAAGAATTTTTGTCCAAGTTCAAGACCCTTAGACTTCTCTTGGAAGGTGTTAAGGTTAAGAAAGAAGATAGTAGCCTTATCTACTCCATTCTTACTAAGTTGGGACCAACCTATTCTGTGTTTGTTTCCACCTTCCATTCTACAAGAGAAACCTTCATTTCTCAAGGACAAACCTACAAGTCCCCTTCCTTTGATTCCTTTTGTGATTCTTTAATAAGAGAACAAGAAAAAATCTTACACCTTGGTCTTCTTCATCTTGGAAACTCTTCTAAGAAAGCGTTAGCTGCCCATCAGCAACCAAATTCAAAGAATCCTAAGAAGTCGTATCCTAAAAGGAATGGTCCTAAAACAAACAAGGGTCCTAAGCAATTTCAGCCTCAAAATGAAAAATCATTTCAACAAAATGATAAGACAAATAAAAATAAAGGGAAGAAAACTGATAGACATTGCAACTTTTGTAATTGAGATGGCCACTTAGAATCCAAATGCTTTAAGAAGATGGAAGCCTTGGAAGCAGCAATGAAGAAGCATAATATCCATTTGGAGCACTCTTCAACTTCAACTTCATCTTCAGGAATGGCACTTTCTGCATGTGGTTGTCAAGCATCTCGGTCTGGCTATGCACTAAATGTATCTTCTTCTTCTCATTCTCATGAGTGGCTCATTGATTCTGGAGCTTCTTATCACATGGCCAAAAACAAAGCCATGTTTTCTTCTTTAAATGATTGTAACACCAAAAATATATATGTTGGTGATGATAGATCTCTTAGTGTTGTAGGGACTGGAACTGTTCATCTAGACAATGGTCAATTTAATGATGTATTATGTGCTTCAACCTTATCCTGCAACCTTCTATCTGTATATCAGATAACTCATTCAGGTGAAGGTAAAATCGTTGAATTTTCACCTCATGATGTTGTAATTAAGGACCTAAGAGATCCTAGACAGATTTTAGCTACTGGCATTGCTGATGATTCTACAAGGTTGTATAAGTTTCACAACTTTGGGTCATCAAATCTTCCCTCAGTATTTGTTGCTCATAATGATGAAGTGAGCAAACTTTGGCATGAGCGATTTGGTCACTTAAACTATTGCTCTCTTCAGAATCTATGTAAAGAAAATATGGTGACAGGTCTTCTAATGGTATCTTGCAGAGATGGTGTTTGTTCTGGATGTGTACTCAGAAAACATCATCGGGACAGTTTTGAAAAACGTGCCTCTTGGCACGCCTCAGCCCCTTTACAGCTCATGCATAGTGATTAATGTGGTCCACTTCCAGTTGCTTCATTCTCTGGCTACAAGTATTTCTTAACTTTCATTGATGATTGCTCCAGACGCACTTGGGTATACTTCTTAAAACTCAAGAGTGAAGTATTTAACATGTTCTTGGCCTTTAAGGCCTTTGTTGAAAAAAAAATTGGACATCAAATTCTTAAGCTAAGATCTGATAATGGCGGAGAATATGTTAAAAACAAATTCATCAACTTTTTCACTGAGAATGGAATTCAAATGCAACATATTGTTCCATATACTCCACAACAAAATGGTGTAGCTGAAAGGAAGAATCACACCTTAAAGGAAATGGCTAATTGTATGCTTCAATCTAAAGGACTTAGTCTTAATTATTGGGCAGAAGCAATTAACTGTGAAAATTACATAATAAATCACACTCCTACTAAGGTTTTAAAGAATATCACTCCAGAAGAAGCATGGAGCTCAATCAAACCAGATGTAAGTCACTTTCGTGTTTTTGGAAGTGAAGCATGGGCCCATATTCCAGATGAGAAACATAAAGCTTTAGAACCTAAGAGTGAAAAATGTATTTTTGTTGGATATTCTGAAGATGTCAAAGGATATAGACTTATTCCACTTAAGTCCAAAAATGTTATCATTAGAAGAGATGTAAAGTTTGCTGAAACTATATCGGCCTGCGAGCCTAGTTCGGCGGATGTGCCACCTCTCCCTATCTCTTCTACTTTTGAAAATATTTCTTCTTCAGATGATGAAAGCGAGGATGAAAATCCTCCCCCACCTTCTCAGGATCCTCCTTTAGCTCCTCAGCTTCCAAAATGGGTTCGTGCTACTCGGGATGCAGCAGGTGATCTTGCCGGTGATCCTACAGATCAGCGTCGTACATGTTCTCAGTTCGAGAGAGCCTCTTCTTTACTGGATCAAGCTTCAGTGAATTATGATCCTGACACCTTTGCAGAAGATTCAGGCCATCTAGATTGGGAAGCAGCTATGAATGAAGAATATCATTCATTATTGGCAAATGATACATGGGATCTTGTTCCTCTACCAAAGGGACGAAAACTTGTCAGATGCAAATGGGTTTACAGAACCAAGTATGGACCAGATGGAAAAGTTGATAAACATAAAGCTCATCTTGTTGCTAAGGGCTTTTCCCAAGTTGAAGGCATTGACTACATTGAAACCTTCTCCCCTGTTGCCAAAATGAACTCTATCCGCCTTGTTCTTTCCCTTGCTGCCTCTCTCAAATGCGAAGTCCATCAGATGGATATTAAATCCGCCTTCTTGCATGGGGACTTGCATGAAGAAATCTATATGGAAAAACCTATTGGCTTTATACAAACAGACTCCAGCCTTTTATGTCGGCTTAAGAAATCCCTTTATGGTCTCAAGCAAGCTCCTCGAGCTTGGTATGCCAAAATGGATAACTTTCTTTTAGAATCTGGCTTCTCTAGGTGTCATTCTGAAAATACTGTCTACACCAAGAAAGTGGGCAAGTCTCTTATCATTCTTGTTCTTTATGTTGATGATCTTATCCTGACTGGTAGTGATCCCAACCTTATAAACCATGTGAAGTCTAGCCTTAAAAGGAATTTTGAAATGACAGACTTAGGACACTTACATTATTTTCTCGGTCTTCAAGTCTTGCAATCCAAAGAAGGTATTTCCCTTTCCCAGTCCAAGTATGCTTGTGATATTCTACGCCATTTTCACATGGAAGACTGTAAGCCAGCCCCTTCTCCCTTTCATTATGGAGTCAAACTTTCAGTCACTTGTACTTCCCCTGAAGTTGATGCTACCTTATACCGTCAACTTGTAGGAAAACTTTTGTATCTAACCCATACTCGTCCTGACCTTTCCTTTGATGTTGGCCTTGTTGCTCGGTTTATGCAAAACCCACGTGAAAGTCATTGGAAAGCAGCTAAAAGAATACTTCGTTATGTTCGAGGTACAGTTCAGTTTGGGATTCATTACAGTGTCGAAACAGCTCCTCTATTGGTTGGTTTCACTGATTCCGATTGGGCTGGTGACCCTGATGATCGGAAGTCTACTGCAGGTTATGTGTCCACTCTTGGTTCAGGACCTATTACATGGGCTTGCAAGAAACAAGGTGCGATTTCTCTTTCTTCAGCAGAAGTAGAGTATCGTGGTGCCGTAGAAGCTAGTAAGGAAGCCTTGTGGCTTCATCAGATCCTATCAGAGTTTGGCTTTCAGCAGCAACATCTGACTACACTTTGGTGTGATAATCAAAGTGCCATTCAGATATGCAAAGATCCAGTCCAACATCAGCGCAGCAAACACATTGAACTGCACATGCACTTCATCAGAAAGCTCATTCACGACCATGTTCTTGAAGTGCAATATTGTTCAACAGATGATCAAGTTGCAGACATCTTCACAAAGGCTCTCACAGAGGCGAATTTCACTAAACTTCGATTTATGGTTGGAGTTCAAGAAGTTGTCACTAAGGGGGGATAGGCTCTAGTGCCTCCTTCCTTCTCCTATTGTGTCATATTTGTAAATCCTTCAATCCTATCCCAAGTTGTTCTTAAGGGGGGATGTTAGGATATTCTGACACATAGGAAATAGTTAAGTACAACTTGGTCTAGTATAGAGTTAGGTAAAGTGTGTTTCTTTACTATGTACATTTTGTAACTTACAATCCGACGATCATGATATGTAGTGATCCGACGGTTCATTCTCTCCTCGGTATTACCGACACTTGATCCGTGGCTTAACACCCGATTGGTCCATGATCTCTATTTAAAGAGCATGGAGGGTCATTTGTAGGGTAATCCGTCTGTGAGAGAAGCATATATAAATTTTCATTCTTTTATTAATAAATTGCCTGAAGTGGTCGCGTTGTCTCAGGTCGTGGACTGTTTCCCTCTTTGAGGGTTTTAACCATGTCAAAATACTAGTGTATTGATCTGTGATCTGTTTGTGAGCAGTGTCCTTTGGTGTTCTGTCTGAGGAACTTACCCTGTAAATTCCTACAGCTTCATTTCTACAAGAGTCATTGTAATTTGGTTTGCTTTCTTTTCCATTTTGCAAGTGAGATTTCATTCAGCAATTAATATCCATTCAATTTGTTATTTCAATTATGCAATTAGTCTTAAAGCTTGAAAAAAACACAAAACAATACAAAAACACTTCTTTCATGCCTCTTAGGAATAGGGATAACTTAGGAAAATTTCTGCCAAATACCCCCACCACTTCAAATAGCCAACCTTCCCTCTTCTTCGGTGGTTGTGAATTGGAAGACCCCTTAGGCGAACAACCAGAGATTTTTGAAGAGCCTACAGGGGGAGAAGAACAAGGAGAACCTATTCCAACTGACCTAATGGCTGAAAATAGGAATGACAGAGGAGATAGAGAAAGAATTGAGGATGTGTTTCCCATCAAGGAAACCAATGGGGATGCCAAGATGAAAAACATAAGCCCCTTTTCTCTTCCTCACTTCTGTGGCCTAACCTCAGAAGATCTAGATACTTTCTTGTTTGAGTTCGTTGTCATATGCAGAACTTATAGCTATACCACTAATGATCAGAAGTTGAAATTATTCCCATCCACTCTCAAGGATGCAGCCTTGCATTGGTTCATGGGTTTACCTGGGGATAGCATCACCACCTGGGCTCAAATGTAGCAAGCCTTCAACAATAAGTATCGGAACTACTATAGGTCCAAAGACACTAAAGAGGAAATTTTTAGAATGACCTTAGGAGATGATGAATCCTTAGAGGATTATGAGGAAAGATTCCAGCTTAGCTACAAAAGGGCCAGGTGCACACTTGATCCAGAGTCACTGAAGCTAGTCCTACTCAAGGGGGTCAGGGAAGACCTTCTGGATACCTTAAACTTTTTTTCAGGAGGGGACATACACCAACCACCCTATGATGATATCAAGACTGTCTTTAAGAACCATTCTAGGGCAGCTAGGAAAAATGGTAGGTGTTGGCTTGATGGGGCCTGACCCAGGTTCGGAGTTAATTAGCCAAAAAAATCCCTATACTACTGGCCCTTTCGGAAACACCCCACGGAGCGCAAACTGAGGTCTCACTCGAAGCAGTATGGGGGGATGTTGG